>CM076584.1:1115822356-1116474390 GCA_034641835.2 Pinus albicaulis
ATCTCAAAATGTTTTGCACAAACAAAATTGGCATTCTAGCTATTGTCGTATTAAATTTCAACTTTCAAGCCAATACATCCATCAATTCAAGGCATATTGAATTACCAATCTATTATTTAAGTCACATATTTTCTTGTTGCTCTCATTGTCGATGGGAAGTACCTCGTGAAGAGCATCTTATTTTGCAGTTGAAGTATTTAGGCTTATCTACTGAATCAACTATGATACGCAACTTTCATGTCATGATAATGCATTTCCAAATCTGTGATTAAGGATCATCCCATCCAATAAAACCTCCAACAGTTGGATCAAATTATCAATTCTATAATGTTCTTTTAGGGTTTCTACAATAGACATGCAAGTTGAACGCTTAAGATCAATGTATTACTATTCTCTTGATCAAACATCCCTGTGCTTTACCTACCCATGGATCTTCAGAAAAAAATTCTATTAAATATATATATTAACAATTAGTCCCATTTTAATATCTTATTTCAGAGTCCAGACACTGACATATTCAAATTTGTCGCATGCCTGTACATCACAAACAAGAGGAGATTCTGCAAACAAAAGAAAGAAATAACCTGTGCATGCATTTGCCAAAGTGCAGAGAGGTTTATCATTCGAACTCTCATAAGGCATTCTTATGTACAACATGGAAATTTAGAAGCATTTGTCTCTCATGAATCAATCGTTGCAAAAATTCAAGTTTTCCAGCCTTGACAGCCTTTATATCCCATTAACCAGTCATCCAGCAATTTACAAATTTCCCAATTCACAAGTAATATCATTTTGCAACCTCATTGTTATGACAACATTCTAATTCACCATGTTTGTGTTCCAGTTAGTAAAATAAAGTTACAATTTAATTAAGCTGATGAATATCCTTGCAAGAAACACTTGGCCAAATACCTAAATTCCTAGATGGCCAGTGAAAAGCAGTAAAACAATCCGGTACATGGAGTGTCAACCTATGTTTTTGAATCTCAGGTGATATTCTTTTTTCTTCCATGAAATGAATATCCCCAGGAAACACACAAGGCAGTTCCCCTCATTCCAAGGATGATACACAGGATAAACTGGATTCTTCTGGGCTTAAGACCGATACAACAATATACTCGTTAAAAGATAAACAGATCACTTACAGAAAATGATCCTGGGTAGGGAGGATAACACTCCTCTCAACCACCTGGGCTAGACCCAATTGGCTTGATATTCTGTTCCTGATTCTCATTTATTTCCATTTATTTTCTTCATCTATTTGCATCCAAACAAAGTCCGTGCAACAGCAAACAACATTATAGAAGTATATTAAATGTGTTGAATCTCTTCTTTAAAGAAAACAGTTTGTAAAATTTGTGGCCTCAAGTAAAACATCAGAAAATGTGATAAACTTTATGCCAATCTATTAAACTCCAATGACTTTTTGAAAAGTAACTCAAGCTTTCAATCTTAGGAACTTGCCAGTTTTGTCCCACCCCAACTATGAACTATCTTCCAGGTACAGAAAAAGCTCACTGAGTTAATTCAATGACTTGAAACCCTGAAAACTAATACAAAAAATGCACATGAGCATTTTGACATGCATGATTCAAGATCTTATGCATTAGCCTTTCTTACAGAAAATATTTTATAATATCCCAATCACATATAACAAAGAATGTATCCAAGATCCAGTGATGAAATCAAAAGGTGAAGTATATAATTTATGTAAGGCCATGTTCACAACTTCAAAGAAGTGAAGATCAATTGACCTCTCATTGCAGGAAACATAAATTGCAATTTGCAGCACTAAAGGCAGATCCATCCATTACAAAACCCTTAAAGAAGTGAACCACACTGGCAAGCTTCAATGTTATAAATTATAGTGCATATGTTGCACACAACGTTTGCCCCTGATGATTGAAAGATTGTTATGAAATGTGGAGCATATATCACTCATATTCACTAGATAAAACTTTTGATAAAAGAAATCGCATGCATTCAACACACTTCAAATATGTATTTCAAATTTCTGGTTCGGCCTGTCATTGCAGGAAACATAAATTGCAATTTGCAGCCCTAAGGTAAAACCGTAAATGCATCCATCATAAAACCCTTGAAGAAGTGCATTGGCAAGCTTCAATGATATATATTATAGTGCATATGTCACACACAAAGCTTGCATGTGATGATTGCAAAATTGCACAAACACCATACACAGTTACTAATTATGCAATCTGGAGCATATACACCATAGCCAGTTAATAATTATGCAATCTGGAGCATACATCACTCCTATTCACAAGATTAAAAAAACAATTAAACCAGAACTGAAAATATTATATTAAGAAAATCAGCACCTGAACACACAGCATTGCATCAGTAGTACAAAATATCTAGATTGCAGGCTATCAGCGTCAAACTGTTCAGAATGCTCAATTCCACTAGATATTAAATTTGATAAAAGAAATCAGCATGCATTCAACACATTTCAAATTTCTGGTTCGAGATCTGAACTGGCAGCTCATTCCAGGGAATAAATGCTTTTGACCTCATTGTCATACAAGTACTCATATCCTACTAAAACCACTGTAATTAACATTGAAGTTATGCATTCTCATGATAAACTGTTCAAAGATACGACCAAGTTATCACTTACTTGTGGCTGCAGCATATGAAAATTTTCCCGCTCTGGCACTCCATTTTCTGCAGTCCTTTTTTCTTTATATTTTGTCCACTTCTCTATAATGGAGCTTGATGCACTTGTCCCATCTTTTTTATCGAATTTGAATTCCCCAAACCTTGAGAAGCTCTCCAGTCCATCAGTATGATCACAGTGCTCTGTTTCACTTACATACCCAGCATCTATCCCTTCTGACTGTCTATAATAATCTGGGTTAGCTGTAAGAATGGAAATTTTTAGATCCCAGAGGAGAATCCTGTTGTTCATAACTGAATGTACTTTCTGATCTGCCACTACCACTACTCTCAATATCATCTACAGTAAGAAAAGGAAAATTTAAAGTTACAAAGCATTATATAAGCTATTTTCAAATTTATACCATTTGCTTTGCAATCCATTGATGAAGATATATTTGCAGAATCAAATAAAGCTAACCGTGCTGTCTGCATTTCTGACTTCATACTTCTCTTGTCAAATGTGGCAAAATCTGCACCATATGATTTCTGTGCTCCAAAGGGAGAAATAACAAGGCTATCCCCCAGAACCTCTGAAAGCTCACAATTAGAAGTTGTAACTTCATCAGCACTGAACCCAAATGATGCCCTATATGCTTCAATCTGTTCTGCATCTGGTTTATTGGATTCCACATGCCAATTTTGTTGCCCATTACCACCAGTATCAGAGGATGCATTCATTTCTTGCGAAGAACTACACTGCTTTTCTCCAGATTGACATGCCTGCTGCAAATGATCCAACTCAGCTGACATGGAGCGAGAATCTGTTGAATCCTGTGATAGCATGAAACTTCTAGAGGCTGCCATGTCAAGATTAAAAGACTTTGAGGGTTCATACTTCGGGAAAAAGGTGTCTTGACCAGACAGTGAAGCACTCCAATGACCAGGTGACTGTAAATCAGGGAATGACAAAGGGGTCCCAGTACCAGAAACCCCAGGCTTTGGCGATACTAGTTGACTGGCAGGACTCCCCGGATATAGTTGATATGCAGCTTGAAGGTCATTTGTGGCAACATAGCCTGATGCTGTATAAGGAGAACAAGAAAAAGTTACTCCATTCTCCTTGTGAACAGTTTTTACATCTAATGATGCAAGTAGTTGAGCATATGGCACATCTGGTGATGATGGAGTTGTAATCTCTAGAAGGTGGTTCCACGTTAACTACCTCAGCTTTTTCTGGTGCATCTTCTGACAGAGGAACCGCCTGTTTTACGTCCAACTCAGGCCCTCGCCTCCGGCATTTTCCACCAGATCTGAAGAAATTCCCAGGCATTGAGTCGGCGAAGGACCGGGAGCGCCGGGGTTCGAATCCTCTTAGAAAGTTCATAGCGCAGCTCGTGGATCTTCAATTTCTTCCATTCTTTTGTGACCTTCGATGAATTTTCTGTCGTCGCCATTACCTGAAACCAAAGAATTATGTAATAGAGTAAAATGAACCCACAGAAGCCTTCCACTGAAACCCTCAAAGCCTAGTAATTCGCAGATACAACACAGATTTAAGGTTTTATTGTTGGCCTTTTGAATTTATAGGAATGTTATCAAAGTTGAGCCATAAGCGTCACAATAAGTGGTTTTGGATGTGGTTTCTGGTTTCCAAACCAATGACTGTTAGAGGGACCGATGTTTACCATGATACTTAGGGGATCTTAATTTAACGTTCGTAATCGATAAGCTATTTTTTTTAGTGGGAAAGGTCACATGTCAAAATGACGTGGTGAGACCAAAATTTTCCTTTTTATTCTTTTTTCTTCCATTCCATAGCTTCACAATGACGTTAGTGGAACAAAAAAAAAGTGTTTTATATATAATAGTTTATTGATTGTATGATATTTTTTAATTTTGTATTTTTGGTTAAAAAAAAATTATTATAGTATCATAGTGTTAATAAAATACATTACCACTGCAATAAAATATAGTAATACAGGGTAAGAGTTGGCACAAGCTTTGCTCATTGCAATAAAATATAGTAATATAGGTTTAAGAGTTGGCACAAGTCTTGTTCTGAACAGTAAGAAGCCTAAAGAGGAGCCAAGACAGTTGGTGTTTTTGGTTATTGGCGGTACAAAAAGAGAAAAATTACAAATCTCAAAATTACACATTAAGGAGGGAGATTGGGAGGAAACGCTCGAAGTGTAGCAAAGACAGCAATGCATTCATGCATATGGTAATCAATGTGTTCCACTCGACTCTCCAAGGTGTGGAGATGGTCATCTGTGCGTTGTTGCTGGTACTAGAGTCCTTCCACAGAGTCCAAGGTCTCATTCTTCACATGCTAGAGGTCATTGATATAGGCAACCAATTTTTTCATGTCCTCGTACTTATGTTCCCTAAGCATATCAATGTTGATATGTATGTGGTCCAGCTGGGTCGCGATGGACTCCAAGGTGACCGAAGCTTCTACGTGGCCTAGTGAGGGAGTTGGAGACAAGGCCATATCCATAGCGGAGTGGCGACTCTCAGTCGACTCAGAGTCTGAGCTAGGCTCCCCATGCTGTTGGCATTCATCCATACGTGGCCCAGCACCCCCCTGTGGGCACGCCCTCTCTATCGAGGCATACTACCAACTCCACCACCACTGGAAGCACCGCCACGTGTTGTGTACTGGTTGACCTAAGAAACACCCCACAAGACACTGAATTAACAATATTGAAATAACACACCATTTACAATTCCAGAGTTGTTGAACATCATTAACCAACTGAGAAGGAGCCCGAAGTCCTAAGCACCAGCACCACAACGACGAGTAGTGAAGACATAGGAAGACACGCCACAGGCCCCAGGGCCCGCAGAGCTCATACATACCCAGGAAAGGCACTTGAAGCTGCTCCCTCCATCCGACTGGTGATCTAGTGAAGTGTGCACTAACCAAAGAAGGAGTCAGGTTGAGGAAAAATATGTGTCTGCACCCGACCCACACAGTCCAAGCCAGGGACCAAATAAATCGTTACACTGGACAAAGAAAACGTCCCTCGATCACAAGGGCATGTTGGATGCAGGTGTCAATTCCCCTCCCTTCTGCATTCAACATTCAACAGCCTCGTCCTGTTCTACTGCCCCTAGCCATAGCTTGAGCCAGGACGCAAACAAACCACACCTTGTTCTCTCCCAGCACTCTCTCCTCATCACCCAACATCTGCGAATGATTTGCGAATGATTTCCTGTTGGTCCCTGTGTGATATTAAACTCAACTCGCGGGGAGCAAGGTGTGGGTTCCAAAGCCCATTTATTGCATTTGTGTGGTGCATGGAGGCCCCTTCGGCTCCACAATCCAATGCACTTCCAACTGGCCCCTTAAATGATCACCCCCATCAGGGGTTTTAATTTTGTTCTTTAAGTAATATTTATAATAAATTTCTTTGAATAAGAAAGGATGATATCCAATTTTAAAATCACTATACAAATAGTTTAATGGGTTATATGATATTTGAATGGAGGCTTATGTGAGTAGAATTATGTAGAGATTTGTCTTCTGAATCCATCACATAAATCTTATAGATTCTTAATGAGTTTTGAACCAACTAATATAGTTCCTCTTCACCAAAATTAGTAGGTTATATGATTTTTTCAAAAAACTTTCAGTTAAAATCACATGAGAATGAACTTTGTCGAGGCGTTTCGAACCAGCAAGTGTGGCTCATCTTGATCTCGTCCTAGAGATGAACCACACTTGCTAGTTCGAACGTGTCAACAAAGTTTATTCTCATGTGATTTTAACCAAATTTTTTCTGAAAATTCCTATGGATCACCGAAGCCTCAATTCAATTTAGATTATATGACATTTTCTAATTTTATTTTTTAATATATTTATAATTAATTTTATTGAGCCTAGCAAATGGTGATAGAGTGTTTTTTTAACGCACTCTGTGGTGTAAAGGTCACTTGTATCATTGGTTCAAAACTCCGTGGGTAAAAATCCAACCATACTAAAGGCTGGTGTGGCCCACACTGGATGCAATCCTTGCCTGATTTTGATAACTTAAATACCCTTAGATCATGGAGACTCAAACCACAGATTAAACATGCCAAAACTCACATAACTTAACAAACAAACAAACAATAATTTTATTCATTAAATTTTAAAAATAAAAAAATAAAAATAAAAATTCCCAAAATAAATATGTTGCTTCTTTGCTTGATATTCTCCTTTACTATAAACTAGCAATTGCACCGGGGTGCAAGGGAACGCCGGATGGAGGAGATGTGAATCGTTTTCTGCTATATGAGGGGTAAAACCTGAATCGTGATTTAACAGAAGAGAATTCAAAGCTCAAAAGATAATCATAAATGGTAAGTAGAACTATGATCACCTAAGGTGGAAAGCCTATAACCTATTGTGCTTTCCTTCACCTCATTTTACCTTATTTTTCCCTTGTCCATTTCCATTTTAAACCCAATTGATCAATAAAAATAGTTAAAATTACTTCTAGAATGGCTTACATAACTGACTTGTTGAATTTTGTGATTGTTGCCATTGTTAAGCATTTTTGACCGGAACTAGCTGCAGAATGCATGCATTCCGTAGCTAACCGGCGATTCTGCAGCTACCTTTATGTTTGAGCATGTTCCAGGTGGCCTCTTGAGGAAAAACGAATATGGGCATGATCCACGTCGTGCCTACATGGTGTGTTGCTCGTCATGGAAGAGGAAATGAATTCTGGGTACGGTTATGCACGTGGGAACACATTTGTGAAGGAAGACTCCTACTAGGACTGTCTCAGTCCAGGTGTCTTTTCTCCTTCACGCAGCCACCTCAAAGACTCCTAATATGATTTGGATAAGGAAAGACATCATTCCTAAATTATTGTAATTATTGTTACTTGCATTTACTTTATAAACTCTTGAGTAGGCCGAGAGCTTAGTTAGAAATTTTGTGTAGATTTGCTGCTAGATTTTGTGTAAACTCTGTGTTACGTCTTTGAAGACACAGAGCATTATGTTCAAACTATTGCATCGTTAATGGAGCAGACAAAATTATCTTGAAGGCGTGATTTAATTTGGAGTTGAATGCCGTCAAGTGGTAGAGGGCCCCTGCCCCTTGAACGGATTTCTTTTTGCGTAAACTAGATAAGTTTTTCCTAGCTGTCTTTACGTTCTGCATATTGAATTAGTAGTTGTTTTGTTTTATATACTGTAGTCGTACTCGTTCCAGTTCTTCCACAAGAAGACACTTTGCCAATAAATTAAAATGATGAATGTTTAAATGACTATGGTATTGTAGGATAGAAGTTAAATTTGCATTTGTTCTTAACTAGCTACTGTAGTCATATTCGTTCCAGTTCTTCCACAAGAAGACACTTTGCCAATAAATTAAAATGATGAATGTTTAATGACTATGGTACTGTAGGATAGGAGTTGTATTTGTTTTTAACTAGATACTGTGGTTATATTCATTCCAGTTCTTTCACAAGAAGACATTCTTCCAACAGATCATAACAATGAATGATGAATAGCTATAGTATCATAGGAATTAGTTGTAGTTTTTAGTCTTCACTATCACAGTTGCACTTGTCCTAATCATTCTTCGACAAGAAGAAATTCTTCCAAGACATCCTTAAGAAGTTCAAGATATGACTGTGATGTGACAATTTAGTTTTTCATTTGCTTTCTGTTCATTTGCTTTCAATTGCATACAAGTCCACAGTCAGAATTGTTCTACCTCTTCCACAAGAAGGAATTTTTCCAAAATATCACTAATGATGAACAAACAGATTGTGTAACTTCATAGAATAGTGCATGTTAGTTAGAATGCTCCGGAGTTTCATTTTGCATTTAATTCATGTCCAGCTACTTCGTTTCAAAGTTTGATGATGACTTATGATTTAACATTGTTCTAGTTTAGAAGCATCTTAAGCTCATGTTTAAATCAATTCATTGCACTTACATCTCATAGTCACATTGTCACCCTTTGCACAGTAAATCACTTTAGTTGATAGGACTCATAAGACAGCCCTCATTATTTACAAATATCTTTTTGTTCTGAAAACCACCAGTGATCCATAACCTTAGGAACAGAAGATAACATCATTACAAGGTCTAAAATATCTCTGCAAATTCCTCACCATAAACAGAGCTCTTCCTCAACAGAACCACCTTGAAAAGAAACCAATAACCCTTTGAGTATAGGCTCTGTGACAATCAATTGAAATTGCAGAATAGAACTAGGAATTAGTCATGGAATAGATGAGCTTAGAATAGAATGTTGCATCATGATTAGTGTTTAACTATCTAGTTAGAAAACTTGCATATTTAGTGATCATTTCTCAAAGTCTAGTTTGTGTCATTTGTCATCAATAAGCTCTTGTTTCTATTCAGTCATATTTTAGATGTTGTTTCAGTGTTTTTGATTACATTTGCCATTCCATACATTAGGCTCAACTGTGTTCTTGACCACCAATTTCTTTTCATTAGTTTTTTAGGCATTTTCATTGTAAACATAAAACTTCAAAAGACCAAAAACATGATAAATCAACATAAAAGACCAAAACATCACAAAACACTACACACAACGCACTAGGAAACAAGCACCTAGGTACATATGGTACATTTCACTTCAGCAGTTTACAAATCCTGGTTGACAATTAAATGAACTTAGTTTAGGAGACTAGATTGAGACACAACATTTTGGCGCCGTTGCCGGGGAAGTGAAAACTAGGTAACCTTTGTTTCTTAGCATCCAAAAACAATTTTATGCGTAGGGAGAGAGATTCAAGGGGAATATTTATAAGCAGCAGAGGCAGAAGTTTGACATCTAGAACACCACTTGTTTCACCTAGATCCAGAACTAGTACACCTTCAACTCAAACCCATCTTCCATCCTTTACTGATCCTGGACTTCTAGAAGATCTAAGGTCACCTATTCCATTAAAGAAACCTTCCATTTCATCCACTGAACCTGCCATAGAAGAGGATCCAAAAACCTTTGTTGAGGATACAAACCTTTCTACTTCCACAGGAGAGTCAACCATGGCAGAAGAAGGAGGAGGAGGAGTTGTTAATGGAGAAAACAAATTTGGAGGAGGTAGAGGAAGAGGTAGAGGAGAAGGAGGAAGAGGAGGTAGAGGTGCAGATGGAGGAAGAGGTAGAATAGGAAGCTCTTTTGGGTTCCCTATACTTGATGAAGAAACCAATACAGCCATGAAAAACATTTCACCTTCTGTCCTTCCGAACTTCTATGGACTTAAAACTGAGGATCCTGAAACTTTCTTATTCGAATTTGAAGTGCTGTGTAGGACTTATGACTATCTTCAAGATGCTCAAAAATTGAAATTGTTTCCTTCGACTCTGAAAGGAGTAGCATTGAAGTGGTTTATGAGTTTAAACAGTAGTTCCATTAGAACATGGGAAGACATGAAACAAGCATTTCTAGAGAGATACTTGGATTATTGTATGCCGGTTAATCATAAGGAAGAAGTGTTCAAGATGTTACAAAAAGAAGATGAAAACTTAGAAGATTTGTTGGAAAGATTTAAATACAACATAAAAAGGGCACAAATGGAAAACCTAGATCAGGACACTTTAAAAGCTCTTTTGTTGAAAACCATTAGGGATGAATGGTTGGATATCCTTAACATGATGGGAAAAGGGGATATATCACAACTCACATTACCTGAAATATCTGAGTTATGTATCAAACTTTCCAGAGGGAAATCCAAAACTGTCAAAGGTCTAAGAGATCCTGCTCTTGCAAGAGCAAGTAAATCTGCTTCTGGGACAGTAAGTAGATCAGAAATAGGACACATGCTTGATGATTTTAAATCTGACATCTTAGGGAGTCTTAGTGAACAAATAGACACCCTCAAGATACAAAACAAGCAAAAGGCTGAATCTGATGCCTTGACAATCTTTTGTCCCAAATGTAGGAAGAAACATGCCTTGAGAGAGTGTCCTTTAGATGTAAAAGTTGTAGAAACCTGTGTTATTTGTTCTGAGAAACATGAGACCAAGAATTGTCCTTCTCTTCCTGGTCTCAAGGCTGTTTTCAAGAAGAAACTCCTACAGATTCCACAGAATCTCTTAACTTTGTATCTAGAAGACCTTGGCAGGGATCTCAGACACAGGGATTTCATGATCAAATGTATAATCAACCTCCACCTTGGAATTCTTGGCAGCAACCTTGGCCTCGATTTCAAAATCAATCTCAAGCTTGGGCACAAGGATCACAAGGTCCCTATGGAAGATACTCTCCATATTATCAGTATCCACCATCCTATCCACCATATCCACAATTTTATCCTCAAAATCCTCAACAAAATTTTCTTCAAAATCTTCAACAAAATTTTCAACAAAATTCTCAACAACATCATCAGAACCAACCTCATCAAAATCAACCACTTCCATTACCATTCCCTCAAAAATCCAATCAATTACCAGCTCAGCCCATACCAAAACCCAATAATAAGAATCCTCATAATACATATATGATAGAAGGACAACAATTTCCAACTTATTTAATTACTCCTCTAGACCTTAGTGATGTTCAACTTAGGTCTGGAAGGATACTTGAGAAGAGGAAACCTTCTGTGATCATACAAGAACAAGATGATTCTGAGGAAGACTCCCTACGGGTTAATAAAATTCTTGAGGAAGAAACATCCTTTCAAGGCCAAAACATTGAAAAACTGAAACAAAAAGATCCAATAAGCCCAACTCCAGTATTAGAGCAACCATCCACATCTACTTCTATACCTCCCTTTCCGGAAAGATTACAAATTGAAAAAGGTGTAGAAAAACAAATAATGGTGCCTAATTATGATTTCTTGGATGAATTGAGAAATGTTTGCATTAAAATTCCATTACTGCAAGCCATCAAGGAAATCCCAATTTTAGCCAAAACAATAAAGGAGTTGAGTATGAAGACAACGAAGAAAAGAATAAGAGAAACCAAGAAAATTCAACTGGTAGGACAAATAGCAGATATTATGATGGGTAAGACTACTATTCCAAAGTACCTTGACCCAGGAAATCCAGTTGTCAAAATTCACATCAATGGAATTGAAATTCAAAACACACTCATTGACTTAGGAGCAGCAATAAATATCATGAGTAGACAAATCATGGACAAGCTGAAACTTCCTAATCTTCTCTTTACACCCACACTATTACAACTAGCAGATAGATCTGTGATCAGACCAGATGGGGTAATAGAAGACATTCCAGTGTCCCTAGACTCTTGGGAGTATCCTGTGGATTTCATGATCCTGACACCCAAGAATAATCTAGGAGGCCATTCTGTTATACTAGGAAGACCTTGGTTGGCTACAGCTGATGCTTTTATTAGTTGTAGGTCCGGTGATATGTATATTTCTGATGGAAGTTCAACAAAGAAATTCACTTTATATCCTCCAGCTAGGACAATTACGGATCTAGATGACACTCAATGGATAGAGGATGAAGAATATTTGCAACCACTCTTCACAATTTCAGAAATTAGTGAAGATAATCAAATTCTGAATACTCTAGAAAATTTTGAATCTTCTCCAGAGCACAAACAAGAATCATTTCAAGAGAGATCCAATATTGAGTTCTTGTCATCTAGACGGATGTCTCTTCATTCTATGGACAAATTTGGCAGTTCTACAAGTGAAATTTTTCCAGGCAAAACCTTGAACATAAACAAAAACCTGGAAAAATCTCAACAAGAAGAGCTAGTCAAAGTATTACAGAGACATTCTTCTGCATATGCATGAGAATACACTGACATGAAAGGGATAAGTCCCAAGACTTGTACTCATCACATCTATATAGAGGCAAATTGTAAACCAATTAGACAACCTCAAAGACGGATGAATCCAAATCTTAGGGAAATTGTCAAGGAAGAACTACAAAAATTGTTAAATGTTAACTTCATTTATCCTATTTTAGATAGTCAGTGGGTTTCCCCTTTAGTAATTGTACCTAAGAAAAATGGAAAGTGGAGGGTGTGTGTTGACTACCGAGAACTGAATAAAGCTACTCTTAAAGACCATTTTCCCTTACCTTTCATAGATCAAGTATTAGATACATTAGCGGGTAAAAAGTACTTTTCATTCCTGGATGGATTTAGTGGTTACAATCAAATCCAAGTAGCACTTGAAGACCAAGATAAAACCACATTTACTTGTCCTTGGGGTACTTATGCCTACCGAGTATTGCCATTTGGATTGTGCAATGCACCTGCAACATTCCAAAGGGCAGTATTAGGAATTTTTTCTGATCTGATACATGACTGTGTAGAGGTGTACATGGATGATTTTACGGTTTATGGGGATACATTTGAAGAGGCTTTAGAAAACTTGGAAAAGGTCTTAAAAAGATGTCAAGAAGCAAACCTTTCTCTTAGTCATGAAAAATGTTTTATGATGTTCACTGAAGGTATTGTTTTAGGGCACCACATTTCGGGGGATGGGATTAGAGTTGATGAAGCGAAAGTTGAAGTTATTTCTAACCTATCCATTCCAAGTTGTCAAAGAGATGTAAGAAGTTTTCTAGGATTTACGGGGTACTATCGGAGATTTATAGAAAACTTCACCAAAATAGCATCTCCTCTCTTCAAATTACTCACCAAAGATTGTGAATTTAAGTGGACTTCGGATTGCCAGTTAGCTTTTGAAACCCTGAAAACCAAAATTTCTGAAGCACCTATATTAAGGGGACCTAACTGGAAGTTACCTTTTCATATCTCGACAGATGCTTCCGATACAGCTCTGGGAGCAGTATTGGGACAGAAAGATTTAATTTCCTATGCCATCTATTATATCAGTAAAAATTTGACTCCTGCAGAGTTAAACTATACTGTAACTGAAAAAGAGTTTTTAGCTGTTGTTCATGCCATTAACAAATTTAGACACTATATAACAGGCTATGAAACTTTTATTCACACTGATCATTCTGCCATTAGATATTTAATGAATAAATCAGTCACTAATGGTAGAGTTATAAGATGGTTGTTATTATTGCAAGAATTCAACATTACTATTCTAGATAGGCCTGGAAAACAAAACACTGTGGCTGACTTCCTGTCTAGAATTCAAAATATCAAAGATGACACTCCGGTTGAAGATCAATTTCTTGATGAATATCTTTTTGCAGTTTCTACTCAAACTCCATGGTTTGCTGATATTGCTAATTATTTAGTTTCAGGAAAGTTTCCTTCAATTATGAATGCAAGGGATAAAATAAAAATCATTAATGATAGTACAAGATATTCATGGGTCGCTAATGAGTTGTACAAGACAGGTTCAGATTTGATCATTAGAAGGTGTGTTCGTGAAGATGAGATGCCTGAAATTCTCAAGGCATGTCATGATGAACCTTGTGGCGGACACTTTGCAGATAAGAGGACAACCTATAAGATCCTTAACTTAGGATATTATTGGCCATCCTTGTTTAAAGATGCTAAGGAGTATGTCAAAAGGTGTGACAGTTGCCAAAGGGTAGGGAAACCTTCTCCTTCAGGTGAGATGCCATTACAACCTCGGGTACACATTGAACCTTTTGAAAAATGGGCTTTGGATTTTGTAGGACCTATTAGTCCTCCATCAAGACAAAAGAAATATATATTAGTTTGCACTGATTATGTTACTAAGTGGGTAGAAGCTAAACCATTACTTGTTGCTAATGAAGCATCTGTAGTTACTTTTCCTTTTTAGGATATTTTTACTCGTTTTGGTGTCCCAAGGGAAATTGTTACAGATCAAGGAGCTCAATTTACATCAAGGCTAGTGGAGAAAATGATGGAGAAGTACAAAATCATACATAGAACATCTACTCCTTATCATCCACAAGCAAATGGTCAAGTGGAATCCACTAACAAAGTCATTGAAGGAATCCTAACAAAGACTGTTCATCTACATAGAAGAGATTGGGTAGATAGGCTTCCTGAAGCCTTGTGGGCCTATAGAACTACATGGAGAAACACAACAGGCCATACTCGTTATGAGCTTGTTTATGGAAAGCAAGTTTTGTTTCCTATAGAGTTCCAAATCCAAACATTCAAGATGGCAGTTCAGCTAGGACTTGATCTAACGGAGGCACAAAAGCATAGACTGGAGCAAATTAATGAATTGGATGAGATCAGACAAGATGCAGTTCAGAAAACAAGTCTAGTCCAACAGCAAAAGGCTAGATGGCATGACAAGTACATCAAAGAGAAGAAATTTAAAGAGGGTGATTGGGCTCTCTTGTTTGATTCAAAATTCAAGGATTTTCAAGGGAAATTTCAGACACATTGGCTTGGGCCATATGAAATTGTTCGAATTTTTGATAATGGGGCAGTAAAAATCAGAACTATAGATGAAGAGGAGATCACTTTTCTTGTGAATGGCCATAGACTGAAGCTATATCACAAGCCACTCTCAAGAGAAGAGTTTGTCAAGAAGTTCCAAGGAGACAATGATGTGAAGTTAATGAAGAAGAGTCTCTCTTCTTCATCAACTTGATTAAATTTTCTGAAGCACTTCTCTTTTGAAAAAAATAAATAAATAAATAAATAAATAAATAAAGGTATAAACATGAAAACCAATCACTGATTGGCATGTTTATACAGAAAAGATAGGGTGAAAATCAGAGTCTCTCTGACACTCTAACTTTTCCCATTTTTGTTTCTAAGCAGCTGTTATAAAAATCATAAGTTCAGTGCCATAGTACTTATGATTCATTTCATCTCACTCCATTCACTATCCATCCATACTTAATCCCATCCATCATTCACATTTCACTCCATTCCACATTCCATTCATTTCAATCCATCTTCCATTCACTTCATTTTCATGTCAAAACATAGAATTTGATATCTTGCTGCAAGTGAATAAAAATATGCCATGAATTTCAGTACAACCATTATGTTCCTTCATTCCATGAACTGAATCCATTTTTATTCCATTATCCACTTCATAATCCATCATCCATTTTCATCCATTTTCATAAACATTTCACCCATCTTCCAAAAACATTTCATTTTCATGATTAAAGTATTCTACAGGAACATTCTGCAGCTCAGTGGACATTCTGCAGCTGATCACCTTTTCTGCAGCCCGACAGTCTTTTCACAGCTATAAACCCTGAAGGCATCAACCAGCAGACATCAGAATTACAACAAAGTGATCCAGTGAATTCATGAATCAAAAATATCAAGAAAATTGTGAAAGATTCCTCCAAAGATGAGCATAGAAGACAAAGGCTACACAAACATCAAATAAAGGGCAGAGGTAACAAATTTAAATTACGATGGCAATTCATGAAAATTTAGCATAGTTTAGTTGTGGATTATTCGAAAGGTTGTTTTAATTATTTTATTGATCAAACACCAAACAAAACCCTCTACAAACTTTGTATTAAATCTTCCAATTCAAATTTTCTATCCGATAGCATTTGAGCGGTGAAACGGCCAAAGCATTTGAAATTCCCACGACTCTTAACCAAGTTATTTAATGATGAAGATTTTTCCTGCCGTCGTAAATCCTCCGCCGTCTCCTCAAATCATTAATGCAATCCTCCACCTCACTCCACCACTCTATGCCGTGACCATTTTCCATAACGTCATTCCGTAGCCAGTATTCCATTCCGAAGGCAGAAGCATTATTATCATCAGGGGCAGAACAGAAGAGGTAAATTGGAAGCATAACGGTGTGAGAACTCAATGAATAGAGAGCATATCACTGAGAACGAAGTTTGGAGCATTTTCACTGTCAACACAGAATTGTGGCCGTGTAGAGTTTAAAGCTTGTTGCTACCAGAAGACAGAGGTGCTAAAATTGAAGACTTTTGCTACCAAAGACAGAGGGGTGGTAGTGATTGAGTTTAAAGTCTGTTATTACCAAAGACAGAGGTGTGGTAGTGACTGGTTTTGAAGTTTGTTGTTACCCGAGACAGAGTTGCTGTAAGTATTGAATTTGAAGCATACCATTTGCTATCAGAGACAGAGGTTGAGTTTGAAGTCTGTTGTTACTAGAAACAGAAGTGTTTATCAGTGATTGAGTTTGAAGTCTTTCTGTTATCAAGGACGGAGGTATTGCACAAAAAGAAACTTGAAACCATCTACCACTGTCTATCAGAGACATATTAGCTCGAAAATTGAAATTGCTTTCATACCACTCCAAAGTTCAACAGAAGTACACCAGTCTGAGGTTTCGAAGGCATTATTCATTATCAAACAGAGGCATACAAACCAAATATTTTGAAGACTGTTGCTATTATAAATCAAAGGTATGTCCTTCCAAAATTTAAGCCATTTTCATTTAGAGCTTGAAGCCATTTTTAATCCGAAAGTAAAAGACATTGTTTTGTGGGTAGAGTGTTAATTTGATATTGAAAAACATCATGGGTTTCATCGTAAGGACTGAGCCTGTGGGATCAAATATTTAGAAGGATACCCACAATGCAAGGAGATGTTACAACAAATAGGATGGCTTCAATTCTTGGAAAAATTTAATGGCTTCCATAAGGAAGTCACCAAAACATTTGCCAGATCATTCCAAGGTACTGAAGTTGAGATAGGGGATGTCAAGTTTGCTATTACTGAAGTTTTTATAGCAGAGGCTACAGGATTGTCCAGAACTGGGGAAAGATGGTTTAAAAATAGGGAATTCCACAATGACTCATGGAAACAAATTTTTAAATCACCAAATATGGATGTTAGTGTGTTCAAGAAAGGAATTCCCAGTACAGCCTTGAAAAGCAAATGGAGAAACATACTACTTCTTTTACAAAAGTTTGTTACATGTGAGGGTAGATATGGGACATTTTATGTCTACCATATTAGACTAATGTTGCATTTTCTAGGAGAAGATTTGAATTTACCATATTTCTTGTATCAAAGTCTGAAGAAAATGGCTTCCTGTGTTCAGAGAAGAGTTCAGTTTTTGGAGACAACCCTGTATCATCATGGGTTAGTCAAAATTTTAATTGAGCATCATCTATCTAAATCAAATGATACATGGGATGATTTCTTAATAAGAAATCATTTTGAAGAAGAAAAAGAACTATCACCTAAACCACAGCCCACAAAAAGAAGTAGGAAATGGAGGACTCCAAAAGGTAAAAGTGACAAACCGGTTCAAGAAAGCAGTGAAGAAGTCATTTTGGAGAAGTTGACTCGGATCAAGAGCCAACTAAAGGAAAAGAAGATAATCAAGGAATCTGATATAGAGAAAGGAGAGGGGTCCTCTCAACTTAGGAGAAGCCACAGATTAAAAGGAAAACTGAAGAAAACATCAATCAAACAAACAGGGGTAATCAATATTGAAGATGAAGAAACATCTATGGAAGAGTATGATGATGAAGATTTTTATGAAGGCACCCCTGAGATTGATCCTGCTCAACAGGAAATCTATGATTATGTGGAAACTTTAGAGAGAACGGCTTCAGAAAGAGAAGAGAGAACCCCCAGTCCTCCACTAACTGAAATTGATATATTGAGGAGGGATAGGTATGAGTTGGAATTGTTGAATAGACACATCAAAAATGAGAATGAAATTCTCAAAGATCAAATCAAGCTCAAGACTGACATGAACTCAACCTTATCCTTGCATATAAACAAAGTGGAGAGGACCAATGAGAAGATGAAGACAAGGAACAAAAAGTTGATCAGAGCACTCACAAACCTCAGGTTCAAACTTGTGATCAGGAAACCCAGAAGGCCTCTAGCATTCAGACAAAGGAGAAGTTAAAGTGTTCTACAGGAGCATTCTGCAGCTCAGTGGACGTGCGGTGATCCTTCTGCGACCCAACGGTCTTTTGCCGGTATAAACCCAGAAGGCCTCTAGCTTTCAGACAACGGAGAAGAAGGGGATTAGATGTCCTTGCAGAAGCCTCAGAATTCATAGGATAATTTGCATGAGTACATGCAAAGAGACAGCAGTGGGGGTATGTTGAGCCTCAAATTTGTGCTTTCCTTCACCTCATTTTACCTCATTCTTCCTTGTCCATTTCTATTTTAAACCCAATTGATCAATAAAAATAGTTAAAATTACTTCTAGAATGGTTTACATGACTGACTTGTTGAATTTTGTGATTGTTGCCATTGTTAAGCATTTTGACCAGAACTAGCTGCAGAATGCAGGCATTCCGTAGCTAACCGGCGATTCTGCAGCTACCTTTATGTTTGAGTATGTTCCAGGTGGCCTCTTGAGGAAAAATGCATATGGGCATGATCCACGTTGTGCCTACATGGTGTGTTGCTCATCATGGAAGAGGAAATGAATTATGGGTACGGTTATGCACGTGGGAACACATTTGTGAAGGAAGACTCCTACTAGGACTGTCTCAGTCCAGGTGTCTTTTCTCCTTCACGCAGCCACCTCAAAGACTCCTAAGATGATTTGGATAGGGAAAGACATCATTCCTAAATTATTGTAATTATTGTTACTTGCATTTACTTTATAAACTCTTGAGTAGGCCGAGAGCTTAGTTAGAAATTTTGTGTTAGATTTGCTGCTAGATTTTGTGTAAACTCTGTGTTACGTCTTTGAAGACACAGAGCATTATGTTCAAACTATTGCATCATTAATGGAGCAGAAAAAATTATCTTGAAGGCGTGATTTAATTTGGAGTTGAATGCCGTCAAGTGGTAGAGGGCCCCTGCCCCTTGCACGGATTTCTTTTGCGTAAACTAGATAAGTTTTTCCTAGTTGTCTTTACGTTCTGCATTTGAATTGGTAGTTGTTTTGTTTTATCTACTGTGGTCGTACTCATTCTAGTTCTTCCATAAGAAGACACTCTTCCAACAGACTAAAATGATGAATGTTTAATGACTATGGTATTGTAGGATAGGAGTTAAATTTGTATTTGTTTTTAACTAGCTACTGTAGTCATATTCGTTCCAGTTCTTCCACAAGAAGACACTCTTCCAATAGACTAAAATAATGAATGTTTAATGACTATGGTACTGTAGGATAGGAGTTGAATTTGTATTTGTTTTAACTAGATACTGTAGTTATATTCATTCCAGTTCTTCCACAAGAAGACATTCTTCCAACATATTATAATGATGAATGATGAATAGCTATAGTGCTGTAGGAATTAGTTGTAGTTTTTGCTCTTCACTATCACAATTGCACTTGTTCTAATCACTCTTCCACAAGAAGAAATTCTTCCAAGACATCCTTAAGAAGTTCAAGATATGACCGTGATGTGATAATTTAGTTTTTCATTTGCTTTCAGTTCATTTGCTTTCAATTGCATACAATTACACAGTCAGAACTGTTCTACCTCTTCCACAAGAAGGAACTCTTCCAAAACATCACTAATGATGAACAAACAGATTGTGTAACTTCATAGAATAATGCATGTTAGTTAGAATGCTCCGGAGTTTCATTTTGCATTTAATTCATGTCCCGCTACTTCGTTTCAAGTTTGATGATGACTTATAGTTTAACATTGTTCTAGTTTAGAAGCATCTTAAGCTCATGTTTAAATTAATTCATTGTACTTGCATCTCATAGTCACACTGTCACCCTTTGCACAGAAGATCACTTTAGTTGATAGGATTCACAAGACAGCCTTCATTATTTACAAATATATTTTTGTTCTGAAAACCACCAGTGATCCATAACCATAGGAACAGAAGATAACACCATTACAAGGTCTGAAATATCTCTGCAAATTCCTCATCATAAACAGGGCTCTTCCTCAAAAGAACTACCTTGAAAAGAAACCAATAACTCTTTGAGTATAGGCTCTGTGACATTCAATTGAAATTGCAGAATAGAACTAGGAATTAGTCATGGAATAGATGAGCTTAGAATAGAATGTTGCATCATGATTAGTGTCTAACTGTCTAGTTAGAAAACTTGCATATTTAATGATTATTTCTCAAGTCTAGTTTGTGTCATTTGTCTAAGAAGTTATCATCAAGCTCTTGTTTCTATTCAGTCATAGTTCAGATGTTGCTTCAGTGTTTTTGATTACATTTGCCATTCCATACATTAGGCTCAACTATGGTTTTGACCACCAATTTCTTTTCATTAGTTTTCTAGGCATTTTCATTGTAAACACAAAACTTCAAAAGACCAAAAACATCATAAATCAACATAAAAGACCAAAACATCACAAAACACTACACACAACGCACTAGGAAACAAGCATTTAGGTACATATGGTACACTTCACTTCAGCAGTTTACAAATCTACAATTTGACAATTAAATGAACTCGGTTTGGAGACTAGTTGAGACACAGCAATGATGAAACGATGTGGGATACATTATGAGATTTAGTAATGTATCGTCACAGGGGGGAGCAATGTATGATGTCTCTCATGGTTGATTTGATTATTCTGGTTATATGTATTTTTGACAAAGCATCTGATATGAAGAAGACAGGTACAGGAAGTACAAGTTCAGGGTGAGAAGAAGGATTGTGAAAATTTCTATACTTCACTTTCCATACGCGGGTTCGTTGAACAAAAGTCATGTATACATGCGAGTTTCATCAGACACAGTCGTGTATGCATTGATGATAAGAGAATTTATATGCTAGCTGAAGATCTGGAGCAGAGGTTCAGGGGGAGTGTCAGTCTGATTGTTAATAACTGTATTATTGACTCTGTATCATCTTAGTTTCTCAGTTCTAAATAATTATGATATGATACATGGTTTCTTATGTTGAAGATTATGGATCAGTCCTGTTTGCTTGTTGATGAAGAGTTTTTGTTGCTGAGATGAAAGTCTTATAATTCGGAGATAAGGACAGTTCATGCAGAGATTGCTGCTGATGACTTGCTGATGAACGTATTCAGGTTGCACAAGTTAAGGAGGAGCACTGGTTCAGGGGGAGCAGCAGGTTGAATGCTAATGATTGCATTGTTGGCACTATGACTGCTTATTATTTGGTTATTGTGATACTCATGCTTAAATGATGATGACTTGGTACATGGTTTATTATGATGAGATTTTGAGCCTTGTTAGCTGAAAAGTATCTTTTGTGCTCACACATGAATGAATTGGAAGTCTTATGATTCAGGGATAAGAATAGAACATGTAGAGTTTGTTACTATGGTTGAGATCTTTTCCATACTTCATGGTGATATTGGACCACATGGATGATTGACACATATTTGAAGATGTTGTTATGGTATGATAATCTCTCTTGGAAAGATTGTATTGATGCTGCAAAGAATCTGAAGGCTTGGTTACTAATGTGCTTATGATACAACCGTTGGATGACGCTTGAAGACACAACTACATTGTTCTATCTATCTGTATTCCAGGGAAGCATTCAAATATCTCAGAAAGAAGCTGAACACTGTCTTTTTCTCACAGAGGATCAGATCTGGTTAAAATAGAGAAGATAGTATTGGATACGCGGGTTTCCTGAAACACAGTCGCGTATATACGGAAGTTAATGCACAGAAAACCACGTATGTCTGATTGTTGAAAAATTTCTGTTTGGAGTCAACTCTCTTCAGCACAACTGCAGTGCTGTTTGGTATCTCTAATACTGTTTGGTATCTCTGGTGGTGTTCCAGTTCTTATAATATTGTTTCGATCTCTGATGTTTTGATAAAGATACCTTGATGATTTGTTGGTGAAAGTGTTCAAGATGCACAAACTAAGGGGGAGCCTTAGTCATATGGAAATGATGCTTGGATGCACAGATTCAGGGGGAGCATTGGCCTTGCTGAGTATAATGCATTGTTGGCATTATGTTGATTCTGAAAAATGTTCTCTTTCTTGAGGAATTTCTGGTGTTGGTCTTAAATGGTCATTTGTGTATTTTGGTGAAAAGGTCTTGTTGAGACCCATGATGTAAAATTGTAATATTCAGTCATGTAAAGGACTTGTCAAATTTGTAAACCCACTTGGTTGGGTAGCTGAGTCAAATTTTGTAAACCCACTTGGTTGGGTAGCTGAGTTGAAATGTGTAAACCCACTTGGTTGGGTACTTAAGTCTCATATGTAAATCCACTTGGTTGGATATTTGATGTAAGTATGAGTCTTTGGTGATAGGAAGTTCATAGAGTCATGTACTTCATTGAAAAATATGTTTGAAGATTCAGCATGAACTCAAGGGCTTGGTAACTTCGTGCCTTATATATCGGATCTGCGAGGTGTTTCTTCCACATGAGGGAGAAAAGGGAGAGTATGTTGGTTTTGAGTACACTTGTACACCCTTGATCTGTCAAAGGGGAGAGTGACATAGTGTATTTTATGAGATTATCGAGAAGCAGAGGATACAGAGGATGACATGGTGTCATTGTATTTTTAATGTACCTATCTGCTGTGGTAAACAAACACCATCGTGGTTGCCATCAAGTCCAAAGGGGGAGATTGTTGGCAATATGATGCAGAGTGTTGTCCTTGATGGCAACCCATTGAATGAAGATGAAGACATGAGATAGTTGACATGTGTTGTCCTTGATGGCAAACCACCTGATGAAGTTTGTCTTGAACTGATGGACTTGGTAAATGATGTAAATCTGATATGAAATGATTTTTGTTAGCAATATGATGCTAAGTGTTTTCCTTGAATGGCAACCCACTTGATGAAGATGATGACAACTTACTTGATGAAGTTGTGCTTAATAGAATATGTCTTGATGAACTAAATCTGATGTATCTACAGTGAGTACAGAAGGCAATGAAGAAAGGAATTCAACATGTGCTAAATCTATGGTGAAAAGAGTATGTCTCAAGGCATACGCGGATCTATCTAGGAGAAGTCGCGTATGCACGCGGGAATCAACGTTCCAAGTCGCATATGGGAAAAAGCGCTCATAAAGTGCAAAACCAGGGGTAACCACCATGGTATTGACCCATTGTATTGGGTAATGATTCGTCTAAATGACCCCGTCCAGGAATACCATCGGAAGTAATGTGGTTTTGGCTCATGGTATTGAAAAGGGGTAAACCTATATAAGGAGAAGAAATTCATTGTGCAAATCATGAGTGTGGGTGCAAGATGTCTGAGCTTGAATGAATACTTCTCTGTGAAGTATATTTGTATGGAAAGGGTAAAGGTTTGATAATAGATCTGAAACTATGATGCACCTATGAAGAAATGATGAAGCGAAATATCTAGATCTGGAATGTATTTGTATCTGCTAGATCTGTTTATGGAAGGCTTAGATCTGAGATGAGGCGAACATCTGTATGAAGTAAAAGGGTAAATTTGAACTGAATATCTGATCTGAAGAAGTATGCTGCTCTACAATGGTTGAAGATCTATATGCTAGTTCGCCGCAGAGGAAGCGCGTATATACGCGGCTTCGCTGAAGAGAAAGCACGTATGCGCAATGAAATGAGCTCTGTAATATGTACAGAGGTATACGCTAGTTTGTGTGAACGGAAGCACGTATATACGCGACATCAGAGAAAGGAAAGCGCGTATGCAAACTAGGGTTTGCTGAAGTCTGTGGTAAGAAATGTCTGATCTGTTCTGCTGGTTTACTGATATCTGTCAGTGAGTTATATGTATCTGTTTCATGGTTGACTATGCTTAAAAGTATGGAAAGGGTCCAGTCTGAAAATATGATGAAACATGGCCTGCAAGTGGTGTCCTAAAGCAAGCTTTGGATCCAGTGTGAAAATTGATGAAACGTGGTCCATAGAGGTGCTGAGGGTTGTAGCCTTCAGTCAGGGGGTTGTAGCTCCCTTCCAGGTGAGGCTGGTAAACGAGATCGGGGGGTCGTAGCTCCCTTCCAGGAGAGGCTGGTAAACGAGTCAGGAGGTTGGAGCTCCCTTCCAGGAGAGGCTGGTAAACGAGCGCAGGTGGGTGCCTGCGTGCTGGTCAAGTCTGCGCCAGCACATATGTTGTAAGATGTTTTCTCTATAATAAAA
The DNA here is from genome assembly GCA_034641835.2 of Pinus albicaulis. Classification (NCBI taxonomy): domain Eukaryota; kingdom Viridiplantae; phylum Streptophyta; class Pinopsida; order Pinales; family Pinaceae; genus Pinus; species Pinus albicaulis. The sequence goes on from CM076584.1 coordinate 1,115,846,787, forward strand.
TATTGAAGGCTGAGCAACTGCAGCAGTGGTTTTCTCCCGACTTGGGTTTCCACCTAAAATTCTGGTGTTCATGTGTGATGCTTATGTGTGATGGTTTATTCTGTTCTTACTGCACATGTTTACTGTTTATAGAACATCTAATGAATGAATGATGGAATGATATAAGTGAAGAATTAATGGCATTATTAGATCTCTGTGTATACGCGAGTTTTATGAAGGATATCCGCGTGTATACGCTAGTTGGCATCAGCAAAGTAGCGTATGGGTTTTGGAGCATGAAAAAGTAAAAGTTTTGAATATACGTTAATCTTGATTTACCCCCCCCCCCCCCCCTCTCGGTATTTTCCCAGCACATCACGACTTGCTAGGTTTTCATTTGCAATATGGAGTTGATTCTCCATCTCATGAATTTTTTTAATAAGCTCTTGCTTCTACTCCTTCATGGAAATCAACTACTCTTGAAGTATAGTGCTCTCCCTCTTATCTTCATACATCTCTTACACCATATCATTCATGATGTAGAGCTTTTGTAACATCTCTTTATCAAACAGTCTTGATAAGGAAGATTGACTAGAAACAATGCTTAATGAAGTTTCCATCACACTTTCAATGTATAAAAATATTCTTTGTTGTGAATTAAGAACTGAGCTCTCAATCTTGACCTTCTCTTCACACACATAAACTTGCACACAGTTAAATTCTCTTTGCACAAATGAAAAACCAATAGCTAATTATTCTAGATAACCTTGGCTAAAACGAGCTAAATTGTGCTCTGATACCAACTTGATCTGAATATGGGCAAACTATTTTTTTTGTGCTATCTCCCTCATCAGTATTAAAAAAAATGTGTTGAGGATCGTTTCAAATTAGCCAGTTATGTGAGGATTTGTGTGTCAAGTTTTGAGTGTATTATGAGAAATTCATGAGTTAATTATCTATTAAAAACATATGTACAACAAGTAAATTGTAGATAAATAAAACACAACAAACACATTAGACAATAGTTGATAACAGAGCTCACCCCTCCTGGGATAACTCTCCATGGACCTGCTTCAAATGGCTAGGCCCTATTTGGATAAATGGTAAATTATCTTATTACAAGCACATGCAGTGCTCCAATAGCTTTGCAACCTTCTCCATTGGATTCAGACAACCAAAAAACCTCAAAATAGACTCTTCAAGCTCTAAAAATAGTCTTCAAGTGGACTAGGCATGACCTCCTCTCCTGGTGGCCTTGGGCTTCTTTAATATTCAAAGTGGAAAAATCACTTATAGAAGTGCTCCAATGCCTCTGCAACCTGCACCATCATTCTCATAGCATCCAAATAATCTAGAAATGACTCTTCTTGAGCCAAAATTGGTCGAAAAATGCCAAAGTTATGGCTTCTTCAGTTCTCCCTAGGAAAACTCCTCCAAATCTGGAAAAACTCTAGTTAGCCCCGCTAATTTTGGAGTTTCCGCCGAAAATATTGGACCTGCCAAACTTGTCGCTGAATTGATCTCAATATTAACTATCATTAAGTGGGATTTAAACGTGGATTAGGCGCATTAAGCGTGTTTTAACAAATTTTGCGTTAGCAAAAAGGATTAGTGCACTAACATACGATTAGTGGCTAATTAAAAATGTTTTAAAGCTTAATCCTCCACTCATTAACAAATTTATCTACCACCGTTGTTGGAGTGAGGTCATATGCAAGGGGCTGGCCCATGGGGCTAGCCTCGTTCTTTCCGCTCCTGAACTTTGTTTAAAACATAAATAAGCATTGTGCCCCATGTCTATTAAGACTTGCACTCATGGTATGGTGGTATGTGTGTTGGTTAGTGCGGGGGAGGTCATGGGTTCAACACCGACCTTTGCCCAGCCATACATAAAAAAATTTCCTTACCATTCAAATGAATTCGACCTTTCACTTAACCACATTTCGGCCTTGGAGGGGGGGCACGTGGCGGACTCCAGGCTTGCCACGTGTCAGCACCCAATTGGCTCTCCACAAACCAATGAAATTATGCCACGTGCCCAGAAATTTGGGCCACTCAGAAATTGACAAGTTTCATCACCTCATTGACCTTTTTAAAACCCAAATTTTTGGCCTTTGACCCTGTTTGACCCCTTTAAAAAAAAAAATTGCTTGTTTGACACGGCAAACAGCAGGCTTTAACTTTCACATACGGAGTCAGTTTTGCTTAAACGAAGTGTGTCGGATTCATGGTGATGAGCATTATCTAGTCGTTCTTGTTTGGTGTGATTCTGAGCACTTTTAATTTTTGGAAAAAAATTTCCCCCAATCTAGATTCTGGTCACTCCTTCCCCCTAACAGTCTTTTGGACCCACAAAAGTTGGTTATCTCATGAGAGGTGAATACTCCTCTCTTTCCCAAGTTATATCAACCTAATTCTACATGGAAAAATCTCCATCACAACCACTTGGGTTCACTGACATGCCTTGCCTTGCAAATGGCTTGGAACTTCAAAAAAATTCCTCCTTTTGTTGCTGACCCAATCCAACACTTGTTGGTTGCTTTTTGGATAAAACAATTTGATGTACCAAAGCGATCCATCGGTGCTTGGAAAACTTACTGGTGACCTTCCCATTGAGAATCATGTTCCTCCTTTGCACAAATATGCATTTGATGCAAGCTTCTCCTTGGAAACCACTTTTCCAAGTTAAGCCCATCTGAGTGACCTACACAAATGAGTTCCAATATCATTAATCCAACAACAAAAAAATGACCATTCTTTTTACCTCCACGGTTCCAAATTCTACATCTGGAAGAATGCATTCGTCATCACTTTCACTTCTTGGCGTTGACATCAAATAGTCTACAATGGTTGCAAACATTTTGGCATCTTTTCCCTCTTTTTGCTTCTTGATTCCATCATCCTCCAGTATTGACATGTTTCTCATGCCATGATTTGAGAATGAAGGCTAATCATGAGCCTCTCGCTCAAGAGTGGACCTTCCCAAAATCCTGTGACATCTTGTAAGAAATACAACCATCAATATGAAAAACACATCATGCAAGAAACATAAATTGACGGCATATCCTTTTGCTCCTTCAAAGAAAAAAATTTCACATCATGTGAACATCACCATGTACTCTTACATCTCTGTGTACAAACCATAGACCAAACACAAGGCGAAAAAACATGCCTCTTCAAACAACTGACTCTCAAGTCAAACAAAAGCATGTGCAAGTTGTTATCTTTGTTGCATCTAAGTGAGTCAACATAACTCTACTTTCAAACACCTTCCTGACGTAAACATGCAACATACTTTCAAGATAAAATAAATTCATTCAATTGGCAAAGAAATGCATGAAACATCAAAATACATGCAAGGCCTTAATTGGATAAGAAATCTAACCATCTCTTTCCAAAACATTTCAATGGCACTTCTTTCATTCGCACTTCATCATGTGATTCATCTTGACCGACATCAATTATGGAATCATCCTTTCCATTTTTTCCAAAATCTCTCTACACCTTCTTCAAATGTCGTGGATGACTTGTTGGATACAAATTCCAACACTTGTCTACAAGATGACCCTGCTTATGGCAATGAGTGAAAAATAATTGCATCTTCTTTTCAACATGGTTTTCCTTTTCCAATGGACCTTTGGATTTATTCCTCCTTTCTTTTGAAAGATTCCTATGCATGGTTATCTTCTTCCAACACCTCGAAATAGTATGGTTATTCAAACCACAAAAAGAACATGTAAAGTTTCTCCAACTCTTATGTGAAGATTTTCCCTGTTTATCATAATCAAAAGAAACTTGATTAAAGGCAGACTTATACCTTGCACATTCACCTTTGTCTTCTTCTTGAGGTGGTGAATTTTTATGAGGTAGTGACTCTCTTCGGAATACCAACAATGGCTTCAATGACTTTAGAGCTTTCAACATCCTCTTGTTTTCCATATCCATTAGTTGCATGCTTATGAACACAATCTTGTAAAGTGGGTGTAAAACATTTTCATTCCTCATGAACACAACCTTCACAATCTTGAGGTAATGAACATGTAATTAAAGTCCTTTTTGGAACACCTTCATGTGCCTCCTTGGCTTTGGAGCATTATCCATCATGTTTTCCATAAACAATACCCAAATACCTAGGCCTTTCCTCAACAAAAATTGGCTCAACTATGCCTTGTGCATGTTTGCCCAATCATTTACCTTCATATCCCATTTTCATCAATAATGTGGACCCTACTCCTCTAGAGTGTATTTCAAATGCACCTACACATTCATATTGAGAAGAAATTGAAGATAAATTTGATTTTCATACCTCATTTTCATGCACATACTTGGCTAAGGTTTCTTTGGCATCATGAATTTGAGTCTCCATCTCATGCAACCTTGCTAGGTTTTCATTTGCAATATGGAGCTAAGTCTCCATCTCATGCATCTTTTCAAGAAGCTTGTGCTTCTCCTCCTTCATGGAAATCAACTTCTCTTGAAGTATAGTGTTCTCCCTCTTATCTTCATACGTCTCTTGCACCATATCATTCATGATGTAGAGCTTTTGCAACATCTCTTTATCAAAGAGTCTTGCTAAGGAAGATTTACTAGAAACAATGCTTAATGAAGCTGCCACCACACTTGCAACGTATAAAAAGCTTCTTTGTTGTGATCTGAGAGCTAAGCTCTCAATATTGACCTTCTCTTCACACACATAAACTTGCACATAGTTAAATTATCATTGCACAAATCCAAAACCGGTAGCTAATTCTTCTAGCTAACCTTGGCTAAAATGAGCTAAACTGTGCTCTGATACCAACTTGATATAAATATGGGAAAAATAGTTTTTTTGCGCTAGCTCCCTCATCGTATTAAAAAAAATGTGTTTAGGATCGTCTCAAATTAGCTAGTTATGTGAGGGAATGTGTCAAGTTTTGAGTATCTTATGAGCAATTCAAGAGTTAATTAGTTGTTAAAAACACATGTACAGTAAGTAAATTGTAGAGAAATAAAACAAAGCAAACACATTACACAATAGTTGATAACGGAGTTCACTCCTCCTGGGCTACATCTCCATGGACCTGATTCAACTAGCTAGGCCCTCTTTGGATTCATGGTTAATTCTTTAATTACATGCACCTGCAGTGCTCCAATGGCTTTGCAACCTACTCCATTGGATTCATAAAACCCAAAAACCTCAAAATAGACTCTTCAAGCTCTAAAAATAGTCTTCAAGTGGATTAGGCATGACTTCCTCTCCTGGTGGCCCTAGGCTTCTTTAATCTTTAAAGTGGAAAAATCACTTACAGAAGTGCTTCAAATCCTCTGCAACTTACACCATCATGCGCAGAGCATCCAAATCATCTAGGAATGACTCTACTTGCGCCAAAATTGGTCAAAAAATGCCAAAGTTATGGATTCTTCAGTTTTCCCTAGGAAAACTCCTCCAAATCTGGAAAAACTCCAGTTAACCCCGCTAATTTTGGAGTTGGTGCCAAAAATAGTGGACCTGCCAAACCTGTCACCGAATTAATCTCAAGATTAATTATCATTAAGTGGGATTTAAACACGAATTAGGCACATTAAGTGTGTTTTAACAAATTCTGCATTAGAAAAATTGATTAACACACTGACATACGATTAGTGGCTAATTAAACATGTTTTAAAGCTTAATCCTCCATGCATTAACAAAGCGCTCCTCCACGGTCGTTGGGGTGAGGTCATATGCGAGGGGCTAGCCTCGTTCTTTCCCCACCCGAACTTTGTTTAAAACATCAATAAACATTGTGCCTCATGTCTATTAAGACTTGCGCTCATGGTATGGTGGTATGCGTGTTGGTTAGTGAGGGGGAGGTCGCATGTTCAACCCCAACCTCCGCCAAGCCATATATAAAAAAAAAAAATCATGGCCATTCAAATGAATTCTACCTTACACTTAACCACATTTTGGCCTTGGAGGGGGGGCACATGGCGGCCTCTGGGCTTGCCACGTGTCAATACCCAATTGGCTCTCCAAAAACCAATGAAATTGCGTCATGTGCCCAGAAATTTGGGCCACTCAAAAAATTTACAATTGTCATCATCTCATTGGCCTTTTGAAAACCCAAATTTTTTGCTTTTGACCCTGTTTGACCCCTTTTTTTTAAAATTCGTCGGTTTGACACACGGAACATCATGCTCTAAATTTTACATATGGAGTCAATTTTCGATGAAATGAAGTGCCCCAGATTCCTAGAGACAAGCCCTATTTTGTCTTGCTAGTTTGGTGTGATTCTTAGCACTTTGAACTTTTGGAAAAATTTTGCCCCCAATCCAGGTTCTAATCACAAATTTTGCATTCATAATAATTCATATTAGAAAATAGACTCTATAATAATAATTAAAAAAAAAAGAATATTGATCTATAATTCGAGATCATGTACTCTTTAGGAAAATTGACTTACCGCAAGGTAGCGATGATATGTTGTGTTGTTTCCTAGAAGGGTCTTGAGTCGTCTAGTTCTTGAGTCTCCTCCATTAACAGAGCAATTGTAATTTCATTTTCACCTTTTATACATTAAGATTTAAGTCACATTCTAATACTTAAATCATAAAGACACTTGAGTCTCCATATTCAGAAAGCGTGCATAACTGTCATGATCACATCACATGTATTAAGCAATTGGCTGACTTAGCTAGCCTTCTATTATCCAATATAATATATCTGCATTTATTTCTAAATATCTACATCATATGGCTATTCTAAACATTAGTATCCTATAATCTCTCTCTCTAGGACTTTGGTAAACACTTTCTGGACACTACATCTAATTTTACATGGATTGATACAGATCCTTGCGAGAGAAGTTTCATCGTTTTCCTATTTAAGAATCTTTTAATTATTGGTAGAAAATCCAAATGAAGTTACACAAAAAGGATGCTTTAATATTGTCAGAATATTTTTTTCCAAAATGCATAAATGATGATATGTGTGTGTGTATGTGTATCAAAATATCCCTATTTCTCCTCCATGTCTAATGCAGAACAACTCTTATGGAGGCCACATTAGCATCGAAAGTGCTTCTCCATCCTTGCATTTTGATAATATTATACTGAACTCAAAAGTGGAACCCAAAAACCTTCCATGTGCATGCAACAATGATAAAAGGTTGACTGGAGTAGGTTTACTATAGGGTTGAAATAGAAGGAAAAACAACTAGATCCAATCTTAGATAAAAACCCTTAGACCAACTTAGAAAATGTTTCACTAAATTGTTCTACTGCAGAAATCAATTCCACAATAGAACATTATACCAAAGAAAAATATCAATTCTTGGGGCCTAAATATTTTTCATTCTTGTTATCATCTCATCTCACATCACTTGATCAAGGTTAGGGTTTTCATGCATGGTGCCAAGTGTTCTATTATTTTGTTTGTTTATATGTTAATTCATATTATATATTTAATTCATTTAAACAATAATAATAATAAATAAAGATTCAATATATGTGCATGCACTCTCATATTTTTCATGCATTACATATGTAACTTTAAGTTTGATAAGTGTTGTCTTTTAGCTTCATGTACTTCTAAAGTTTGATGTTTGATGTTTTGTTCAATTAGTGTAAGATATGGATTCCTGGGATATTATTACTAACACCTAGAGATATTGGCTTTTAACCACATAATATTGTTTTTCTTTAGGTTGGTTGATCAATTAACTGGTTAAGGATTGAAGTTACACCCCAAAGCTATACCTCCCACTAGTTCCTCCAATAGTTAGAACTAGTTTAACTGACCATAACTCAATTTAACTGATTTAAATTGTTACAACTAAAATTAAGTCAACTGAGGCTCCTAAAATCTAGGAATCATTGTAGACAACTCAAGTCCATGCCCCCAACTCTAATTAACTAAGCTAACTACGTGATGACAACTATTTCAACTCAGTTAACTCATTCAAGTTGTTTTCTAATGTGAAATTTCAATCTTCTCCTAATTTAATCAAAGGAAAAATTAAATTAGGAATTTCTTGATGCATTTTCAACAACATACAATTTCTAATGTATATAAGGTACTTTCATGGAAAGGAAAAGAGAGATTGAGCCTATAGAATAAAATTAATAGTACTATCCTAAAAGAGACACACAAGAGCATGGAAAGAATCATTGATTAACCTGAAAAGTATTTCACTAGATAAAAATGATCATACAAGCAAGTAACAATGCACATTCAACAAGATGCATACCAAAGCCAACGAAATAGTTCATTTTCATTAGTATGTGTTAACATGAACATACACCGCAAACAATGAAAGAGTAGTCTCATAATCATTCACGACATATGCATGAAAGTGTGTCAGCTCAAAGAGCTTTATATATTAAGTGAAAGTCCCAAGATACACGATTATGATGTTGCCACACTAACCCCAATAGTGGAACATTAAGTCACTACTTGATCCTCCAAATAATGATATTCTCTCATATTCAAAGCTAGAGAAGCCAAGGTGAAAATTCCCTAGTCCACTCTCTTGAGCTACGAGAGTGTATTTATAAAAAATTAGGTGACTCTCCACCTCCCATGTGACTCTTGAACTCCCTCATGACTCCTAACTTTCTACTATGACATTTGAGCTTCTATATGACTTTAGAACTTTCAAGTGACTCTTTATATTCCATGTGGGACCCTTAGGATTCAACACATTTTACATTTTCTCATTTTTTGGAAATTAGAAAATTCATTTCACAAATGATGTGGCAAAAAACATTGACATGTATGACTTTTGTGGTGACACTTTGAGAATGAATGACTTGGCAACAATGAATTTTGTTCTCACACTTTGAGAAGCCATAACTTGGTGACGCCAAGCTCTTCTCCTTATTTTTATGACTTTTAATTCTTCATTATGGATCTTTACTTTTTATTCATATTAATCCTCCAAAGGATATGGATAAGCATCAGAACCTACAAATTCAGCATGAGATGCCACCATTATATCATGGTCCAGGATTTCTTCATTATTCATGATGGTTCTTCTAGTACTTCTTCTCCGCAAGTGATTTCTTGTAACTCCTAATTGACATCTTCCTTGAGCATCAAATTTCCATGTTTACATGGTACACCTGCAAATTAAGTTCCCTCATGACAAGGCAAGGTCAGTCCAAAAATCATCTAATCTACCTCTTCTTTGTTCAGGGAAGAGGTTGATTGTGAAGGACCTGTGCAAGGGCTAAGAGGGAGAGGCTTTCTAGGAATTGCGCAATCGAGATCAATTGTGACCAGGGTATGATCATGTTGTTCACTAGTACTATGTAATGCGCAATAAGGAGAGGCTCTTCAAGGTCTTGCATTGTGAGAAATGCTAGGAGACAACGGTGGAATGACTATTGACTGTGATTGCATGATGCACAATGCTCATGGGAGAGGAGGCATGGATTGCGTAGTTGAGCTTCACAGGGATTGAGGGATGACATAACTATCCACTGTAACTATGCAATGCGTAGTAGGAGGAAAGATAGGACATGGTACTGTGCAATGAGGGGTTTCAGTCAACAAGAGGGACAAGACTAGCCACTCTAACTGTGCAATGTGCAGTGATTGAGGGACAAGCTCATGGAATTGCATCATTGAGGGTCTCAGTCACCCCAATGTGTCCTAATACTCACTAGAACTGTGCAATGCACAATAGGAGGCCCACCAAATGAATGTATTGCACAGTTGGACAAGTTAGGGGGATAGGGAGGTAAGCTTACACATTGTAACTATGCAATGCGCAAAAGTTGAAGAGGAGGCTTAGGGTATTGTGAAGTTGGGAAATTTAGTGACACAATAAGGCTCCATTTTCCACTGAAACTACACAATGTGCAATCCATGGCAAAATAAATAATGAACTGTGCAGTTTACAGGGCTAAGAAACAAGATTAATGGTCTAGACTTCAAGGTTGATTGGTGTATAGTTGAGGGATATTGTCCTCTAAAAATGTGTAGTGCATAGTTCCAAGAGGCATAAAATGCTTCAACGTGAATTAAGATTGTGCAGTGCATAGTTCCAGGAGGGAGAAATGTTAGCAAGTTTCAAAGACAATAAAATTTTTGAAAGGACTAAGTGTGGGATCAATGAGGCAAGAGAGAATAAGGCATGTAAAAAAGTCTTGGAATAGTGATCTCACACTCGTATAATATCAACATAAGCAAATACAATGCACAGTACCCAAAATAAACATGTGTACCTTGAAGTGACACTTATTTCTAAGTGTGATAGTTGAAATGTATCTTTGTGACAATTAGAATACAAGTTATGACACAGGTGTCAACTGCAACCAAAAAATTCGCTAAGTTGTAGGAGAGTGCCTAGCACATATTCTTATGATATATATGATCATCTAATGTAGAAGAGTGCACTAAAGTTTCCTCTAATGGTATGTTAAGATGCAACACATGTAGGAGTGCAAGTAGTTAAAAGCGACACTTGAAATAGTAATAAAAAGTGAAAATGACACTAGCAAAGGCTAAATAAAGTGAAAGCTACACTTGCTAGAGCAAAGAGAAATAAAGTTTGACAATTGTGAAAGCGAAAGCAAGAAAAACCGACAGTCACGAAAGTGAAAATGAAAATTGTGAAAGCAAAGGGTGCGCAAAAGCGACAGTTGAGAAGACTCACTAGAATGATGATACAATTTCCACTAAGAGTGAGAAAGACTTGTCAAATGATGTTGCGCATTTACTGTCAACATACTTTGCACAGCCATTGTCCCTATCAATTGTACAAGCACAGTCAATAGGCATTATGTAGGGTATATGAGTTGTGCAATGCCTATTACCAAATACTTCACAATCATTGTTACTAAGGACTGCACATGAACTACTTCTAGAGACTACACAAGCATTATTCTCAAGCACTATTTTCAAGGGTAGGCATTGGCTACTAGGCTTATGGTGCTATTCCAACCACCTCCCCCCTCATTTTTCATCAAATGGTATGGGCGCCTCTTCATTTTTTCTTTATGGTTTTTTATTTTATTTGGTTTGGCTACATAACGTACAATTTATTTGATTTATTTCTAAGAGTTGCATGACATGCCTTTGTTACTTCATAGATTTCTACACTTTCTCTGTTCTTGGTGATTGATGCATTCACTTTCATTGGATTCTCTAAAAGAGCTAAGAACTTTGGTTTTGGTCTCATCCAAAGACAATATACCTAAGGCTTATGACTTTATTATGTATTTGAATTCTTTAAAAATAATAAGGCCACTACAGAATTTTCATTTTGTAGCAGTCTTAACCTATATTAGCGATTTTATATTTTAAAGTATTTTTAAATATTAATCCATTGATATCAAATGCATGAAATCATATTTATGGTTAGTATTTGGTGCCTTTGTTCAACAATGTATGCTTGTTAGATCTAAGACTTTTGTGATCCATAATGTAGATGAATGTCTTTCGGATTAATCACATCATTAGGATTTGGTTTCTTAAACTTCCCTATCGAATGTTTAAAACCTCATATCAACCTTGGTTTATATGTTCTTAACATATTGTTGTCGATTATTAAACTGGGTTTAATGTTAAATATAAAACTATGCTTATAACTATGGTCTTGAGGTATTCTCGCTGAAGTTTCTCGATCCACTGCCCTAATTATTTCGAGGTTATGGTGATTATGGGCTATCGTTTGTGGTAATATTTGTCAAGGACTACACATCTTGATACATTCTGCCTATGTTAATCCAAATATTAACCATGCTCATACCTATCTTCATCATATATTGCGTACTATGTCTTTGATTATCCACTTCTGAATTCATTGTTATGGTTTTGGGATTGAATTGACCTCCGACCGTATCATTCTTTTCTCCTTTGTCTATGTCACAAGATAAGGTTTCAATGGTTTCTCCCTGTTACATGACTATATGATAGGTTATGCTTAGAAATGGCTCGAGTTATTGGAACTGAGGCCATTTGTATTTAAATGCTTGAAGGATACGAAGAATGCGCTGAGATTTTTTGTAATGTTGGTTCGTTCGAGTTTATACAACTTTTTCAGGGGTATAGTCAAGGTGTGGCTGAAATATTCACTTCTTCACTCAATGGCAAGAAGGCCAATGTGGGTGATATAGAAATTCATGTAGATGTTTATTTGATAGCAGAAGAAACTCACCTCCCTATTGATGGTGAAGAGTGGTCGAAGAACTGTAGGGTTCATGTTATTCCCTGGAGGAGTTTTCTTGTGAAGAGGTATTATTCTTATGATATAAAAGGTATGCCCACTACCTATCTTAAACCTAAGTGGCACAATATGGTGTTGTTTTTGCATTGTTATATAACCTGTGAAGGAAGTTACATTCTGGCCTTCCTTTATCACATAAGATTATTGATGATGTTTTTAGGTTATAAGTTGAATTTTCCTTTCTTTTTTCATATGAATCTGGCTAAAATGTCCTTAATTTAACATAAGCAAGTCAAAAATGCTAATAATTCTCTTATTCATCATATTTGTATCATTATTCTCGTTAGACATCAACTGGCTAAGCTTTGAGACAATTTGGAATCTTTTCTAACCCATAATCATTTCGATAAAACCATGCCTTCCGGGGAAATTGACTTTCAAAATTTCTCAAAGCCTAAAAATGTTCTTGAAAACCCTCCTTGATCTCCTTTACATGATCTCGTGAATTTTTAGGACCAAGAGACTAGTCCTTGTCTCTCAGAAGAGGCTAGGGATTTGAAGCTCGAAATTGTTTGTACTCGTCGAACCAGAAAAGCTGCTCAAAATATTTTTGTCGGCCAAGACAGGGTAAAACAAAAACTCAAAGGCAAGGGTAAATCAAATTTTGTTTAAATTAACCCACAATCTAAATTTTCCTTCCTAGAACCTGCATATTAACACACTAAGGGTTAGCAAAAATATAATTTTGACTCTCATATTAAATACAAATTGATAGCGAGAAATATTTCTAGGCTATAACGTAATAAACATAGGGTTTCTTCTGATCATACATGTGTCGATCTTGAGATAAATATAGAGTCAGAGCCTAAAAACACTAAGATAAAATCTCCAAAGAATTGTATCCCTGATGATTTCAAAGGCATACCAGAAGTGGATAGTGATGTTGATAAAATTGCTTCAGAGGTCTTGTTAGGTCTCTACTGGCACCAATAATTTTTATTCATTGTTCCACAACTTAACCGTTGAATTGGTCAACTCATCAACGAAAACGAGCAACTCAAAGCCTTCTGTAGGCTTAACAAAACACTCAGGCAACAAAATTCTACTAGTTCTATCAGTAACTCACATATTTCTGAAACTCATATCATAGTCAAATCTTCAAAGGTTAAACTCACAATCTTTCCAAATATTGATCATGCGAAATGAAGGTCTTATTGCTAATATCTCTCATTTGTTGGAAACGATAAGGTATGGTTATATTTTGGTTTTATTTTCTAAAATTGAAATGGCAATACATAATCTTAGATTCTGTAACGATCCTCTTTACATTGTTTATATCGTTAATAATTTATTTTTATTAATTTGTCGCAGGTAATTACGTTGGATAGATTCCTTCTCTCATCTTCTATGGAGTGAGTACTTATGAATTACCTCCAACTCCTGAGGATGTTAGCAAATTATTTCCTGTTAGTTTTTTTTTTTATTCTCGGTTACTTGTTGAGATGGCTGAGAGGCCTAAACAAACTATTTTGTTTAATTTTGTAAAAAAAATGGTTTTATATTCTCAATTTGTTATGGACATAGTAGTTAGGACAACAATTAAATAAAACCCTCATTTTTGTGATAAAGGGGGAGATCTCTAGTACAGGGGGAGTTTTGGGAACAAAGGAATGTTGTTTAATTGTGACTGTGGCATGAAAATTAATGCAAGTACATAGATTTGGTTTGATTCAATATGTTTCTTGAGTTATTATCTTCCATGGTCATATTATAATTTTGGTAAATATTTTGATTTACAAGATTTAAGTGTTGTTTTTTGGATGGTTTGATTCTCTTACAAGCAATCTATTTAATTTAATTTCTTTGTTAGTTACAACACTAAGTTTTAAATATGTGATTGCTATAAATAAGTCGGTTCTTCTTCTTTAGTAACTTGTGTTCTAATAAGGAACAATTGATTTATGACATTTGTTTACTTGAATGATTATAAAGTTAATTAAAATATCAATATATATTTATAAATTTTTCATAGTGTTGTTACAGTAGATGGTAATCCTATATTTAATCTTTAATGTATTCAATGATTGATTTATTGTATTCATTGATTAACATTGAAATTATAAGAATTTTAAAGAGATACCATTTATTGTTATTCCTCTTTCATTCAATAGTGGCCAAGCGATAGTTATAACTATTACATTAGTTAATATTTTCATTCTTTCTTATGTGAAAAATCTTAAAAGTAAACAAAGTTGAGTCTATGTTTATTTTGCAGAATAAGCTACTTGTATTTTCACAGTCTCTTGTTCTGTTTTCATTTACATTAAGGAATAACTATCAGCTATTAGGAATAGAATTTTAGTTTCCATTCTTGAATACATTTTGCATTACATTTAAAATATTACTATTTCTCTTTTTGAGCTAATTAGATTCATTTTAGCATTGATTGATATGTTGTATCATACTCTGACCTTGTATCAATAGTGACTTAATTATTTTCTTTAATTTTAATTTATAAATAGAATATGTAAATTAGAATTTTTTAATTCGTTTTTGTCTATTAACAGTGAAGTGTTAATCCTTCTCATTATTACAACCATATCTTACCTAGGTTGTTTCATTTCATTGGTTTAAATCTAACTTAAACATAGCATAGTAAAAAATAGTCTAGAATAATAATAATTTAGATTAGTATAGGATAACTATAGTTAGATTAGGATCTGGATTAGTTTTTCGGATTCAATCCTTCTTAGGAAAAAAGGATCCTAGGCTAATTAATTCGTTAAACCCATTGAGGATAGCTATACCAAATGGTTTGGGTTGTTAAAGAGTCTTCATTCGGGCTACTCCTCCCTTGTTGACTTAAGTGTGCAAACACCCACATCAACAACTTGCTAGAAAGAAGTGTGCTTGTAAATGCACCAAAATCTAAGCATGTGTGAGCAAGTGGCTTCAACACTTTAGAATATTAGAAGAAGACTTAAGCACTTGGAAGGCCTCAACCGAAAAGGAAGTGATAGTGGACATCTTGATAGAATATAAGATCACAAGGAGGCTCCAAAATTCAAGTGTAGGGAAAATTTTGGAGGGTGTTTGTCACAATGACAACAAAATCCATATGGGGGGGAACCTAGTTAGAAGGTGAGTATTCTCTACTTTATTCTCTGGACCTATATAAATAATGCAAGTGAAAATGTGAAGGCACTCTCTATTGAGTTTTCTAAGACCTGTAACCTATTAGGCTACTAAAAAACACTAATACCCTATATTTTTATATCTAAATCCCTCTCCTAGTTCTTTTGTTATAATATGGTACAAGATACAAATACCTATAAATGAAACCTCAATTCCTCTTAGTGGTGGAGTTTTAACATAGCCCAATAGCTAACTAGGGATCAAGTTTGACTCCTTTAACTCTCAACTTGAGTTACAACTTTTTCCTTGTAGACTCTTCTTCATAGTCCACATATTGATATCCCCTTTTTCATGAGTCTGGGGGATGACATGGATCCTCTCAAACCATCGTGGTCAAACCAGAAGGTCAAATTTTAGGAGGCATAACTTTTGCATACAAGCCTTGATTAACCTTTTTCTTATGTCGTTGGAAGGAATCTAAGTGTAAAAAAAATCAAGGGATATAGTGTGAGAAAGAGTTTTCATAACCTAAAAAACTTCATTTAATGCCTCAAATGACTCCAAAAAAATTCAAACCCTAATTCCTCAAACTAGGACCCACTAGTAAAAATTGCCCTGCAAGTTCATTTCTCCAAATTTTTCAACTCTAAAATTATAGAGATAGATGAAAAATACTATAATGATAAAATATGGATCAAATTTGTAATAGTAGCCTCTGATACAAATTTTTGAAAACTAATCAAAAATAATAACCTTATCAATAAATTTATCTTTGATAATGGATGAATTACCAATTTATTACCTCATATCTAGATAATTGAAGGTGTATATTCTATATAATAGAGATGGGTTTTTCCTGAGGTCCCTATTAGCCTTGTTTTTTTAATACATTCAAGGAGTAACAATAATGGTTCAAATCATCACATTTAACAATGCAAACAACATAATGAAAGTGAACTAGCTAAGTAAAACCTACCCACATCTAAGGTAAAGCTTTTGTAACTATCCCCAACATTATTTTTACTTTGCAATATACAAATTTCAAGCAAAACAAAACCTTTCTTGGCTTGCTTCCATATCACACATTACCTCTTTTAGTCAACTATAAAACAAGACAAAAAATATGTATAGCTTAATTTAATTCTTACCTTTGATCCATCCATCCATATATGTAAGATCAATTATGAGAAATTATATCTCTATAGAAATATCGCTAATTATATGGCCTCTACTTTCGATTTCCTTTCTTATTACATTTTCACCCTTGTTTTTCTTCTTAATACATAATGAAATTGAATCACCAACTAAGCATAACAACCCACTTTTGAAGTAGTCAACAGGATGTAGCTTAGGTGGTTGGGGAAATTGTTGTTATCCTCACCACTTAGGTTCAATTCTCGCATGTGACATGTTGAGCTCATAATGAGTATATTCTTGTAATGGCTTTGAGTCTTGTAGTCTGATAAGTCCACGAGGACCAAAACATCTATATTCCACATGTGGAAAATAAATATATTTCTTCAAGGAAGTGAAAAAAAACAAAAAAAAAACAGCAACAACAACAACAACTTAAAAAAAAGCTTCCATAACTATCCCGAATATGATTTATACTTTGCAATATTCAAATTGTTCACTTCGTTATAATTCCTCACTTTAGGTTTCATAAATTACTCTCATATTATTTATCGATTTAAGTTCTTTAAAAGAATAAAATCATAAGTATGTGAAAATATGTAAACAATTTCATAATAGATAATTTTTATAAAATATGAAATCGTGACACTATATATTATGATTGAGATTCCAACTTGATGTTACACAATGCAAACATAAACATTTAATACACTAGAATTTATAGTGATGCATGAACTATGAAATTATGAAATATAATGGCATATAAATTATGCAACAAGAAATAATAATAAAAAATTCAATGATTTGAGTGGCGCATTTCTTACAATCCAAACATAATGCGAATTCTACCCAACAAAAAAAAAATCGGACATAAAAACTCAATGCACACTTGTAAAAAATATTGACCAACAGAGGATCAAATATATTGATGATATAGCCATATGGTATGGTTAACTATATTGATGTTATAGTCCCATATTATAGTATTGTTTGTTCATTAAATTGTTTATTTTTCTTTCTTTTTTTCTTTTTGGTACCATAGGAATCGACAACTGGGTTGGGCTCGAACATGCATGTCATGGATTCATTTTCGACCTCTTACCACTATACCTTTAGGGCCTACAAAAAACCTCCTCTCCATAGACCAAGTTACTACAAGAATATTTGAACCTTGTATCTCATAATTTGGACAATACTTCATATCATGATGACCACCAATTGAACTGTCCCTAAGAAATTTGTTCGTTAAATATTGATCAACGTCATTAAACTAACTTCCTAAGCTCCACCCTTCATTTCATGAGGCTCATGAATCATATTATATTTTAATAGTGAGTGAAAAAATGTTTTCAACTATAGAAATAATGGTGAATATTTGCAACTACTCGTGAAGTTTTCATCAAAATCACAAGATACAAACCTACACTATTGATCTGTGCAAAGTAATTCACAATTTATAACAAAAAATATCATACATGCAATATGAAATCACACGCATGCAAATAGTATTTTTCATTGGGAAAGCAATTTTCTAAAAACGCTAGTGCTTGCTTTCATTAATATGATGAATAGATATGTATTACAATTTCTTTGCTCAACTGAGCACAAACTCCAAGTGCATAACCTATCTCTCTGCTCACTAAGAAGCTCTGACCCAGAATTAGTCAATTTTTCCTCTGCTTGAGCTCTTATTTCCTTGTGTTTCTCCTTGAGAAATAAGGCCCTATGATTTAGGAATTTCTCCAAAATGGATTGCACAATTCCTTAGGTTGATCATATGACTGCATCCAACACCTATACACTAAATACTAGTCTACAATTGATGTTACACTACCTTGGAATCTCCACCAAGCATGGATAACTCGAATTATTTGCATGCACTAGCTATTTTGTGCTAATTGATAGGTTAACTTAATGATCATTGATTTTGACTGAAGTCCCACTAATTAATTTAACCTCCACTAGTTCCTCCAAAAGTTGGAACTAGTTTAACTGAAAACAACCTGATATAACTGAACTTTATTGCTACAAATTAGCTATCACACATGCTTAACTGAACTCTAACTCCTCCAACTTGAATTTACTGAGTGACCTAGGTGACACAAGCCATGTCACACAAGTTAACTGCATCCAAGTTGTCTACTGATGAGGAAATTTGAATTTTCTCAATTTACTCAAAGGAAAAATCAAATTGAGAATTTCTTGCTGCATTTTTCAACACTCCCTCTCAGAAATAAGGGGATTATCAACCACCCCTATCCTACAATTGTGGAACTCGAACCTCCCTCTTTACAAGGCCTTTGTCAAAATTTCAGCATCTTGTTCCTCTATAGGACTGTACTGCAATAACATTATACGTCTTTGCACACACTCCCCCAAATGGTGACACTGGATATCTATATGCTTGGATTGATCATGAAAAAAAGGATTCTCATAGAGCTTGATGAAACTCTGGTTATCACAGTATATGACAATTAGATCCTTCATTTTACCAAAAAATCCAACAAGTATCTTTCTCATCTAGATCGCCTCACATGTTGCTTGACTGGCACCCATGTGTTCTGCTTATGCCCAACTTAGCACCACAATTATTTTCTTCTTGATGTGCTAGGAAATCATTGCGGACCCAACGCTAAAAAATCCACCATATGTACTCTTTTGTTCTGATGGAATCCCCACCCAATTTGCATCTGTGAAGCCACGAAACTTCACTCCCTATGCTTTGAGATACAAAAATTTCCCCATATCCTTGCCATACTTTCAACCTAAGGAAGTAGTGCATGATACCCATGTCCTTTATTTCAAATTATCTTGCAAGGTCCTCCTTGAGAGATCTGATTAGTTATTCATCACCGGTTAAAATAAAATCATCAACATATAAGACAATAATGATCATTTTACCTTCTACCAATATATGATATAGGTTTTCATCCACCTCACTCTTGGTGAAGCCAAAACAGGTGAGATAAATATCAATCCTGGTGTACCAAGCATGGGATGCTTGTTTGAGACCGTACAATGCTTGCTTGATTCTACACACATGAGACTCCTGATCAAAAGTCTCAAATCCTTCTGGTTGCTTGAGGTACACCTCCTCCTCAATAAATCCATTAAAGAATGTTTTTTTACATCCATTTGGTGGATCTTCTACCCCATCTACGTAGCCAGAGCAAGAATTGATCTAATGGATGAGTACCTTGCTACATGAGAAAAGGTCTCCTCATAGTCAATTCCCTGAACTTGAGAGTACCCCTTGGCCACAAATTTGGCCTTATACTTCTCTATGCTTCCATTTGTTTCTTGATTTACGTTGAAGATCCATATAGAACCCACAACTGATTTATTTGTTGGTCTTGGTATCACTTCCCAAGAATTGTTCTTTACAATGGATTCATATTCATCAACCCATACATGTTTCTCTACATCTTCCTTGAAAGAGGATGGCTTAGTCTCTACAAGCTTAGTTATTAGAGCCATGTAACCAATTTAATGATAAGGTGACCTTCTTTGCCTGTGCAAATTTGAAGGAGCACCCACATTCTCCTTCACATCCTGCACAAGTCTCTCAAATTCCCTGGTTCTTTTCCTACCTTCTCTGGATGGTTATGCTTGAGTGGTTGTATCCACTCTCTGATATTCAATTTGTGGCTTCTCCACAAATTTTTTAGGTTCCTCCTTTGGAGCTAAAATTTCTTCTAGTGGGATCTCAAGCTCCCTCTCAAGAAAGCATTGCATCACTTTACCCTCATCAAATTTGACATCCCTTCATACAACTGTCATTCTGAGGGATGAAAAGTACACACGGTAGTTGTGGGGAGTTTCTTTGTAGCCCACAAATACCCCCAATTATGCTATCGACTCAAGTTTCTTCTTTGATTCTTTGTATATATGGCAGTAAACAAAGGCCTCAAAAATCCTAAAGTGCGAGACATCCAACTTTCTCCCCGACAAGGCCTCCTCCGTTGTAATTATTCCCAAAATCCGATGAGGACTCTAGTTTCTCAAAGAGACTATTGTGTTTCATGCATCATCACACAAATGCAAAGGTAGGCCTTCGTCATGCAAAATTTCCCTCGCTACTCCCATAATGCTACGGTTCTTTCTCTTAGCCACTCCATTCTTCTCTAGGTTGTGGGGTGTTGTCAACTCCCATCAAATGCCTTCTTTTGCATATAATTATTAAATTTATTCGACACGTACTCACCCCCATTATCACTCCTTACAACCTTCACCTTTGTGTTAGTTTCTTTCTCAATTGGTGCATTTAATTCTACAAACTTTGAGAATGTCTCATCTTTCTTCCACATAAAGAAGATCCAACACTTCCATGAGAAATAATCAATAAAAATGACAAAAAAATTATGTCTGGAAGCGGAGGCTATCGAGAAAGGTCCACATAAATCAAATTGGATCCTTTCAAGGACTACATGAGCTTTGTTGTCTCGATCATGGAATGTGGATTTGTGTACTTCCCCAAAGTACATCTTTTGCATACATCATGTTGCTCAAGTGCTCCTTTGGGGAGGTTTGTGGTTATCTGTTGCATAATCTTCAAGGCGCCATGATGCAAATGGCCAAGTATTTTGTACCAAATTTCACTGACATTGTGGCTCTACACCTTTTCCACATTTGTGCTTAATGCAACATAGTCTTCCATGTCTAACTTATATAGGTTCTTCACACAGACCCCGGTCTACTTATCATGTCCCATGGCTATGTGTCTCGGAAATTCCTTTCCTTTACCGAAGATCATATCATAACCACGATCTTCCAAAACTGCAACAAAGATGAGATTTTTCTTTAGGCCCAGAATGAACATGACATCCTTGAGCCTAAAGGGGGAGTCGAACTCCCTCTAAAAGGTCACTGTACCAACCTTAGTCACACTATACCTTCCGTCGTCCCCCATATCAATGTGCATTTGGAAATCCTTTTCTTGTAGGTCACTTAAAAATTCTCTACACCCTGCCATGTGGAATGATGCACCTAAGTCCAAGTACCACATGCTCCCCGTCACTGTGTTGGCCATGCATGTGATAAGGGTAAAGTCAAGCTCGAATTGTCAAGACAAAGCTTCACCTTCTACTCCTCCTGAGGTCTTCATGCTTTCCTTTTTGTGTGGACACTTTGTGGCATAGTACCTGAATTCATGACAATGGAAGCATTTAATTTTGGGTAAATATTTATTTTTACCCCTTTGGTTGGACTCTGGTTTGGATTGAGATTTATTCCCTTTTCATTTCTTTCCCTTTCCAACTAATGCAAAGTTTTATTCATCCTCAGCATTAAACGAAGCCTCATCTCTGATATTCTGCCTTATTTCCTCTTGTACCAAATCAAACCATAAGCATTCCCAATTCGGCAGTTTCTCCCTCTCGTTCACTGAATCTTGATAGATATGATAGCTCTTGGGAAGGCCGAGAAGGGCTAATATTATCAAATCTTCTTTAGGGACATTAACACATACCACGCCAAGTCCATCAAGACATTGTGTGAACTTTCTCAGATACTATGCAATAGTGTCATTCTTTTGCATCTTGATACTTCAAATTTTATCCTTGAGCGCCAACATCCTATGGTCACTATTATTCTCAAACAATTCTATTAGTGCTTTACACATTATGAACAAAGTTTATTTTCCATGTATATTTGAGAGAATGTGATCCCATACTCCCTCCAATGTTATTCTCCTCACCTTGGCTACATATTTCTTCCATTGAGCAAGGTTTTAGGCATCAGATTTCGATGGTTTTGCAACATGTTTCTTGATGTATTCTAGCAATCCATTGTCATCCAATACTACCTCCATGTGATCCTTTCATGTGGAAAAATTATAGGTGCCTTCCAAGGAATACTCTAGCCTTAGTCCATTGAAGGCCATTTTATCAACTCTGACGATTCCTGCTACACTAATCTTCAAATTCAAACCTCCTGAGAAGTAACTTCAAAATTATTGCTAATGTGAATCATGCTATAATACCATGTAGAAATTACGGTGTATATTTCCAACTGCTCATTAAGTTTCAATCCAAATCACAAGACACAAACCTACTCTACTACTCTGTGGAAAGTAATTCACAATTTAGAACAAAAAATCTTAGACGTGCAATAAGAAATCACACACATGAAAACATTATTTTTCCTAGGGAAAGTTATTTGTTAAAAACCACAATGTATGCTTGCATTAATCCGATGAATAGAGATGTATTACAAATTATTTTCTCAATTGAGCACAACCTGCAAGTGCATAACTTATCTCTCTGCTCACTAAGAAGCTCTGACCCATACTTAGTCAATTTCTTCCTCTACTTGAGCTCCTATTTCCTTGCATTGTTCCTTTAGAAATTAGGCCCCTATTATTTAGGAATTTCTCCAAAATGGATTGCGCAATTCGTTAGGTTGTTCATCTGAATGCATGCAACACCTATACACTCAAGACTAGTCTACATTGATATTAAACTACCTTGGAATCTCCACCAAGCCTGTGGAACTCGAATTCTCTGCATGTACTATATTTTTTGAGTTTATTGATCAGTTAACTGGATGATCACTGAAATTGAGTGAAGTCCCACTGCTTAACTGACCCTCCACTAGTTCCTTGAAAATTTGGGACTAGTTTAACTGGAAAAAAAAAACCTGAGATAATTGACCTTGATTGCTACAAATTAGCAATCACACATGATTGAAAAAACTCTAACTCCTCCAATTCTAATTTATTGAGTAAACTAGGTGACACAAGCCATGTCACACAAGTTAACTGCATCCAAGTTGTTTGTTGATGTGGAAAATTTAATTTTCTCAATTTAATCAAAGGAAAAATCCAATTAAGAATTTCTTGCTGCATTTTTCAACATCAACATCACATTCCATTGTTTCAGAGGAAATTAATGAATTTAATAAATAATATATCATAGGATATGGATGCATATACTTGTGGTTCATTTCAAGAAAAGTATTTAATGTAGTATACCTAGGGGGGATAATATAGGGTATAGAGGGAGGTACCCAAGGAAACAATATGGTGTAATAATATAAGAATGATAAATAAAGGGGCGATAGTTAATAAATAAAGTGGTTAACCCACATTATGTAAGGGACCACATGTAGCTAGGGAATAAAGTGGTAAGCCCATTGTATTGGATGTATGGTATTGAGAGACCCATGGTAACTACCCATGGTATTGCATGTATGAAACCTATATAGAGGCTAGAGACTCTCCATTGAGAGATGTCAAGGATTATTGTATGGGCAAGCATATGGCTTGTGGAGTGATCTCCTTCCTTAAGGAATGAATGTATGGTGTTGCCCTACCTTAAGGGTTTTGATATTAATGAAGATCTGAAGTTTTATCTTCTATGGTGTTATTTCTTGGGAATATTTTCCATTTCTATACATTTTCTTATCAGATCTACTACAAATGGTATCAGAGCACTTTCTTGGGCAAAGTTTGGAGATTTGTTTTTTCATTTTTTGCAGGAAATTTTTGGGCGGCGAGTTTGTAGAGCAGATCTGGAAAATTTGGTGAAAAATTTTCAGAAATAAATATCAGATCTGGATTCCTTATCGAAAAATACCCAATTTCAAAAAAAAAATCAGTCGAATCGGAGTCCGGATGAGGGTGATATCGCTGATTTAAATTCAGCTATGTTGCAGAAATGTTTGTGACGGCAATTTCTGTACGGCGGCTCTCCTGACGTTTTAGTAGATTCTGGTGCAAAATTTCAGACAACCAATTACAGATCTGAGCTCCCCTTGAAAAATCACCCGATTTCAAAAAAAAAATCAGTCGAATCGGAGTCCGGATGAGGGAGTTATCACTGATTTAAAATCAGCCATTTTTTCAGAAATTTTGTGACGTCGGGGCAGTTGCAGCGCAAATCTGTGTTTCCAGAGTGCCTAGATCGGGATTTCAGCAATATGGTTAGATGCAGAATGGCTATTCCATTTTCGAAAACAGGTTATATTAAGGATTCTGAGTTATATTGACCGAGTAATGTCCATTTTAAATTTTTTCCAAAGTAAGTGATTTTCTTCAAAACCCTTACTTTATTTTATGGATTCTCGCAAGATGAAGTTTACAGGAAAAGATGATGGCCCTACTATTGAAGATTTTTTACAACATCTCAAGGCTCAATACCGAAGTTTTTGGATATGCTCCATAGGGCTTCATATGAAAGATGAGGCAAATAAATGGTGGACCTCACTTGACAGCTCAGTGAGGAAACTTCCCGAGAAAAAAACTTGAAAAAGTCCTTTTGGACAAGTGGTCTCAAGCCGGAAAGAAGGATAGTAAGAGCCATAAAGACTTATTTTCTACTAATATTTCCATATTACAGGTTCATGGAAGTATTCATAAAGAGAACATCATTGTGTCTATCATTCCTAGTTGCAAGCATAATTGTATCAATGTGAATTTGGCAAAAAAATTGCAAGTTCTAGCAAAGCATATTGAAAACACACAGGTTGATAATGAAGATGTTCAAATTTATAAAGATTTGAAGATTTCTATGGATAAGTATGTGTTGCATTCTGATTTTTATGCTTCAGATATGGATGTTGTGGACGTTGTTTTGGGACACCCTTGGATGGAATCCGTTGGTACTGTCAATTTTAATGTGCAAAAGAAATTCATGAAACTCTGGTATAAAAAGAAGAAAATTACATTGCACGATATTTGCATTAGGAACCATGCAGAGACCGAGGAGGCAGAAGCACAAATATCTAATGAGACAGACACATCAGATGATGAGCCTTTGATGGTAGACAGCCAAACACAGACATCAAAGCAAGTACCAACAAAAGAACCAGACACCACTCCATCACCAATAATGGAGGAATTAATGAAAGATATTACATCAGTCAAAGCTTCAACATATCACCACCCGCATCACCCAGCAAGACAACAACCAGCAAAATGGCAACGAATTAGCAACAAGGACAACAACCCTTGGATGACACATAGAGAGGTGCGATGATCCACTGACAACACATCAACACAGAAGAACCACCAGAACCTGCTTCCATCTCCAGCGAGCGAGGCACCGACTAGATCGAGTGTTCACCTTTCTCTTGGATGGCTAGATGCACGTGAATGGTACCAGTGGAATACTCTTTTGAGTAGATCTTATTATTTTTGTTCTTCTCATGTTTCGGGGATGAAACATGTTTAAGGGGGGTGTAATGTAGTATACCTAGGGGGGATAATATAGGGTACAGAGGGAGGTACCCAAGGGAATAATATGATGTAATAATATAAGAATGATAAATAAAGGGGCCATAGTTAATAAATAAAGTGGTTAACCCACATTATGTAAGGGACCACATGTAGCTAGGGAATAAAGTGGTAAGCCCATTGTATTGGATGTATGGTATTGAGAGACCCATGGTAACTACCCATGGTATTGCTTGTATGAAACCTATATAGAGGCTAGAGACTCTCCATTGAGAGATGTCAAGGATTATTGTATGGGCAAGCATATGGCTTGTGGAGTGATCTCCTTCCTTAAGGAGTGAATGTATGGTGTTGCCCTACCTTAAGGGTTTTGATATTAATGAAGATCTGAAGTTTTGTCTTCTATGGTGTTATTTCTTGGGCATATTTTCCATTTCTATACATTTTGTTATCAGATCTACTACAATATTATTTTGTGTACTTATTAGTCCCTACATGGACCATAGTGATCGCTAGATTGTTTGACTGATATTAATTTTAGTTTGACTTATATATTTTCTACCATTCTGTTATCATTCTACTTAACATATAAATAAATAATAATAAAACAAATTATTATTTGAATTCTTATTAGACAATTTAGTCCAAAAAGTATCATTAGTCCAGAAACATTAAATATTTACAATGTATAATCCAATCCATAATGGCGGTGTTATTGCACTCTCCGTTGTTGAGCCCCTGCCAAATGTTCTCCATTGCTCCCCTACCAATATGTTCTCCATTTTCCTCTCATCCACAACTTTACCCATCTACCACTTCCTAGCCTGAAATGTCTCCATGCATCCATACCAATTCCTAAGCTTGCTACCCCTTGATGCTCGACATTGCATGGGAACCACCTACAAAATTCAATATCCAACATTCCCACCACTGCAAATATTCCCTCCTCCACCCCAAGCATACATCCAAATGGTTGGATTAGTATCCCCCTTTGCAGCCATTACAGGTATGAATTCATTTGTCTCAGACAAAACATTGTTTATCTCTCGATGATTTTGATTTTGACTGCCTCCTCAAATTTTGACTACCTTGAGCTTCGCATCCATTAATGTATGGATTATTAACCTTAAATTGTGATTTTTTATTTTTTATTCATAGGAATTATCAAGAGCCAAATATAGTTCCATATCTTGAGTAACCAAGAGCCAATTAATTAACACAATTTGAGGTGGGAGTTGTCAGGTTGAAAATATCAATGGTCAATGTAGAATGATTTAGCAATGGAATAACACAGTAAAAATTTGTATTCATAATAATTCATATTAGAAAATAGAATCTATAATAATAAAAACAAAAAGTATATTGATCTATAAGTTTAGATCATGTACTCTATAGGAAAATTGACTTACTACAAGTGAGGGATGATATGTTGTGTTGTTTCCCAGAAGGGTCTTGAGTCGTCTAGTCCTTGAGTCTCCTCCATTAATAGAGAAGTTGTAATTTCATTTGCACCTTTTATACATTAAGTTTTAGGTCACATTATAAGACTTAAATTCATAAAGACACTTTAGTCTCCATATTCAGAAAATGTGCATAATGTGCTTGTATTACCAATATTAAAATTTCCATGGTTGAAGAGTTCTTATTGAATCATTTTTTTCTACTGCACTAATACAAGTTAATGGGTTACAACCTTCCTCGGATAAACAACACATCAAAGAGAAATTTATGAAATATGGTGATATCGATAAAAATGATTTGGCACGCAACATGCCTTCTACAACGAGGACGAATTTTGGAATTGTGAGTTTTTCAGCCCATGATGTTGTTGTAGCATGTATAAATGGAGTAAATAATATTGAGCTAGGAGAAGGTGATAATCAAGTATGATAAATATCTTCATTTAGTTATACTTGAGCATTATATTTTTTTTCCTTACTAAATTATGACAGTCTCGCAAGTGAAGGTGAAGGCCAGATTATCAAGGCCTCGTCAAAAAGGAAGAATATAGAAACATGGTCTTCGCAGGGGTTACAAGGCTGGGCATGGTTAGGGTAGTACGTGGGGTGGTAAGGGCCAATGGGTTCATGCCCCTACCCATTTTGAACCTTGGAGGTTTAGATCTCATGGTGGCCATTTCATTGGTCAAGGAGGGAAAGTTGGAGGTAATAGAATAAAGCGTTATCTACAACAAAATTTATTTCCATGTTTCACAGAGACTTCCAAACAGGCACTTGCCATATTTTTAAATTGTGAGTTATCTTCTTAGAAATGTTATGTATTTATAATTGGAATAATACTTGATGGAAAAATACTCAATATATATGTATTTACTATGCCACAAAGTTGTAGATTTTGTTATATGTGTGTGTTTTTTTTATGTTTATTACATTGAATAATAATATTTGATTAATTTTTAGATATACTAATGGGACATATTTAGGTGGGGTTTTGAATAGTTGTATTGATAACATAATAAATAACATAGTATTTATATTGATAATTTCATTGAACATGTACACAAAACTCTCTAGATCCGACTCATGTTATTTTAGTTTAAATTTGAGAATGTAACTCGCATTCTGCATGAATATTTCTAGATTGATTTATTTAATTTTTTTAATGATGTTTGTAATGTTAGGATGATATCAATTATAATCTGTAATTTTGTATTTCATTTCAATACTGCTTCATTTTTCATCCATTGTTTCATAAATAGATGTTATTGTTTAATAAGATGATGATGGGTAGTGGGCTATGTATAAACAAAAGTAGAAGATTTATAATTTCAGTCCTAAGCTTTCATGTGGGTCAACATTTTTATTTTTGAATGTAACTTTGTGTTATTGGTTTACATGGTTCAACATAGGTTGGTATAGATTACATTACTACTAGAAATAGTCAGTGGAATGAGTTTGTGGAAATCAGTGTCATTTCTTCAAGGGGTTATGTAGATGATGAAGATGAGGGTGTGGTGTTGGTTCACACTGGACAAGGAAGAAATATGTGGAGATTGGACAAGATTTATCCTTTTTATGTTTTGATATTCTTAAGATTTATTTCAAGTGTGAGCTTCTTTGGTAAGACAAATTATGGTTCTTGTTCTGAATCATTTCTTTTTACTCCCTCTATCTAAAGCCACACATTCATGGAGTAACACACGCAAGGGTACGTGTTGGAATGGGCCCCAATCCTAACTTCATGAACAAGGTGTACCAATCTACAATATTCTATCCTCATAATACATCTGGTAGATCAAGTCCTAGTTTTGGGGCACATGGGTTTGAATCCAGACCAAATGGAAAAATTTGAAATGTTTTTGACAAGGGGGTACCAAGAGGCCGAGGTAATGGTGCAATGATGAACAATAACAAAAATCTAGATGTGTTAAATGATAAAAACTAAGGACCAAGAGCTACAAGGTTTATCAATCAACAAATTATTCGAAGGGCCCCATGGAAACCTTATAACGAATATGGCATTCACAAGAGCATAAAATATAGTGTATGGGCCAACACTCTAAATGGGAACAAAATGTTGGATGTATAAATTAAAGTTGCGGAGGCTGAAACCAAGCTAAATTTGTATCTTTGATATAAATTACATTGTTAATAATTTGTATATCATGAGTTATTGTCTATTTAATAATATTCATAACAATAAAATGTGCCAACGTATAGGATTTGAGTGAAACTAACATCTATACTAACAGTAAAATGAGACAATGTATCGGGTGTGTGTGTGTGTGTTCATATGGCTATATTGACAATAAAATGTGTCATTGTATTGGCTGTGTGTGTGTGTTCACAAATCCTGAGTGATTATCTTTGTATTTTGACTGCATAAATTATCTATCTGAAGGTGCTCATTGATTAAGTTGCTGACCTCATTTGGTTCAGGGTACGTAACCTAATAACAATAGCTTTGGTTTTCCTGACATGGTGTTTTAGCTATTTGTCTTATGATACAAGAAAATATGTGTTGTCCCAAGTCAATGATGAATACATTTGTTTGGCTATGGGACAAATGGAAGCAGCGTTGCAAACTGCAAGGGAAGATATTACGAAATATTTGAGATGTTGAAATTATTGAATATTTCGTTTTGGTGCAAGTTTTCTGCCTACAGTGAGGAAAATATATATGGACATTCTATCCTATTGTAACAACCACGAGTTAAAATTTCATGTAATAAAATTTAATAAAGGCTGAATGTTGGGAAAAATATCCTAGTGGGCATCACTTGTTGTGTTTTATGACTAAGGGGAAATTGGAAAAGGAAATCGCTAAGGCTTTGGAAAGGAAAAAGTATTTTTGGTATTTATTTTATGAAAATAATTTAAATTAGGACAAAAGGGAGGTGCAGGGTCACAGGTTTCATGTGAGTAGGAAAATAATGGAAAATTGAAGAAATTAGAGGCGTAATCAATAAAAATACCTCAAGGCATCAGTTGGTAGCCTTTTGTCAATTCAATTTTGGAATTAATCTTATAGAGGAGAAGAGCACCAAGAGGAGAAGAAAAGAAAACAAGGAAATTAAAGGAAAGGAAGGACAAGGAAAGCAAGGAAAGTAAGGATGAAGCAAGGAAAATTTGGATCAAGTAGCTGTAGTGGGAATACTTGCAGGTAACAAGTTGCATGTATGATTTCCTAGCTAGTTTTTACATGCATGGTATGTGCATGTTTGTATTTGGTTCTTTTGTCATCATTGGTATGGGTTTTTCCTAGTTAAACAATGGATTTTAGCCTTGCCTTTCCATTTCCAGATAGCCATGGTGTGATGGGACTTTTCTCGGTTTGAGCTTTGGATTGCTGAAATATTTTGGATCCGAGTGAGGTGGTCTCAGGAAAATTCCCAAAGTAGAAATCCCTTGACCGGTAATGGTGGGATACACGGTAATCCTAAGGGTGGAGATGGGAAAATTCTTCAATGTATTGGAGAAGAAATTCTGAGGCATCCACGCTCGGTTTGGTTTTGTGATCTCGACACCGGTTTAGGTGAGATCACGATATGGTGAGGGTGGATGTGGTTTAACCTTTTGATTCCTTTGATTGTGTTTGGATTGGTTTATCCCATGAGATATCACATTCATGCTTGGAATATGGCACGAGGGTGATTGGCTGAAAGAAAGATTTGGTTTAGCCAATCTATGGTCAGGTGGTACATGGAAGTCCCAAACCTGGTTGGATTTTGCCTATGTTTAATAAGAGCTAAGTTTCTCTTGCTTTTGATCAGTAAATGTACTTGTTATTATGTGGCTTTAATGGATGTTATCAGAGCAAGTTGCGCTCTCTTTGGTTAAATTCTAATGTTTTTAAGGTTATGGTTGTTATGCATGGGATCATGGTATGCAGTTAGTATGGTCATGCATGATGTTGTTATGATGTTATGTTATTATATGGATATGCTTATGATTATACATGTAGATGCTAATGTGAACTAATCTTGTAGATGAGATAAGCCCTCCCCTGAACATCACTAAGGTATGGATTTGATTTTGGTATCTCTTTGGTTTATCTGACATGATACACTTGCAGGAAGAAGAGAACCCAAGATGACAAGCAAAATGGTAGACTAAATTTCTTGTGACTCTCCATACAGATAATTTAGGCAGCAAGGATAAGAGTATTCTCCTAGTATAGCAGATATATTCAGAAACTTGAGGGCAAAGATCAGAAGTTGCAAAGAAAACAATGGCAGGTTGGTTGAGGCTTAAGAAATACTTGCAAGTTCTCGGGAGAAGCAGGTAGGGGTTAATGCAGTGATCCTTCAGAGCTTGTCAGAGTTGTAGAAACGGGGACATTTGAGAATCAGTCAGAGAAAAATAATGGAGCCTGTGGTAGAAAATCTTGGACCAGATACATGTTGGATAGAGGGGACATAATTAGAGGTGGCAGATCACTGGATACACCTAACAGGAGGACTAGTATGTATGGCCATGATTCTAGTTCCTCATCTAGGAGACATCATCACAATCATCACCATCATCATCCTTATAGGAGGGGTGAGTATTTAAATGAGGAGTTCAAGAAAGTGAAGCCTCCTACATTTTATGGAGAGATGAAGAAGTCAGAAAATGCAAAGGCATGGTTGCTTGGGATGAATAAATTCCTCAGATTGCACAACTCTTAAGATAACATGAAATCAAAGATAGTCACATTTAGTCATAAAGGGAAATAAAATATTTGGTGGAAATATGTAAATAATGTCAAGGGAATTCGAGAGGAAGACTTGATTTGGGATGATTTTGAGGGGATATTCAAGAAGAAGTACCTATCGAAGAGGTACTATGATGACATAGCTAAATATTTTTATAAGCTACACATGTGTTCTATGACAAATGATGGGTATACTAGTAGATTCTTCGATTTTTTGAGTTATGTTCCATATCTCAACGATTAGAAGGCTAAGATTCAGAGATTTGTCAGTGGATTTCCAATATCATATAGAGACCAAATTGAGTTTGATGATCCTATATCACTAGAGGAATCCATCTGGAAGTCGAAGCATTGTTATGAACAGTCAAAGCGCAAAGTTGACCCGAAACGTGACTTGAAGGGAAATCAGAAATTTAAAGGGAAGTAGCCACCAAAGCGAAAAATACCTTCAAATGCAGGTGAGAAATAAAATGTGGTTCCTTACAAGAAGTTCAATGTATTTGAGAACAGACATGGGCTACAGCCTGAATAGCAACAGACTAGAGGTGACGGTAGAGGACCGTTGTAGTGTTGCATATGTGGGAAAGATCATCGCAATAAGGATTGTCCATTGTACCAAGGATGTAGACCTCGTATCTATAGTGCTCAGGAGGCACAGATAGTTGGGGATGTTGGTCATAGTATTCCTCAGATTTATGCAACTATGGGAAAGAGGCAGGTGTATCACCATGCATTTATTATTGAGATGGACGGTAAGCATTGTGATCAATTTATTTCTATTTTCGCTGATCCTGGATCTAATTATAGTTATGCTAATTTGGACCTAGTGGATAAGTGTGGCTTGAGAAAATAAGTGCATCCAGAGTCTTGGTTGGTGCAGTTGGCTATAGGTACTAAGAAGAGAGTTCATCACTAGGTAAGAGCTTGTGCATTTGATTTGAATGGTATGCCTACAATAACACATTTTAATGTATTTCCATTATGATCATATAGTATGCTTTTGTGTAACACGCCCTTCCCACATCTACCCAAGCAACTGTCTAGCTGAGATAAATATGTGACGAGAGGCTACTATAATGAGACTCAACCTCCTACGTGACCTTAAGGAAGTGGAACCGACAGAAAAATGATAACATACAGACCTTGTACAACAACAACAACACCCCCAAGAGGTAACCCAACCATTGGGGCCTCTTACCCCTGTCATACTAGAATTTTGACCTCTTTGAGCCATAGCTGTAGGCATAACACTGCATGCCAACAGTCAGGAGGCTATAGTTGCAGGAATAAAATTACATGCCAAAAGCCAAGGCCCCAAATAACCAATTTTGTGCCAGCGGCCCCGGGATTTGAACCACATTTTTAGTCCCGGAACTCAGTGCTCTTCCCAAAACTTCATGAAAAGTTAAGAGATGATAAATAGCAACATGACAATGATACAAAAGCAATCACATCAATAAGAACTCATATGGACCCCTCCTAGCCATTATATAAATTTTGTCAAACATGTCACAAACATGAAAGCTACAAGTATAAAAATCATAAATGAGCATAGGGATCTCATACTTATCTGAGAATTGCTAAGAAGCATTTCTCCCTTACATCATTTGCTGCAATACAATCTATTTTTCCATAGATACATTGTGCATTCATTTACAAGTAAAAACATGGAGAGATCCATACATCATCACTGATAAAATACATGCTTATAACCAACATAATAAAAACAGAAATACAGTGGATACAACAATAATATAATCCACATAATAACCAATACATTTGCATACCAAATACCAAAGGAATGAGCTTCCCATTTATGGATATAAAAACTAACTGGAGATGGGACTTCCACGTTCCACCTGACCATAGATTGGTTGAGCCAAATATCTCTTCAGCCAATCACCCGTGTGCCATATTCCAAGCATTAATGTGGGATCTCATCAAACACATCAATCACAACCAATACAAGGCTTCCAGAGGCTAAACCACCTCAACCCTCAACCAGTGATTCCACCTCACGGTCGGACATCATAACCATCACAGATTGGTATCTATCCAAGTTGTTCCAGGGCTCTAGAGTGTTTGTTCCAACCAGGGCTTCCAAGACTAGTAGCTCAACACCAACTGTTACAGGGCTTCAAAAGCGTTTGTCCAACCAGGGCTTCCAGGACTAGTAACTCAACTTCAGTTGTTTCCGGGCTCCAGAGCGTTTTTCCAAAAAAGGCTCGAGGACTAGTAACTCAACCCACCTAGGGCTCCAGAGCATTTTTCCAACCAAGGCTCCAGGAATAGTAACTCAACCCAACAGTTGTCCAACGGGCTCCAGAGCGTTTGTTCAACCAAGGCTTCCTGGGCTAGTAACTCAACCCACAGTTGTCCGTCAAACTCTAGAGCGTTTATCCAACCAAGGCTCTAGGAACTAATAACTCTACCCACAGTTAAAGGAATCATGAGAACCAACTAGAAAATATTCAATGGAAATAAACCCATAACACCATGGCTATCCAAGAAATGGTGAGGCTAGGAAAATCCACATGTATACACCATGCATGCCAAAACTACTGAGGAAAACATACATGCAACTCGATACCTACAATAAAAACCCGTTGTAGTTGTTTATCGCGATGTCTGCTTGTGCTTTCCTACTCTTCCTTTTCCTTCTTTCTCCAAATCACCAAGTATCCACACTCTCCAAGATTTCTCCAAGATTTCTCCAAGAAAACTCTAAGTATCCAAGAGTATGAGAGAGAGAGAAAAAAATAATGAGAGAGATCCAAAAATTCACTGACAAAAGCTTGATCCAAAATCTTACCAACTGATCGTCATAAGCATTTTTATTAATGATACCTATATTTTATTCATTTTCCTCCTCACATGAAACCTATGACCTTTCACCTTCATTTTCTCCTAATTTCCATTATTTTCATAAATAAATGCCAATAAATGCCACTTTTCCTTTCTAAATCATTTTCCTTTGCCAATTTCGTTATCCATAATAAACCGAAGTGAACACCCGCTAGGATGTTTTATCCAACATTCAGCTTGGAATCCCATCGACCGTGGTTATTATTTTTTCCTTTATTAACTTTTATTACATGAAAGTTTCACCAGGGTTGCTACATTTTGGGTGTGGATTGGTTGTATCCTGACAAGACCAAATTATATTGCTATGAAAAGGCTATCGAGCGCCTGGATGATAATGGGGAAAAGAGAATCTTGCAGGGAAAGAATAAGTCTACATCAGTGAGGATAGTCATAGCTATGCACGCTAAACGCAGTTGTAGGAAAGGGTATATGATGTTTCCAGTTCATATCTCTAGTGACAAGGGTAAGGATGTTGAGGATGCATAAATATTCAAGTGGTACCCTGTATTGCAATAGTTTCAGGATATGTTTCCAAAAAATATTCCAGAGTTGCCTCCTTGTAGGGAAGTAGACTTTTCTATTGAGTTGGTACCAGGGGCATCACCAACATTAAAGACACCTTACAAGATGAGCACACCGGAGTTGGTAGAGTTGAAGTCGCAGCTAAAGGAAATGTTTGATAAGGGATACATTAGGCCAAGTGTATTGCCTTGGGGTGCACTAATATTGTTCGTGAAGAATAAGGATGGTACTTTCGGGTTGTGCATTGATTGTAGGCAACTAAACAAGGTGACAATCAAGTACAAGTACCCATTTCCAAGGATAGATGACTTGTTTGATCAGTTGAAGGGAGAAACACTATTCTCAAAGATTGATTTGAGATTAGGAAACCATCAAGTACGCATCAAAGAAGAGGACACCTAAAAGATTGCTTTCCAGACCAGGTATGGGCATTATGATTTTGTTTTAGTTCCATTCAGTTTGACTAATGCTTCAACTCTTTTATGTGCTTGATGAATAGTGTGTTGCATCCTTATCTTGACAAATTTTTTATTGTATTCATTGTTGACATCCTGATATATTCTAAGAATGAGCAAGAGAATGCAAAGCATTGTGTTGAGATTGCTAAGAGAGCATCCATTGTATGCAAATCTTAGCAAGTGTAGTTTCTTTTAGATAGAGGTACATTACATGGGACATGTTGTCTCCAAGGAAGGCGTAGCAGTAGAACCATAAAATATAAAGGCTATCATAGAATGAGAAACTCCTAGAAATGTGGATGAAGTCATATCATTCATGGGATTAGAAATTTACTATAGGAGGTTCATTGGGAACTTCTCACACATTTCCTATCCTATTAAATCAGTACAGAGAAAAGGTAAGCAGTTTGAATGGATGGAGGAATGTGTAGCCAGTTTCGAGCAGTTGAAGCAGTTGTTGACATATTCTCCAGTGTTAAAGATTGCAGATCCAAATAAAGTGTTCGTGTTGTGTACATATGCTTGAAAGAGAGGACTTGGTAGAGTCCTTATGTAGAAGGGACAAGTGATATGCTATGAGTCCATGAAACTAAATGAGCACGAGTAGAACTATGTGACTCATGATCTTGAGTTGGAAGCTATTATTCATGCCTTGAAGATGTGGAGACATTATCTTCTTGGCAGAAGGTTTTTGTTGATGAGTGATCCCGGTGGGTTGAGATATCTATTTGACCAACTGAATTTGAATGTCAGGCAAGCTAGATGGTCGGCTACCCTTAGCGAGTTTGACATCAAGATTAGATACATCAAGGGTAAAGAGAACAAGGTTGAAAATCCTCTCAGCAATAAAGTGCAGTTGAACCATGTTGCAACAATGAGATCATATGGGAAAAATTTATAGGATTGAATATTACAGGTAGGACAACAGGATGACAAGTGTAGGGAGCTTATGCACAGGTTACATCAAGGTACATGTGATCAAGATGTGGATTATCGTCTCACGACAGATGGCTTGGTGAGATTGAGGGACATGATCTATGTGCCATATGACAATGAACTCAAGAAACTTACCTTGAGGGAGTTTCATGTCAATCCATATTCGGATCACCCAGGATATCAGAAGATATTGACACAGTGAAGAAGTTCTACTATTGGCTGAATTTGAAGAAGGAAGTGGCATGGTTTGTGGCTAGATGGTTTTACTGTCAGCATGTCAAATCAGTGTGTAAGCATCCAGGTGGGTTGCTTTAGCCTATTCCAATTCCAGAATGGAAATGGGAGGTCATTTCCATGGACTCCATTACAGGTATTCTGAGGACATCGAGGCAACATGATTTTATCACGATTGTGGTCGATAGGTTGATCGAAGTATCTCACTTCATTCCAGTGAAGACTATTTATTCATATCGTGAGGTAGCACAAGCATTCATCAAGGAGATCATGATATTACATGGTGTTTTGAAGAAGATTGTGTTGGATAGGGATGCCAAGTTCACTTCCAAGTTTTGGAAGGAGTTGTTTGCACCATTGGGGAATTTTTTTGCCTTCAGTATAGTTTATCATCCACATACAGATGGAAAGACAGAGAGGTTCAACAAGATACTGGAGGATATGTTAAGGATGTATGCCATGCATCAACAGAGGACATGGGAGGAGTACCTTCCATTGGTCAAGTTTTCTTACAATAATTATTATCAAGAGTCACCGAGGATGAGTCTGTTTGAGGCACTATATGGGCAGAGTTGTAATAATCCCATTAGCTGGAGTGATCTAGTAAACATGGTACTTATAGGACCGGACATGTTGGAAGACATGAACATGAATGTGGGTTATAAAGAAGAATCTAAAGGTAGCACAGGATAGGCAGAAAATTTATGCATACCAGGATAGGGAATTTAGGGAGTTTCAGGTTTGGGAGCATGTGTATTTACGCATCAAGCCCAAGAAGAGCTCCTTGAGGATTGGATCATGTGCCAAGTTGGCACCATGGTATTGCAGGCCTTTTGAGATCCTTGAGAGGATTGGACCAGTGGCCTACAAACTTGCACTTCCTATGACAGCGAAAGTCCATGATTTTTTTCATGTTTCATTTCCTAAAATATATGTAAAGGATGTTGATCATGTTATTGATTAGTTTGTATTGCAGGTGGAGCAAGAAGGAGAATTCCAATCAGAACCTTAGTGCATATTGCAGCAGAAATATCTCATGCTCTGTGTTGTAACATTATTTGGTTTTGATAAGTTAGAACATTAGAAAAAATTAAAATTAAAATGTTAAGTTAGGATATGAATAAGAAAGGAGAAATTTTTAAAAATGTTAGGACTTTGATAAAATGATTATTCATATCAAGAAAATGTTAGAAATATATTGCCCTAAAAAATGAAGGCAAAATAAAATGTTAGAGAAATCAATAAAAAATGAATGCTTTAGCTTTAAAAATATTTTTTTTAAAGGGTTTCTTGTCTAAATGCGCCATAATTGTTAATTATTGATTAATCTGCTTCATTAAGCATTAATCTTGATTGTAATGAACAACATAAACAGTATTGTAATAATTGACGCATGTTTTTTATTATATGGTCGAAAAAGAAAAAAGTGATTTGTCGTTTGTGTTATCTCTTCGGCAACTTCCGATGGCAGATCTCTTCCCCGCCCAGATCAACGGCAGGGAAAATTTTCGCACCCCTCAATCCATTTCTCATTAACGTGGGGGGGGGGGGTCTTAAAAGTGATATTAATGGATATAATGGATAGCGGGCCCTCCATACGTGTCACCTTTACATCACTTCGCACCCCCCTCACGCAAAACCGTAAACCATCTCCTACCCCCCCCCCCAAATCATCTTTTCCTTCACATGTGGTATATGCTCCCGCCAACGGTCAAATGACCCCACACTCTGACCGTTGCTTGACATTAAATCAAATGGCGCCACCTCACCTTTCCATTGCCACGGCATCCCTACTGTTATGCCCTATTGGCCCATTGTTAATCCCGCTCCCAGACCATTAATTAGTCATTTTCCCACTACACTCCCATGCCGTTAGCATTTAACCGCTATGTTCATAATATAAAACGGTTACTATATCACTTTCTCAGCACTATAAATAATCCTGAGTCTTCCAGTTTACCACTTTTTGCTTAATCATTTACTGTTTGATTGCAAGTATACATATATTATTGTGCATTGATTTTAGCAGTTGTTATAATTTTCATAGAGGATATTCATTCCTTTCCCTCTGTCATCTTTTTCCCCTTTATTTTCCTTTCATCTGTCAACATGGCCCCCAAAGGAAAAACCAGGAAACCAGTTCCAGATGAGAACCTTTCCAATGCCACCCCAGTCGACCTTGACCACATTCCACTTGCAGATTCATACTATAATATTGCTGACACAAAGTGCGAGTTCGAGTTTCATGAACTGCACCTGCGGTTGAAGCAAAATTATCTTGATAAGCAAGATCAGATTAAACTGTGGGAATTCATTCTGCCCCTTTTCTGTTTTCTAAAAACCTATGATTTTTCAGACTTGGTTATCTGGTGCCAAACTAGATATGATCCCATTAAAAGAGCAGTAGTGGATCAAAATGGTGACATTCTGATATCCATTATTGCTTAAACAATCAACAACATGATTCTAATTCTTCAATCTGATTCATTGAGCCTATTTTCCCAGCAGCCCTTACGGAATTGTACCATAAGCTGAATTTTCCCCAGAGAGCTCAGATTTTTGAGACATTGTTACCATATGATGTTGAATTACCTAAAATAAGTCCACCCTATCCATCTTCTATTTTCCCTGAAGCCACTAGAAAAATCATCTCCTTATTGTCCTGTCTCTTAGGATATCCAAATGATAAAATAGTCGATGAATCCATCCTTGGATTCTTTTCTATTTTCTCTAAGGATCAACAACCTGCTTTCATATATAATTACAATCATTTTTTAGCTGATAACATGCATGAGCAGCTTATAAATTTAACAACACAAGGGATGTTCATGTACACCTATGTACTTGTTTACATGTTTTTATTTCAGCAAGGATATTCACTGCCAATCACACTCAATAAACAAGATGAACAGGGGGTCAATCAATCAGT
Organism: Pinus albicaulis; assembly: GCA_034641835.2. NCBI lineage: Eukaryota > Viridiplantae > Streptophyta > Pinopsida > Pinales > Pinaceae > Pinus > Pinus albicaulis. The sequence goes on from CM076584.1 coordinate 1,115,886,438, forward strand.
CATCCATTGGACAAAGATGGTCAGATTTTTTTCAGCTAAATTCACCTTCTCAGACTTCATTGACACATTTATACATCCAGTAGCACAGCTTCTCAACATCTAAACTGAGCATATAATTGGTGAAGATATCAAAAGGATTCTTCATTTAAGTGATCAAGTTAAGACCGGTGACTGGTATTTATGCTAGAATTATACCAAAATAAGGATATATGGTTGTAAGCTTGCACCATATAAGATGCCAATGTATGTTCCAATGAGAATTTTCTCTCTAGAATATATTAGGCAGATGATCAACATGTATTATCTTCATTTTGTCTCAAGTAAAAGAAAGCCTCAATTTAAGATCAAACCTAAAATTGGTTCATTCATCTGCAACACCAAATCAGCTCGTATTGAGGCAGATACACTTTTAAAGAACATGAATTTTCAGCCCAGCTTCATTTGATCTTATGACCCCTTTGGCATCATTTCAAATCTAAAGGTTGACTTAAAAACAACTCCTTATAATCATACACCAAGGCCATAAATAGAGAAATTTATGAATCAAGAGTAGTGGGCAGAGAATACACTTCAGGAAGCAGAAGAACAGATCCTATCAACATCTACTTTGTAGAATCCAGTTGCTCAAAGTAAACAGCAGAAAATGGTAAGGGAAGAAACATCAAATCCAATGGATCTAGTCAGAGAATTTATTATTCAACAGAAGAAGCAAAAGATTGATTTTTCAGTTTCTACACAGGAAAATCAAAAGCAGCCAGAAATAATTGATCTTGGAGATCCAGAGGTGTCCACATCAGCAGGAAAAACTGTTCATAATACTCCTACAACATCTTTACCTTCTCAAGAGCCTCTAGAGATCATTCATATTGTGGGAACCAGCTCACCTGATGATTAGAATATATTCTCAAAGTTTTTGGAGCAGAAGAATGAGACATTGAAGTCAAATGCCTACAGTCAATTCTGGAAGCAGACCTCCACTTCGCAACACAGAATTCTCTCTGCTTTTGAAATTGAAAAAGGAAGAATGCAAATGGCTTTCTTACAAGCTCAGGTTCCTTTTACAAGGTCTCCATCAGATTACAAAAAGACCATATTTTCATTTCATACTAATCAAATTCATCCAATAGATAAAATGGATATGCATAGAGAGTCTAGTGAGATGTTGCTCTCCACCATGACTACTACAACCATGTCTTCGTCTAAGCTTATAATTGTTTTATCTAATGTACAATCTCAACTTAAAATTGAGAAATTGTCTTCTCTAGCTAAGGACAACAAACTAAAATCTTTATGACCTTGTAGTTAAAATTGGATATGATCCAAAAGATTGTAAGGTTGTGGAAGAAATCCTCAAGAATAAAAATGCAGACATTGCAACCCTGCGAAAACAGCTTAAGTTGACTTCTACAAAAGACCCACAGACAAAGGAGATTGAAGAAAGTTAACAAAACAGAGAAGATATTCTCAAGTTAATCATTGAGAAAAATATTCAAATTAAGAAGATGGAGGAGTAGATTGAAGGACTGCTTAAAGAGAAAGAATCAACTTAGATTGCTATGATTCCAGTCACAACATTTCCTATAGCAGTTGCAGGTACAGAACCTAGTTCTTCATCAACAACCATTTAATCTACATCAACATCGGGAGATTAAATAAAAATAGCACATGAATTGGCTACACAAAAACAGAAAAATGAGAAGCTGCTAGAGAAGAATTTAGAAACTCAAAAGATTAAAAATGACGCTTTGTATATGGAGGAAATGCAGAAGTCTCACGGATTGGGACTTAATATTATGAAGTTAGAAAGTGAATTGTTAATGGCAGACACCTTGGCTTATAGGGGCAGATATCAATCAATCAATGACAAATGTATGGCCATCCATATAGATCATTTTTAAACGGAAAGAATTTATTACTAGATGTAGAGCAGTCATAGAAAAGGAAAAAGCAGCACTCAAGGCTAAACCAGCAGAAGCATTAGATATGATAAAAATGCTCAATTCAAAGAGCAGAGCATAGTTAGAGCAGATAAATATTGTAGATAGAACAACCACCATCCTGGAGATAAAAAAGGTTATTCAAAAGAATAATTTTCTAAATCAGTTAGATACAAAATGTCAAACCTTGGACATTGATGTCCAGAGGTTTCATTCAAATTTTAATATGTTGAACCAGAAGGGACTGCCTATATTGGTAGCTCCAAATGAGAAACTGGTTAATCTATAGGAATATTGCAAAAAGTTGTATACCATTGCAATTGACAAGACAAATTTTCTAGGGATTAAAGGACATATAACAGGCAAATCCTTTCTTGAAGCTTTGGAATTTGATTTAATTTTAAAACATGAAATCAAACATATGTTTCTCAACAAGCCAACATTCGAAAGATACACAGAGGTGGATAAAGTGCTTAGAAAGGTGGTAAATCTAGAGATTCCAAGTGAAGAAAGATGGGATAAGTCTGAAACCATCGAGTAATTTCTGACTCCAATAGCATGCCAGCACAGCAGCATTTTTGGGCTACATCATCAACTATTTCCTCAAAAATAGTGACAAAGCACTCTTCAATTTTATTTTCCTATTATTTGATACTATTATTGTATTCAGTTTTAGATATTTCTAAGTCATAGAAACAAGTATAAATAACTCTCCCTTCGAGTTATTAAGGGTTGCACCCTTGGATGAGCATTTTGTAAGCATAAGTGTATGAATTTTGATCATTGATGATAATAAAAGGATTCTAGATTTGTTTCAATCAGTTTGTTCTCTTGTAAGTTTTCCAGTTTTCATTACATATTGTTTTATGCATATGTTTAATTTTATGAATATAATTAGGTAAGAAAAGGTTGTGTTTCAGTCTATCGTAAATCCCTTGAGGTTATTATCTATATTAGAGAATGACTTATTGAATTTTTTGCTTATATAAGTCCCTCTACATCAATTAATTATGAGCATCTTCATAATGTTAAATATATTTTGCTAAGTTGTTAAACATTATTTGACAGTATTTCACACTTATGATTATTAAACATTCAGTTTGAATATTTGATTCATCATACTTTCTTGCATTTTCTGCTTTCACACCTACAAATCTAAAATAATTGTTTGAAGTAAAGCAGAATCCCTTTTCTTATTGATTAATATTATCTAAATTTTAAGCACATCTGTATGCAATTGCTTTATACATTGGTCATCCAAAAACCTCAACTTAAAACAAACAAAATATTATATATGATCTCGCATAATTAATTGACCCAAATTATCTTAGAGGAAAACATTCCGAAACAGAGCAATCGAGCAAGTTAAAGTGTAGTGGAAGCACTTTGGGCCCAATGAAGCTACATGGGATATGGCTTATCAGATGTGGGCTATGTATCCTTCATTGTTTTCCGGTGGAGGCAAATGAGTTTTGGTATTTGTACATATTTATGTATGGTTGTTATTGTAAATACCGCAATGAGTTGCATTATAAAGCTCCAATAAGTGATATGGTTCTCATGTTGTCGTGTTTTTCATGATGGTTTTGCTTTTGAGCATGATGTTATTGTAAATACTACAATGAGTTGGGTTATAAAGCTACAGAGGTAGTATGTTTTTTGTTTTCAATGGTTTTGCTGGTTATAGGTTTCATAAAACACTGAGGATGGCTTTCCCTTAAGGGGAAGTTGTCTGTAACAACTCGGGCTAAAATTTCATGTAATAAAAGTTGATAAAGGAAAAATAGGACCATGGGCAAGGGACACTTATTCCAAGTTGAATGTTGGGAAAAATATCCTAGTGGGGATCACTTGTTGTGTTTTATGGCTAAGGGGAAATTGGAAAAGGAAATGGCTAAGGCTTTGGAAAGGCAAAAGTATTTTTGGAATTTATTTTATGAAAATAATGGAAATTAGGAGAAAAGGGAAGTGAAAGTTCATAGGTTGCATGTGAGGAGGAAAATGAAGGAAAATAATGGAAAATTGAAGAAATTAGAGGCATCATCAATAAAAATACCTCAGAGCATCAGTTGGTAGCCATTTTTTAGTTAAGTTTTGGAATTAGTCTCAGAGAGGAGAAGAGCACCAAGAGGATAAGAAAATCAAGAAATCAAATAAAAGAAAAGGAAGGACAAGGAAAGCAAGGATCAATCAAGGAAATGTTGGATCAAGCAGCTGCAGTGGGAATACTTGCAAGTAACAGGTTGCATGTATGATTTCCTAGTTGGTTTTGACATGCATGGTATGTGCATGTTGGTATTTGGTTATTTTTTTGTCATTGGCATGGGTTTTGTCGAGTTGGAAAATGGATTTTAGCCTTGCCTTTCCATTTCTGGATGGCCATGGTGTGAGGGGAATTTTCTTGGTTTGATCTTTGGATTGTCGAAAGATTTTGGATCCGGGTGAGGTGGTCTCATCAAAATTACCAAAGGCTTAGGAATCCCTTAACCAGTAATGGAGGGATACACGGTAAGCCTGAGGGTGGAGATGGAAAAATTCCTCTATGTATTGGAGAATAAATTATGAGGCATCCAAGATCAGTTTGGTTTTGTGATCTCAACACCAGTTTAGGTGAGATCATGATATAATGAGGGTGGAGGTGGTCTAACCTATGGATTCCCTTGGTTGTGTTTGGATTGGTTTATCCCATGAAATCCCACATTCATGCTTGGAATATGGCATGGGGGTGATTGGCTGAAAGAAATATTTGGTTCAACCAATCTATGGTTGGGTGGTACATGGAAGTCCCGAACTTGGTTGGATTTTGCCTATGTTTAATAAGAGATAATCTTTTCTTTCTTTTGATGAGTAAATGTACTTGTTAATATGTGGCTTTAATGGTTGTTATTTCATTGTTATTTATCTAGTTATATGTTGGTTATAAGCATGGTTATAAGACAGTTCTCAGTCATGGCTCTGTTCATGTTTTTACTTGTAATTGAACGAATAATGAATGCAAGACCTAATTGGTGTTAGGACAACTATTTTGAGAAGGCATTGACCCTTCTTGTTAAACCTCAGATAATTTTTCAAATCCTTATGTTCAGACTTTCATTCATGACCTATAGGTTGCATGTTTACCAAGTGTTTGACAAAATTTTAGTCGCAGTTGGGGAAGTTCAGGTAAATTCTTGGTTTCATTTTTTGTTTATAAGCATTATTTCTATGAAATTTATCATCTCTGGAAGTTTCACTGAGTTATGGGCAGAGGTCTGAGTCGTGGCCCTGAAAAATTTGCTCAGAAGTCAGGGTCGCGAGCATAGAATAGAGCAGAAAAGTCCATAGTCGTTGGGAACCAAGCCTATGGGAGTGACTGCAGAGTCAAGTCACTAGGAGGCCTTGGAAAGGGAGCGAATAGGGCTCTAGGTCAGGGAAAACAAGATTTATCTCAGGGGTTAGACACTTGGAGGGTTTGAGTTGCTCTTGGAAGTCCTGTGCACTTGAGGGATGTTAGTAAGGTATTAAGTTGTCGATTCCATTTCCTTAAGGTCAAATATGAGGTTGAGTCTTATCATAGTGACCCTCAACTCATATTTACCTCGGGAAAGCCAATGAAAGTGGGTAAATGTGGGAGGAGGTGGTTACACCTATATCTGTGTTATGTGGCCAGTCTATACCTTTTTTCGATTGTATATTGTATTGCGGACAAACTTGTCAATTATGACAAGGCCATATGCCACAATATTGTTAGAATAACACCTATGAGTGTGTGTACTCTCACATACTGATCATAGCATGAAATTTTTTGTCTAGTTGCATGTGTACATAGCAACAACTGTGTGAAGGAAAAAATCCTTTTGCTTCATATTTGTAGCTTGTTTTATGCTACATTTGCAAGCTGCAATAGTCAATGAAAAAAAAATTATGGAAGAAAATCAATTATTTACACACAACACAAAGGTTCATTAGCATTTGGTTATCTAAATAGTGTTATGTGAAATCTACTAATTCACAACATCAAAGTGAGATATAGGAGAAACAAAAGCTAGAAGAAAGTGCTCATAATTAAATTTTAGTTTAGTTTATAGAGAACAATTTCAGCTAATAACAGTGTGCAATAACACATAGTGTCATGGATGATATGCAATCAACATTCTCTGGGCGCTTTTCCTCACAATGTAGATGATTAGTGCAGTGCCTTTTCAAGGTTTACTCCAACTTATGATCTAGAGTTATCTGCAAGTAAGGCAACACTTGATCTTACTAGTTGGATTGTGACAATACAATATAAAGGTGTCCCCCACTAAAACAATGGTTTATGGTTGAGGCTAAAGCAGGGCTTGGAAAACTTAAGACTAAGAGTTTTGATTTAGTGTTTCTATATTAGTCTTGTTTGCACCACTGATTGTATTTATGAATCCAATTAACCTACATTTTGGTCATTTGTGGACATTGGCATGAATAAATTATGTAATATTATCTAAAATTAATTTGAATAAATTGAAAATTAATTTGAACAAATCGCTATGTATCAAACTTTTATTGAAGTCTTCCAACTTTCATCTTGTTATAACTACTCCCTTATTTTTAATATGTAAGAGAATTGAATTGTATTAACCATTTCTCGACAATTTCACACCCTTATTAAATTCTTGATTACTTGAAATAGGTCTTTCGTTGGTAATTACTTTTGCTATATTTATTTTATTCCGTTTTTGTGTGTATACAATGAAATCTTGACTTTCTTTTAACATATAACCTCATTGATGATAAAAATTTAACCACCATGCCTCACAAAGATGTTATGTAATAGTCATCTAATAGTAATCTAAATCATAAATTGAATATTGCATACCTCAGGGACTTGGTTAATTTTTTTCGATTATATAACTACATGTTGGATTCTGGTGCCTCGTCTTGTGTTATGACCAAAAGGGTCATGGAGCAGCGCAATCTAAGAATTTCTAGGCCTTATTACAAAATATATGCCACTGGTGTGGCTCTCGTTTGGTAATAATATTGAATGATATTAATACAAGACATAGAAAATGAGCATAACATGTTTTAAAATAAGTAATGAGGCTAAAGCTTATAACCAAGATATATGCATTATCATGTACCAATGGGTTTCCTGAAAAAAATATATATAATTGTGAATGTATATTATGTTTAAGCAAACAAACCATATGTTGTTGTTTTTTCTTTATATATATATATTTTGGTTTGAATGAGACATTTAGTTGATCTCAATTGTGAGAGTAATTTTAGCCAAAGCTCATTCATGTTGCTTATGTCATGTCTTGTTAATATTTATTGAAAGAGGAAGAGGGTTACAAATGCTTCAGAGCACCAATGTATTATTTTAGGCGAGGTGTGTTTTGATTGATTTTGTTGCTTTCTCTCTTATCATAGTAAAACTATTGCAATCTGGTGGAAAATTGGATAGTTAATTGTTATTGACAATATTGTTCTTTTCTTTTCGTAATCGGAATTAATGTTCTTTTTTCTAGACTTTTGTTGTACTAGACAATAATTTATAATTTTTTCTTAACAGTAGTTATTTAATTTATTAATGTGAATTGAGATATAGATTTACCAAAGTGAAATATTTTTAGGAGAAAGAGAGAAATGAATTTCAAAATGTACATATATATTCTTAGAAGAAAACTCAAATAAAGAGAAGACCTTTTGTGAATTATGTATAACCTTGTTGAGGAATTAGACCTCTTAGCATTTTATATTAGTGGATATTCAACTATATTATTTCAGTAGCCTATATGACTAGCATGTATACCAACTATATCATCTCAATAATTTGTCATTGTGAAATACTTCTATTTTACAACAATTAAACTCAAATATCAATTGAACATAATATGAATCTTCTAGTTCAAAAAGAAATAAGTGATTCACCTTAAGAGGTGTAAAACTTAATATGAAGTTTGTAGAGACATATTTTGATATATGTCTTTTTCTGTAAACTTAGCAGTTCCTCTCTATTAATCATATGTAAAGTAGGTTACAAAATATGTTTTCGGTGACCTCAACCTGCCCGTAGGAAACCGAGTCTGTTAGCCATCGATCAGCATCATAAGCCATCCAAAATTTAAATAGTATGAGCATGTCCATCCAATATTTCAATGGTACCATATCTACTATCCATATATTCTTACTATTGTAAATGTAAATGCCATCTGAAATAATTAAAACAAAATAACATAAATTTATAGAACTCCATGACTTTCAATAGTCAATCATCAGATGATTCTACTGGGGTCAGGTCCGTAGCACTCGATCCTGACATCTCTTGCTACTACATGCTCTGCAATTGCTTTTCCATGCGTCCAAGACGAACATTCTGGTGGAATAGTTGCACTTGGATTGACTGTATTTCCTTCTGAATCACTGACAAGCTCTACTCTTCTTGTTGGGGTTGATAATTTCCTTGTTGGTGAGGTAGTTCCTGTTGATGTTGTGTTTCTGTCATTTCTTTCGCCAATAGTATTTTCATGATCCAATAAGTTTGGATGACGTGTTTGAATTGGTTCAGCCTACCACGAGTGTTTCCTAGGTCCAGTAAAAGTGGTTCCCATTCTTCCACTTAGATCGGCTCCTATGCTGCCTTCGCTTTCAGTTATATTTCCCATTTTGAAATTTCCTCTTCACCTGCGTCGGTGAGCCTTCATCGTATCTGTTCAATAGGTTTTGCATGTTTTCCTCCCCTGATCTCCTACCTCTCTTCTTTTGCGACCAACTGGTTGAGGTTGTAGCTTTCTTCTTCCCCTTGCTTGGGTCGTCATGGCCTCTATGACCCCTCCTACCCTCGGTTGCCTCCACCTTCATTCTCGGAAACTCTGATTTTATCAAATTTTGTGATTCCTCCGATACCCTCTCTGAGGCTATCACCAGCATAGCAAGAGACGGAGGGGAGAACAATTGATGCTGACCTGAAAGGAATTCATATTCAGAAACAATGTTAGGATCATTTATCCCTGTATAGCCAATACCTCAACTTGTGCCTTGCGGTATTCCATTCCATTACCAACCCTCCAAGACAGACCATGGACTTGCTTGAGAACCCGTATTCTCTCGACCGATGCCTTGAGGTCGGAAACCAACGCCACAACTGTTTGACAGTTCCATAGACAAAATACCTAACCCCATATCTGACTCCCTACATGGTTTGTAACCAGACTCTGACTCCCTTGACTCCTTCCTTTAGGTTTCCTTTCTGTCACCTCAGGATTACCCCCAAGCCCTAGGTCCCCGCTTTTTCCCCACTCACCTGGTTGATCTACACAAAGAATCCAGACCTTACCTCAACCACCTATTAACCTTCAGTGACTCCCCATCACCTGAGCATCAATCAAACTCGAGGCTAGGTCAACCTTTCCAGCCACCAACTCCACAAAATATGCCACTCAAACCCCCCAATTGTTAATTTTAACAGAAGGAGAAAACTCAAAGATTGACGCTACCATCTTTCTCGTAGACCCAATGCCCCCTGCAAAGAATCCCAAGGTTGCCTACTACAGACTAATGGCAACATGCATAAGAAGACTAACAATTTCCCAGTCTCGATTCCTATAATCACATGAATAAGCAACAACAAACACAACCAATTTCTCGTAATTTCCTTCCTCTTGACCTCCATTTCAAGAAAGAAGATGGTTTTCACTACATACCAAAACCTACGCCTTGTCGTCAACCTGGAGTTCATGGCATTTTTTTCCTTCTAATGTCGTTGGTTTCAGAACTCTCTCGCCTACCTTCCCTACTCCCTCAATATCTCGCTGCTACACAATTGTGTTTACATGCAGAGCATGCACCACGCCATATACCACATGCCGACACTTTCACCCACGATGTCCCAGATGTCCTTCTTACGGCCTAACCACATACCTTGCCCCACTGCCTTTTTGTCATGTCCTTGGTTCGTGTACGGGTCGTCTCCCTTCCTCACACCCCGATCGGGGGATATTTTGATATATGTTCCATTCAATATGTAAATCCATTTATGGGCATGAAGTTATGAAGGCTAGGATAGATCTATCATTGTTTAGAGGCGTGTGAAATCATCACATTAATCAAAATAAAGTTTTAGTGGGTTATACTAATTTAATTAATATTGATGACAATGGATTGAAAAAAAAAACATGACAAGCTGCTACATATGTTACACTCCAAGGAATATGTGTATGTGGTAACACAACCACTAACGTTGGTCCTTTAGCTTGCAATGATTAAAGATGAAATGATAGGAAATTACGCCTTTAAAAGCCACATGCCTCTTAAACCTTCACAATTATGCTCCAATATTGGCCCATAAACTTGATTCTAGCATTTACACCTCCTATGATCCTAAGAAACAAAATATTGCACCTCTATGACTGTAGAAAAAAAAAAAAGATGAAGAATATTATATAATTTACCCTAGGATCATTTTCTATATACAATTAGGGATTGAATTGTAGTTTTAGTGCCATTTTCCTATAAGTGGAGACATTAATGGCTCTTATTTTCGTGACGTGTACCATATCCTCACCTCTGCCACTTTCAAACAAAAATTTCTTAACTTCTATGTCCTCTCTATCACAGGTCTCCTCCTTTGTCACAGGTAGCTCCCCCTTAGGGGTACATAGGCTCCAGTGCCATCTCTTCCTACGTCTCACTCGCTGCCTTCAACCTCTATCACCACAAGGACATAGAGTTGACTTCTCAAAGTGATTTTTCTATCAAGGGATTCATTAGTTAGCTTGACGAGGCCTTTGTTCACACAAGGCTTGATTGTTATTTGTTATATGTTTAACACACACACATGCATGTATGCATGATATAATCTTGAATAAACATGCATTCATACATACATGTGTGTGGGTGCTTTTAAACACATACATATGTACTTTATGATTTTTTCCTTTTTTTATTTTTAACATTTTTCAACTTTTTGTTTTTTATTTGCATATTATCAAATTGCACTTCTTTTATTATTAGTATTTAGCTAAAACTAGGGAAATTCTATTCACGTAAAAGTTGCAACATAGGCTCGGAATAGAGTTACATTAAAAGTGGTTTCTTACCTAAAGTTTGTGATGGGTGCCTACAACGCCATCTTTGCCACGCATATTTACCACATGTTTAACCACTTTCATTCATCATAGTACTATCCTAAACCTCGCCTTTACCTATAATGACATATTTTTCCCAAGGTATGTTTTCCCATGAATTATGTTATTTTGAGCAATTATGCTAGTGTGTTTTGGGAAGAACTAGCCTTTTTGTGCTTACCAACAAAAGGACTTGTGAAATTTTACTTCTAACATGATACTACACATACAATTGGAAGCATTAACATTCCTAGAATAGTTATCAAAGTTGTTGTAACACCTCTCAATGTTGTGTTGTTGTGACACTTGACAAAGCATCGTTGTGACATCAATTGCAGTTGTTTTAGCACAAGCCAAAGCACTATTGTAACACCTCCCAACATGCTACAACTGAGGCAAAACCTCCCATTAGTTACTATAACACATGTGTCGCAATTGCTATAACACTTGTGTCGTAGTTGTTGTAACACCTTTCTTGTAGCCGTTGTAATACATGTTAACACCTATTCAAATTTTTTTCACATGTATCTACATTGTTGTAACACCTATAATTTTTATTGTTTTTACACCATTATCACATAGTTGTCATCACTCTTGTTTATCTTTAACAGGAGTGAGACAACCTGGGAATATTATATTCTCATGTTTTTTCTCAACTCCCTATGCTAAGAAAGGACACTAGAAGAATTTTATAAAGGCCCTGCCAAATGGAAGCAAAAGGGAGAGGAATGTGAATGTAATTTCAATCTTATGTTTCTAATTGACAAATGAGACCCTATTTCTATTTATGCACACTATATTTCCATGATTGAATGTTGACTTAAGTTTGAGCTACTATTGTGACTTCCACCCACTACCTCACCTAAGGAGGTTTCTCTCCACAACAATGCAATTAATTATCTATTACAACTATTTCAATTGATGGTTTTATTTCCTGCTTTTGTCATGATTTCATTGCATTGGTTCAATTGTCTTATTCTTTGAGTTTACAATGACTTGCATGCTATTAATGACTAAATATATGTAACTTGCAATTTATTCATAAAGAGGAGAGTTGGAATATACTTGTAAATAGAATCACCAATTAGCTTTTATTTTCATGCAAATTCCATTTCCAACGGTATTGTGTGCATGTTATTTCTTTCCTGCAATTTAGTTATCCTTTACATTTGTTGTCTACCATGTGGGGGTTACAATGAATATGCTTCCTATGTCAACTAGGTTATATTAGGTTTCCTTTCTTGTCTTCATCCAGTTGGGGGTTACAACAACTAATATACTTATGCTAATTAGATTAGATTAGTTTTCTACCCTCGCATTTCCTATTTTTTCGAACTGGGATTTATAATAGAGAGCCTTCTTATGCTAGTTGGACTAATTAGTTTATCATAGTAAAAATAGTTTATTATGGTGACTCTGCCAAAAATGTCCTAAAACCCCTACCTTGTAGTCAACCTCTCCTATTACAATTTTATCATTGGAACCTAAATAGATTGCCTTGGCATATACAATGCATGGAAGTTCATAAGTTACATATGAGCCTTGGGTTGAAAATTAAATGCTTAGTCTCTTAGTTCTCTTTCCGAGCAATTAGAAAATTAATTAAAAGGTCCCTCATTTTTGGCATCATTTTCAAGGAATTGTAAACACTCGAAATTTCAATCCTTACTATTCTACTCTCGAGTAATGTTTTTATTCTTAAATTTATTTGTTTGCTTCTCTAATTATTGATTCTATAATTGGTGTGCTTATTTTTCAACCTCTTTTTTGGTGTGTTTACTCTTTTGCATGTTATGATTGAGAATTTTTTTAGCATACATTAGAATGTTGGATAACAACTAAAATGAGATGTAAGAACCTGCATTAAGATGAGATGTAAGAACCTGCACATTCACCACAGGCCTCTTGTGGCGATTTACTATTCTCCTGGCTTCTAAGGCATATAGGTAGAATAAATTAGAAACTATAATATTTTTTGAAGACTAATTAAAATAAATAGATTTGCTCAAGGCATATTTAACATCCTACAAGGAATCCCCAAGATACTAAAATTGTAGGAAAAACAATTGGAGGAGAGGGATCCAACCAACCATATTATCAAACACCTACAAATAACTCCTTGGCCAAAATCTCACCAGTAAGCTTAATTATTCCTACAAAAGCAACATCTTTAGTCTGGGAAAAATACATTAACAATACCTTAAAAAATAAGCAATCAGAGTACTATTTACCTGAGATAACAACTCAAGAGCCAAACAACCCACTTGCAGAACAACTAGGTGATAATTTTCACATAGAGATGGAAAAAGAAGTTAACCACTAGGATGAAACATCCACTTTTGAGTTCCCTATCTAGAACACTGAAGGTGTCACTAAGATGCAAATATTCCTCACTTTACCCTACCCAAATTCAATGGTTTAGCAAGTGAAAATCTATAATGCCCCACTTGATCCTATATGGCAAAGTTTGATTAGTGTTTAATTAATCTGTAATAATGACTTATAATTTTTGAGTAATATATACACTTGTGAATTTGTAATTTTATTCTATTTTTACTGATATGAATTTTATTATTTGTTATTTCATTTCTAATATGTCTTCTCAAAACTACTTTTAGATAAGGTATGGTGTTCTCTCATTTATTCATAAATAAAATATCTAGATTTTGTATACCCAATATGTCTTCTCAAATCAACTTTTAGATAAGGTATTGTCTTCTCTAATTTATTTCTAAATCAAATATCTAGATTCATATCTACTTTGGGATAAGATATGGTAAGAAATTCAAGGTTAATAAATTAAAAGAATGAGGTGGTAGTCATGGAATTGATGGTAAGTAGTTGAGGTGGATGAGAGGAATAGACATAAAAGGAAAGGAAGATTAGAACTTTTAGATAAGGTATTGTCTTATCTCATCTATTTCTAAATCAAATATCTAGATTCATATCTACTTTGGGATAAGATATGGTAAGAAAGTCAAGGTTAATAAATTAAAAAGATGAGGTGGTAGTCATGGAATTAATGGTAAGTAGTTGAGGTGGATGAGAGGAAGAGACATAAAAGGAAAGGAGGATGAGAACTTTTAGATAAGGTATTGTCTTATCTCATTTATTTCTAAATCAAATATCTAGATTTATATCTACTTTTGGATAAGATATGGTAAGAAAGTCAAGGTTAATAAATTAAAAAGATGAGGTGGTAGTCATGGAATTAATGGTAAGTAGTTGAGGTGGATGAGAGGAAGAGACATAAAAGTAAAGGAGGATGAGATTTTTTAGATAAGGTATTGTCTTCTCTCATTTATTTCTAAATCAAATATCTAGATTCATATCTACTTTTGGATAAGATATGATAATAAAGTCAAGGTTAATAAATTAAAAGGATGAGGTGGTAGTCATGGAATTAATTGTAAGTAGTTGAGGTGGATGAGAGGAAGAGACATAAAAGGAAAAGAGGATGAGAGTAGAAGGGGTGATCCTTGGTCTTTGTTTTGGAATTGGAAGAATTTATTTGGAGGAGAAATGTGGAGAACGAAGGGAGAGAAGGGAGAGAAAATGAGAGGAATCAAACTTAGATCTATTGGAGGGTGTTGATTCTAACTTGGACACACTACAACTGGGTGGACTTGGGCTCGGGGGGCTAGGGAGCTTGTGGAGGTTCCCTGGGCTAGGAAATCATTCTTAATTGGCTGGGAGGTAAATCCAGTTGGGTAGCCCAGTAGGAGCGTCTCAACAGAATCAAAAGCATCTTAACCAAACTATTTTAACAATTATTCTTCGATTTTTTATTACTTATGTAAATTGTTGCAATGAATTTTCATACTCATTTAATATGTTGCAAATGAATTTTACTTGTATGTTATCTTCAAATAAATGTTGAGCTAGAAATAGACTATTTTCCTTCTTATTATGTTTAATTGAAAGGATAATTCTAGGTTCGTTAAAATATCTCGAATATAGGTCCTCACATATGGTATCTGAGCTGAGTTTAAACTGTAGGTACCTTTGGGAATTAAACGTTCAATGCAGATCTACTGTTAAAAGATCTGTTGTTATTATTCTAGAAGCATTAGTAAACTACTAGATTTAACATTATCATTCTAGATATATATCTTTATTTTAACCGTATCTATTCTCCAATATTAAATTAGATTAATAGATTAAGTCATTATTATCTCTCATCGTAGATTTGTTTGATGAGATGAGATTTGAATATAAAAAAAATTGGAAGATTAATCCATTTTCCTCATTTTTTTTTAAATTAAAAAATTAAAAAAATAAATAAATAAATAACCAAAAAAAACCCTCTTATCTTAATATTTCATCCATTTGATTGGCTAATGATCAATAAAAACAATAAAAAAAATGGAATATTAGTTCATTTTCCTCATACATTAATTTTTTTTTAAACACCACCACCACCAACACATATTTCATCCATTTGATTGGCTTGGGAAGAAATATTGCTGTGTATGTTTTGCGTTGGGTATGGTACTCTTGTTGTTTGAAGTAAAATCTAAAACCCTGTCAAAGTGCTCTTTCTCAAGGACCGGGCCATAAATAATAACTTGAAGGCTTCGTTCTAGTTTGCCCAGCCGGGTAGAAGGCCAAAAATTGATTGGATTCTAGGGGAAGCCCATGTCTTTTTGGTGTTTGGCTAGAAAACCTTTCTGAATTATAAAACCCATGTCTTTATGTTGTTGCACTTCAGGCTTTTCTGGATTATCTGCCTTTTCAAATCCCTTCTATTTGGGTTTGCAGCCAGAATAGATCTTTGAGAACCAGTGGAATTATCTGCAGAAATGCCAGTTGTTTTTATGATGGTTCATAAATCGGACAAAGGGGAGCCCTCATAGAACCAGCCATTGTCGTTGGAAGCAAGGAAGAATTACTTAGAAAATCATTTAGATTTTTTTTGAGAAATTCTCAGTATCTTCTTGTATGAAAAAAATTCTGAAAATATCGCCTGAAGATTCACAATGAAGGCGTTTTGCCTGACATGCTGGCGATCCATTGTTGTGTCTTCCTATATATATCTCTAGAATACCTGCTGAGTTGATCCCTGGGAAGGACTTGAATTTGGGCGTTGGGTTCTTTGTGCATCTCTTAAATAATGGCCCAAAAGCTTTTGTTGTGTTTTATAAATCCTTCAAATACCTGAGCTGAACCAAGCACATAGATTGCAGAATAGTGGTGCATGTGAATTAATAGGTAAAATATCAGGTGTCTCTGACTCGAGTCCAATTTTCATATCATGGGCATGGACACCCTTCCCTTGCTTCAAAGACTTCTGGTTGCCACATACACTAAGAATGCTAGTTAATGTAAATTTGTCTATCATCATGCCCATGTGCCGCATTTGAATGAAGATTCTCAGGGCCTTCTCAGTACATTCATTGTAGGCATAACCAGCGATCATGGAATTCCATGAAACCAAATCTGGTGCATTCATCGTCTCAAATACCATTTCTGCATCCCTGATATGCTCACATTTGGTATATATTGTAACAAACACATTTCCCACAACAACATCCGATTCTAGTCCATATTCAATAATCTTAGCATGGACTTTCTTAACCTGCTTAGGAGCCTCTAAACTAGTGAATGAAGTAACAACACTGGCAAAGGTCGATTGATCAGGAGTCGCGCCTCCCCCTCTGCATTCGGTTGAATTGTTCAAGGGCTTCTTCAACATAACCATTTTGAGAATATCCTACTATGAGAGCATTCCATGAAACTGTATTCGGCTCAGGAAGTTCAACGAAAGCCCTTTATGAATCGTCTGTTCTGCTGCATTTTCCATACATGTCAAGAAGCGCACTCCTGTTTTTATGATGTGGGTATGAATTTGTTCACCTTTTTGTAGAACTGCTAAACTCGCAGACGCTCGCAGGGTGCTACCAAAGGTGTATTCATTCGGTCTCATGTCTGCCTACTACATTTGCTCAAGAAGCTTCAGGGCAGACGAGAATATCTTGAAATTATTGTATTCCATGAAATAACATCTCGTTCAGGCATTTTGTCAAATATTTGGCGTACGTCCATCAACCTGCCACATTTGGCATACATGTTGACAATGTTGCTACTCCTGAACATATCTAGATAAGCGTAAGTTTTCATGATGTTGGAGTGAACTTATTGTCGTCTTCACAGCGCTGGAATTGGCACATTTCTGCAACAAGTTATTATAGACAGTCAAGTTTCCCCACATGCCTTTGCATTTTCAAACTGGTGCAGGGAATCCAACACCTCTGTCGATCTTCCAGCTCTGGAAAATTTAACCACATGATTAGAAGTACATAAGAAGCTACATTGGTTCTTTTTTCTTCTATGGCCATGGCAACATTTTTTTTTTACTAGTCGTACATTTTTTTAGCATTGAACATTAACGTTGTTGGATTCCATATTCGAAAACAACAATTAACAATGTCGTGTTTGAAGGAGTGAAATGTCTTGAAACTTACATTGGTTAAAATAGAGATGCCGAAATTCATCATTCATTCAGGCCAAAATATTTCGTACAAATACAGTATCAAGTTACAACTACTCAATCCAAACCTGAAATCACCTATTTTCCAATCAAAATATGAAGTGATAATCACAAATCCATTTTTCTGATGCGAAATGATATTCTAGAGTAGCCATAGTTGAAAACCCAAATAAAAAACAAAACAAAAAAATAGAAAAATAAAATATCTGATATTAGAATCGGAGGCAAAACAAACAAACAAAAAAAATGTTGGAATTTAGAGAATTTCAAACAATAGAAATGGAGAGAATAAACTCCCCTCTACAACACAGAGAAATTTAAAACAAATTTGACAGGAGACAGAGTTTTATGACTTTTAAAACAACTTCTTTTTCTTCAAAAGACTGTTACAAATCTTCCTCTTAGCACAGAGGGATAACTACAATAGTGACTGCTACAGACACAGTGCACAGAACAACTCTGTTCTTTCAAAACAATGCTCTCTGTCTCATGAAATCCACACTGTTGTGTATCTCTGTTGTTTCCGCGCTGCTGTGTGAAACAATAAAACAATACAATAACAATATACGGACTCTCTACCTTTTGGCTTTTATATGCCGCGCGCATAAAAAAAAACATTGCAACAAACTATATTAAAACTTAAGAATAAAATTATTAAAAGAAATACATAACCCCATCGGGTCCACGCTTTAAACAAACAAGCGCACAAACAAAAAACTCCGATTGCGATTGACTATCGGATGCGATGAGTCATATAAACTCCGGCCTATAGTATGGATCGGGTCTGCCACTCCAATCGCAACACATTACAAAAGTGTGCGATCAATCGGAAAGTTCTGATTGCGATTACACAACGGACGCGATGGCTCGATATAAAACATGGCATATAAATCGATCGGATACGAAACTTCAATCGGGATACAAAACAAGGATGTGCAATCACACAGAAAGTTCCAATTGCGATTCAGATCCCGGACGCGATGGAATTTTTAACTCCATTACATAACTCCATCAGGTCCGCCAATTTCAAAAGTGCAATCGGGCCTAACACATAAGAGCTTCTAATTGCGATTGAGGACCCGGATGCGATTAGAAATTCAACTGAGGTATATAACCATATCGGGTCCGGCCTTCAATCGGGGCTCATAACAAAAGACCATCGATTGATCCTTGCGATTGAAACTTGCGATTCCATTGAGTTTCCGCCACGTGGTCAAGTGGACCCACGGGCCTCCGCTGCTGTGGGGGGCGATTTTAATATATGTCGGCCAGCATGGTGATTAAACGTTCCGCTTTTGCGGAACTCCACCATATCAACAAGACACTTGTGTATTATACATATGCATTGCAATTTGCGATTGCGATTTGATCGCATCGCATAGCAAACTCTTCATCAACAAGACATCATGGCGAGCCAAGGGCTTTAAAGCCCGAAATGATCGGTTTTTAATTAAGTCTGCTCCTCCGTAGACAAAAACGGCCTCGCCCCATCACGAATTCAATTTCTTTCTCTCGTCGTTGTTATGGCGCCATCACAATCTAAATCTTCCTTACTTGATTTCTCCATCATCCTTCTTAAATACGCAGTGTTGTGCACTTCAAAACTCGTTGCCTCCGTGTACTCGTTTCCCGTACAAAGATACCAGGACTTTTTAATATTTTATAGCTCCCTTAAAGTCAGCTGCTGGGTTATTCATCATACCCAAGCATTTCCTTAAAAATTCAAAGGTCTTCTGTCCCAATGGTTTAGTTAAAATATCTGCATATTGCTCCTCTGTTTTACAATGTTGTAAAACAACTTCACCATTATTCACCAATTCTCTGATATAATGATACTTTGTGTCTATGTGCTTTGTTCTTTTATGAAACACAGAATTCTTTGACAATGCAATAGCTGAGCTATTGTCACAATAAATCATAGTGCCCTTTACCTGTTCTTGGCACAAACTTCTCAACATCCTTCTCATCCAAATTGCTTGACACGCTGCTGCTGTAGCTGCCACATATTCTGCCTCTGCTGTAGATAATGCTACAATCGGTTGTTTCTTAGAAGCCCATGAAATGGCTCCTGAACCCATATGAAAAACATAACCGGAAGTGCTCTTCCGATCATCTACACTTCCAGCCCAATCACTGTCAGTGTATCCAACTAACTCTGAATTGTCTGAAGTAGTATATAAAATACCAAATATTTTAGTTCCTTTAACATACCTCAGAATTCTCTTTGCTGCCTTCCAATGTGCTTCTTTTGGCTTCTTCATAAATCTGGAAATTAAACTAACAGCATGCATGATATCTAGCCTAGTTGCAGTCAAATACATGAGGTTGCCAACTATGCTTTTATACAAACTTGGATCAAAATCCTTGCTGCTGTCATTTTTACTCAACTTCAATCCCATTACTGTGGGAGTAATTGCAGCTTTGCACTCCTGCATATTAAATCTTTCTAAAACTTGATTCACATACTTTGCTTGAGATATAAAAATCCCTTTTTCACTTTGCTCTACTTCTATTCCCAAGAAGTATCTCAACAAACCCATGTCAGTCATTTCAAATTCATCTTTCATGACTATTTTAAAATTTTCAACAAGGTAATCATCATTACCTGTAAAAATTAAATCATCAACATATAAAACAACAATCAACATTTTACCATCCTTTTCTTTGATGTAGAGGGTGGGTTCTCCCTCACACTTTTCAAATCCATTCTCCAATAGATAGGAGTCTATTCTGCTGTACTACGCTCTTGGCGCTTGCTTCAGCCCATAAAGAGCTTTCTTCAATTTGCAGACCTTGTGCTCTTGGCCTTTCTTCTCATATCCGAGAGGTTGTTCCACATATACCTCTTCCATTAAAACTCCATTTAAAAATGCAGATTTTACATCCATCTGATATACTTTCCATTTGTTTTGTGCTGCTATGGACAACACTGCTCTCACTGTCTCCATTCTTGCAACTGGTGCAAAAGTTTCTTCATAGTCAATCCCTTGCTTCTGCTTGTATCCTTTGACAACAAGTCTGGCCTTATGTCTCTCTATTTTTCCTTCAGCATTGATTTTTGTCTTATAGACCCATTTTACACCAATAACTTCTTTACCTTCTGGGAGATCAACTAACTCCCATGTTTTGTTCTTCTCTATGTCTTTAATTTCTTCGTCCATAGCTTATATCCATTTTCTATCTTTAATTGCATCTTCAAAATGAATAGGATCATAAACTTCACAATACAAAGCAAATAAGGAATTCATACCTTCGTTTGCTGCTTCCTGCTCATAGATTTCTCTAATACTTCGGAATCTTGTTCCACTTTCACTTGGTGTAGTCGTGCTTGAAGAAGCACTGAATTCTGCTCCGTGTGGTGTGCTCGTTGAATCACTGCCGCTTCTTCTCAAGGGTGTTCTTGTTGCCGCTTGAGGCATCCCTTGTTGTCCTTGCGTTGCTGGAGGTTGTGCAGTGGATGGGTTGTTAATTTCAACCACATCTCCCTCATCTTCATCATGAGACAAACAAATTTTAACATTGACTGTTTTCTCAATGCTTCCATCCCATGCTTCCTCTTCAATAAATTGCACATCTCTGCTTATTACAAACTTCTTTGTGGATGGGTTATACAGTCTGTATCCTTTGGAATCTTCACAATATCCAAGGAAAATGCACTTCTCCCCCTTACTATCCAACTTCTTTCTCAATTTTTCTGGAATGTGTACATATGCTACACATCCAAAAACTCTCATGTGAGTGACTCCCTGTTTTCTGCCACTCCACGCTTCTTCTGGAACTTTGTTCATCACCGCTTTTGTGGGGCATCTATTTAAAATATATACAGCACAGTTTGCTGCTTCTGCCCAATACTCATTCGGCAAATGCTTTGCCTTTAGCATACTTCTCACCATCTCCATTATGGTTCGATTCTTCCTTTCAGCAACTCCATTCTGTTGTGGCGTGTACCTGGTGGTAAACTGCTTGTGTATGCCGTTCTCTCTGCAAAAACGCAGAAATTCCTTTGATATGTATTCTCCTCCTCTGTCAGTTCTGAGGACTTTAATGTGAAGTCCGCTCTATTTTTCTACAAGAGCTTTAAAATGACGAAATTTCTGAAAGACTTCGCTTTTATATTTTAGAAAATAGACCCACACTTTTCGAGTGAAGTCATCTATGAAGGTCAGCATGTAATTGCTGCCTGAAACAGATGCTGTTTGCATCGGCCCACATAAATCTGAGTGGATTATCTCCAAAGGTGCTTTCGCCCTTATGCTTTTCCCTGAAGGAAAATTTTCTCTGTGTTGCTTTCCCAAGATGCAGCCTTCACATAGGTTGTCAGGCTTCTCAATCAATGGCAAACCTCTTACCATTCCTTTTCTGTGCAGCAAATTTAATCCTCCGAAATTGAGATGTCCAAATCTCAGATGCCATAACCAATTTTCATCCTTTGCTTCCTTCTGGAAGGCTTCTTGTGTTACAACTGCTATGCTTTTCCCTTTTCCCTTCAAGTCAATGTTGAGCTTGAGCGGAAACATTCTATTGCTGGTCATTTGTATTTCAACAATAATTTTCTTACTTGGAGAAATATATTTTATTGTGCACACATCATCTTTGAATATTACATTGTAACCTTTGTTTATGAGCTACCCAACGCTCAAAAGATTACATTTCAGACTTGGAACATAATATACATCAGGAACAAATTTCTGCTCCCCATTTCTTGCTCGAATACTTACTCTGCCTTTTCCTTTGACAAAGATCTTAGTATCAGTCCCTATGGTCACTTCAGATTTTACTTCTTCATCTAGATTGGCAAACATTGCTTTGTTGCCAGTCATATGATTACTACATCCTGAATCTAAGAACCAAACATCATCATCTCTATTCTGTGCTACATTACAAGCTAGCAGCAAATTACTGGGGTTCTTTTCTTCTTTTGCTACATTAGAATTCTGCTTATTCTTCATGTCATTTTGCTTCTTTCTACATTCATGGCAAAGTGCCCATATTTCTTGCAATAATGACACTGGACATTGGATTTGTCATACCTTTGTCCATGAGCATGTTGGTGTTGATGTCCACCTTGCTGGCTGTTGCTTTGGCCGTGGCTCTGACCTTGACTGTCACTCCTTCCATGTGAATGTGAAGGGTTGTTCCTTCCACCTCTATTCTGGCTTCTGCCTCTTCCTCTTCCTTTACCTTGACCTCTTCCTCTTCCTGAAGGCATCTGGGTCTTGAAGGCATGCTCAAGAGATGAGTTTTCATCTCTACTCAATCTCTGTTCATGAGTTATCAACGAGGCATGAAGTTCATCTACCGTGAACCTTGAGAGATCTTTGGTCTCTTCTATGGTGGTAACAATAACATCAAACTTTGAGGGTAAGCTTCTCAAAAGTTTCTCCACAATTCTCCTTTCTTCAAGAGTTTCTCCATGGGATCTTATCTGATTTACAATCCCAATCACATGTGTAAAAAATGTGTCCACATTATCTGACTCTTTCATGCAAAGAGTTTCAAAATCTCTTCTCAGCAACTGAAGTTTTGCTGTTTTAACTTTCTCCATGCCCTGATAGGCTACTTTCAGAGTTTCCCATGCCTCCTTGGATTTATGGGTTGCTGCTATCCTTGGAAACACACTCTCATTAACAGCTTGATACAATAAGAAGAGAGCTTTAGCATCTTTCTTCCTATTGCTCTTCAATATGTCCTTCTCTGCTTGAGTCAAGGCATTAAAAGTCTGCTTATCAGCTGGTTCAACAAAACTATCTTCTACAAACTCCCATAAGTCTTGTGAAACAAACAAGGCTTTCATGGTAATGACCCAATAATCATAGTTCTTTCCATTAAATTGTGGAAGCTGAACATTTCCAATGTTCATTCCTGTACTTGGTCTAGCCATTGCTCTTAAACTGAACTCTACACTTAAACAAACTGTCTTTCCTTCTCTTGAAAGAACAAACTCTTTTAAACAACAAACAACAACTTTTTTATCTTTGAGAAATCCCTGATCTTTTGAATTTTGTTGGGCTTTCACACTGCTGGAGAAAACACTGCAACAAGTCTCCTTCTTCTTCAGCTTCTTTGAGAACTTCAAAGAGCCTAAACTAGCTCCGATACCATGTTGGAATATTGAAAATTCCGAATGGAGAGAGTAAGCTCCTCCCCTCTAAACACAGAGAAATTAAAACAAATTTGACAACTGACAGAGTTTCCAGACTGTAAACAAATTTATATTACTTTCAAAAAAAAATTGATACAAATCTTCCTCTTAGCACAGAGGGATAACACAAGGTAGTGACTGCTTCAAAACGCAGTGCACAGAACAACTCTCTGTCTCTCAAGAACAACACTGTTGCATATTTATGTTCTTCTCTTCTCTTCCGCGCTGCTGTGCGAAAAACTAAAAAAAACATACCACAGGCTCTCGGGCCTTTTGGCTTTTATATGCCGCGCATTTTTAAAACATTACAACAAAACCATATAAGACTTTAAACAAAGTCTATTTAAAATAAAATACATGCAGGCCCTGCTTTGAACGCACGGTCAAAACATTTAAATTCAATGTATAAAACAATTGGGTCCACGATTTAAACAAACAATCGCACCAAACAAAAACTCTGATTGCGATTAACTATTGGATGCGATGAGTCATATAAACTCCAGCCTATAGTATGGATCGGGTCCGAAACTCCAATCGCAACACATTACAAAAGTGTGCGATCAACCGGAAAGTTCCGATTGCGATTACACAACGGACGCAATGGCCCGATATAAAACATGGCATATAAAGTGATCGGGTCCGAAACTTCAATCGGGACACAAAACAAAGATGTGCGATCACACAGAAAGTTCGGATTGCGATTCAGATCCCAGACGCAATGGACTTATTAACTCCATTGCATAACTCCATCGGGTCCGCCAATTTCAAAGGTGCGATCGGGCCCAACACTTAAGAGCTTCCGATTGCGATTGGGAACTTGGATGCGATTAGCAGTAAACTATGGCATATAACTCAATTGGGTCCGCCCTTTGATCGGAGCACATAATAAAACTCCGCCGATTGAACTTTGTGATTCAAGACCTGCGATTCCATTAAAACATCGCCACGTGGTCAAGTGGACCCATGGGCCTTCGCTGCTGTGGGTGGGCGATTATTATATATGTTGGTTGTATGTTTTATATAACCGTTCCACTTTGCAGAACTCCGCCATATCAACAAGACACTTGTGTATTATAATATATGCATTGCGATTTGCGATTGCGGTTTGATCGCATCGCATAGCAAACTCTTCATCAACAAGACATCATGGCTATCAGGTCGGTGCCCGAATGACTGGTTTTTAATTAAGTTTGTTCCTCCGTAGAAAAAAACGGCTCTGCCCATCACGAATTCAATTTCTTCTCTGCTGTTGTGGCTGCTGCCCATCACAATCTAAATCTTCCTTACAGATTTCTCCATCATCCTTCTTAAATACAGAGTGCTGTGCACTCAAAATTCACTTCTTTGTACTCTTTTTCTTCCCCGGTAATGTACAAGTACCCAAGTAGTGACTTTAATATTTTAACAAAAGTGCTCTACTTAGATGCGAAATTTTATTTCGTACGGAATTGAGAATTTCTATGAGCAGAACCTGGCCTAGGTTAATTTTGAAATCAAAACCACCTCGTCTACAGAATAAATCACATCATTTTCCCTACTATTGTCTTATTCTTAATTCTTAATCCAAGGCAATTCCAATGAATTTTGAGAATTTTTTAATGGATTTTAGAGTATTTATAGATAACTTTTAGGTCGCGTTCAACTACGACGTAATTCCTCTTACTTTAACTGGGCAACAAAGAAACCCTACTTCACAGAAAATGAATAGCAAACAATGATAAAATTTCAAGGGCAGGTCCGAATTTCAATTAGAAGGGCATATATTTATGTCGCCCTTCCATGATGAAAAACTTAAAAAAAAGCATTTCAATTGACCACAATATATTATTTTTACATTTCATTTTCAAAAATAAAAAACCATCAATCTTTTTGTTAATAAAACACTGTTACATATACAACAATGAAGGAAGCTATCTTGCATTGCTTAAATCTCTAGTTGGAAATGCCAACATAAGTCTTGAAGACATTATTATAAGAATTTGGATGGATACCACCGAGATATAGGAGATTCTGATGTGTCAGATTGTGTAATGCAATTTTGACTTTGTTTGACAAGAAGCAGAAGCCTGGAGGTTCGGATTTTTCTTATAGAACTTTATTTTTATTTGAAACGTTGTTTACATATATGAATACAACAATGAAATTATGAGCATGGTGGACAGTTAGTCAAGCTCATGATGCCAAACCATGATGCTGTAAGTTTGGCATTTAACATTTTTAAATTTTAAAGACAAATAGTCAAAATCATTGACAACTTAGTATCCCATTATAAATCATCACTCCCTGTTCACTTTTGTTAATAGGGTTATGTCACACGATGATCCATGTTCTATGGCATTTACTTGTATTGAAGATCACCATTCTAAGAATAAGGAGTTATTTTCTCCAAAAATAACCCTAGCCAAACATTGATAATGCATCAAGGATATATTTCTATGCTTCATAAGTACATATGTTCTACTTCTAAATCGTGTCTTGGGAATGGTCATTTTGCTAGAAATTATTCACCAGTTGATTTCATACCAAAGTCTTTTTCTCATTTTCAGCATCCAAGACATGAATTTTTGAAAGATAATGGTTTAAAACAACATAAATATTTGAAATTTTACAAGAATTGTCTGGCAGACTTTGAATATGAATTTTGAAGTCAAGTGCATGATGTTGTATAGGATCTAGTGTCATTTTGAAAGGTAACAGAAGAACTTTGTTGATATTGATTTGAAAAAGTTTTAGATTTCGACCTTCACCATTCATAATAGATGTCAAATTCTAGATTTTTCTTGTGGTTGAATGGAATGTACCATATGGTTTTACTTTGGGAAGAAAGCTTCTCCTCATATTTGATTTCCCAAATAGAAAAATTGCAGAATGGTCTCCATAATTGAGGTCTAGAGCAAGTAAAAGAATGTCATATTGACTATATCTCTTATTCAACGTGGTAGAGAGATTGTACAATTGAATACCCATAGAGTAGGCCTCACACTTGGATTTCATACCCGTTAGCATATTTTGTAGAAATGTGAAATATGGCATGTCAAAAGAAATGGAACCCGGGTTTGCTGAACCTGATTAGGGGGCATCCCAAAACCTTGGTTATTGTTGATGTAACTTGGAGTGGAGAAGGAGGTCACATGTTGTTGTTGATCTATGGTAGATGTTGCTGATTCACTTTCAAAAGATATTTCACCTCAACATTGGAGGCAAATTTGGAGAATCAATATCAAGATAACTTAAGCTTATCCAAAGCCCTAATGAGCCATCTTAGCTCTAAAATATTTCTGAAATATAATCACATCCCATAACATTTTGTCACTCTTATGAATTTAAAATAGGAACCAAAAATAAACATATCGAAATCACTACATCTTAATGAACTTGAAATAAGAAAAAAAATATGACAAAACATAAATACTTATATTAAAAGTATAAGAAAGGTCTTATTTATAAAATTAAAAATAAATTCTAGCTTATATCAGAGGTATCAATGGAGTTCGAGCTTATAAATTTCAGATTTGACCAAATCATTGTTCTATTGTCTATTAAAACTCTTTTGGAATGCTAAAACTTCCAATAATTGCACATCTCAAATAATTGGAACAACGGTCCCTTAATTTGGCCGCAAAATTGATCCAAGGTATCTTTTTCTTCCAGTTATAAACCTTTGACAGTTGTGGTCCTCTAGCTTAACATATCTTGTGCGATATCCTGCAATTATTAAATTCAATATGTTAATAAAAAAACATAATAAAACTTGAAAGATATTATAAAACAAAAAGTAAAAGTAAAATGGTATAAAAATAAGAAAATTCACTTACAATGATGGTAATAAACACTGAAACTTACTAGTTCTTTCAATCTATTCTCACAGTGGAAGAGGTTTTCGAGTTTTCATCTCCTTCCATTCATCATAAATAACATTCCAATCTACCTCATTTAGAGCATGAGGTGCACTGAGAGAGAGCAACATTAACATATCCAATGTTTTTAAAGAAAGTTTTGATCTATCATAATTTTTAATTCGATTTAATTTTGAAAAGCCTCTTTCACATACTGCTGTACTAGCTGGAATAACAAGAATTGCTTGCCATAGTTACATTAAGCATGGATATCTTTCAAACCATTCAATTTCATCTCCACATAGATCTCATACTCCAAACATATGTTTTTTTTTGTAAGATTTATAAATAGTACATATATATTCATCCATTTCACCCATACATTTAATGCTATCCACAACAAGCAAGCCTCCAACACTAAATTTTTTCACATAAACATGTCAACCATCTTCTTGTTTGAGAGTCTCTATCATCCATATCCTCATAATAATTACAAGGACTAAAACTTAGCTGCATTAAAAATAGGCAAATATGTGAACCTTGCATTTAGAGAATCAATCACCATCATTACAAAACCTTTTCCCAACATAATGCAGGCATCTAGTGTCCTGTTCTTTATGAATTCGGAAAACTCTGAAACCTCAATTCATGTACATGTACTATACATGTGCAATCTGCAAACTCAAGAGTTCCTTGTTGTGTTTTACTTAAAAAAGATGATGTGTGCATTGCACCTGCCCCAAATGTGTCTCTTAGAAAACGCTTCTGAAGCAAGCTGATAGTGATATCCAAATTTGTTCCAATAGATGTAATGTCAACATGATCCTCTTGAAACTTTTGATTCAACTTATTTAACTCAATAAGCACATTTTCAAGTAAGTGGATGCAAAATTGAACTTGAAATATTGTAGCCATCTCATACATTTTTTTCTCCACTAACTCCTAGTCTCTTAACAAAGCAGACATGAGCTTAACAAGTCTTTCCATGACTTTTCCTCTAGAAAGCCATCTAATATGATGAATTTGTAACACTTCTATCCTTGTTATTTGAAATGACTCCATTAGCTCTTTCAATTCTCCATGTCTTTTAGTAGATTTCCCTAACCATGAATAGATCTTGTTTGCAAATTTATCAATAGCTTCTTCAAAATATGATGAAGCATCATTTGCTGGTAATTCTTCTCGATGAGAGATACAATGGATATCTAATAAATTAGGGGCATGTCGACAAAGCATAGTAGATAAACCTTCACGAATACCCCTCATGGATGATGCTCCATCAGATCCAAATCCAACTAACTTTTTCATGGATAGATTCATGTCTGCTAAAAGAGATGTCACAACATCATACATAGATTGTGATGTTCCATCCTTAATCTGTAGCAAGTGTATGAATTTTGTAGCACATGGACCTCTTCCTTCATTTGTCAAATAAGTAATATAAATAATCAAATGTTGCACCATAGTCCGATCAATGTTTTCATCAACTAAAAGTGAGTAATATGGGCTTTGTAAAATCTCACCTTTTAATTTTCTCTAATATACCTCCTTAGCAGCTTCTAAAAATTCTTTTCCATATGTTTTATTTGTATATGCTGAGTATTCATCTGTTAAAGGCATGTGATGAGTGTTTTTATAACTGTTCAAATCACAAATTGACTTATATACTTCCAAAGGTAAATCATGTATTGCAACAAAATACATGTTCTCAATAACTGATATAATTCTCTCTTTCTGAGCATCAACCATTAGCTCTACATGTTTTGTAATTGGAAGAGTACTCCATTTTCTTTCTCCCTCTAAAAGTTGCAAAGAAAATTTATGAGCCTTTGATGTTGCATGGATGTTTAAAGAACTAACTTGAAGAGTTGTGCTTCGATCTTTAGCCAATGGAGTTTCCCTTCTAAATTTTACACACCATGAACATTTTATCCTTTCAACACCATTACAATCTTTTACAACATAAGCCCATGGAAATCTCATCTTCCATTTGGACTTGAATATTCTTTTGTACCTCTTGGATGTTGGTTCCTCTTCAAGAAGTTCTGCACTATCTGATTCATGGTCCTCATCTACATAAAAATCATATACTTCATTTTCAGAAATGTGCAGTTGGTTAGAGCATTGAGAGATACCAAATGCATCGGCAAGTGAACTTTGTTTCAGATCCTTTTTTGGGCAACCAAGAGGTGGAATTTTATACCTGTAAATCATAATCAATCAACAAAACAAAAAATATAAAAAAATATATTAATACAAAAACACACAGAGTCTTTGAAAACAAGACAGTAGACAACAAACTTCATATGAAAACTAATGAAATGAAAAGCAACAAATAGATCTCACACACAGATGTTTGTTGAGCATTAAAATTAAAACTTTCATTGATCTTCATGTCCTGAAAAGAGGAAAAAGGGAAAGCCAAGATTGTTTTTCACACCTAAAAGTTATCCAATATGTTATTGCATTTCATATATTGTTAGGACCAACTACAATCTGTTAGGAATTAAAGACAATTAACCAAATCTAAAATAATCTATCTGTCCTGCATAAGAGCTTGATCATAAAGAAAAAGGAGTTTTCAATACTTATTAATTAAATTAATAATGCGCATTAAAGACTTAGCTTCATTTGGAGAATTCATCAAGTTACACCATAATATTCCCTACTTTAAATTTGTTATTGTATATATTATAGAGAAGATGCACATATACTTTGCTAAAGATGCACATATAATTTGCTGGATATTACTTGTTTTTAATTGGAATTTTTACAAAGTGAGTTTTTTTTTTTTTTAATTGTACTTAATCCTGATCTGAGTTCAAATTTGTATATTGTTATCATCAACTCCTTTTCAGTTTGACCATTGAAAGGGAGACATAAATACTTCAAGTATACTTTACTCCTTTTCAGTTTGACTCACAGATTCACATAAATGTTCAAGCACTTGATTGCTTATTTTTATCAGTACATCAATTGAAGTTCCAAGGCTTCCCCGTGTGGGTAAAACTACTGTCCTTATCCTTAGTCAATTATGTGTAAGCAAATCATAAAAATCAATTCATAAGAAAACACACAAATTAAAATATTGGTGAATCAATTATGACTATATTCGTAAAGAACACACAGAAGAAAACATAATTGAAATATTGGTGGATCAATTATAACTATGTTCTTAATACTACAGTGAGCTCAACATAAATCATCAAAAATAAAATGTTTTGAACATCCCTTTGATGAAGGACCCTCCATGGCAAAGCTATAATTATAAATAAGTACATCGTACCTAAAAGCTCGTTGTAGGACATGAGAAATGGCTGGAAAATAAATACTTCCAGACTGAAACTGAGACTTATTGCCTAATAAAATATGTTCTCCATCTTGTGGATATCTCAGCAAATTTCTGCGAATTCTGGGGAATTTAGTTTTTTTCCTTGTTTAACTATTCTAAAATTTCTGGAATGCCATTGAAATTTCCTTTAAATTTCTCAAATTTTGCTCTGAAACTTTAAGTTCTGATAAACAATATGGAAGTGGCAATCACCCTGTTCTCAGACATTACCTAAAATATCTACAACTCCATTGAATCCTATAGTATATTCTTTTGTACCATCGAATGAAACTATTTTCTTTCTTATTAAGTTAAAATTTCTCTAAAATCTGAGTTAAAAAATATTGGAACCATGAATATCGGTCTCAGTGGTATAGTCGGTTATCACGTTACTCTAAGGTCCCTAGTTGAATATGGGCTCAGACATTGTCATTTTAGGGTTCTAAAAATTATGTTCTCATCTGTCCTCAGACATTCTCAACCATTTCTTGAAAATATGAGGTGAAAAATGTGGATGCATGAATATCAATCTTGGTGGTGTAGCCGTCAAGTATCACGTTAGTCTCATAGACTAATTTCCCTTGGTATTTCATTTATTTCTAAGTAATTATAAAAAATAACATTTGGTTTATGTTGAACTAAGAGTGATAGAGAATTTATCTTTAGTAAACTATATGTAGATGCATTAGTGATAGTATGGAATTAATATTCTATTGTGAAGAATTGTATTGGTTTTGCATGAGTTGTACACTAATATGTATGGGCGAGTGTTTAGTTGTGTCGGAATATGTACAAACTTGACTATTGTATGGAATCCTTGGTATACAAGTCTCTCTAATTGTTGATTGATAAATGTAAACGCTATATGAAATTATCAAATATGTATAGGATTGTTTATGCATGCACATTGGACATTTTATTAAATATTTGTTGAAGACTTGGTTGGAGTTCGGAAGTAGAAATTTACTATTGTGTAGGGAATTTTTCTTAAGTCTTTGACGCACTTAAACACATGCAACAAAGATTAATTGTTATGAAGTAAATGTGAGAGAGAGTGTTCGAAGGTTTGGTTCCTAACATATACAATTCCTTTGAGGTATATATGAGTCAATACAAATAAATGACCCAGTGTTGGAAGACCATATGCTGAGATTGGAAAACACAATATGATATATAATCATAACTATAGATGAACATATACATATTACTATATAACCACCCTTTTGAGGTAAGATTTACATACTACGACAAAGAAATGACCTATAGGTACTGGCGCATCGCCTGAAAGAAAGAGACGGAACTAATAGGCGATAAAAAAATGAACTATAATGGAAATATGAATTAAAAAAACATATATATAATTTTTTCACTCTAACTTACATAATCAAAAATCAAAAAATACAGAAGTGAACAATGATATGTGTATCTGACTACTATATTTTCGAAAATGACCATACTTTGTATACTACTTTAAGCTCATATGCATTACAATTATTGCAAAATAACAGATCCTAATTTGGTGCATTAGAAGCTATAATGGATAAGCACGATAAATATTTACTGCTTTGCAGAAAACCAACATGAAAAAAAATAAAATTAATGATACAAAATTAAATAAACATGGTACTGATATTAGCACTCACGATAACCCAGATTTTGTCAAACAAGCATTTATAAACCGCTAACATGAGTGACCAGAGTGAATCCATAAATGGGAACCAATGGTGTAAATAGGTGAATCTATTTAAATACTAACTTAAAGAAAAATATAGCAGACATTGTGCCTTGGTTATAAGAACACAAATAAAAATAATAATATAAACCCATATGCTCTCAATTTCATGTAATCACATTATAGAGTGGCATTGACATTGGATAGGACAAATTGAAGAGAAAAAAGGAAATACATTCCATATTCCCAATATTTGATAACCGTAAGATAAACATGTTAGGTAAGAAATTAATAGGCAGAACGATTTCATTCTTGAAAGTAAAGAGAAGCACAACAATTTTTTGACCTAAAAAACACACTAAGGAATGTAGTTCGAGTCCGGGCTCATACCCTATTTAGTTTAGGGTTCTCAAAAATTAAAATTTTGTCCTAACATTTCTCAGAAGGGTTTTAAAATTTCATCGAGGCCAACTATAAAATTTCCTCAAGACAATACATTCTATGACATATACAATCACCTCGATTCGAAATTCAAATCCAGGCTCAGACATTTTCATGAAATTTCTAAAATTTCCGCAACGCCATTGAACCCGATTTCATATTCTGTATTACCATCGAATGCAGCTATTATTTTTCTGGTTAAGATTTAAAAATTCTCAAAAACTGAAATAAAAAGTGTTGGATCATCGCACCACTGGATGGCTGGGCACGGACGACAAATGGAGAATTTTAGTTGGAAATGAGAATACTCGCAGCTAGGTGGCCCTGTTATAGAAAAGCGAGGACTTTGTCAATTGGGTGAAGGTCGAGCATCCTTTACATTCGTCGAATTTGACAGGAATGTGGGAGTGTCCTGATTTTTACCCTGTTCCTCTTTCTGGGACCAAAGGGCTAGACACTTCCACAAATGGGTCCTCTCTCAAACACGTTTTGAAGGTGATTCTGGGCGATAACATGATTGATTATTATATAGTGGGAACTTACTTGTCCACCCAGGATGAATACGTGCTCGACAATACCAGCAGTGAAAATAAAAATGGGTTGAGATCAGTGTTCAAAATTGAACAGTCAGAGCCCTTCAAAGCGAACGCTAAGTATACGGGCTCAAAAAATTCATGAGTCAATGTATGTTCGAGGCCTAAAATGTCCATAAGAAGGGCCAGGTTTAGGGCAGAAGGAAAAGGTTTGATTTTTTATTCACAAGAGGCAACGAAGGATGTTGGAATCCTGTAAAAGAAGGCTCCAAATACTAAATAGAAATCCTGATCCACCTATAAATAGCAGTCTAGCTAGTAGCAGGATTCAGGGGTTCTGACTGAGTACCTGGTTGTTTGTGATATTCTTTTGCTAAGTCTTGAACCCTGTCCTGAGCAGTGAGGAATGGATCTTTCGCTGCAATTCTTCTACAGGATGAAAAAAAAAATCCTTGGCCGCTCGCGCTAAAGCCTGAGTCCAGGAAAAAAATCATTGTTAAGTGTTGAGCATGAGCGTGCAATACTACCAGTGCCATTATAATGGTTGTTGGTTTAGAGTTGGAACTTAACAAGCTCTCCCTTGCCATTAATCTCCTTCAATGGTGCAACAACCTGAGTCCAGTCATTATTCGCTAGTTACTACCTGAGTCCAATCACCATTAACGAGTCACTAGTCATGAGTCACAAATCTGTCACGCGTTACTAACTTACTATACTTAAAAGTTTTAAAAAATGTGACGGGAACTCACAACTAGAACACTTCTAGTGACATTTTATAATATTATTCATTTTTTTTT
Source organism: Pinus albicaulis (assembly GCA_034641835.2). NCBI lineage: Eukaryota > Viridiplantae > Streptophyta > Pinopsida > Pinales > Pinaceae > Pinus > Pinus albicaulis. Next base: position 1,115,920,703 of record CM076584.1, read on the forward strand.
TAACTTGTAAAAATCCAAATTTAAATTTTTTTTTACTAGTAAATTCCTTTCCCTACTTCTTTGACGTGCCAGAGGCCCTTTAAAGGGCTCTAACGTGTTCAATTTTGAACGCTGATAACAAACGCAAAAATAAAACAAATTTCAAGTGCCATAGCAAACGCAAAAATACAACAAATTTCAAGTGTCAAATTTATAGTTGACTACATCGATATGGAAACCATGAAAGATATTTTATTTTATTTTTACCGTTTGTTTATTGTTTAGTAGGTGAATTTTGTTCTTGGATATAAAATACAAGTTCAGTGATCTTGGGCAAAGGCATTGCAATGATGTGGAAAAGTTTTGGTTTTGTAGTTAATACTAATTTATTTATTTACATTTTCAATATCAACTCACTTACCTTTATGCATTCTTGTAGCTTCATAATTTCGTGATTAAGTTACAAGTTTCATTAGGTCTAAAATTTAGCTTAGGTAGAGAATCAAATAAAGGTTTATGGGCCTGAATGTTCGATTGAGTGATTTTTAGTATGTTCTTTCTTTGTTCTAAAAAGGAAAAGAAAACTTTATATTAATGTATATAATATGGCATGTCTCTTAAGGCTGATGCTTGGTGGCTTTTTGTTAGAGTGATGTTTTGTGCTTAGTTAAATGGAGTGCTTCCTTATCTTCGCTTTGTTCAGATAAAGGATAATGTTGCTTTCCTTTTAATCCGAGTATAAATTTTTATGACAACATATTATATAAAAATCACTGGTATTTTCATTGTGGTAAAAAAAGGGGTTGTAATTGATAGCCCATGGTATTGGTCCAAGGTATTGTAACAAACCCTATTTACAAGTCAATGATATCCATGGTAAAATAGTGGTGAATATTCATGATTTTCCATCTTGGTATATTGTATATTTATTGTAAGTTTTAAGTTTTAATTTGAAAAATGTTATAAAATTAAATAAAGTGAAAATATACATTATGTTTTGTTGTTATTTTATTTTATTTTGAAATGAGTTATGGTTTGGTTATGTGTTATTGATAAACCATGGTATTAGCCCATGGCATTGTAATGAAACTTATCTAGAAGTCAATAATATCCATGGTAAATGGGGGTGAATATTCATATTAAATTTATATGTTCTTATTAATTAAATTTAAATACCCTTAGGGAGTATTTTTTTAGTTTATAGAGTAAAATGGATATTAATTTATAACTACTAATTATATATATTATGATTGTATTTCTCATCTAAAAAGAAAAGTATCTAAAAGAAAGGAAAAAATACCTTCTACTAATAAGTACACCACAATACTTAATGCATAAAGTAACAAATAACTTTTTTACGCCGAAAGGTGTTCCCTTTGTTGGGTTTGGCCGAATGTGTTTTCCGCTGGAGCCAATCACATGAGTTTGCCATCGTTCTTCGAGCGAATGAGAATGTGCCGTTTTCCGCCTCCTGGTTCGACCTCGCGTGATGCTGCTCTTACCTCCACCTCAGCTCACAGTCCAGCACGCAATGCTGCTCTTACCTCCACCTCGGATGATTTCGCTGAATGGAGTTCTCGGATTAATTCCCGCCTCGTTGTTTCAGTGTTTACAGCTCGCACGATTTACTTCAAAATCCAAGAAATCGCCCATATCTGGAATGAATGTTTGGTTGTTGCAGCGTTAAATATGCAGATGCGCTTGGTTCGGCCTTACTGCTCCTTCATTAATGCTCAAACCTGCCATATACGGGTCTGGTTAAATGCGTTCATCCTCCAAGTCTTCATATGTTCGCCCGCAAATTACCATATACACTCCACGATTATCAGTATCCTCTGTTTGCAAATTTGCCAAATTCCCTAATCGCATTGTCTGCAGGATGTTCAATGTCATTTTCTGAGCAACAGGTTCAGTTTGAATTCTTTTACCCTTTATTTTCAAGAGCACGCCTTTATCAGGTTTCGATTCTGTGTCTAAAAGATGCACATTATTTTCATAACCTCTCATTATTGTAGCGGAAATTGATTCTATCGTGTATTGGAGACAGCGATTCATTCTCCTCTTGTATGCATACAATAATTCCCTGGTGTGGGATTTGACCTCAGGGAAAGAGCAAACTAAAACTAGTGTATGACTATTTGTTAATCTCTATCAGTGGTGTTTTCCACAACTGTAACATTTGTTGCTGTTTCTAGAGGCTGGCAGTTTTGCTTGATGTGTAAAAATGTTGTTTCGTTTTCATTGTCTCTTTCAATTTAAGCGCACAGGTCAAAACAACTATCTCATGGATAGGCGATTCTGATATTCACCGTCTTGTTGTTGCTTCAATGTTGTTATAGATTTTTCCAAAGGCATTGCTTGCACACTGGAGACAGTACTTGTGTGCACCATGTGCCTGAGCCCATATTTAATCAGCAGTAACATGGAGGGTGGTTGTCCAAAATTCTAAATTTCTGCCATAACTGTGGTTGAGTTCTTATTGTTATTGAAGGGCTTGGTTTTTCATACTAATTAGTCTGAGAATGTAGACCTCAGTCTTTAATTGGACATTTTATCAGGATATTTCTTTCTGCACATCTTTATATCAAAATTTTATTTCATTATGACCTGCATGGGCAGGTTTCTATGCATTAAAGGTAAAATTGTCTTTTGCGATTTATCTATGAGAAATTTCATACGATTGATTTTAATGATATCTTTGAGTCTCAACTGTCTTGTGTGGCACCCTCCTTTGTTCCATCATTTGGTGGATTCACACCCTTCTTTACACTCTCTTTGTCTGCTTACTTTTCAGCAACCTTGTCTTATTCTCTGTATATTCCTCCCCTCTTTGTTTTTCATTACTTTGAATGAGCTATGCCACCATTGACAAAATGTTGTAAGTGCCCGCATGTGATATTTCAGCTTGTAGGGTAGTTCTTTGGAACATGCCCTTTGGTGCATTTTACTGGATTCAGTCATTAGATTTTAGCTATTTAATTTTAGAGGTTATGTTCAGAAAGCATACTTATATCAAGAGTACAAATAGTTGGGAAATCCTTCTAATTTTTAATAGTTTCGTTGATTATAGTAGCCCATTGTTTCTTCGGCCATGTAGATTAAATGAGATGGCACTTCTGACTTAATTGGTTTTTCTTGCTGGTTAAGAGAAGAGCACAGAAAGGAGAAAAGCACGCAGAACAGATTGTACCACCGTGCCCTTGAAGGAGAAGAGTCCACAGTCCCGCTTATTTCATTTTTTGCGTTCACTTCATTAGACATCGCCCGGTAATTCCCCTGCACGACTTCTTAGGAGCATAAAGCTACTAATCTGTTGCATTTTACTGGATTAAGTGATTAGATTTTAGCTATTTAATTTTAAAAATGAATACAGAGGGAGGTTGCTTATATTCAGATTCGCTATTTGCCTGACCGGAATATAATGGTTTATGTGGTTAGACAAAAGGTTGTGAATCTCAGGTCTTTGTGAAGGTTTTCAGGAACATTTTCTTGGATGTATGGAAATCATTTTCTGCATTGAATGTATATACTTTGGTGTGTGGGATAGGCAAATGTTTGCAGGTTATACAGAAACTTGTGCAAATACTTTTCTGTTTTGAATTTATATACTTTAGTGTGTGGGAGAGGCTTATTGTTGCAGGTTATGCAGAAGCCTGTATAGTTCTTGCTTGCCCTTCGTTGATGGTTGAACAAAAATTCTTTTTTCCTTTTCTTATCCGTTGACTTATAGATGGGAATGGAACGGACATTATGTTAAAGGATTTCAGAACTGGGACTGTATTTAGCTACTTGATTATACTATTCTAGGTGATTGGGATTAAAAAAGATGGCATAGTGACTGAATTATCTTGAAATACTATAAAACATCTGCCTTTTCTGTAGCAGCAGATTTAAAATGGACTAAAGAGACATAGGACCTTTCTGTGGCATTTATCTACTCTTGCTATTACATTGTTCCGATGCAACTAGAATATATATTAAATCTATTTATTGTTGTCATATTTGGTAGATCATCTCCAGAGGTTATGTTCAGAAAGCATACTTATATCAAGAGTACAAATAGTTGGGAAATCCTTCTAATTTTTAATAGTTTCGTTGATTATAGTAGCCCATTGTTCCTTTAGACATGTAGATTAAATGAGATGGCACTTCTGACTTAATTGGTTTTTCGTGCTGGTTAAGAGAAGAGCACAGAAAGGAGAGAAGCACGCAGAACAGATTGTACCACCGTGCCCTTGAAGGAGAAGAGTCCACACTCCCGCTTATTTCATTTTCTGCGTTCACTTCATTCGCCATCGCCCGGTAATCCCCTTTTCATTTAAGAAATACAGAGATGAAATGGTTTTCCTCTTATGCATTTTGTTGCTTGTTCATCATTTGAGGTGTTTCTGTTTTAATATGATCTCATAGCAGGATGTGTCCCTCTTTTTATCATCTAATGATGAAAAATCACTTATGTAATTCCAAAACTATGGGTGGCAGATTATGGTTGTGACAGTTCTAAACCAAAACATTAAAATCCCTCAACAATATATCTGCATATGGCAACATACATTTTTCTTATATTCTGTATTACATGTGATTGCAAACATCTTCTTGACGAACCTGAGATCTATAGAATACTTAATTTCTGTTGTCTTTCATGTGAAATTCGTTTGCCTCCTTTTGCATACTTCTTGACCATAGGTACACTGATATCATTTCAAGCTGTTGCAGTCGTCCTTTTGCAACTTTTGTAGTTCTTTTACATGGCTTTAGTCGTTGCATTGCTGTAGCCTATTAGAGCCATGTCAAAAAAAAATCTCCTCTCTTTATCCTGATTTGGTTGTGCATATATTTATCGCTTTTTCCAATGCCCTTTGCAGTCTTTTGTACCATGTCTGCCTCTTTTTATTCAACCTTGCTGATAGCTTACTGGTATTAGATTACAGTCCTATTTCCATACTCAGGATTGGATTACCGAAAGAGGCATACAAATGGACAAAAAACTGCCTCTTGGCCAACATTTCTTCAATTTCACACACCCTTCATGTGATAGTTCCCATAAAACGATTTCTGTTTTAATTTCAGTTATGCCCAATGCAGCTTCCCTCACTTTACCTTTCCATTTGACAGGCTGTCTTCTTCTCCTATCCTGATACTTGCAGTTGTGTGAATTTCTACTTTATATCAAACATCCAAGTTCCACTATCGTATTTGTTCTCTGTGCATGAGTTGTGTTATTTTCATGGCCTTTTCATAGGGTTGTATGGTTTCACTTGCACCATCAGCACATTTCTATCATGCCATTCTTCTAGACTGGAGAGATTTAGTGATGTGTTTTAATGATAGTTGATCATGAAACTATACTGTTTGAACATGGAAAGCTTCAGTGACGTGATTCTTTTCATGGGCAGCTGATCATGAAAAGCCATTGGACATTGTTGGATCTTATAGCAATCGTTCAAAATTTGTTTCTAGTCGATATTGCCAGGAACTAAGAACATACCATGGTGCACATAATTGCCAATCCTCAACTTTATCTAGTGGGGAAATAGTGAGATAGATGTTACCATCTTGAGATGGATAGTACTAAATAAGATTCATATCATAATGTGTATTGTATTTTCACTGCCTTCTGATCAAGGCCATTTTCTCACATATGATCAATGAAATGTTTTCTGAAATTTGAAAATGTTGTAAATTCTTATATTAAGGTTATTTTTCTAATATATGAATAGCGAAATGCGTATTTATTTTAATATTTAAGTGGATCTTTTTAATATTTTTTAAATTCATTACTATGGGAATGTGTTTTGAATTTTTCACTGAAATCTCATCTAGGTTGTTTTTTTTTTTTTTTTTTTTTTTGGGGGGGGGTTTTAACTTTTCTTTTTTTTTTAATTCATAAATAGCGAAATGTCTATTCTGACTCTTTCATTTTCTGTAATTAGAATAGTTTAAGGTTTTGAATATATATATATATATCTAACAATTCACCTTTTTTGAAGTTCTTTCTAAGATTTTTTCCTTATTTTAAAATTTTTGTATTATAACAATTTTGAAGTTCTTTTTAAGATTCTTTTCTTATTTTAATTTCTTTTACTAGTAAAAAAAAACAAATTTGCTCAAGCTATGTCAATTATTACAATTAACTTGAATTATGTTAAGTTTATTATTAGCCCAATAATATCAATTAACCACAGTTCTCCTAATTTGACCATTTATCCTGAATTATGTCAAATTTCGAATTAGTCTAATTGGTTGCAATCAGCTCAATCCAATAAATATGATATTCCTATTTAGGTCATTTGCTCTAATTCTATGATTGGACCATTTAGCTCTTCAGTACGCTTCCCTTAGTGCAGTCCTCTTCACCCGTTTCCTGCAGAAAATGGGTAGCTCAACGAACTGTCTGTTGAAAACTCGCTGCATCGCTCCCCTGTGCTGGTCTTTACCATGCATTGTATTCCATTTATGGTGGAACATTGGATTTGGTACAGAGTAGAAACGCTTGCCCTCTATCTTATTAATTGGACGCCTCGTATAGAGGACTTAAAGGCTTCTTTTCATTGCATTGCTTTTGAACATGTATACAAGGAACACAACACTTCACTTGCCTGTTAGAGCCATGGCAACAATTTCCTCCTCCCTTTATCCTAATTTGTTTGTAAATATATATCTCATTTTGTAGAAACGCTTGCCCTCTATCTTGTTAATTGGACGCCTCGTATAGAGGATTTAAAGGCTTCCTTTCATTGCATTGCTTTTGAACATGTATACAGGAAACAAAACACTTCAATTACCTGTTAGAGCCATCGCAACAATTTCCTCCTCCCTTTATCCTACTTTGGTTGTCAATATATATCTCATTTTCTGCAATGCCCTTTGCAATCTTTTGTAGAATGTCTGCCTCTTTTCTTCGTCTACTGAAACAATACACTTATGTAATCCCAAAATTATAGGTGCCAACATATAGTGGTAACAGTTCTATTTTCAATCAATGTATTCCATTTGCTTGTGCGCTTATGCTTCAAACTGCCATGTGTATCTGTCGTATCAAACATGACTTTCAATAAGTTGAAACACAACACTTACAATATTCAAGATATGCATTTGCAAGTAGTGTACTTCACAAGCTCATTTGCATATAGGCCTCTTTCACATTACTATTTCCTTTCTGTTTACTATCAAAATAATTCAACATGCCCTATTCCAAAATATATGTTCCATAGGGAAAGCCTTTCCAGTACTCATTGTAAGGAACATATTTGCACAACTTCCACTTGTGCATCTTGCACTAGCATCTTCCATATACCAGATTTGTCACTATTAATTGAAGACTGGAAATCATCCAAATTAACAATTCTACATTTCATCTCACAAATTAGCAATATCGGATTTGCCCTTCGTTTAGTTGGACATGTTCTTTTTCACTATCTTGACCTTGCTGTCTCTATTCGCTTGCAGCGTATCTTTTTCCCAGGCCACCTGTTCTACCATGGAGGCATCATTATCTTGCAATTGTCTTCCTTCGCTGTTGGTTGGTGCTACCGACCAGCAACCAACCCTCCAAATTGTTGAACTTGCGCAGATCAGCTCTGCCCGAACTTCAGCAGCTCGCTTCCGCGTCTCACTCTCCGATGGTGTTCACAAACATTCTGCCCTTCTCCCTTCTTCGCACACACCCCTCGCGCAGGATGGTACCTTGGCTGTTGGCTCCATTGTTCTGTTGAAGAGATGCTCGTGCACGTACTCACATCAAACAATGTACGTTTACTACATAACGCCTCACACCTTCCTCCCCTATAATTGTTCTTCCCTTATATCCCTCTATTTCCTTTATTATTTCTAAATTTCTACATTTCCACTTCATTGATACATTTCTCGTTCTTGTAGGTCGCTCTCTATTCTCGAGCTTGAGGTAGTCCAGCGCGTTGCCCCATTGGTTGGTGACCCATGCCCTCTTACTCTCTCTACTCAACAAATGGTCCAAGCCACCTCATCCTCATCTTCTGCCTCTCCCTTTTCATCACCACCGTCCCTTGACATTCACTCATTGTCCTCCCAAGACCCCGCCGCATCATCTTCAACAACTCTCCCTTTTAAAGCACTCTCCCCTACAAGGAAAACTTGGTCCATCCAAGGCCGCGTCCTTTCAAAAACACCCCTTCGGCATTTTACCAATGCACGTGGCTCTGGAAAGTCACTAGGCTTTGACCTTGTCGACCACGAAAACGAGCAAATCCACGTGTCTGCCTTCAATGAATTGGCTGAATCCCTTCATGCTCTCATTCAAGTTGGCCAAGTCTACAATGTTGCAAATGGCACCATAAAGGTCCCCAACCCTTCCTATAACCATCTAAGACGCCCATTTGAAATTCTCCTCTTCTCTTCATCAACCGTTTCTCAAGTCTTGAATGATGACCTCACAATTCCTTCCCACACCTTCCACTTTGTACCTATCAATTCCCTTAAACTCTCGCCTGCTAACTCAATCGTTGATGTCATAGGTATTGTTAGCTCACTCTCTCCCACCTCTATTGTCCGCAAACGTGATGGCTCTGGAACTCCAAGAAAGACAATTTCTCTTCGCGACATTTCTGGGAACAGCATTGACGTGACCTTGTGGGGAGAACACTGCCATGCTGAAGGGCATGAACTCTCTGATCTTCGCATGGCTCGTGCCATTACAGTCCTTGCAATTCGAGGTGGCAGGGTCGTCGAGTTCAACGACCAGACTATCAGCACAATCCCTACCACCTCCCTTTTCATCGATCCAAAGATCGCTGAAACGGTGGAACTTAAACAATGGTTCGAGAAAGAAGGCATTCAAACTTCGTCGCCCTCACTTAGCCGCAAATACTCAAGCACCAGCAAGAAGTCACTTACTACAAAAACAATTTCTGAGATCCTCTCAATCTCAGCTGGAGAGAAAGTCCCATGGATGTCACTCCGTGCTACTGCTACCTCAATTGACTTGCATGATTTCTACTTCCTTGCATGCCCACTTACCATTGATGGTATGCAATGCATGAAAAGGGCTATACAACAAGATGATGCCACGTGGCGTTGCTCAAAGTGTGAAGGGTCTTTCACCAAGTGTGACTACCGCTACATTCTCCGCCTCCAGCTGCACGATCACACTGGCCACCTCGACAATGTTGTCGCTTTCGACGACGCCGCAACTGCCCTCCTAGGCATCTCTGCAGAGTACCTTTTCCTCCTCTCAACAGATCCCCAGGCTGTCCTTGACATATATAGCAAAATCAAAGGGCGGCAATTCCTCTTCACAATGTCTTTAAAGAGCGAAACCTTCAACGGCATTGAACGACTTCGGCCAATTGTTATGCACGCAGAAGATATGCCTTTCGCTGATGCGTCGAAAATCCTCCTTCGACTTCTGCAACCTCAGGCTTCCCCTACGAACAAAACATGTCGCCGCCTTTAGCCATACATTTCTTGCCTCTTCCCATTGTTCAACTTTCATCGCTCTCTTCCCTCACGTGCCAGGCATCGTCGCTTTTGCATCTATATTTTGTAATCGTTACTATATGTTCACAACCCCTTTCCCTTTCTAATAGTCCTCCTAAATGTATAGGTATCAACTCGCTTCTTCATTGCATCTTCTTTATATGTTTTTCCGCTATGTTGTAATGCCCCTTCTTAATATATGAACATTTACAGATGTCGTTTTCCCTTTCCTCCTTCATGCCTTCATCTTGTTTGCAAAACACACATTTTTTTAATGCAAATGTCAACATGCTATCCTTAGTATGGAATATAATACAAAATTTGCTTCTTCTTCTTTGCAAAAAAAAATAAGTATTTGCCTTTCATTTCCTCTTGCCAACAAATGCAACATGTTCTTGCTTTCAAAACACATATTCTCTAATTTCAAATATGCAACACTCATTTTTATGCAAACCATATTCAATACATTTCCACTTCAAAATTCACTCACACCATTTCCATACGACTATTTCTATGGTGAAATACATAACAAAAAAAAAAAAACTCGCCAAAAATAATAAATAATAAAACATAAAAATATGAAATAGAGTGTTGCATCTTCATGCTTCCCTCTTCTTTCATTATACTTCATGCATTTGACATGCCTTTCCTTTTTTCCAACAGCTATGCCAACCACACCAGACAACAGTTTGCAAAGGGAACAATGGCGCCGCTACTACGCACTTAACAAAGAAAGAATTACTGCACGTCGTCGTCTCCTCTTTGCAACTTGCCAAGCCAACCTTCTCTCTCAATCCACCACACACCAAACTCCCATTCCTTCACAAAGTACCCTCCTTCCACTACATCCCGCCCAAACTTTCCCATTCACCCTTACAACTCCCCTCCCTAGCCAGCCCTTTCCATACCCTGCAATTCCTTTGCCTCTTGCCCCCCCTTTCCATGTCCCACACCGTCTTCCTCCTTCTCCATCTGTGGAAAAATTCCTCCCTATCCAACTCCAACATGCACATCTTCGCTTCCGTGAAAGAATTGATGCACTTAGTCCCATCCAAGTTTGCTCAATTTGTTATGAAGCTTACCCATCCATGAAAACAAAAACAAATAACGGAATCATTTTTTGTGCCCGTTGTCTTCGTGAACGGACAACCCACCGTTTTTCCTTCGCAAACAACATGGACCCAGGTATCCAACCCCATGTCCTCTCTTTCCTGACTCAAGTTGAAGAGATGTTGATTGCTCGTGTAAACCCCATTATTCAAGTCACCCATGCACGTGGTGGACAACTAAAATATTCCGGCCACACTATTAGCTTTCCTCAAGATATCACTAATATTGTGACCTCTCTTCCTCGCATGCTATCAGAACTAGACATCCTTCTTGTAAACAAAACTAGTTCTGACGAGAATTCGTATGACTTTTTTGTCAGTAGATCACGTGTTCATGCAGCATTGCAATTCAAACTACAAAATGATCCGTATTACAAAGATGTCCACACTGACCAAAGTTCCCTGGATGCTTTGCCTATTGTGCCCACCAACATTTCCAGCATGCTACGCCATGCCAACACATCTTCCATCCCACTTCAACAAGCCATTCTTGAAAATTGTGATTCTGGACTTCCCCAACCATGCCCATCTGACCTCCACCCATCCTCCTTTGTTGCCAGTCTGCCAAACTCTCATTCAGAAATAGATGAAATACTTGCCTACATAGAATCCCCCAATCACTCGCCCATCCATTCACTTCAATGGCCCACCATTGACCTCTCCCCAATCAATGAATACAACACATAAGGCCTCTTTTCCATGGCCTTTCCCACCCTCTTCCCCACCGGCTTTGCAATGATTAATCAACCAAGAATTGCAAAAGTAGATATGCAAGAATATGCTTTGCATCTAATACGCTACCATGACAGCCGGTTTGCACAACATCCTCGCTTCCGCTACTACTTGTACAACCTCATCATGCGCCATCGCAGCCAAGCAACCGCCTCTGTCTTCATGAAAAGAGACCTTTCAAACACCCTTCCAGCAACAATCGCTGACCTTCGCCACCACCTTCAGCAAATTCCCCCTTCCACCATCCCAGACCAGATTATGCGCTTTGGATCATCCTTGCGCGACAGTCGCTCATTTTGGACTAAAGCTAGACATGAACTTCACGACATGATCATTCAACAAGGTACCCCTACCATATTCTTCACACTCAGTGCAGCTGATACCAAATGGTCTGACTTGCATAGAACCATGCCTTCCAACCCTCCATCCAATTCACATGAACAAACTCGATGGAGAATCCAGAATGTTGTTGCAAACCCTCACCGTGCATCTCAATACATCCATTGCAGATTCACAATATTCCTCGAAGAAGTGCTACTTAAAGGACTCCTTGTAAAGGATTACTGGTGCAGGTATGCATACTATTCCTTCCATCTCTTACCTTTCATTGACTTTAGTTCCACGCATCCATCTTATTTTTTTTCCCCTTCTTCTTTTTTAGGTATGAATGGCAACATCGTGGCTCCGCACATATCCATGGTTTCTTATGGCTCCCAAATGCACCTACTATGGACACTTTGGATTGGACCAATGCTTCTGCTGTCCGTGCAGCTAAAGATTTCTTCGATGCATACATCACTGCTTAGAACCCTCGTCCCATTCAAAACCGGGCGTTTGGGCTAAATTATTCATCTCTCCAAGACCCATGCCTCCTCCAGACACATGATATTCTTACAGGCAATCATTTGCAAGACTATGAGCAACTTGTCAACTCTGTTCAAAGACACACAACTTGCCACTCTAATACATGTTTGCGCAAAAGAAATAACAAAACAAGTTGCCGCTATGGAGCCCCATGGGAAGTTCGCGACACATCATCTCTTCACATTGATAGTACTGGCCGTAAATTGTACGCCCCTGCTAGAAATGATGACAAGCTAAATGTGCACAACGCTCATCTTCTTGCAATTTGGAGGGCAAACATGGACTTCCAACCAATTCTATCACGGCATGCTGTTTTGAACTACATTTCAAAATATGCAGCAAAAGCAGAGGCAAAGTCTGAAAGCTACTACCAAATGCTTTCCCGTCTCTCCCAATGCTCCCCACCTGATGCTCCTACTATTACTGTCGTCCGCAAAGTTCTGACCGAAATCGTCGGTGATCGAGACATTGGTGCACAGGAGACATGCCACATGCTGCAAAAACTCCCACTAGTAAAGTGCAGTCGTTCTTTTGTATCCCTCAATGTGAAAAAACAAATATTCAAACGTGTTTCACAACATTTGGATGGTGATCCTCCATCGACACCTTTCATCGTCTCATACATGAATAGACCACCTGCACTCGAGGATTTGCCTCTTATTGAAGTTGCACGCTCTTGGACATTCTCTTCCCGCCGCAAAAAAACACCTTGGAAACAGATCTTCCCTCCCATGGTTGTACGTGTCCTTCCTCGTTTCACCTCCATCCCATTGAAAGACTCATCATCCTATGTTGACTTCTGTTGGAGTGAACTCCTTCTATACTGCCCTTTCCGTACACTCCCTGACGACATCGGCACATCCGACGCGGCCATTGTCGCACATTGGGAACAATTTAGACATACATATCAAGCTTGGCATGTCCACCGCACCCCAATCGAACCTGCCGATGCTGACTCTTGCTGTTCATCTCCTGATGCCCCTCCCCATGCCCCCGCCCTCGACATGCCTGAATGGCAGTTTCTCTCTCAACTCCACCCAAGCAACAACATCCTTCTCAATGAACTTGAAATGCTTGGCCATCGTGACTTTGATGCAAATTATAATTGGGCCAACTCCATTATCCCTTCACATTTGCAAGAAACATCCATTCGCTTCATCAACTTCAACCGCTCCTCCACAACAATCCACCAAACCCAATCTCCATTCCCACATTCACTTTCCTCCTTGTCCCCAAGCCAAACCATTGCATTCAATATCATTTTTTCCCACTTCCACACACACGCTCTAGGATCAATTTTAAAAATGATAATCCAAGGCACTGCTGGTACTGGAAAGTCATTCCTAATTGAATGCCTGAAAAATGCCTTCCTTGAAAACTCCACCAATGGACCAAGCCCCCTCCTCTTGCTTGCTCCGACCGGTGTTGCAGCATTCCACATCAATGCATTGACAATCCACTCTGCTCTTCGCATCCGTATATCCTCTATGCAACCTTTAGAGGGTCAAGCCCTCCTAAACCTTCAAGAACAACTCCGAGATGTCAAATACATTCTAATTGATGAAATGAGCTTCATTGGTCCTAAATTGCTTTCTCAAATCGATGATCGCTTGCGGGAGGCATTCCCATCAAATAAAAGCAACCCTTTTGGTGGACGCTCTATAATACTCGTCGGGGACCTTGCCCAGCTTCCACCTGTCAAAGACACACCAATGTATGTAGGCACTTCTCGTGGCACTGCACTATGGCAAAGCTTTGATACTGTGGTTACACTTTCAACAGTTTTTCGTCAACAAGGAACTAGCCCTGCTCAGATTTCCTTCCGCGAACTCCTCTCCAACCTTCGCAATGCAACACCCACTACCGATGATTGGAAGCTTCTTATGACACGTTCAAAAACAAACCTTCCTGCAGCTGAGGTCCAGTCATTTTCAAATTCTATGCATCTATACGCCACAAATGAGGCTGTTAACATGCACAATAAAACCATGTTGAAAACACTCAACCAACCAATCGCACGTTGCTACGCTGCCCAAAGGAAGGAATTTAGAGGCAACAACGTGGAAGATGAACAACTAGCTGCAAAAATTCTCCTTTGCATTGGACAACGAGTTATTCTAACAAGCAACTTGTGGATTGAGGCTGGCCTTGTCAATGGTGCCCTCGGCACTGTCCGCGAACTCGTATATGCACCAACAACTAAACCACCCGAACTGCCATTATTTGTCGTAGTCGACTTTCTTCACTACAAAGGCCCACCATGGGATCCTTCAAATCCTAAATTTGTGCCGATACCCCCCATAACAAGGGGCTCACGCACACAAATTCCGCTTCGCATGGCATGGGCTTTGACAATCCACAAATCACAAGGCATGACGCTAGATAAGGCAACACTCGACATCGGAAACATTGATCGACAGGGTCTCACTTTCACAGCAGTATCAAGAGTTCGGTCATTAAATGACCTGTGCATCTCCCCTGCTTTCTCCTTCTCTCGCTATTCCCGGATGAAGGAGAACCCTTTCATCATACGCAGGAAAAAATAAGAAGCTCTGCTCACCTCAAAATCTGTTACTCAAGCTCCTTCAAACCCCTCTACTATTGGTGCCTTGCCATCCCACTAGCTATTTACTATTCTGCTTTCCCATTTCACTATATCTTCTATACATCAGTCACTAACATGCTTTCATTTCTTGTGCAGGAACATAATGGACCACAAATATATCTCGCAACTCCATCAATTTTGCATAGAAATCAAGGAACAAGAAGCTGCGCTTCTACATGTCCAGGAGCGCTTCCTACGCCCACCCAAGCTGCCTCTTTACCGGCTGCGCCCCACATTGCAACTACTTGAACGGATCAGAAATTGGATGAATCTCCTCATCCATATTCATGAAAGGGATGCACACAGAGCACTCCGAGCACACTATCTTGATCGTGTACCTTCTCTTGACGTTAAATGGTGCTGTCGCTGTCGAGCATCACCTTGTCTATACGACTAGTTTTCCCTCTACTGCAAAACCATCTAACCATTATGCTACACATGATGCAATTTTGTCAATACATCTTATTTTGTCTTTGAAAAATATACATCACATCTTACTTTCCAAACTCTTCCTACTCAGCAATTTCTGTATATACAAAAAAAAAATTTGAAGGCTCCTATGGGTTCTCTTGATTAAAGTTTCTCTTATAGCCATGGGATCTACTGCTATTATCGGTTACTGTTCGCAACAAATTCTTATCAGTGCTCATGAGTTTGATGCCATATGACAACTATCAAACAGTAGTTTAATGTTTACTGCTCAGCACTTTTCAATCAATATTCATACTTATGTTGTAGCATGCATTATGTTATATAAAGCTGTTATTGGTACTTGTTGATTTTAAATTTCTCTCCGTAAACAATTGTGTATGGGCAATCAAAAGTTCAATATACAGACAACTGTGCATCATAGTGCAAAGAGCTGTGTGAATGGATTTTTCCCTTTCTAGACATTTCCATAAAGCATTGAGGTGTATCAATGCAAAGCTTGATACAGAAGATTTCAACTTTAAATTTTATGGTTTCTGAACTTTAACTTTATGGTTTCTGTATTACATCATAGCAGGTGATCACCAATTAAGTTGCCATGTAGAGAATATCAATACAAAACATTAAATGAGTAGTTCCTGTACATATAGGCTTTCATTAATGCTTGTATTAAGTGACTAATTGTGCTGTTTGTTCCTATATCCATTTTCATATATTTGCATTCTGATAGCAAGCCTTTTTCATATTGTCTCAACTCAAAGATAATCCCATCCCCATTCTCACCATATCTTTGAATGGTCTACACCTAATATTTACAAATTCCACCCATTCTGATATTATTAAATGTAAAGGGTGCGAATTGCCAAAACAATTTAACATGCAAATAAACTCTTCTTTTCCTAACTTGTTTGATATGGTATGAAATCTTATGTTCGTGTCCACATGGTAAATTGTATGGTGTCAATGTCGCAATTTGTATTTTAAAATAGCCTTTAACTCGTAAAGTCTTCTAAGTAATTTTATGTCAATAGTTCAGCCCTGCCTACGAGTGCCCAAACTCAATTAAACCTCCAATCTTATTTTTTGGGAAATCAAATATTTCTACTCTTCCCCTAGTTCTTGACCACGCTCAGCAAATCACTCTTGTCCATTCCCAAACCAAAAAAAAGAGAAAAAAAAAAAAAAACATAATAATAATAATAATTAAATAAATCAATAAAATATCAATAAATAAATAGAAATACAATAAAATAAAGATATACTTTAATTTAAAATAAAATAGATACAAAAAAAACTTTATTGCAAAAATAAGAATACAATAACTAGACAAATAAATCAATAGAACAAAATAGAACAAAGATTAATAAATAAATAAATAAAATGAAAAAAAAAAGAAATACATAAATTACAACTTAATCATATTAAATTAAAATTTAATTTTTTTATTGCAATAAATATAAATATTTAAAATTCAAGTTAACTATTAATCTACCATATCTATCCTAACGAGATTTCATTCCTTTTATTGCCGTTTATTTATTTTCTTTCATTTCCATTTCGATTGAGCACATTTGCATTCATGGCCTGCTCACGTTTCGTTTCAACAGCTCATTTCTTTCCCTATAGTTCCCTTTCAAATCATTTTCCGTTTTAATATTCCTGTCGGTTAAACAAACGCACATAATACTCGTTAAAAGTTAACTCCTTCACCAAATCCATTTCAAAGCTGGCCTACAATCTAATTCAACTCCCCTCTCACAGATCCTTATACTAATGGCACAAACTACCCTCGCAAATACGTTTCGCCTGTCTGTGAAACCGAAGATACATCGTTCCTCTCCTTTCGCTGCCTCTTTGCGCCATATATCAGTGCACTGCTTAGTATATATTCCATATGAAAATACATTTATGAAAAAAAAAAAGGGACCTATCTTCTAAACCTTTAAGATCGAAGACATAATTCTCTTTTTCTTTTACAAGATGTTAATTGTCTTAAACTGCATATGTTTCTAAAAGAGAAATCCAACATGTTAATACATCAAACTAGTAAAAGGTGAACAACAAATGACTGGTATGTTAGAACCACTTTTAAGACAATATACAATTGTAGCACTACCCATTCTATATACATCAATTAGATAGTAAATATATAACCATAATGACATTATTGAGTTGATTGAGACTGTTAGGCACATACTTTGAAAACACAAAGATACTTAAAAGAACTATCTAGCATTATTGATGGGGTTTCAAAAGGACACCTAGTTATAATAATGTGATTAAAAATGGTAATTTAGTGTTTATGTGAATGCTCAAAATATACAATATGGATTTAGGATGATTGTTTACGCATATCTAAAGGTATTTGAGAAGGACTAGTGGTGCATCACAACACTTGCTTAGCCAGTGTTGAGAGAGGATTTAGTACATCCATGAGGATCTTCTTAGTATTAGTAACACACATTTACAATCATATTAAAAGGAAAACTTACACCGATCATTTCGCAAAACATATGTGAGTCGACAAGAATTTGAAAAAGTCCTAAGTTAAGTCTTATGTGGCGTACATATATTTGGACAATTCAAAATGGCGAGGACGCGATAAAATAGAGGTCAAGGAGGGTCATCACAAGGACCTCCTACAAATAGCCCATTGCCATCGGCAGAGTTAGATCTTATCTTACGTTCCCTGGAAGCTATTAATGAGACTTTAAGAGGGCACCAAACAACTGAGGTGGAAGTGGAGCACCCTCCATCAAGGTTGGGAAATCTTGAGGGATCAAGAGACTTAGATAAAGGACCTCCAATGGAGGACATTACTAGGGAGCTCCAAAATATTAAGCTCCCAGAATTTGTTGGAGGTCATGCTAGTGAATGAGAAAAAACCTGGTTAGATGGAATGAGAAAGTGCTTTTCACTAAGAGATTATACTTCCAATTCAAAGGCTAAAATAGAGATATTCCAACTTAGAGATAGTGCCCTGAACTAGTGGGGTAACTTAGAGTGTCAACTACACCTCACTCCTGACACAGTTACCTGGGAGTTATTTGAGGAGAGATTCAGGAAAAAGTACCTACCAACATATTATGAAGAACAACAAGTAGGAGCCTTCCATGCTTTGGTACAAGGAAACTGCACAGTAGAGGAATATGAGATTAGATTCATGGAATTGGTCAAATATGTCTCCTACATGGACATTGATCAATGCCAAGCAGATCGTTTCATTTATTGGTTGAACCCTAAGATTAGGTCAATGGTGCAAATGTGGAAACCATATTCAGTTGCAGAAGCTACTGAACATGCTCATTATGTTGAAGAGCACTTAGACTTAAAAGGTGAAAACAAAACCATTTTTCCACAACAACCAAGGTTTATGACAAAGGCCCCTCGTACCTTCTCCAAGGGAGTAAGTTTGAAGCCACCACCATATGGAAACATGGTTGTGCCCAGAATGCTGACAATGTGGATTTCAATGGTTTCCAGTGTAGCTTCACCACCAACTTCGAGGACTCATGCAAATAAGGGTCAGACGAGAGGAACCATAAGTAAGGGTAGGAGTCTTAGGGGAAGGAGCTCTTTCCGAAGAAGTCCACAACATTATGTTCGAAGTCTACCTCCCATCACTTGTTTGGGATGTGGGGGACCTCATTACCAACGTGATTCTCCTGAGTTACAAATAGGTAGAGAAGGAAAAGCACCAACAGGGGAAGCAAGAAACCACCATCGAATCTATGCAGCAGTTGATAACCAACAAGTTGAACACCAGACTGTCGTGGTATAAACTGCAGGTATGATAAAAAATGTAAAAGTTAATATTTTGTTTGATTCTGGTGTTATAGATAGTTTCATTTCACCAGTTGCATTAGAAAAATATGGGTTGGCAGCCTATGAGCACGAATTTAAACAAATAGAAATGGCTAATGGGAAAAAGCAAGTAGTAGGACCTAGTGTTGACCAATGTCAAGTGAATCTTGGGGTGTGTATAAGTAAGTTGAAGGCATATGTCACAACACTAGGGAAGTATGATTTAATCATCATAATGGACTAGCTAGAAGCTCATCGAGCTTTGGAAGACTGTTTCAAAAAGAAGCTGATTTGCTTAGATGATAAAGGTAGGTCAATCGAGATTTGTGGTATCAAGAGAAGAGTTTCCCTACGATTCATCTCCAAAATGAAGGTAAATCGTTGCCTCCGACAGGGTTGTAAACTATATGTGGTTAAGGATATGAGTGACCAAAAGGAACCCTCCCCAGATCAGTACCCAGTTTTGTCATAATTAGAGGATGTTTTCCCTAAGGAATTGCTTGGATTACCAATTGTGAGGTAGATCAATTTCACAATCGACCTAAAACCTAGTGCAGAACCAATATCCAAGACACCCTACAAGATAACATCCCTAGAACTTTGTGAGTTGTAGATACAATTAAAAGAGCTTTTAGACTTGGGATTTATTAGACCTAGTATTTCACCTTGGGGTGCACCAGTGATTTTTTTCAAGAAGAAGGATGGTTCCTTATGGCTATGCATAGATTATAGGGACTTGAATGGAGCCACAATAAAGAATAGGTACCCGATACCTAGAATATATAACGTATTTGACCAAATGAAGGGAGAAACAGTTTTCTCAAATATCGACCTACGATCTAGATACCACCAATTGAGGATTAAGGAAGGTGACATCCCCAAAAATGCATTTCGGACTCATTTTGGGCACTACGAGTTCATAGTTGTACCATTTGGTTTGACCAATTCTCCAGTAGTATTAATGAGTCTCATGAATGGTGTGTTTAGAAAGTATTTGGACCAATTTGTGCAAGTATTTTTGGATGATATTATTGTGTATTCCAAGAATGAAAAAGAGCATGAAGAGCACCTAAGGGTTGCATTGACCAGCTTAAGGGAAAATAAATTGTATGAAAAATTGTCAAAATTTTCCTTCTTTCAAAGGAAAATTCATTATCTTGAGCACATCATTTCAGGAGAAGGGATTTCAGTTGACCCAGAGAAGGTAAAGGCCATAATGGATTGGCTCGTGCCGAAAAATGCGCATGAGGTGCGTAGCTTCATGGGGCTAGCAAGTTATTATTGCAAATTTGTGGAAGGGCTTTCAAAGATTACAAAACACATCACCACATACAACGAAAATGGGTTAGGTATGAATGGAAATATGAATGTGATATTGCATTCAGCGAACTAAAGAGATCACTAACTAGTGCACCAATCCTTTGAGTGCCTGACATGGAAAAGGACTTCATTGTCTGCACAGATGCTTCAAAGCAAGGATTGAGAGCAATGTTGATGCAAGAAGGTGGAGTATTAGCTTACGCATCTAGAAAATTGAAGAAACATGAAGAGTTTTATGCTACCCATGACCTAGAGTTAGTAGCGGTGATGCTAGCTTTGAAACTATGGAGACACTGCCTTGTCAGGAGAAGCTTTGATCATCAGAGATTGAAGCACTTCTTCACTCAGAGGGATTTGAATGCTAGACAGAGATGGTGGAGTGAATTCAGGAGTGAGTATGATTTTTGGATCTCATACATCAAGGGAAAGGAGAATGTGGTGGTTGATGCACTAAGAAGGAGACCTCTAACCTTCTCTTTAGTACCCTTAAGAGTTAATATGAGGGAACGTTTGTTGGAAAAACTCTTTGAAGATAGTTGGTATCTAAAGGTTATATCAACACTCCAAAATGTGAAGCAGATAGAACCAAATTTTGAGGCTTATTTCCTTGAACCAGGTGGAATATTGAGATTTCAAGGGAGAATGTACATCCCTAAGGAAGAGGGTATAATAAGAACCATTCTTGAGGAGTCATGTATAGAACTCTATTGTGCACACCCTGGAGTGAAGAATATGTATGCTGACATGAAGAAACTCTTCTTTTGGGTAGGCATGAAGCACGACATAGTCCAGTTTGTCGCCAAATGTCTTGAATGTCAACAAGTGAAGGTTGATCATCGCCATCCAGCAAGACTCCTACAACTGCGTGACATCCATATGTCTAAATGGGAGGTCATTTCTATGGATTTTGTTGTAGGTTTTCCACTCATTTCACAGAGGCACAATGCTATATTGGTTGTAGTTGATAAATTAACCAAAAGTGCCCATTTCATCCCAATGAGAGATACTTGTGATGTTATTGATGTGGCACAAGTTTTTATAAGTGAAGTTATTCGACTACACTAGTTACCCACAAAGATCATTTATGATAGAGACTCTCGTTTTACATCTAGGTTTTGGACAAGTTTGCAATCAGCATTGGGGACTCAGTTGAACCTGAGCACTGCATATCATCCAGAAACAGAAAAACAGACTGAAAGAGTAAATCAGGTTATGGAAGACATGCTCATAATGTACGTCATGGATAATTAGACTCAGTGGGAAAGGTACTTACCATTGGTAGAGTTTGCCTATAATAATAGTTACCACAATTCCATTGGGATGCCTCCTTATCAAGCTCTATATTAGAGGCCATGCAGGACGCCATTGAGTTGGGAAAAGTTAGAGGATCAAGTAATAATTGGGCCGGAGTTGGTACAATAAATGGAGGAACAAGTAAGATAGATTCAAGAAAGGTTAAAGGAAGCACAAGATAGATAGAAGAGTTATGTCGATGCACATTGGACTGATCTTAGTTATGAAGTAGGAGACCAAGTTTTTATTCGTATTCGACCCAACAAAAGCACCATATGGTTTGGGAAAGGGACAAAGTTGTCACCTCGGTTTATAGGACCCTTTAGAATCAAGGAGAAGATTGGACAAGTTTCCTATCGTTTTGTACTGCCACCCAATTTTCATAAAACTCATGATGTTTTTCATGTATCTATTTTACAACATTATGTTTCTGATGAATCTCACAAACTATATTGGGGGGAATTTCAGGTCTCAGACGCGGGAAACGTAATGGTCGAACCATTACGCATATTGGACCGTAGGGTTCGACATCTCAAACGTTGCATGGTGGACCAGGTATAGCCTAGGATCTACTACCTGGGAGGATGCAGAGACTATACATCGTGACTACCCCTCACTTTTCGAGCATCTGTGATGCCCTTTTTGACTTAGATAGCTACCTATTCTAAGACTTTATTTGTAGTTCCATGTTTTTTTATTTATGAACGCTATGTAAAATTGTTTCATTTTAGTTGGACTAATGAAACTAATTATATAAATCATTATATATATATATATATTAGGTATTTTTGATTAAAATATTTGAAGTATGATTTACTTGATATACGACTTACTTGGTTATGATTTATCTAGTGTATGGCTTCTAAGAGTTATTGTTGTTGATGTATGGCTTAAGGGGATATGATTTATCTAATTAATGACTTATCGAAAGTGTGATTTATCTAATGTAAGATTTAATTCTAGTATGTTTTTATAAGTGCAATATTGAGACATGGATGTTGGACTTAATAACATGAGGATTAAGATCACTTATCTATATATGTTTTTGTTATTATGCATATGCATGAATGAGAACTAACCTATATATTGGAAAGAACTATATGATAACAAGGATCTATGCTTCCGATGGGAAATGTGACATATCCGACGAGGAATGGTATGATGTACATTGTTCTATTACATTTTGTATCTACTTGATATGCACTATTATGACATGGGTAAAGTGTAAATGATACAGGGGACAAAACTACCTGACTAGATTATTCGATAACAAGTATCCAACCAGCTTCATAGTGTGGTCCATATTAGGGTGTTGACCATAGTTTTGAGGAGGGTTGGAGGCATTTCCGACCGTGTAGCCTCCAAACCTGGAATCGTGGGATGGCAGTGATGGACACGCTCCCATGGACGTGTGATGACGATTTCCAGTTTCCTGCTGGGGAAGTTAGGTCAATATAGTCGATGCTTCCACCATATTGGTTTTATCAGTGGTTAGATCGGTATAGCTAATGCCATAGTATATTGCAGCAGAGGACGGATAGGATGGGAGCGGAAGTAGGTTAGGAAGGAAAGGAGGTTATAAGTAAGATTGGAGACTCTTGATAGGAGGTGGTATCATTTCTTGACTTAATTTGACTACTACATCTCGCTCTAATGCCTTATTTTAAAACTTATTTCAAACTCCTTGTATCATTTTCACTCTAACTTTGGGACGAAGTTCCCTGAATGAGGAGTGTATGTAATGCCCCACTTGATCCTATAAGGCAAATTTTTATTAGTGTTTAATTAATATGTAAATAATGACTTATAAGTTTTGAGTAATATCTACACTTGTGAATTTGTAATTTTATTTTATTTTTACTTATATGAATTTTATTATTTGTTATTTCATTTCTAATATGTCTTCTCAAAACTACTTTTAGATAAGGTATGGTCCTCTCTCATTTATTCCTAAATCAAATATCTAGATTTTGTATACCCAATATGTCTTCTCAAATCAACTTTTAGATAAGGTATAGTCTTCTCTCATTTATTTCTAAATCAAATATCTAGATTCATATCTACTTTTGGATAAGATATGGTAAGAAAGTAAAGGTTAATAAATTAAAAGGATGAGGTGGTAGTCATGGAATTAATGGTAAGTAGTTGAGGTGGATGAGAAGAAGAGACATAAAAGGAAAGGAGGATGAGAGGAGAAGGGGTGATCCTTCGTATTTGTTTTGGAATTGGAGGAATTTATTTTGGAGGAGAAATGTGGAGAAAGATAAGGGAGAGAATGGAGAGGAAATGAGAGGAATCAAACTTAGATCTATTGGAGGGTGTTAATTCTAACCTGGACACAATACAACTGGTAGGACTTCGGCTAGGAGGGATAGGGAGCCTGTGGAGGTTCCCTGGGCTAGGAAATCATTCCTGGTTGGTTGGAAGGTAAATCCAGTCGAGTAGGCCAACATGAGCGTCTCAACAGAATCATAAGCATATTAACCAAACTATTGACACATGTATTCTTCGATTGTTGGTTACTTATGTAAATTGCTGCAATGAAATTTCATATTCATTTAATATGTTGCAAATGAATTTTACTTGTATGTTATCATTAAATAAATGTTGAGCTAGAAGTAGACTATTTTCCTTCTTATTATTTTTAATTGAAATTATAATTCTAGGTTAGTTAAAAGATCTCGGATATAGGTGTTAGGATATTCCGACACATAGGAAATAGTTAAGAATAACTTAGTCTAGTGTAGAGTTAGGTAAAGTGTGTTTATTTACCATGTACATTTGTAACTTATAATTTGATGGTCAAGATTTGTAGTGATCCGACGGTTATCTCTCACCTCGGTATTAACAACACTTGATTTGTGGCTTAACACCCAATTGGTCCATGATCTCTATTTAAAGAGCATGGAGGTTTATTTGACCGGTAACCGTTCATGAGAGAAACATATGTAACTTTTCTTTTTATATTAATAAATTCCCTGAAGTGGCCACGTTGGCTCAGGGCATGGACTGTTTCCCTCTTTGAGGGTTTTAACCACGTGATTATACTGGTGTACTAATTTGTGATCTGTTTGTGAGTGGTGACCTTTGGTTCTTGATCTAAGGAAGTTACCCTGTAAATTCCTACAATAGGTCCTCACAAGATCCATGCATGTTTCTCTCATAGGTCCTCACAATAGGTCCATTGCTCAAGATCTTCGATTTCACATCCTTGACATTGACACCCCTGATAAAGCCCTAGAAAAGCTAAATAATGTTGTTGGCATTCAAAATCAAATCAGGGCCCACCAGCTTGAAAATGAGTTGTTTACTTTGGACCCTAATAATTTCTCCTCTATTGAAGACTTTTTGTCCAAATTCAAGACCCTTAGACTTCTTTTAGAAGGTTGTAATGTCAAAAAGGAAGATGGTAGCCTCATCTATTACATTCTTGCTAAGCTTGGCCCTGCATACTTTGTATTTGTTTTTGTCTTCCATTCCACTAGAGAAGCCATCATCTCTTTTGGAACCACCTACAAGAATCCCTCTTTTGATTCCTTTTGTGATTCTTTGATAAGAGAACAAGAAAAACTCTTACACCTTGGTCTTATCACTCCTGGAAACGTTTCTAAGAAAGCCTTAGCATCCCAACAACAACCATACCAAAAGAATCCCAAGAGGTAGTATCCTAAAAAGTATGGTCCTAAACCAAACAAGGGTCCCAAGAAATTTTAGCCGCAAACTGAAAAATCAAATCACCAAAATGATAAAGCAAATAAAAACAAAGGGAATAAGACAGATAGACATTGCAACTTTTGCAATCGTGATGGCCATATAGAGTCCAAATGTTTTAAGAAGATGGAAGCCTTAGAAGCAGCAATGAAGAAGCACAACATCAATTTGGAACACTCTTCACCTTCATCTTCAGGCATGGCACTTTCTGCTTGTGGTTGTCAAGCATCAAGATCTGGTTATGTGTTAAATGTATCTTCCTCTTCTCCTTCTCATGAGTGGCTCATTGATTCCGGAGCTTCTTACCACATGGCCAAAAATAAAGCCATGTTTTCTTCTTTAAATGGTTGTAACACCAAACATATTTATGTTGGTGATGATAGATCTCTTAGTGTTGTAGGATCTGGATCCATTCATCTAGATAATGGTCAGTTTAATGATGTACTATGTGTTCCTACCTTGTCATGCAACCTTCTCTCTGTTTATCAAATAACTCATTCAGGTGAAGGGAAAATAGTAGAATGCTCACCTCATGATTTTGTAATCAAGGAAAATAGTAGAATTCTCACCTCATGATTTTGTAATCAAGGACCTCAAAGATCCTAAAAATATTTTAGCTACTGGCATTGCTGATAATTCCACAAGGTTGTATAAGTTTGACAACTTTGGGTCATCATGTCTTCCCTCGGTTTTTGTTGCTCATAATGATGAAGTGAGCAAACTTTGGCATGAGTGATTTGGTCACTTAAATTATCGCTCCCTTCAAACTCTATGTAAGGAAAATATGGTGATGGGTCTTCCTATGGTATATTGCCGAGATGGTGTTTGCTCCGGATGTGTACTCGGAAAACATCATCAGGATAGTTTTGACAAACGTGCCTCTTGGCAC
Organism: Pinus albicaulis; assembly: GCA_034641835.2. Taxonomy (NCBI): domain Eukaryota; kingdom Viridiplantae; phylum Streptophyta; class Pinopsida; order Pinales; family Pinaceae; genus Pinus; species Pinus albicaulis. The sequence goes on from CM076584.1 coordinate 1,115,946,891, forward strand.
GCTTCAGCCCCTTTGCAGCTTGTGCACAGTGATTTATGTGGTCCACTTCCTGTTGTTTCTTTCTTTGGTTGCAAGTAATTCTTAACTTTCATTGATGATTTTTCCAAACGCACTTGGGTATATTTCTTAAAACTCAAGAGTGAAGTTTTTAACATGTTCTTGGCCTTTAAGGCCTTTGTTGAGAAACAATCTGGACATCAAATTCTTAAGTTAAGATCTGACAATGGAGGAGAATATGTTAACAACAAATTTATCAACTTTTGCACTGAGCATGGCATTCAATTGCAACATATTGTTCCATATACTCCACAACAAAATGGTGTAGCTGAAAGGAAGAATCACACCTTAAAATAAATGGCTAATTGTATGCTTCAATCTAAAGGACTTGGTCTCAATTTTTGGGCAGAAGCCATTAATTGTGCAAATTACATAGTAAATCGCACTCCTACTAAGGTTTTAAAGAATATAACTCCAGAAGAAGCTTGGAGCTCAATCAAACCAGATGTAAGTCACTTTTGTGTTTTTGGAAGTGATGCTTGGGCCCATATTCCAGATGCGAAACATAAAGCCTTAGAACCTAAGAGTGAAAAATGTATTTTTGTTGGATATTATGAAGATGTCAAAGGATATAGACTTCTTCAACCAAAATCCAAAAATATAATCATTAGAAGAGATGTAAATTTTGATGAAAATATATCGGCATGTGAGCCTAGTTCGGCGGGTGTACCACATTTGGCTTGCGAGCCTGATTCGGCATATGTGCCACCTCTCTCTCTCTCTTCTATTTTTAATAGCATTCCTTCTAGTTCAGATGATGACAGCGAGGATGAAAATCCTCCTCCAACTCGTGAAATTGTTCCTTATACTCCACCGCTTCCAAGATGGGTCTGCTCTACTCGGGATGCAGCAAGTTCTCTTGCAGGTGACCCTGCCAATCGACGACGTACACGTTCTCAGTTCGAAAGAGCTTCTTCCTTATTGGCTCAAGTTCCAGAAAAACTTGGTCCATAAACCTTTGAAGAAGCCTCCGGTCATCCTGATTGGGATGAAGCTATGAATGAAGAGTATCGTTCCTTATTGGCAAACAATACTTGGGATCTTGTTCCTCTTCCAAAAGGAAGAAACTTGTCATATGCAGATGGGTTTACAAGACAAAGTTTGGACCAGATGGAAAAGTGGATAGACATATAGATCGTCTTGTTTCTAAAGGTTTTTCACAAGTTGAAGGCATTGACTATACTGAAACCTTCTCCCCTGTTGCCAAAATGAATTCTATCAGCCTTGTTCTTTCCCTTGTTTCCTCCTTTAAATGGGAAGTCCATCAGATGGATCTTAAATCCGCCTTCTTACATGGAGATTTTCATGAATAAATCTACATGGAACAACCCCCTGGATTTATCCAAAAAGAATCCAACCTTGTTTGTCGCCTTAGGAAGTCTCTCTATGGTCTCAAACAAACTCCTCGGGCTTGGTATGCCAAAATGGATAGATTTCTCTTAGATAATGGCTTTTCTAGGTGTCATTCTGACAACACTGTCTACACCAAGAAAGTGGGTAATTCCTTCACCATCCTTTTTCTTTATGTTGATGATCTTATCCTTACTGGTAGTGATCCAAACCATATAAACCATGTGAAGTCTAGCCTCAAAAAGAAGTTTGAAATGACAGACTTAGGACACTTGCACTATTTCCTTGGTCTTCAAGTCTTGCAATCCAAGGAAGGCATTACCCTCTCTCAGTCCAAGTATGCCTGTGATCTTCTACACCACTTTCACATGGAAGACTATAAGCTTACCCATTCTCCCTTTCAGTCTGGAGTCAAGCTTTCAGTCAACTGTACTACCCCTGAAGTTGATGCTACCTTATACCGTCAACTTGTTGGTAAGATTTTGTATCTAACCCATACCCATCCTGACCTTTCCTTTGTCATTGGTCTTGTTGCTTGGTTTATGCACGAACCTCATGAAAGTCACTGGAAAGCAGCTAAAAGAATACTTCAATATATTTGAGGTATAGTTTAGTTCGGGATTCATTACAGTGCAGGAGCATCTCCCTTGTTGATTGGCTTCACTGATTCTGATTGGGCTGGTGACCCTGATGATCGGAAGTCCACTGTAGGATATGTATTCACTCTTGGTTCAGGACCGATTACTTGGTCTTGTAAGAAACAAAGTGCCATCTCCCTTTCTTCAGCAGAAGAAGAGTATCATGTTGTAGTTGAAGCCAGAAAGGAATCCATATGGCTTCGTCAGATCCTGTCTGAATTTGGTCTCCAACTATGTAAAGATCCAGTTCAGCATCAGCATATGAAACACATTGAACTCCACATACACTTAATCAGAAATCTCATTCATGATCATGTTCTTGAAGTGCAGTATTGTCCAACCAATTATCAAGTAGTTGATATCTTTACGAAGGCTCTCACAAAAGCGAAGTTTACCAAACTTCAATCCATGCTTGGAGTTCAAGAAAGTTGTCATTAAGGGGGATAGGCTCTAATGCCTCCTTCCTTCTCCTATTGTGTCACTTTTGTAAATCCTTCAATCCTATCCCAAGTTGTTCTTAAGGGGGGATGTTAGGATATTCCGACACATAGGAAATAATTAAGAATAACTTAGTCTAGTGTAGAGTTAGGTAAAGTGTGTTTCTTTACCATGTACATTTGTAACTTATAATCCGCGGTCACGATTTGTAGTGATCTGACAGTTATCTCTCACCTCAGTATTACCGGCACTTGATCCGTGGCTTAACACCCGATCGGTCCATGATCTCTATTTAAAGAGCATGGAGGGTCATTTGTCTGGTAACTGTTTATGAGATAAACATATGTAACTTTTCTTTTTATATTAATAAATGCCCTGAAGTGGCTGCATTGGCTCAGGGCATGGATTGTTTCCCTCTTTGAGGGTTTTAACCACGTGATTATACTGCTGTACTGATTTGTGATCTGTTTGTGAGCGTTGACTTTTGGTTCTTGATCTAAGGAAGTTACCCTGTAAATTCCTACAATAGGTCCTCACAAGATCCATACATGTTTCTCTTTGAGTTTGATGTTCTCTGTTGGAGCTACAATTATCTATATGATGCAAAAAAACTAAATCTCTTCCCTGCCACTCTGAAAGATGTTGTGATACGATGGTTCATGGGGTTGGGAGGAGATAGTATCAAATCATGGACAAAGATGAATATTGCCTTCCATGAGAAATACCAATGTTACTATAAAGACATGGAAATAAACATTGAAGTTGGATTTAGATACCCATGAATGTTTTGATTTTTCATTGAAATATATGCATTGATCTTAAGGTAAATGTTGATTCTTAATCCAATTTGATTTATTACACCGGATGCATTGATTTTAATGTAGTTGTTGATTTCTAATCCTATTTGATTACTTGCACTAGATGCATTGATTTCAATGTAGATGTTGATTTCTAATCCTATTTGATTGATTTCAATGTAGATGATGATTTCTAATCCTATTTGATTGCTTGCACTAGATGCATTGATTTCAATGTAGATGTTGATTTCTAATCCTATTTGATTGCTTGCACTAGATGCATTGATTTCAATGTAGATGTTGATTTATAATCTTATTTTATTCCTTGCACTAGATGCATTTATTTCAATGGGAATGTTGATTTATGATTTGATGTAACTAGATGTACAATGCATATTAATTTCAAAATAATTAGAGAAATAATGTGCATTGATTTCAATGTAAGCACAAAAAAACGATTAACAACATGCATTGATTTTTGTGTTACAATAATTTAACCATAAATAAAATACTTGAATTTTCATCTTAAATAAAATTTCCACTTACTTGAAATGTTTACTTCTTGAAATTGTAAAATATTTGTGATTGACTACATTCTTACTATTTCCATTTTCCATCATTCAATAATGTTAGTCACTTTACATTCAAACGAGGTAATAGAAAACAACTACTCTTCAAACTTACTTGGGGTTTAATATTCCAAAGATCACAATGATTTGCCTTTGGAGAAAGCTACTATTAATATTGGAGAGCACGAAAGACAAGGTATGATGTTTACAATAATAGTTTGAGTTAAAGATTTGAATGATCTAGGATTTCAACCACCATTTTCATATGATCAATATGAAAAGATGACAAAATTAACATGTGTGACAATAAGAACAATTGAAGAAAATATGAAGACTATTTGTAATTGACTACATTCTTATTATTCACATTTTCTATCATTCAACGTTGTTACATTGTCACTTTACATGTAAAAATTTCATTTCATCATTTTTCATCATTCAAGTTAACAGTCTCTATCATCTCAACAACTGCGGTAATTGAGCGAATTTAAAATTAAACTGACCAAATTAATCTTAGACATATTTAACATATTTAAAATGAAAATAATAATTAGATGTTCAACAAATTTTGTGTGACTGTGCACGACTAAAATTGACTTAGATTCACCTTAAGTGGAATCTATCAAGCATTGAGAGGGATCAAATCTCTCGAGGTGTGAACATCTCCTCAAGTTTTGCACTAAAAAAAAAGGTTTACACCATTTGATCCCTCTTGGTGCTAGATAAATCCAAGGCTACGATGAACTAGTTTGGTTTTAGCAATGTGAAATATATTATAAAATAAATATTTTAATGCTTCACATTTTAAGTTATACAACTAAGAAAATGAATATTTTATTTTACATTTCTTTAAACTTAAAATAAGAAATACCCCAAATTTCTGACATAATACTAAGTAATATTCTTGATTTATAAAATTGCAAACATGAAAAGAAAATATAGATATCGTACAACACAAATAATAAAACTATTTACAAATCAATTCCAAACACCAAAACTCGAAATACAGAAACTTACATTCATATTGATGATATCCTCCTACTAACTTGAAATACAGACTTGCATTCATATTGATGATATCCTCCTACTCCTAACATAATTGTGGTGATATGATAGAATATAAAACTTCTAAAAGGAAATTGATAATAAAGAAGTGATATGGTAGAATACCCTACCTGTGATATGATAGAATAGAAAACTTTTAAAAGGAAATAAAACATTGTAGGGTTGATGAGGGAATAAATGCACGAGCAGCGCTTGTGGCCACGCATTCAGTCGGCTATGCTCTGTGGAGAGCATCTCACACATTCCACCACACATTCAGTCGGCTATGCTCTGTGCAGAGTGTGTCACACATTCCACCAACAAATGCATTATTCAGTCGGCTATGCTTTGTGTAGAGCGTGTCACGCATCTTCGATAAAGTTTCTTGGAAGTGTTCACTACGCGGGCGTGTTGGGGACTATATATATTCAACCCTTGCTCCAAACCCTCATTCATCCACACATTCTCATTTATTTGTATTGTCTTCTCTCATTTATTTCTAAATCAAATATCTAGATTCATATCTACTTTTGGATAAGATATGGTAAGAAAGTCAAGGTTAATAATTAAAAGGATGAGGTGGTAGTCATGGAATTAATGGTAAGTAGTTGATGTGGATGAGAGGAAGAGACATAAAAAGAAAGGAGGATGAGAGGAGAAGGGGTGATCCTTGGTATTTGTTTTGGAATTGGAGGAATTTATTTTGGAGGAGAAATGTGGAGAAATAGAAAGGAGAGAATGGGGAGGAAATGAGAGGAATCAAACTTAGATTTATTAGAGGGTGTAGATTCTAACTTGGACACACTACAACTAGTTGGACTTGAGCTCGAAGGGCTGGGGAGCCTGTGGAGGTTCCATGGGCTAGGAAATCATTCCTAGTTGGTTGGGAGGTAAATCCAGTCGAGTTTCCCAACAGGAGCGTCTCAACAGAATCAAAAGCACCTTAACCAAACTATTGATACATGTATTCTTCGATTGTTAATTACTTATGTAAATTGTTGCAACGAAATTTCATACTCATTTAATACGTTGCAAATGAATTTTACTTGTATGTTATCATCAAATAAATGTTGAGCTAGAATAGACTATTTTCCTTCTTATTATGTTTAATTGAAATGATAATTCTAGGTTAGTTAAAAGATCTCGAATATAGGTCCTCACAAGATCTAAACGTATTTTTCTTTGATTTTGATGTTCTCCGTTGGAGCTACAATTATCTATATGATGAAAAGAATCTAGAGCTCTTCCATGCCACTCTGAAAGATGTTGTGATACGATGGTTCACAGGTTTGGGAGGAGATAGTATCAAATCATGGACAAAGATGAAGATTGTCTTCCATGAGAAATACCAATGTTACTATAAAGACATGGAAAGAAACATTGAATTTGAATTTAGATACCCATGAATGTTTTGGTTTTCACTAAAATATATGCATTGATCTTAAGGTAAACGTTGATTCTTAATGTTATTTTATTGATTACACCAGATGCATTGATTTTAATGTAGTTGTTGATTTCTAATCCTATTTGATTGCTTGCACTAGATGCATTGATTTTAGTGTAGATGTCGATTTATAATCCTATTTGATTGTTTGCACTAGATGCATTGATTTCATTATAGATGTTGATTTCTAATCCTATTTGATTGCCTGCACTAGTTGCATTGATTTCAATGTAGATGTTGATTTATAATCTTATTTTATTGCTTTCTCTAGATGAATTTATTTTAATGGAAATGTTGATTTATGATTTGATGTAACTAGATGTATAATGCATATTAATTTCAAAATAAAGTGCATTGATTTCAATGTAAGCACAAAAAAATGATTAACAACATGCATTGATTTTTGTGTTACAATAATTTAACCATAAATAAAATACTTGAATTTTCATCTTAAATAAAATTTCCACTTACTTGAAATGTTCACTTCTTGAAATTGTAAAATATTTGTGATTGACTACACTCTTATTATTCCCTTTTTCCATCATTCAACAATGTCAGTCACTTTGCATTCAAAAGAAGTAATATAATACAACTACTATTGAAACTTACTTGGGGTTTAATATTCCAAAGATCACAATAATTTGGCTCTGGAGAAAGCTACTATTAATATTGGAGAGCAAGAGAGACAAGGTATGATGTTTACTATAATAGTTTGAGTCAAAGATTTGAATGGTCTAGGATTTCAACCACCATTTTCAACATTGTTACATTGTCACTTTGCATGTAAAAAATTTATTTCATCATTTTTCATCATTCAAGTTAACAATCTCTTTCTTAGGTAATTCAGCGAATTTAAAATTAAAATGACCAAATCAATCTTAGACATATTTAACATATTTAAAATGAATGTAATAATTAGATGTTCAATAAATTTTGTGTGACTTTCCACGACTAAAATCAACTTAGATTCATCTTAAGTGGGATCTATCAAGCACCGAGAAGGATCAAATCTCTCGAGGTGTGAACATCTCCTCAAGTTTTGCACTAAAAAAAAGTTTTCACAATTTGATCCCTCTTGGTGCTAGATAAATCCGAGTTTAAAATAAACTAGATTGGTATTAGCAATGTGAAATATATTATAAAATAAATATTTTAATGCTTCACGTTTTAATTTATACAACTAAGAATGTGAATATTTTATTTTACATTTCTTTAAACTTAGAATGAAATATGTCTCAAATTTCTGGCATAATATTAAGTAATATTCTTGGTTTATAAAATTGCAAACATGAATAAAAAATATAAATATCCTAAAACACAAATAACAAGGGAGGTTGCAGAGCAGCAAGTCCCTGCCTTGAGTAGGGGCTTGAAAATTTTGGCAATTTTGATGAAAGTATCCCTGGTCGTTGAGAGCGAGCGTGAATAGGAAGAATACAGAGATTTATTGTTTTCTTCAGGCCACAACTGGGAAGAAATGCCATCAACTACATGGGCACTGGAGAAACCCATGCTCTCAGGAACTAGTCCAAGTCCAAGATTATCTAAGGTTTGGATGAATTATCTTGTATGGTAGATGATTCTTATATTTGTATGGTTGTGATAATATTATATTTGTATGGTTGAAATAGTTAGTTACAACTAATTTTGTAAGTTCCTTTCCTGGGTAATAAAATTTTATTTCATGATGGAAGTGCATCAGATCTTCTTGCATCAGATCCAAGGTTTTCAAGCTTATGTTTATGGTATTCCTAACATGTGCTCTTATATACCATACTCAAAACACATAAAAAAAGAATAGCAATGGCATCTCATGCATTTACATTTCCATATATTATAAATAAAAAACTGGAAATGGCAAACACACCAGCAAATCAGAGCAGTCTCATTTAAGCCAAAGTGATAAGGTGGGTGGTAGAGTGTGTTTCACATAATTGCATTTCCATATAATTGAAATCAAAAACTTTCAATTAAGAATGAATGAAAGAGGTAAATAGCAAAAGGAACCATTTCAGGCAAGATGGTGAAATGTGAGATTACATATAGAAAAGACATATTTATGGTTTTGGATAATATATTCAACTCGAAGTCTTTAAACACTAAACCTAACTGATTCCGTAAAATCCTAGTAGCCCCAAATCATTTAAAACACTAAACCATTGCCACAATTGAAAAGGGTTTAGCATCCAAATCTCCCAAATCGAACCATTTAGAAAACGAACTTATGAATTTAATTGCAAATATATATTTTGGTGTATGTAGAAGAAACTGAGACGTTGCACGGGGATGGTCTCTGCATAGACACATCAACTCTTAGATTAACATAGCCTATTATCCAATAAACATATTAACTTGTAAAACATGATCAGGAACATATAGCTTTGAAAATAAAAATAAAAGTTCAAAAATGAATCTAATTTCAAGGAGAGATTAAGTTGCACCTTGCTGCAATATCTCTGATCTTGGGTGAATCTCTGAAACTGCTCAAAGTCTAGCAAAATTTTAAATATCAAACAGACGTACCTGCGTACTATTAATGAAACAGGGTTTTCATATCTAACTAACCCACATGGAGGAAAACAATGGAAGCGTTGGGCTTTACTGCCCTGGCGGAAAACAATGGAAGCTTCTGGCTTAACCTGTGGCCAAATAAATTTATTTGGGTGACTTAAGAAATTGAAAAACTACAATGGAAGCGTTAGGCTTTACTGCCTTGGCGGAAAACAATGGAAGCTTCTAGCTTAACCTGTGGCCAAATAAATTTATTTGGGTGACTCAATAAATTGAAAAACTATTCATATTATCTGGTGAGATGATGTATAAGGGTAAGAATGAAAACAATGGAAGCGTCGGGCTTTACAGGCGTGGCGGAAGACAATGGAAGCTGTTGGAGCTGAAGAAGAGATTCTTGGCGTGGCAGACCCAGACGGCCTCCTCCAACTTGGGTTCGAATATAGTGAATATTGGCAGGAGGTCACTATTCCAGGAGTTGATGCGCCATACAGAGATTTCCAACACTACCACTTCGATCTCGGGGCACTTGAGAGCGATCATGGCCATAAGCATTTAACTCACTAATCCTTCTCTAAAAAAACAGTTAACTAAGCAATCCAACACTTGTTAAATTGAATGCATGTAGACGTCCAACACTTGTTAAATTGAATGCATGTAGAAATGTTAACTTGAATTGAATATAAATCACCATGTCCCACTCTGGAAGGCCATAATTTAATTTTTGCCCAGTTGTCATTGTGGGCCCACGACCTTGCCATTTGTTTTGCATGCAGTAACTCAACCTTCTCACTCTTTAATTGACCAGGTACCAAGATGGTTTGCATGCAGTAACCCAACCTTCTCACTCTTTAATTGACTAGGTACCAAGACAGTGTGGGAGCAAGAATAATTTTCCTGGGTAGCTTTATTATCTTCTTCGTTTCGTTTCGTTCCGAGCAAACTCAATCTCGAACCTTGGCATTTGTGGGGGAAACTAGGTCCCCTTCGACTATGGGCGGAACTCAATAAATTGGATTTGCCACAGCTAACTCTGCTCGATCTCCAACTGAAAGCTCTACACTAGGATTATTCGGATCTGCTTGGATCAGAATGATTGTTCAAGGAGCTGTCTGGCTGCATGTCAATTCGCTGGAATAAAAACGGGCAACGACAAGATGCTATCGCTAGACTAGTTTAGAAAAGATGCTTTCACAAATATGATGAGGACAAATGTTGTTTTAGCTTCCTGGGCTCTGTCCCTGCTATCCTTGCTTCATTCCTTGGGTTATTTTTTCCCTGCCTCATGGGTCCAGTGATTGATTCTTCGGGCCTCGTTCCCACTTCAATTTTAGTAGATTAGAAGATGCATATCATTCCAGATCAGAATATCATCCACAGCCCAATTGAACAAATGTTGCTTCAACTGTTAAGAATAAAGAAGGCGAAGCAATGAGATTCAAAGTTTTTATATCGAAACAACAACGGGTGGCCCTGTTAGCCAAAGTTCCCACCAACAACATTTCTTCGTCAGAGAATCTTATGGTTCAGCTTCCAGCAATAGCCAGAGAGCCTGCTTCTACTGCTACAAATTGCCATTGGAATCATGCACTGGAGAGGATCGCTGAGGGCTCTGATGTGGCCTGTCACTTGGTGTACGTGGCCCCCGACTAAATCCACGGGGACGGTGTTTCAAGTGAAAATGCATAACTTGAACCTGAAAGTGTTGGCGAAGAAGACTTCTTCAAAATCGGAAGGAAATATGTCGAGGAACGAGTTGAAAGATCCATTACACGTGTCCAAGCCATGTAAGGGTCATCTCAGGCACGGGCTGAATACATAAGAATGAAACAATGCCATAACCAAGCACAAGTAAAAAGCATTAAAACGAAATTTAAATTATAAGAACATTGTCGACTACTTTGTTTTAGCTTCATAATTTTTGTTCTCTCAACGCTACATGGACTTAACACTAGCTAGATGGATGGGGGTTCCAACAGTATGCAATTTGTTGAGGTTCTAACCCTGTGCGAAGCTCAACCTCGTCTACCTGAACCATACACAGCTCAAAGTGGCTCTAGTACTGGCCCGTAGGTGGCGTGACCCCTCGATGGTAATGCGGCTCCAGAACAGGTTGGAGGGCTTTGAGCTTTCCTCCAAACTTGCCGAAGGCGCTTGCGTACCCAGAGCAGTACCCCGCCATCTAGTGACCTTGCTTGGACTTTCCCCTGCTCTCTTGAACACATCGGACAGTCTAAATTGCAGGCCATAGTCTGCCAGATGAAACCCAGCGTCCAAAGCATCGCGGGATGAAACCCCAGCGTCCAAAGCACCGCGGGTGAAACCCTTGAGTTGAAGCTCACAAGCACATAGAATCGAACTTCTGAAATGCATTATCTAGAAAGGGCCACATCTAGTTCCCTGGTTAACCCAAAGGAGGCAGAGGTAGATATATTTTGCATGGCTAACAACGCACGTTTACATGTGAAGGGCACAACTGTGCTGCAAAGATGATAGGCACAACATGTGTATAACCATATATGGCCATATTTTCTAAAAGGCGGTGAGAGAAGCTTTACCATTTAATAGATATGAATTAGCATTTAATAGATATGAACTAATGCTAGCATTAGTTTACCCTGGCAAAATACTGGCGAAATACCGATGAAAAAATGGGATTATATCATATTTTTTTGCCTCCCCGCCTCGGGAAGAGGCCAGAACCATGAAAAAACGAAAGTTAATTTAAGTTTGATTATTTGCTACATGAAAAAACAAAAATTTGGTTATTTGAAAAAAAATAAAAAAATGAATGCACCCACTTTCGATTACAATAGTCCCTCCGCAAGCACATCAAGGACTAATAAAATTATTTACAAATAAAATTCAAACACAAAAACTCGAAATACACAAACTTACATTCATATTGATGATATCCTCCTACTCCTAACTAAGTTATATAAGCAGATTTAAAAAAAGAAAAAATACGAGTTCATGCAAACAAGGCGGGAAGAGCTGATATATCTAGGCAAGAATAACCCAAAACGTTTTTGGCAAGTACTTCAACCAAGGAAGAAGCAAATTGAAAATCATATTACAGCCAATCAATGGTTTGACTATGCAAGGGAACTCTATGAAAGAGAAGTAGAGGTTGAGCCTCCTCCCAGGATCAACACATCTACAAAGCTTTTCACAGTACAGGAGGTGGAGGCAGGAATTAAAAAGTTGAAAGCAAGGAAGGCAAGAGACTTGGTTGAACTTCAAGCAGTATATCTAAAGTGGGGAATGAACATTTTGGCACCCCACATCATGGAAATATTCAACAATGTCATTCAGCAAGGGTTCCCAAGGGATTGGATAACTAGTCTAGCAATTCCCCTTTTTAAAAGCGGAGACATTAATAATCCTTCCAACTATAGAACCATTATGATCAATCCGTTGTTTGCAAAGCTTTTCAGTGGCATGGTAGAGAACAGAATCAGTAAGTGGGCAGAAGTAAAAGAAAAGAGGGCAAAAGGGCAAGCAGGTTTTAGGCCGAAGCATTCTATAGTAGATCATGGTGTCACGCTGAGACACATTGTTGAAAAGGTTTGGGGGAGCAAAGAAGAAGTATTTTGCTGCTTTGTTGACTTCAAAAAGGCATTTGACATGGTCCCTAGAGATAAGTTGTGGCGTAGAATGGAAGAACTTGAAATTCCTTTACAATATAGAGCTGTTGTCCATAGGCTTTATGAAGAGGTGAAAGTCAAGATTAGAACTTCAGCAGGCATTTCAGAAAGTTTTAGAAGTGACATCGGAGTCAAGCAAGGTTGCCCTTTATCCCCTACCCTTTTTGGTTTATATATTGACAAACTGGAAGAGTGGTTAAATTTGCAAGGTGGGGAGGGTGTTCGATTGGGGGAGTTTGTGATAAAGCTTCTTCTATATGCCGATGATCTTGTGCTGGTTGCTAAATCGGCCCATGGATTGCAGATGCACCTATATGCCCTTGAGCATTTTTGTAAAGCAGTGGGGATGCAAGTCAATACCAGTAAGACCAAGATAATGATTTTCTCTAATAAAAGGAAGCAAAGCCAACATACGTTCTTCTTTCAAGACAACATTCTTGAAGAAGTAAATGAATACAAGTACCTCGGGATCGATTTCAACAACAAGCTTAATTGGGAGGATTGCAGAAAGAAAAGAATTTTAGGAGGGTGGAAAGAATTATATGCACTTCAAAATAGATGTACAGAGGCAGAGTTATGGGATTGGAACACGATCAAAGTACTTTTTGGACTCCTAGTTTGTCCAGTGATATTATATGGCTGTGAATTGTGGGCTAGCAACATCTCTGTTTCAAAATGGAAACAAATTGAAAAAATTCAAAAACGCTTGATCATGAGCAAGTTCAAAATAAAAAGTTCGGTTCCCTATGAAATAATGTTGAGTGAAACAAGGGCAGCGCCCATTGAAGCAATTGCAATGGTGCGTCTTATAAGGTACCTAAAGAGAATGGAGCAAATGGGAGAAGGTAGATGGTCGAAAGTTATCTTCAATGAAGGTATGAGTGAAAGAAAGAAATCATGGATGAGACAAAACAACAAATGGATGCAAAAATGGAATATTTACTTGAATGCATGTCCCACAAATAGCAAGGAATTAAAGAATTTTGTGTTGGAGAAGTTCCGTAAGGGTATTTGGGGAAAAGAGTTGGGTAGAAAGAAGAAGTATTATGTTCAGGAATTCAACCCCACTTGTGATCTCCAACAAAAAGAATACATTGGAGCTAGCATTCCGTGGAGGGCAAAGGTTCTTATAGCTCAATTAAGAACTAACTCACATCAACTTCGGTGTGAAACAGGATGGTGGAAGAGACCTAAAGAAACTTGGGAAGAAAGGGTATGCACTTTTTGCACTTATAGGGAAGTGGAATCAGAAAAACATTTCATTTTGGAATGTGATGCTTTCATAGACATCAAGGACAATTACCGTAGTATGTTAGCATCAATTTCGTGGCATTGTCTTTTCAGTGATGGAACTGTTATAAGGTTGGGTCAGCTCATCATCAATTTGAGTAAGAAAATGATTAAATTGCAGAAAACAAAAAACAAATAAGTTGGTGCTCCCGTAGACTATTTTTAGTTTGGTAAACATTAGTATATCATTCATTCATAGTAAACTTCAAAAAAGTAACGAATAGTAAAGAAGTGATATGGTAGAATACGCTACCTGTGATATGATAGAATAGAAAACTTTTAAAAGGAAATTGATAATAGAGAATAAATCGTTGTAGGGTTGATGAGGGATTGCACGGGCAGCGCTTGTGGCCACACATTCAGTCGGTTATGCTATGTGGAGAGCGTGTCACACATTCCACCACAAATTCAGTCGGCCATGCTCTGTGGAGAGCGTGTCACATATTCCACCACAAATTCAGTCGGCTATGCTCTGTGGAGAGCGTGTTACACACTCCACCGACAGATGCATTATTCAGTCGGCTATGCTACTGCGCGGGGGTGTTGGGGACTATATATATTCAACCGTCGTTCCAAACTCTCATTCATCCACACCAGAAGATCTTTGGTTTCCCTTTCCGTTTCTCGATCTACTATCTGAACGAGATCGAATCCTGAACCCACCAATGGATTTCGTTCAGAAGGCCGCTACCTCCTACTTTAATAAATCGGAAGGGGGCGAAGACGACGCCGCCTCTTCGCCACCAACGCAACAGCATTCCTCCTCCAATTCCGGAGAGAAGATGAAACCCTCGGGTGGAAATCCTGCAGCGAGCGCCAAAGTTCTTTTGGACGCTGCTCTTGCGAAATTGCACAAAACTGAAGCAGAGGGCGGGGGAGAGGGAGAGCAGATCGATAACGCGAAGCTTGCGGCGGCCTCAGCGGACGTCTTGGCAGCGGCGAAACAATATGGTAAGTTGGAGGGAACAAGCTATGGTAATTACGTTGACAAGGCTGGAGGTTATTTGCAGAAATTCGGGCAGAAGAAAGGAAGCGGGGATGTTGACGGCCAGGATAATTCCGCGAGGCCTCCATCTTCACATTCGACAGGAAATGCGCAAGAGGATGATGATTATGAGAGGCCTCCATCTTCACATTCGAAACCGCATGCGCAAGAGTATGGTAATTACGCGCAAGAGAACGAGGAGGAGAACAAATCTGCGCCTCAATCATCACATTCGACATCAAATGCGCAAAAGGACGAGGAGGAGAACAAATATGTCAACTACTTGAAGAAGGCAGAGGAATTTATGAATAAGGATTAGGGGATTTAAAAACAGACGGAAGAAGACGCATTTATTGATGGTTTAGAGGTACGAGCTGTTAGGATTTGAACTGTGATGTGTAATAGTCTATTAGTTTTTTTTATTATCTAGCTAAATGGGTAACTGGTGACAGTTTCCTCAACAGGGCTGAGGATCAAATCCAACTGGCTGTCACTATAAATCTAGGCTAAATCTTGGCTGTCACTATAAATCTAGGCTAAATCTAGGCTAGGTGCAAGAGCTTGCAAGCCGCACACAATAGTTATAAAACTTATGCCTCCTCAACAAGAGACGAGACATCTACTCTGGGGATGCCTACTCTTCTAACCAAGACACAACAGACATACCTCTCCATGGAGATTTGATCCTGGGTGGATTTTCAAACCTCCGCTTCACGGACTGATGATCTGTAATAGTCTATTATTATATCGCTTGTATATAATATCTATAAGGTTGTATTCGGGGTCCATTGTGTGAGACTGTCTGTGTCGTAAGTTACCAGTTTATGAGAAACACTGAGACACATTTTAATTGTAATACCAAGATAGGTGCATCTCCTCATTTGTTTCTGTAATAGTTTAATTGTTTTTCCAAGGCATTTCTGGTTGAAGGTATAATAACGTTTGATGTTGCTGCAAATGAGCCTCTACTTGGAAATCAACACCCACCATTAAACTCTCGGAAACCCTATTTATACATTGTTCATCAGTAATGATATTGAAGGCAGTCAGATAGGAATTCATATTAAATACTGAGGATCGATTAAATACTGAAATCGATTAGATAGAAAAAAAGAAAGTAGGCGTCAAGGGCCATTATGGTCCATTATGGTTATTCAGATTAGGTTCCTTCTTAGTGACAAGGTTGCTAATTGTAGTAAAGTAAATTTGGTAGAGAAATTCAGATGGTTCATATTGGCATATCAAAATTTTGTCAATTTTTCTACATCAAGCCCATATCATGTCTCTTTTGTGATATGCCTATGAATACTGAGAAGCTATAGGCCATTTCAATGTTAAAAGCAGATCCTAGTAAGCTAAAGAAAATGTTCCAAATTTTACATTTGCTACTATAGCAACAATAAAATCCCCCAGAATTCCAAACATGTTCTAACTTTATTAAAGAACTATTTGTCGGGTATTCATTATTTGTCTTAACATGGAGCACAATTAAAATTGAAGGATGTTTGCCCAATGAATGTCTTAACATGGAGCACAATTAAAATTGAAGATCCCCAATTCCAAACATGTTCCAACTTTATTAAAGAACTATTTTTCGGGCATTCATTTTTTCATCTTTGTTGTGGGCAATATTATTTGTCTTAACATGGAGCACAATTAAAATAGAAGGATGTTTGCCCAATGAATGAAAGAATCCACTTTACTCCACATTTTAACAAACATATATTGACTCTCCCAAAATTTGTCATAACACTTTTATAACAGTACCAAGTGCATATGCCATTCTAAATTTAACATCTTTTTATTTGTTGTGGTGATGTGTGTGCACTTAATAGAGAGAGAGTTTTATCTTAGCAATTATAGTTTTCTATTTTTATAAGGTGTGTGAAAGGTCAAGAATTCATTGTAGAAATGTAGCTTTCAAAGCCTACATAAAGAGGTAATGGTAAAAAGACGTTGCATGGTGGACTAGGTTAAGGTCCAGTGGGACAAATATAGCCCAGGATTTGCTACTTGGGAGGATGCAGAGACTATACATCGTGACTAACCCTCACTTTTCGAGCATCTTTGATGCCCATTTTG
The DNA here is from genome assembly GCA_034641835.2 of Pinus albicaulis. NCBI lineage: Eukaryota > Viridiplantae > Streptophyta > Pinopsida > Pinales > Pinaceae > Pinus > Pinus albicaulis. The sequence goes on from CM076584.1 coordinate 1,115,963,743, forward strand.
ACTCAAATACCCTATGCTAAGACTCTATTTGTATTTCCATGTTATTTTGTTTATGAACGCTATGTAACATTGTTGCATTTTAATTGGATTAATGAAACTACTTATATATATCATTAGATATATTAGGTATTGTTGATTAAATATTTGATATATGACTTATTTGATGTATGATTTACCTAATGTACGATTTACTTGGTTATGATTTATCTAGTGTATGGCTTCTAAGAGTTATTGTTGTTTGATGTACAATTTAAGGGGATATGATTTATCTAATAAATGAATTATCAAAATTGTGATTTCTCTAATGTAAGATTTACTTCCGGTATGTTTTTGTAAGTGGAAGATCAAGACATGGATGTTGGACTTAATAACACGAGGATTAAGATCACTTATACATATATGTTTTTGTTGTTATGTATATGCATGAATGAGAATTAACCTGCAGATTGGAAAGAACTATATGATAACCAAGATCTACATTTTCGATGGAAATGTTGACATATTCGATGAGGAATTGTATGTTGTACATTGTTCTATTACATTTTGTATCTACTTGATATGCACTATTATGACATGGGTAAAGTGTAAATGATATAAGGGGCAAGACTACTTCACTGGATTATTTGATGACAAGTATCCAACCAGCTTTGTAGTGTGGTCCATATTAAGGTGTTAACCCTAGTTTTGAGGAGGGTTGGAGGCATTTCCCATCGTGTAGCCTCCAAGCCTGGAATTGTGGGAGCGCAGTGATGGGCACGCTCCCCTTAACGTGTGATGACGTTTGCCAGTGGTCTGTTGGAGAAGTTAGGTCGATATAGTCGATGCTTCCACCATATTGGTTTTATCAATGGTTAGATCGGTATAGCCGATGCCATAGTATATTGCAGCAGAGAACATATAGGATGGGAGTAGAAGTAGTTTATGAAGGATAAGAGGTTATAAGTTAGATTGAAAACTCTTGATAGAAGGTGGTATCATTTATTGACTTAATTTGACTACAATATCTCTCTCTATTTTGTTATGCTTTATTTTCAATCTTATTTCAAACTCCTTGTGTCATTTTCACTTTAACTTCGGGACAAAGTTTCCTGGAGGAGGAGTGTATGTAATGCTCCACTTGATCCTATAAGGCAAATTTTGATTAGTGCTTAATTAATATGTAAATAATGACTTATAATTTTGGAGTAATATCTACACTTATGTCTTCTCAAAATTACTTTTAGATAAGGTATGGTTTCTCTCATTTATTCCTAAATCAAATATTTAGATTTTGTATACCCAATATGTCTTCTCAAATCAACTTTTAGATAATGTATTGTCTTTTCTCATTTATTTCTAAATCAAATATCTAGATTCATATATATTATATACTTTTGGATAAGATATGGTAAAAAAGTCTAAGGTTAATAAATTAAAAGGATGAGGTGATAGTCATGGAATTAATGGTGAGTAGTTGAGGTGGATGAGAGGAAGAGACAAAAAAAGAAAGGAGTATGAGAGGAGAAGAGGTGATCCTTAATCTTTGTTTTGGAATTGGAGGAATTTATTTTGGAGGAGAAATGTGGAGAAAGAGAAGGGAGAGAATGGGGAGGAAATGAGAGGAATCAAACTTTTAGATTTATTAGAGGGTGTTGATTCTAACCTGGACACGCTACAACTGGTTGGACTTGGGCTTGGGGAGCTAAGGAGCCTGTGGAGATACCCGGGCTAGGAAATCATTCTTAGTTGTTTGGGAGGTAAATCCAGTGAGGTTGTTCAACAAGAGCGTCTCAACAGAATCAGAAGCACCTTAACCAAACTATTGATACATGTATTCTTCGATTGTTTACTTTTGTAAATTGCTGCAATGAAATTTCACACTCATTTAATATATTGCAAATGAATTTTACTTGTATGTTATCATCAAATAAATGTTGAGTTAGAAATAGACTATTTTCCTTCTTATTATGTTAAATTGAAATGATAATTCTAAGAAGGTCCTCACAAGATCCAAATGTATTTCTCTTTGAGTTTGATGTTCTCTGTCATAGCTACAATTATCTATATGATGCAAAGAATCTAAAGCTCTTCCCTGCCACTCTGAAAGATGATGTGATACGATGGTTCATGGGGTTGGGAGGAGATAATATCAAATCATGGACAAAGATGAAGATTGCCTTCCATGAGAAATACCAATGTTACTATAAAGACATGGAAAGAAACATTGAAGTTGGATTTAGATACCCATGAATGTTTTGGTTTTTCACTGAAATATATGCATTGTTCTTGAGGTAAACGTTGATTCTTAATGCTATTTTATTGATTACACCAGATGCATTGATTTTAATGTAGTTGTTGATTTATAATCCTATTTGATTGCTTGCACCAGATGCATTGATTTTAGTGTAGATGTCGATTTCTAATCTTATTTGATTGTTTGCACTAGATGCATTGATTTCATTGTAGATGTTGATTTCGAATCCTATTTGATTCCCTGCACTAGTTGCATTAATTTCAATGTAGATGTTGATGTATAATCTTATTTGATCGCTTGCTCTAGATGCATTTATTTTAATGGAAATGTTGATTTATGATTTGATGTAACTAGATGTATAATGCATATTAATTTCAAAATAATTGGATTAACAACATGCATTGATTTCAATATAAGCACCAAAAAACGATTAACAACATGCATTGATTTTTGTGTTACAATAATTTAACCATAAATAAAATACTTGAATTTTCATCTTAAATAAAATTTCCACCCACTTCAAATATTTACGACATTTTTATTATTCCCATTTTTCATCATTCAACAATGTTAATCAGTTTGCATTCAAATGGAGGTAAAAGAAAACAACTACTATTGAAACTTGAGGTTTAATATTCCAAAGATCACAATGATTTGGTTTTTGGAGAAAGCTATTATTAATAATAGAGAGCAAGAGAGACAAGGTATGATGTTTATTACAATAGTTTGAGTTAAAGATTTGAATGGTCTAAGATTTCAACCACCATTTTCATATGATCGATATGAAAAGATGACAAAACTAAGAGGTGTGACAATAAGAACAATTCAAAAAAATATGAAGACTATCTGTAATTGACTACATTCTTATTATTCATATTTTCTATCATTCAACATTGTTACATTGTCACTTTGCATGTAAAATTTTTATTTCGTCATTTTTTGTCATTCAAGTTAAGGGTTTCTATCATCTCAGCAACTCAACAAATTTGAAGTTAAAATGACCAAATCAATCTTAGACATATTTAACATATTTAAAATGAATAGAATAATTAGATGTTCAACAAATTTTGTATGATTGTGCATGACTAAAATCGACTTATATTTCATCTTAAGTGGGATTTATCAAATTTTCTATGATTGTGCATGACTAAAATCGACTTAAATTTATCTTAAGAGGGATCTATCAAGCACTGAGAGGGATCAATGCATGTCACTGTGTATGACTAAAATCGATTTATATTCATCTTAAGTGGGATCTATCAAGCACTAAGAGGGATCAAATTTCTCGAGGTGTGAACATCTCCTCAAATTTTGAACTAAAAAAGAGGTTTGCGCCATTTGATCCCTCTTGGTGCTAGATAAATCCATAGCTAAAATGAACTAGATTAAATATTTTAATGCTGCACGTTTTAATTTATATAGCTAAAATAGTGAATATTTTATTTTACATTTCTTTAAACTTAGAATAAGATATACCCAAATTTATGGTATAATACTAAATAATATTTTTAGTTTATAAAATTACAAACATGAATAAAAAATATAGATATTATAGAACACAAATAATAAATCTATTTACAAATCAGTTCCAAACACCAAAACTCGAAATACAGACTTGCATTCATATTGATGATACCCTCCTACTCCTTACTTGTGGTACTTGTGGTGATATGATAGAATAGAAAACTTCTAATAGGAAATTGATAATAAAGAAGTGATATGGTAGAATACCCTACCTGTGATATGATAGAACAGAAAACTTTTAAAAGGAGATTGATAATAAAGAATAAATCGTTGTAGGGTTGATGAGGGAATAAATGCACGGGCAGCGCTTGTGGCCACACAGTCAGTCGGCTATGCTCTGTGTAGAGCGTGTCACGCATCTTCGATAAAGTTTCTTGGAAGCGTTCACTACGCGGGCGTATTGGGGACTATATATATTGAACCCTTCTTCAAACCCTCATTCATCCACACCAGAAGATCTTTGGTTTCCCTTTCCGTTTCTCGATCTACTATCTGTGCGAGATCGAATCCTGAACCCACCAATGGATTTTATTCAGAAGGCCGCTTCCTCCTACTTTAAATCTGAAGGGGGCGAAGATGACGCCGCTTCTTCGCCACCAACGCAACACCATTCCTCCTCCAATTCCGGAGAGAAGATGAAACCCTCCGGTGGACAACCTGCAGCGAGCGCCAAAGTTCTTTTGGACTTTGCTCTTGCGAAATTGCACAAAACTGAAGCAGAGGGCGGGGGAGAGGGAGAGCAGATCGATAACGCGAAGCTTGCAGCGGCCGCAGCGGACGTCTTGGCAGCGGCGAAACAATATGGTAAGATGGACGGAACAAGCTATGGTAATTACGTTGACAAGGCTGAAGGTTATTTGCAGAAATTCGGGCAGAAAAAAGGAAGCGGGAATGTTTCCGGCCAGGATAATTACGCAAGGCCTCCATCTTCACATTCGACAGGGTATGCGCAAGAGGATGATGATTATGAGAGGCCTCCATCTTCACATTCGAGACCGCATGCGCAAGAGGATGATGATTATGAGAGGCCTCCAGCTTCACATTCGAGACCGCATGCCCAAGAGTATGGTAATTATGCGCAAGAGGATGAAGATTATGAGAGGCCTCCATCTTCACATTCGAAACCGCATGCGCAAGAGGATGATGATTATGAGAGGCCTCCAGCTTCACATTCGAGACCGCATGCGCAAGAGTATGGTAATTATGCGCAAGAGGATGATGATTATGAGAGGCCTCCAGCTTCACATTCGAGACCGCATGCGCAAGAGTATGGTAACTATGCGCAAGAGGATGATAATTATGAGAGGCCTCCAGCTTCACATTCGAGACCGCATGCGCAAGAGTATGGTAATTACGCGCAAGAGGACGAGGAGGAGAACAAATATGCGCCTCAATCATCACATTCGACATCATATGCGCAGAAGGACGAGGAGGATAACAAATATCTCAACTACTTGAAGAAGGCAGAGGAATATTTGAATAAGGATTAGGGGATTTAAAAACAGACGAAAGAAGACGCTTTTATTGATGGTTTAGAGGTACGATTTGTCAGGATTTGAACTGTGATGTGTAATAGTCTATTATTATATCGCTTGTGTAATAGTCTAGATCTGTCTGTTCGTCACTTAGATAATAGATCTACAAGATCTGCTTGCCATATACTCAGATCCGCAGTTGTAGCCTTTAGATCTGTTGCTGTAGCCTTCAGATCTGTTGTAACTACTTGGAAATCAACTTCACTCAGAGATCAGGCGTTGATTCCTTGTTAAAATCTCTATTCCAGCAAGCTAGGTAAATTAATTTCTTATGATTTCCTTAAGATAGGAGTTTGAGTAGTGATTTTATGTATCCTCTTACACTATTGTATATCCAGATTTGCACTAGATCTGTCTGCTGGTCATTCAGATTTGCAAGATCAGCCTGTTGGTCATTCAGATTTGCAAGATTTGCTTGCTGTGTACTTTAATATGTGCAAGATTGGTATGTTGGTCACTTAGATTTGTTTGCTGTATACCCAGATCTGCACTAGATCTGTCTGTTCATCACTTAGATGATAGATCTACAAGATCTGTTTGCCATAATACTCAGATCCGTAGTTGTAGCCTTTAGATCTGTTTCTGTAGCCTTCAGATCTGTTGTAACTACTTGGAAATCAACTTCACTCAGAGATCAGGCTTGATTCCTTATTAAAATCTCTATTCCAGCAAGCTAGGTAAATCAATTCCTTATGATTTCCTTACTAAACGATTAATGTAGATTGAATTTTTTAGCTCATAGAATAAAATACACTTGCTGGAAATTTAACTGGAAACAAAAGATCAGCCAAAGTCACAAGAAACCAGTCTCCAAAACACAGAAATTTCTGCCCTTCAAATATCAACTTTTCATAAAAATTACTTGAGCTTGTAAAACAGTAAAAGTTCCCAAACTGGGAAAAGAGCCCACTGAGAAAACAAGAAAACATTACAGCAAAACCTAGTTGTTCTGATGCACAGTACAACTTGTATGGCCATGCCAAAACCTGCTTAAAAAACCCTCCTATTGCTGCTGAAATCTATCCCAAAAATTTGTATGGCCATCCTTTTCTTTTGTTTGGTTTTATAACCTCCTGAAGCTCCCTCTGCCCTTGTTTTGTATGGCGCTTTCAGTTTTTAAGAGCTAGGTTAATCTCTTTTTGCTGCTCACGTTGTTTCCTCTTTTTTCCGTTGGACTTATACACAGTGAAAATCTTTTATCACTCTCTCAATTGTGTTTTTCTAACACTTTCTGTGTATCATACTCTGTATTTTTTCTTTTTCATTTTGTCTTTCTTTTATAACATTTAGTTGATGGCCAAGTCTCCATAACCCCAATCTGTCAATGAGTTTGATGGTTGAGCTTTGGTTGATATTAATCAACTCACTATTAAAAAACTCTTGAATTACAAAATAAAAAGGATCTTTTTGGACGACTTCCACATGTATGACATTAGACCTGTGCAGAAGTTCTTGTCTGATGTTACAAACATCAACAAGTGGCTAACTCACTAATAAAATACTCTTCACCTTCATAATTAACTTAAATTAAAGTGAATTACAGAACAGAAAGGACCTTTTTGGATGACTTCCACATGTATGACACTAGACCGGTGCAGAAGTTCTTGTCCACTGCCACAAACATTAACAAGTGGGCATCACCATTGTAGAATTGGAATATAATTGGACAAAATATCACAATCCATTTTCTCACTTTATCATGCATATCATTGTGCTATAGTAGTTTTAACCACAGGTTTCTGGACAAAATTTGTTCAACTATTGATATTTCAGGATAGCTCAAATTAGTGCCATAGATAGCATATTTAAGAATTTAAGAATATTTTATTCTTTGTTGATATTATTTGAAGCAAGGATTCAAGAGCCCAGTGGAGTGCGTTATGATTGTTGGATAATTGTGCAAAATGTCATTATCACATTTGTCCAGAAGATAAAATTTTGTGTGGATGTGGCAGTCCCACTTATTTTCCTGAGTTTTTGAGCCATATTTGGGCTGTCTTTTTGGGAACTATCTCAACATGTTTGATACTCTTATTTGGAGCTGTATTTGTTTGATTTGTAGTTGATTGTAGATTATATTAGATCATGTTTTGCTGCTTAATTGTGTGAACTTCTGTGTGTGTATTAGTATGGTTTGCTTAGTTAAGTTTATCACAACACCAGAAAGAGGATTTTCTTTGGTCAAGTAATTCGAACGTGAAAGCCATATGCTGGACACAAGTTCTTGTATTTTATTATAAATTTTTAAGTTGATGTGCAGGAAATTTTGCTTATTTTTTATTATCAGTCTAAAGGCATCTTAACTCTGGATCTATCAAGCGAGGAGAGGATCAAATCCATCTTAGTGCTAGCCTGTCATTTTTGCACCTTAAAGTGATGTGATCCCTTTGGCACTAGATAGGTCTGCGGTTGAGATAACTCTCCACTGGGTGTGTGTGTATCGAGTTTAATATTTAATTTATGAAGTAGACATTCATTTTTGTTAATACTATTATTTTTTAATTATTATCATAGTAGTCTAGATGTAATGTCTGATAGACATCAATATTACACTTGGTCATTAGTGATGATCTCCCCCTTACTGCACTTTAGCATTACTCAGATCAGTTTTCCATCATACTGGCCTGTAGAATGCACCTCTTGATGCAATATATTAAGCTACCTGAAATGCAAAACTCGGAGCAGATAGCAATGGTTTTGGACGCAAAAATTCTAAATGCCCTAATTGTATGTAAGATGTTATTACGAAAACGTTGTTACTATTTGCCTTGGAGGCATGTAAAGGACAGACTCAGTATTTCATGTCAAAATTCATACCTTCTGTTCTATTGAGGTTTGAAGCTATTTGGTGTAGACATTACCTTCTTCAATGAAAGGTTACTTGTCAGAAAAAACTTAATTCTAAATGCCCTAATTGTATGTAAGATGTTATTACGAAAACGTTGTTACTATTTGCCTTGGAGGCATGTAAAGGACAGACTCAGTATTTCATGTCAAAATTCATACCTTCTGTTCTATTGAGGTTTGAAGCTATTTGGTGTAGACATTACCTTCTTCAATGAAAGGTTACTTGTCAGAAAAAACTTGCAGAGAAATTTTGTGCAGAAACCGCTGAACTTTCAATAAGATTGCAAACATAGAACACTTTTGCAGAAGGCAAAATTCAAGGAGGAGCACTCTCATACATGTAAGAGGCCAAAGGAGCAGACAAATTCAGAAAAAGGTGGGGTGGTATTTATGCAGTGGCAATTTAGTTAAGTAACTTAAAATAAAGAATTATTTCAGGAAACATTTTGCATGTAATACTCTGTATCGGTGAGGGTATGTTAGTCATTTGCGCTGTAAGTAGTGTGCGGAGCTGATTTGGAGGATTCTGTAGGTCACTAGGACCAGCAAAATAACACCCATGATGCCATGATTGCCAGCGTATATGCCTGCAGCCATGCTAGAACTTGTTTTTTGATGTAGAGCTGATGAAATTCTGAGCTTATTAGACACTGATATGTTCACACCATGGCTTGGGAGGTCTGTACTAGCCACTTAATTTTTTTTTAACATCTCCATTTACCTGCAGCCTGCTCCCTATTTTGTTCAGAGTGGCCTATTTTTCTGTGTTTGCAGGACACAATTGGGGCTAGAACTTGGGAACCTAACAAATATGGTGTATATGCTTTTGAAACCTAAAAGTCTTCAAATAAAAACCATTGGGATATGGTTGCAGTGGCAATTTAATTCCTAGCAACACAGACACAAGGAATACACCATTTGTAAATATATAAACAAGAAGACTTTTTTTTTTCAACCTCCACCCCAATAGTGCGGGGTTTAAGTTGAAAGGATGTTAAGAGGTTTCAATACCAACACATGAACTATGAGTTTCACTGATTTCAATTCTCTTGCCTACTGCGAATTCTTGAATGGTGTCTTCTTGCATAAACATTGAATGCATGAAAGCCAAGCCTCCAAGCATGAGTATGATATATAATCATAATCCTTTCTGATACATTTTTGATATTCACAACTTCACCTGCTATCCCAGAGGATAACATCCCCAGACTGTTTTATATCTGCTAGTTTCACTTCCATGTTATTCAGGTCCAATGCCTCAGGCTCTACAAATTTGTTGCTCCAAAACCATTGACATCAAAAACTAATCAAGATTAGCTTATACTTGAAGCTGTTTTAGTTACTCGAGTTTGGAAATTGATCTGCATTACTGCAAAGTACACAAAAAGGTAACGAAATGTTGAAAATCATAGCGAGAAAGGCTTAAATTGATTTGTTCCCTAATTCAAGGAGACTCAATGAGTTTTTCTTTGAGCACGCACGAGTTCCTATGAGTTAGGAACTAATTCCTAAAATATAGGAAGAATTCTTAAAATTTAGGGTGAATTCTTAAAAGTTAGGAGTGCAAGAAGCAATTGACTAGTTCTAATTAGTGGAGGGCCGATTTTAGTCTTCTAGTGCGAGTTATTTTGGGTGAAGGTCGAGTTGATTGAGTTAGACTCCTAAATTATAGGTAAGACAAGTTAACACAACCAACGAGCTTTTGTTAACTAATAAATCAACAATTCGACTTTTTTCAAATAGAACTTGCCAATAATAGCCTAATCGAAGTGCTTATAAGGAGGAACTAAGTCACAATTTGATCATTTGTCTTGTGAGCAAGAGTTGGTGAGACAAGACAATAGAGCTCACGGGTTTGTGAGAAGGTTGCACAGATTTGTGTGTGGAGCTTGTGAGAGGCAGTGTGCAAGAAAAGCTTGTGCACAAATCTACGTTGCACGGGTTCCCGCACCCAAGTATCGGATTCTCCGCACCCAAGTACCCTGAAGAACCCAAACGAACCGGGTTCTTCTCAGAAGAACCGTGTTCTTCAAAAAAAAAATTCGGGTTCTTGGGTTCTTTTGGTATGAAGAACCCATCGTTTTTCAGTCAAACATCTGGGGTGTATCCATAACCATGCAAATTAATTTTGAATGCTTCCATATTTGCTATGCATTTCCTTCGCTCTTTTGTATAAAGAACAAGAAACTGATATGGTGTTTTGACCCTTCTCGATACAGTTACATAATGGAAGAAGCAACTTGTATTCTAGGAGGCCTGAATCCTGTCAAGTTATTTGAAATCCAGTATGCTGGCACTTTATAAGATGCTTTTGTAAATAGTTGCTTTTAGAAGGGGTTTTAATTATTCATTACCAAAAAAAGTTATCTGCTTACTCCACAACCAGCAATTTGTAGTGGACAAGAGCATGAATGCATGCTTTGAGATTTTGGAGTTGTTTTAATGTACTGACAATATACCTATCCAAAATTTTACTTGCCTTTGTGGGACTTTCAATAAAAGGAAGTTTGATCAGTAGACAACGTGCAAAACAACCTATCTGCCTGAGTTTTCATAGTTAGCAAAAATCAATCATCTGAGTATCTGAATTACAATACTAATAGGCCTACTTCATCAAGTGTATGTGTAGATTTCAAAAATCACATTCCTCATCAAATTTATTGGTAGGATCTTCATCAAATTTATGTGTAGATTTTGAAACAGTTGTTTTTGACTGCCGCACGAAACTTGTGTGGATATTGCAGCAATTTTTCTGTTGTATCATTTTTCAGTTAATGAATGATTGTTTTCTAACGTTACCAAATCTGTGTTTGCATGGCAGGCATGACAAGCTTAAGAACACTGAGTGGGAAAAACACCCCAAATGTTTGACTGATGCAATTCTGATAAGAATTTTGATGGTAGTCGTTTTCTTAGAGTAAATTAAATTTATAATTTATAAAATATAGTATTATATATGATATATAAATTATAATTTATAATTTATAATATTTATTAATATAAAAATACCCAGACGAACCCACGCACCCTGTTTCAAAAAATGCCGTCCCCGTCCCCGCACTCGCACCCACGTTTCCTAGCAACATAGGCACAAATTGATAGAGGACAACAAAGATCGTCAGTCTTGCAAGGGTTTCAAGCTTAGATCAAGCAGATCAATTGCTTAGTTTCTATCAATAAAATTCTCAAGCAAGCATAGGGTTTTCCCAGTTGGGTTCCCTAGAAAAATATTGTGTTTTCTTGTGTGTTTGTGTTTATTTTTGTTCCCATTTCGATGCAAATTTTATAGAGAAGTTTTGTGTGTCTATATGAAGAGAAACTTGTTTTCAGATTGTTCCTATTAGCATATCAAAATTTTGTCGATTTTTCTACATGATATAGGAGCTCTTGGAACAAAATTAAGATCAAGACATCACAAGAGTGAGCATCTTAGGAGAAGACATCTATGATTTAGCCGCAGGTTGAAGAGGACCATCTTGTGAGGAGCAATTTGGGCATAATTGTGTAGGGTTTTGATGGAATTTTTTCTCTGTGAAAACGCTGTTGTATTTTCTGTCTATTGTAGGGAAGGAAGGTTGAGCCCTACTAGGTGTTGATTTCTGGTTATTGAAGAATAGACAAGGGAAGGTTGAGTTGCTAGACATGTAGCACAAGAGTCCTGGCCTAAAGGAAGGGAAATAACACATGTTTTGGACTAGGTTTGAAGGGCTGACGTGAATAGTCAGCGGGCCCTAACCAGAGGACCTATATTTAGATATAGGTGCACAGGCTAGGTTGATTTGGGGACAGAAGTGATTGTCCAGACCAAAGGTATGTTTATGCTCTTCTAAGGTTTGTGTTGATGTAAGGTTGATTGTCCAGTTTTGGGATTGAGTAGGTGGAAACTTAAGTACTTAGTACATGTGGAGGACTGTTAGTAGGTGCCTAATTATGGCCAAAGAGCAAATCTTGTAAAGGACAACAATAGTGCTAGGAGAGGTAGATATTATTGAAGCCCAAGAATTTGCAGACTTTGAAGGACTAGAGGAGCAGTGAAGTGGGCAGTTCTTGAAGTCGTCATGTACAATGATCATTGAAGGACGAATGAGTTATTAGGAGGCAAAGTTGTGGAGCCCTAGTTCAGTGGGTTGCAGATGGAAAAACCATTGATAAGAGGGCAGATCTAGAAGACCCAATGAGCACACTTCTTAGTGGAGCTAGAGGCTTGCTAGTGGGTTGATCAGTGAGCTAAAGTTCAATGACACAAAAGGAGTTGAGATCATTGATAGTGGTAGATTGTGGACTCACAAAGCATGGTGGGAAAGAACAGGTCATCAAATCAAGTTCCATAGAAGAAAGGAGGGAAGTCTTCTAGTTCAAAGGGAGCAACGACAATAGCAGAGAACATGGTAGTGTTGGAGATAGATCCAGGGGACAATAACACCTTTCTCACTAAGAGGTAGTGTAGAAAATAATATTGAGAAAGGTTTCTCTGATTTGTGCCTTAATTCAAGGAGCCTCAACGAGTTTTTCCTTGTGCATGCACGAGTTCTTATGAGTTAGGAGTGTAAGAAGTAGTGGATTAGTGCTAATTAGTGGAATGCCGAGTTTATTTTGGTTTAAGGTCGTTGATTGAGTTAGGCTCCTAAATTATAGGAAGGACGAGTTAACACAACCAATGAACTTTTGTTAACTAGTTAATCAATAGTTTGACTTTCCTAATTATAGGAAGGACGAGTTAACACAACCAATGAACTTTTGTTAACTAGTCAATCAACAGTTCGACTTTCCTCAAATAGAACTTGCTAGTGATAGCCTAATTGATGGGCTTATAAGGAGGAACGAAGGCACAATTTGATCATTGTCTTTTCAACACGAGTTGGTGAGACAAGGCAATAAAGCTCACTGGTTTGTGATAAGGTTCCACAAGGTTGTGCGTGGAGCTTGTGAGAGGTAGAGTGCACAAGGGAAGCTTGTGCACATATTGATAAAGGGCAACATAGATCAACTATCTTGCAAGAGTTTTAAGCTTAGATCAAATGGGAAAGAAGTGTGTTTTTCAGGTTGAAACAATTGTATTTGTAAGAGATCAATTGCTTAGTTTCTATTACTAAATTTCTCAAGCAAGAAAAAGGTTTTTCACAGTTGGGTTCCCTAGAAAAATAGTGTTTTGCTATTGTCTGATTGTGTTTATTTCTATTCCTATTTTGTTGTAGTAAATTTCATAGAGAAATTATGTGTCTATATGAAAATAAACTTGTTTTTAGATTTGTTCATATTAGCAGATCAAAATTTCGTCAATTTTTCTACACCAAGTCCATATCATGTCTCTTTCGTGATATGTTGTTGAATACTGAGAAGCTATAGGACATTTCAATATAAGAAGCAGATCCCAGTAAGCTAAAGAAAATGTTCCAAATTTTACATTTGCTACTATAACAACAATAAAATCCTCTATTAAAAAAACTCGGAAACAGGTTATTCCTCTACTCTATAATCTATTTCACCTGTATGGATTCTCTCTTTAAAAACAATAAAATCCACCAGAATTCCAAACATGTTCCAATTTTATTAAGGAACTATTTGTCGGGTAATCATTTTTTCATCTTCGTTGTGTGCAATATTATTTGTCTTAACATGGAGCACGAATGAAAGAATCCGCTTTACTCCACATTTTAACAAACACATTTTAACAATTTTATAAAAATACCAAGTGCATATGCCATTCTAAATTTAACATCTTTTTATTTGTTGTGGTGATGTGTGTGCACTTATAGAGAGAGTTTTATCTTTTAGCAATTTTAGTTTTACATCTTTATAAGATGTGTGTGAAAGGTCAAGAATTCATTGCAGAAATGTAGCTTTCAAAGCCTACATAAAGGGGGTAATGGTAAAGAGATTAGAACATAGCTTTCAAACCCTACGAAAAGGGGTAAGGGTAAAAAGACTAGAACATAGCTTTCAAACCCTACAAAAAGTTGTAAGGGTAAAAAGACTAGAACATAAATTTCAAAGCCTACAAGAAGGGGTAATGGTAAAATGACTAACTAGAACATAGCTTTCAAAGCCTTAAAGAGGGGTAATGGTAAAAAGACCAAAACATTTACAGGGGCCATGCAAAATTACTCTCATGGAATTTTCCTTAATGATACTATGATGCCTTTTTCTTACATTGATCTGGTTGTGCACTTGAAGAGTAATGTTTGTTTATGGATGATGATAATTTTCCTACACAACGTTAATAATTCATTAAATATAATCAAGTAAATGTATAATGGCAAAGGCTCTCAATGAATGCAGTAATAAAGCCTAAAAGAAAGGTAATGGTAAAATGTCTAGAGAAGATAGAGAACACATGCCTGATAGTAGTAACATGAAGATAAAGGAAGCATCTAAAATGAGACTTTATGAAAGTGAATTGAATTTAAGCATGGAAACTCTCCAAGTACATGATATTTCCAAGAGTTCAAGCTATAAGAAAGTTGCCACGTTGAACATGGATTTAAATGTGTTATCTTTTTAGTCTGCCAATGCACTTAATGATAAAAATTGTACACCACAAGGTGTAACTCCAGTGGGAACTACTAGGACAGTGACCTCTATCGCCTAAGCAACCTATTCTCACACTTTGGGTTGACACTTTTCCAAATCAAGGGTGGTATCCTTGGGAATTAGAATTACTAAAGCTATAATAATGAAGTTCAAAGATGATGTGAAGGGATAGCTCTAGCAAAACAATGTTTTTGTAATATTATGAAGTAAAAAGGGAAAATAATGAAAGGATTAAAAGGATAGAGTCTATACCAACAAGGGCAAATGGACTCAAGAAGCTAATCTAGGAGGTTAAGACTATAATGGGCCACACACATGCCACAAGAAGAACTTAACATCATTGAAAATGAATCTAAGGAATATTAATAAACATGCAAAATCCTTACAAGAATCACTTCAATCAATTTTCAAAAACTATCTTCAAGCAAAATTCCATCTCTAAGAGTAATTCACACCACAAAGATCACACTAAAACCAAGTAGAAGAGACAAGGAGTTATGTGCTCTTTGAAAAGAGAGGAGAGTGTGATGAGCAAATGATAATGATAAAAGTGAAATAAGGCCTCTATTTGAGGTCAAACATGCCTTATTTTTATAATTTTATAGGCAAAGCCCTAAAACAAGTTTTGTTAAGTGTTTAACAAGTCTAAGGTCCCAAGTCGACCTTAGGATAACTGAAGAACTTGCCATGAATACCAAAAAATAGTCCACGCGTTCTTATTATTTAGGAGCTAATTCCTAAAAAGTAAGACAATTTCCTAAAATTTAGGGCAAATTCCTAAAAGTTAGGAGAACAAGAAGCAGTGGACTAGTGCTAAGTAGTGGAAGGTTGAGTTTATTGCCTTCTAGTGTGAGTTATTTTGGGTAAAGGTCGAGTTGATTGAGTCGGGGTCCTAAATTATCGAAAGGATAAGTTAACACAACCATTTAGCTTTTGTTCTTCAAATAGAACTTTCCAGTAATAGCCTAATCAAAGTGCTTATAAGGGGGAACGAAGGCACAATTTGATCATTGTCTTGTGAGCAAGAGTTGGTCAGATAAGACAATAGAGCTCACGAGTTTGTGAGAAGGTTGCACATGGTTGTGTGTGGAGCTTGTGAGAGGCAGAGTGGTACTAGGCGTTGATTTCTGGTTATTGAACAACAAATAAGGGAAGGCTGAGTTGCTAGACATATAACACATGAGTCTTGATCTTAAAGAAGGGGAATAATGCAAGTTTTGTGGGAGTTTTGGACCAAGTTTGAAGGGTTGACATGGATAGTCAACAAGCCCTAACTAGAGGGTCGAAACTACATATATAGGTGCACAAGTCGGGTTGATTTGGGGACAGAAGTGATCGTCTAGACCAAAGGTATGTTTGTGCTCTTCCAAGTTTTGTGTTGATGTAAGGTTGATTGACTAGGTTTGGGACTGAGTAGTTGGCAACTTAAGTGCAGGTGGAGGACTGTTAGTAGGTGCCTAATGATGGCCAAAGATCATGACTTGTAAAGGACAACAAGAGTGTTAACAATGGAAGATATATTGAAGCATAATAATTTGCAAACTTTGAAGGACTAAAGGAGCAATGAAGTGGGCTGCCCTTGAAGTCCTCATGCACAAGGATCATTGAAGGATTAATGAGTTGTTAGGAGGTAGAGTTGTGGAGTCCTAGTTTAGTGGTTGCAGATGGCCAAACCATTGATAAGAGGGCAGATTTAGAAGACCCAATGAGCACACTTCTTAGTGGAGCTAGAGGCCTACTAGTGGGAATATGAGTGAGCCAAAGTTCAATGACACGGAAGGAGTTGTGATCATTGATAGTGGCTGATTGTGGACTTGCAAAGCATGGTGGGAAACAACAGGTCTTCAGACTAGGTTCTGCAGAAGAAAGCAGGGAAGCCTTCTAGTTCAGAGGGAGCAACCACAACAACGAAGAACATGGTAGTGTTGGAGACAAATCTAGGGGGGACAGGGTTCTTCCAGGGACACATTCCTCACTAAGAGGGAGTTTTGGAAATAATAGCAAGAAATGGTTCCTTGATTTGTGCCTTGATTCAAGGAGTCTCAACGAGTGTTTCCTTGAGCATGCATGAGTTCCTATGAGTTATGAGATAATTCCTAAAAAGTAGGACGAATTCCTAAAAGTTAGGAGTGTAAGAAGCAATTGACTAATGCTAATTAGTGTAAGGTTGAGTTTATTGCCTCCTAGTGCGAGTTATTTTGGGTAAAGGTCGAGGTGATGAGTCTGACTCCTATATTATAGGAAGGACGAGTTAACACAACCAATGAGCTTTTGTTAATTAGTCAATCGACAATTTGACTTTCCTTAATTAGAACTTTCCAGTGATAGCCTAATCGAAGTGCCTATAAGGAGGAACATTTCCTCAAGTAGAAGTTGCCAGTAATACCCTAATCAAAGTGCTTATAAGGAGGAATGTAGGCACAATTTGATCATTGTTTTGTGAGCACGAGTTGGTGAGACAAGACTATAGAGCTCATGAGTTTGTGAGAAGGTTGCACAGGGTTGTGTGTGGAGCATGCGAGAGGTAGAGTGTGGAAGAGAAGCTTGTGCACAAATTGATAGAGGGCAAGCAAAGATCAACATTCTTGCAAGGGTTTGTCATAGATCAAGTAATAAAGACAAGTGTGCTTTTTAGATTGAAGCAATTGTATTTGTAAGAGCTCAATGCTCAGTTTCTACCAATAAAATTCTTAAGCAAGCATAGGGTTTTCTCCGTTGGGTTTCCTAGAAAAATATTGTGTTTTTCTACTATGATTGTGTTTATTTATGTTCCTATTGTGTCGCAAATTTGGTAGATAATTTTTTTTTGTCTATGAAAAGAAACTTGTTTTCATATTAGCAGATCAAAATTTTGTAGATTTTTCTACACCAAGTCCATATCATGTCTCTTTCATGATATGCTTTTGAATATTAAGATGCTATAGGGCATTTCACTGTTAGAAGCAGATCCTAGTAAGTTAAAGAAAGTGTTCCAAATTTTACATTTGCCACTATAGCAACAATAAAATCTCCCAAAATTCCAAACATGTTCCAACTTTATTAAAGAACTATTTATCGTGTAATGAAATGTTCATCGTTGTTGTGTGCAATATTATTTGTCTTAACATAGAGCACAAATAACTTTGATGGATGTTTACCCAAAGAATGAAAGAATCCACATTTTAACAAACACATAATATATAGGTGTCATGCAAGACCGCTCTCTTGAAATTTGTCTTAAACAATTTTATAACAGTACCAAGTGCATATGCCATTCTAAATTTAACATCTTTTTATTTGTTGCGGTAATATGTGTGGACTTGTAGAGTATTTTATCTTAGCAATTATAGTTTTCTATCTTCATAGGATGTGTGAGAAAGGTCAAGAATTCACTTTGGAAATGTAGCTTCCAAAGCCCACAAAAAGGGGTAATGGTAAAAAGACTAGAACATAGCTTTCAAAGCCTACAAAAAGGGGTAATGGTAAAAATGCTAGAACATAACTTTCAAAGCCTACAAAAAGGGGTAATCGTAAAAAGGCTAGAACATAACTTTCAAAGCCTACAAAAAGGGGTAACATAACTTTCAAAGCCTAAAAATGGGGCAATGGTAAAAAGACCATAACATTTGCAGGGGCTATGCAAAACTACTCTCATGAAATTTGCCTTAATGATATAATAATGCCTTTTTTGTTGCATTGATATGTTTGTGCACTTGAAGAGTAATGTTTGTTTGTGGATGATGATAATTTTCCTACATGATAAACTTTGCATGAGGACTAATGTGCACTCCCAAAGAGAGGAGATTGTGATGGGTAAATGATGATGGTAAAATGAGATAAGGCCTCCTCCATTTGAGGTCGAACATGCCTTATTTTTATAATTTTACAGGTAAAGCCCTGAAACAAGTTTTTTAAGTGTTTAACAAGTCTAAGGTCACAAGTTGACCTTAGGATATTTCAAGAACCTAACATAAATGCTAAAAAATAGCCTAGACACTTGGGAAATAATGATCTCCATGATGACATCATCCTCCATATGCACTCAAGATGCATCAAACAATTGACAAAATGGATCATGAGTGCTTCTCACTCCAAGAAAAAACCCAAAGTGCATGGGTATGTTTCTATAAAGTGCCTCCGCAACCATGACATCATCCAAATTATGCCCCATGTCACATTTTTAGGGTTAAGAGGAGTGTCGTGGCATCATAGTGAGTAAGTGTTGCGGTCAAAAAGTGATGTGCAAGCCCTCCCAAGTCATCTTAATGATAACTAACCATCATTTGGGCTCTAGAACAAGCAAGTCCATCAAACAATGTCAAGCCCAACTCGAGGGTGTCCTGGGTCCATCTGGGCACATCATCAACTAGTCCAATTACCAAGCTCATTGGATCAATGTTTCAACTTCTAGAGGTGCATATGGGGGTCACGAACCATGTGGAATCATTTCATAGTCCAACACTCACCTCTAGAGGTGCCATGATGCATCATGAAGGTAAAAAATACTCCCGGAATGGGGTACAATGACTTCTGGAGTGGTGTTGAAGAAGGCCAAGACCATCCTTCAAGTTATCTTTGTTGTTGTGAGAAAAATCCTCTCAAGATAAAGTGAGATCCCTAATCATTAGGGATTAAAACCATTAAATCATCATAGTGGACCATATCTAATGTCAAGGGTACAAGAATACTTTCACATAAAACTCACCTTCAAATGTCTAACTAGGCCAGGACATATAAACAAGCTACCTCACTTATGTTAGGGATGATTAGGTCAACAACCCTCTTAGGTGTTTTTAGCCCTCAAAGGGAGTGACATGTTTCAAGTTGGCCCATCAATCCATGGGTGTGTAATAATGATGGTTGCAAAGTGGGAAAGACTTCAGGGAAGTTGCCACAACTATGAGCTCGATTAATGGGGGTCCAACATCCTGAGTGTATAGATGTAAGCAGGGAGCAATTGTGTTGGCATGAGTTGCCCCTTTCCTAGTTTTGTTTTTTCACACCTCTAGGGAGCCTTTTACTTTAATGATTTGTCTTTATTTGGTTCATAACTTAGGAGCCCAAACTTCCTTTTATATTTTTCTAATACCCCTTAAAGGTGTAGTAGATTTTCATTCATTAGGATTAGGACTTTCAAGAGTTCCTTTCTTTAGAAGAACCATTACATGCTTAATGAATTGGGTGATGGCTAATGAGGTGGATAAAGCTCATTATAGGCTTTTGTCCACACGCTAAACATTGTCCCAACGATCTTTTGCATTTTACATTTTCTTTCATTACGAATTTATATGCTTTTAACTTTCTTTTAGCTACATCAACCTTCGAGGCCAAGTTCCGAGCTATGACTCAAGGATTTGGACAAGGGGTGCCAATCCCAATGACCAATGACTACCAATGCAAAAAATGGAGATGGAGAGTGGAAAGTATGGATTACCTTGGACACACTACATC
Organism: Pinus albicaulis; assembly: GCA_034641835.2. Lineage (NCBI taxonomy): Eukaryota > Viridiplantae > Streptophyta > Pinopsida > Pinales > Pinaceae > Pinus > Pinus albicaulis. The sequence continues at coordinate 1,115,983,843 of CM076584.1, forward strand.
AATTAGTTCCTCCCTAGTAGTGTCCTTTTGATGCAGGGGCATTAAGCACTAGCCAGCAATGTAGGAGTTTTGTCCACATGTTGTGGCTAGGAGGGTTTGAAAACATTCGAATTGTTACAGCTAGGTGTCAACACCTTAGTTGATTGTATTATTTAGATTAATTAGAGTCATAGAAAGTCGAATAGCTCAGTTATTCTAGCTGTCATATTTCAGTTAATTGAATTATTGTAATTACACTGTTGATTTTCCAAAACGGTCCTCACTGAGGAACCAAAGAGCCACATTGTAGTATGTATAAATTGTATTTTCTGAATGTAAAAAAGAGGAGCCGGGAGAAGAAGAGAGATTCTGCAATAAAAATTGTTCACAGATGCTTCCAATTAAATAGTTTTTGTGCGCATTCATCATAGAGTAGTTCGAATCCTTAAGTGTGAAGAGATTGTTTAATTGCGAAGTGATGGACTCTGTGCAGGAATAATTGAACTCCTGCACGAATTCCACTTATCTCTGTTGGTTGTTTATCTTAATTCATTCGAATAACCCTTGCGCATTTAACCCCGCTCGTAGGCGTGATTTGTATAGAGAATCCTGGTTAATATTGGTGAAGTCCCCGTATAAAGAGATAACCTTGTTTTACTGTTAGTTGAAGCCGGAACCGGGACTAAACCTGGAGTTAACGTATGAAAGGAGACCGTAACCGGATGTAACCCAGGTCAACCTCGTACCAAAACTGGAAGCAGAATCGCAAAAGTGGATTGCCCCATTTCGCACCGCTTTTGGTGCGGAGGTGGTATTTTTGGGTCGAGGAGCGATTCCATAGAGGAATCGACACGTGGCAGAGTGGACTGTTCAAAAAAACCACTCTCCCGTACATTTCGCGCGTTAACGTCAGTACGAGGTCGATGAGCGAAATGAGCACAGGACATTGATTTGAGAGAAGGCCATCGGACGGTCTTCGTGTGGCGGAGATACACGATGTTTAAACCAGGTATGGCGCGCACATTTGATTGGTCCATTGACATATATGTGGGGTCCGGGACGAGGGGTTATTATAAAGTCTTTTGTTCATAAAGTGTTGGCTATTAATATAAAATTCCACCGGATAATAACATTATTGCCAAGGGTTATTACACAGTTGTTTATTCAACCGATGCGTTGGGTTTAATTTGAGTGCGAAGGGTTAAGCCTTGGTAATAAAAGTGCGGAGATAATATGTATGTCGGGAATATACTATAACAAGCGAAGGTCGTGAGTTAGTTTATTTGTCAATTTCGCTGAAATTGATAAATAAATATAAAGGAAGGAAAAGAGCCACGTAGTTGTTGACCATCCCTCCATTGGGGCTGATTTTTGGCGTTGTTGCGTCACCTTCCTAAATCCTTAGGCCTTATAGGAGGTTTCACTGGAATAAAGTTGAAGGCCAACCTTCTAGTTTAAGTGTGAAACAAGAATACAATTGAGATTGGTCAATCATCCAGTTTGTCCCATGATCCATATCAGTATGCCTATTAACATTAAATGAAAACACATGATTGCAAGGAGGTTTAAAGTACCTATGGATAGATGACCTAACTTCTCTCAAGAAGTAAATGTTAGATGGGAGAGAGATATGACCTAAAAAATTGGTGGAGAACCCTAACATAGAGTTATGTGCTAACTGTCATGGGGCTGTTGGTGGGATGATTTTCAAATGACTAGAGTTTTTTTTTTCTCCTAGGGGTTAACCACTTTTTGGTGGGCAACAATGCTTATAGACATTTATAAAGAAAAGTTTTTGTGGTTTTCTCCTGCGAGAGTCTCCATGCGAAACTCTGTGTACTATGATTTGAGTTTACATGCATTAAGATTTTGAAGTTAATGAATGAATGATTAATGCTCATTTAAGATTGTTAAAAATTGATCTTACACTAATTCATCTCCCTTCTCAGTATAAGCATAAGTTCAACAATTGGTATTTGAGCAGGTTCCTTCCAAACAATGTAATCATTGGAAGGTAGATTTCGGGAGAACACGTGGTTGGTCAAGAAGATTTTTCCACAAACAAAGCCCCTTTGTTTGATGAAACGACCTATGCATTTTGGAGTATAAGGATGCATAGTTATTTAATGGCTTATTGGGTTTGATATTTGTCAATTAGTTGTGACTGGTTATACAACCCCAAAAACTCGAACGTATCCGATTGAGAAGAAGGCTAGTGAACATAATGCAAAATCCATGAATGCTATCTTGTGTGGTCTATCAGAATTAGACTTTTTCAAGGTGATGCATTGTGAATCAACAAAATAAATTTGGGATAAAATTCAAAACATTTATGAAGGTAATGGCAAGGTGAAGAAGGAAACACTGCAAACTCATAGAAGATAGTTCAAGAGCTTGAAAATCAAAGATGAAGAAAATGTTGAAGCATGTTTCCTCTGTGTGGTTGAAATTGCAAACACCATCATACTTGGTAAGAAGGTTGAAGAACCAGTGATTTTGCAAAAGGTGGTAAGGCCATTCCCCTTAAAATTTGTTGACAAGGTCTGAAGAAATTAAGGATTAGGAGAAATTGACGATGGATGGCTTGCATGGGATTTTCATTGCATATGAAAAAAAGAAAGAAAAATAAAAGCTAACACATAAGGAAGCAACTTTCAAAACATTAAAGAAGACAAAATGACACAAATCATGTGATTGTTCCAACTATGAATTATATACGAAAGATGCACAATTTGTGAGAAAATAGGATTTGTCAAATACAAAGGGAAGCTACCCTTCAAATGTTTTAATTGTGGTAGAGTAGGACATTTTGCTACCAAATGTCCATATGCAAAAATGGAAGATGATGATGAATAAAAACATAGCAATAAAATCAAACCTTATAGACATAGAAAAGGAAAATATACTAAGAAGAAGAGCTTTTACTCTAGAGAGGACAACAACTTTTTTGAAGAAAGTGATGGATATGTTTTTTATATTGACAAACAAGAGTTCCTCTTCATAGTCATGGATACAATCTATTGATAAAGAAATGAAGACAATCGAAAAGAAAAATCAAATTAAGAAGGCGGCAACATTGATGCGGAATTGAATCTTGAAGAATAATTTGTTAGTGCCTTAGAAGAAATAGATAGGCTTAGGGTATAGAATAAAAAACAGGAGGAGGATCACGACCTTTGTTGAAACAAAATAAAAATAAACAATTATCATCATCAAGATTCAATTAGAAGAGGCAAAAATGATAGAAGAAGTGGTGAGAATCCGGTTGAAAGAAAATGAAGAAAATTGCGGGAAGCTAGAAGTTGATATCGTTTCCTTTAAGAAAGGAACTAGAGAAAATATATTCTCAGTTGAATAGAAACTTGAAGCTTGGAAAGAGTGCTAAAATCTTATATAATTTTTTTAGTTGCCAAAGGTCACCATTCATCAATAGGTATTCGGTATGATGAAAGAAAAAATACCCTCCGAGTAAGATGCAAGCACTAAGGTTGCAAAGCCACCACAAAAGGAAAAAGGAAGAAAAGCCTAAAAGCCATGCTAATATTTTCAATTGCTCCATCAACAATGAGAGCAACAATGGGAAAGAAAATGAGGACTAGTGAAAACCAGTTTCTTCTCACAAGAACAACAAGAATGAGTTCAAAAGAGTTCTTCCACCAAGAAGACCTTTCACAACCTTGTATCAAAATCTCTTCCTTTGTTGTTTTTCTTTCAATAATTTTGGTCATAAAGCAATAAATTGTAGAGCTTATACAAGAAGTGATCATGTGAGAAAAAAATAAAGGATCTTATAAGACCTCAAAGAATGATTATGTGAGCAACAAAACCAAATGTTCTCATGGGTTTGTTGATAGAAACTACAAATCATTTGCTCCGCTACTTTATTGCAACTCTAAATGTTATAAGTGCAATAGCTATGGGCACATAACACGTCATTGTAGAAGCAACATAAAAAAGTCTTGTAAACAAAAGGAGGAGATGTTCTCACTAAGCATAGAGAAGAATAAACAAGTGTGAAAAAAATAAGAAAGAAGAATAGAAGGAAGAATGTGAACTTGCATTGTATGCTCAAAACAAAGGAATCTAGTGGTAATACATTGATGGTGGATGTTTAAAACACATGATAGATTAGGACAAATTTCTCACCCTAATGGAAGAAAACGGAGGCAAATTATCATTAGGGATAATGCTTTAGCAATGATGGTTGGAAGATGTATGGTTAGTCTTGATGATGGAAAGGCAAACACATAATGTCTTGTATGTTGAAGGGTTAAAACACAATCTTCTAAATGTTAGTCAAATTTGTGATCAAGGTTTCAACATCACATTTCATTATGAAGGATGTGAGATGAGGAAAGTAGGTCTAGGAAGATTAGTGGTAAATGTAAACAAAGCCTTCAGCAATGTATACATCCTTGATGAAGTCAAAGGAGAAAAATATTGTATGGGACATGTAGATGAAAGCTAGTTATTACATAGAAGGATAGGTCATATAAACTTTGACAATCGAGTAAAATTTAGCAAGACACAAGCAGTAAGAGATATGTCGAGGATCTCAAAACCTATGGACACTATTTGCAAGCCATGGTAGCGCGAGAAGCAGACGAGTGTTAGTTTCAAAACAAAGGAGTACTCAATGTGAAAGCCATTGGAACTTGTACACAGACCTTTGTTGGCCAATAAATATACAAGCTTTAAAAGGTGAGAGTTATTAAATATTTCTTATTGATGATTACGCAAGAATGACATGGGCTACATTTCTTAAAGAAATATTTGAAGCATTTGAGAATTTTAAAGCTTTCAAAGCCCTAATTTAAAATGAGACTAATTTAAAAATCAGGTGCTTAAGATAAAATAGAGGAGTTGATGTATTATGTGAATCATGGAATCAAGTGACATTTTTTGGCAGCAAGGACTCCACAACAAAACGCAGTTGTAGAAAGGAAGAACAAAACTCTACAATAGTAGAACTTGAAAAGCTCTACCAAAGCAAATTATGATTACTATCCCTTATCAATAGGCGTGGTAACAATTTTTGAGACGTGCTATATGTGATTTTACCTTGTCATTTTATTCATGCCATTGTTTAGATATGGAAATCTAAATGTGATGGCTTTAAAAATAGGTAAACATTGAATTGATTTATCAACAACTCATTGGCAGTTAAACTGAAAGAAATCATGCAGAAAGGATCAAGTGGTGCTTTAGCAAGATACATACAAAATATTAGAGTTTCTTCCTTGCTAACTACAAATGACAAGCCCAATAGTAATTTTATTTTGTATGGGTTTACCATTGAGGCTGGACACTGTTAGAAAGGATGCAGTTTTTATACTCTATTCTTGAATTAAACAATGATGGTGTACAATTTGATATTATTTCTTTTCAAGAAATTAAAAAATGTTAAAAACCTCATGTCTTTAGAATCTAATCAAAGGAGTTTCTGTTTTTATTTGTTATTTTTCCAACTAGTTCCACCAAGTTTCAAAGAGTTGTAGAGATCTACAATGTAATGTAAAGCCAAAGAGATTGCCTTTTGGTTAGATTGAGAGAAAATGAAGATAAGTTTTTCTTCTTGTTGCACCACCATATTTTTCCTTGTTACAGTTGCATCAGAGATCAAACTAAAAAATGACAATAGTTAAGCAAAGAATGCATATGTGACCCTCCTGAGGTATGGAACGGTATTAATATGGATCTTATGCTTTCTTAGCTCAATTTCCATGGGTGTGTTATAAATGTAGCTCAATTTCCAAGGGCGTGTTATAAATGTAATTGAAATTTAATTTCTTATTTGTCTTATCACATACTCTGTAAGGTGCTTTTTAAAAGAGATCGACATGAATTTTACGATTACAAGCTCAATTTCCACCTAGGTCTTATAGATTTCACCCACATTTAAATTTTCAGATTTCATTCTATCTCAGCTATATGTTAGACACATATTATTAAAAATCGTTCGGTTTGAACCGATAACCGGTCAAATCGGTCAATTCATTGGCCGATTGGGTCAAACTGGCACAAAAACCGAGTTCAAGGCTTGATTTTGCCCAAAAATCAGAAAAAGGCGGTGCTAACGGATCGGTTTAGGACGAAATCGTCTGGTTTATGGTCAAACCGATGGTTCTGTCCTAAAATGATCGGTTCACTTCCAAGGTCGCAACAGACCCACACACCATGGTTTAGGAAGGTTCCAAGGTGTTTTGGAGGTAAAGTAAGGGTTGTTTCCCTCAAAAAATGCCCTCTCCAACCCTTTAAAAAGAGCTCACCCCCCTCATTTGCCTCACATTTCATTTGGAGTTTTTGTGAGTTTGTTTGGGAGATTGGAGAGTGTTGAGTTTTTGTTGGAGTAGTGGAACAACAAAGAATTTGAGCTAAGTAGTAGCCATCATGCCTCCAAAAGCCAGGGATACTGCATGGGCTCATTGTGATATGATTGATTTCAAAATGATCTGCAAATATTGCCAAAAATATATTGCAGGAAGGGGGGTATTTACAGGTTCAAGCAACGCTTGGCTGAGATAGGAGGCCATGTAAAGCCATGTGGAGCACCAAATGACGTAATAGGGCATATTAGGGCAGAGTATTTTTTAGAAGTTTGTGACTCAAGTCGCTGAACCAATAGAGAAGTTTGTGACTCGAGCAGTTGCAAAGTTTGGGGGTCGAGACTCGACTGAGTTTGATCATGATGAGAAGTTTCAAATGATAATGTTGATCACTAATATCATATATGTATGTTTGTAGTAGGCCAATGGCCCCATAGTTTGTAGGCTTTATTTTTGAATTTTAGAGTCTATTTAGAGCCTCATTGATTATATATTTTGTTACTGAATGTATTGCACTTGGTGCCATTTTTATATATTCACCTTGACATGGTATATATATGAACAAACTTTGCATATTTTGTGTCTATTGGTTTGGAATCATGGTTTTAAATCTTAAAAATAGTTATTTTCATTAAAAATTAATTATTTCATGTGTTTTTTAAAATCTGGTTCGTTGAGATCTAATCAATCCCAGTTTGACTGATTCCAATTTGAAACCCAATTAATTATTCAAACCGGTCTGGTGATCGGTTCTGGTTCCAGTTTTTTTAATTATTATCAAGTTTAGTTTTAACCCAAGGATTAAAATTTCATGGAAATTGAAATGTTTTAAGTTTTTTTTAATAAACATAGTTGTATTACACATGGGTCGTAATAATTACTATAACTAGAGCAAATGATGCTTGCCTTTACATTTACAAGGTACAATTGCATGGTTGTTAATCTAAATATAACTAGAGCAAATGATGCTTGCTTGTCCCTTTCTAATTGATGCTTGCTTTTACATTTACAAGGTACAATTGCATGGCTATTAATCTAAATATAACTAGAGCAAATGATGCTTGCTTGTCCCTTTCTAATTGATGCTTGCCTTTACATTTACAAGGTACAATTGCATGGCTGTTAATCTATATCTAAATGTTTGCAAGTTTAATTTCCATTTGGATTTTAACAATTTCACTTAAATGTAAAATTTTAATGTCTAACCCATTACATTGTTTCAGATACGAAATGATTATAAATTGTGCAAATGATGTTTCTTGACTTACGTAAGGTATTGTTGGAAGGATACAATCCAAATTTCATTTAGATTTATCTTTTAAAGGTCTATTTCATAATAGTTTTACCGTATAAATAAGACAACCATAACTTGAAATATGATATTTATTAACTAAATTTACATTTCCTAGACCTTCTCTACCCAGGTCTTATGGATATCACTCAAATTTAAATTTGCAGATTTCGTCCTATTATGACCTTATTGAACATAGGCCATAAAAATAGCCATAATGGGAAACAATGTATGCTTTATTGTAAGTTGGTAGAGTTACATATTATTATAATACAATTTTTTTTTTTTGTCTTTTTGTAGGTTTGGTTGGTGAGACATGTTCGAGGGGATTGAACTTCCAATCACTTGGATACACAAGGGCTTGCCAACATGCTTTTTTGCCAATTGTGCTACCACCCATGGATATAATACAAAAAAGATTACAATTAGAGTTTACTAAGATTTTCTAAAATGGAAGCTAGAACTTAGCCAAATGTCCAAAAACAGAATCTAAGAGTTCTAGCATAAATAGAAGGAAAATCCTAGCAGATTCATTTGCGTTGTATAAAATCCTAACAAGACATATGCACTGATATATGCTAGTAAGAAACATGTTTTACATAAATTGATAAACAAAAAAAACTAGAGCGAGAGACATAAGTCAAGAGGCCATATGAGAAGGACCTAATTGAGGAGAGGTTGTTTGCTCCTTTCCTTTGCTACATTGCTGATGCATGGGTTCATCCTCGATGATGATTGGATTGGGATTTGTGCCTTTGGAGGTGAAGGTGCTTAAGAGCTCCATTGTCTCGTTGAAACTAAGACCCATAGAGAATCGTGAATTTCACCTATAATCTCTAAAGTCAATCTATAGGGTTTGACTCATAACCATTTGATTCTATAGGGCAATGGCCACCAATGGAAGCAATTTATGTTAACTTTATAAGGCATCATTGGAAAAGTATGGACATTGATTCTATGTTTATAAATTCAATTTCCACCTAGCAATTATAAATCTTGTCCAAATTTAAATTTTCTAGTGATAATACTCTCAACAAATGATTTATTTGAACTCTCTCAGTTAAGAATTGTAAGTTATGGTTGAAAAGGTACGAGTCTAAATTTGATTTTTCTAAGCTCATTTTCTACCTAGATCCAACATATTTGTAAAATTTTTAGGTTTTGATAAAATGATTGTAACTTGAAGAAGAAACGCTCATTTGACCTTGATGTAAGGTGATTTTGGAAATGTATCAATCTAAATTTTCTTCTTCTCTCTCATCGTAAGTGTACTACATATATGATGTAAAAATGACTAATTGTAGTGAATGATATTTGTTGCAATGTTGGAAAGGTATAAATATAATTGTTACTCTTATGACTTTAGTTTCCACCTGGGGCTTACATATTTCACCCAGATTTATATTTTAGGTTTTTTCCTAGGGTGAACTTGTGAAGATGCATCCTAACTATTGGTAAGTTAATGCCTTTGAATGTGAAAAAGAAATTTCTCGATTGAGAGTTGCAATGTTTTGATCGAAAATTGTGGTTAATACTATACTCTCGATTGAGAGTTGCAATGTCTTGATCGAGAATTGTGGTTAATACTAAACTCAACCAAACTCTCGATCTATATTTTAGTTTAAATCTTTATCAAAAGTTAAAGAATCAAGCAAATTCTTAACTGAGAGAGTTCAAATAAATCATTTGTTGAGAGTATTATCTTAGTTGAGTGTGTATATATTTATATGAATTGTCCTTTTTTTATGTGTGGTTCATGTACATTCAAGATCGTTGACCACCATATCCATAGAAACTATTTAGGCAGATCCACCCAAAAGGATCACTTCTCGCTGACTCATTAACAAAGCCTAACCCCTAAAGTGTAGAGTAGAATTGACCCCATTAGCAAGGTGCTTTTAAAGAGGGGAACTTGACCAATTGAGCTAACCCTCGGGGCTTTTTTTTTTGGATGCGGTTCATGAACTCTGGAGATCGATGACCGCTACGTCCACGAAAACATTGTTCTAGGCAAATCCATCAGATGGGATCACTTCATGTCTGCGCATTGACGAAGCCTAACCCCAAGAGCATTGAGGAGAATTGACCTTGTGACCTCTCAATAGCGTGGTGCTTTAACGATGAGAACTCAATTAATTGAGCTAACCCTTAGGGCTGATATATATGAATTGTATTATTTGACCCATAACTCATTTTTCTTTCTTAAATTGGGAGTAATCATTCAAAGTGGCTCAAGTGCATCTTGCTTTTGTGATCACAAATATTCAAGCCAATTAGATTATCTAATAGTTAAATGATCTCCTTATTGGTATGATCCATCTTCCTCCAATATTGGGTGGTAAGTTAAGGATGAATTAATAAAATTCACTTTTAGCAAGTTTTTTATCTCGTTGTTGATATGATTAATTTTCTTTCAATGTTTGGTGGGTAGGTTATGGTTGAATTAATAAACTCACCTTTACTAAGAAGGTAAAAGAGTTTGCATCAATACTTTGTAGGAAGGGTCACTACGAGTCTCTCAATAACAATTAACTTGTAATATAGTTGTGTAAGTGCTTCATGGGCCATTCTAGTGTAATAATAATTAACTTGTAATATAGTTGTGTAAGTGTTTCATGGGCCATTATAGTGTGAATTAACAAAGACATTTTTGAGGGATATTTGGTGGTGGCTTCCTCAATAGGTAATAAATTTGGAGGGAGTATAACAACCCCCCACCCCCAACTAGAGGTAGAGAAAATAATCTCCACCTCTTATGGATGGAATTAACCTTTTGAACTTTTGGACTTCTGGTTGTTAGCAAATATCTTATTAATCATGATGCAACTTCACTTGCTATAACTTTTAAGTTATCTTCAAACATTCCCATGTTTGAGAGAAGACCCAAAGAAGATCCAAAACCATGTCAGGGCCTTTCATTTGTGGTGATAGTTGAATAATATTACAAATAATAGCATTAGGCTTTTGATTTTTTATTTAAGTTATCTCCAAACATTTCCATGTTTGAGAGAAGACCCAAAGAAGATCCAAAACCATGTCAGGGCCTTTCATTTGTGGTGATAGTTGAATAATATTACAAATAATAGCATTAGGCTTTGGATTTTTTATTGTACCCTTGTGGGCATAACATCCACATGGTGCATCGACCTTAAAGGTGGTTCTTGCACTACCTTTTTCCTTTGGCTATGGATTTCTTGAGCCATTTCTAGTTCCCTTTTAGGTAGGATTTGGGATTAACTTCAAGAAGACAATTTTTTCCCATATCATGGATCACATTCATCAATAACAATGTAGTAGTTTTTGTAAGATCACCTTGTTTAATGATATTTTGTTTGTTTGGTTTGTTAAATAACTTCTTTCAATCTTTAAGGGTTTTGGATTCAACTTGTTAATGAGCTAAAGTAGATGACTTTTACCCACATCATGGATCACATTTATGAGTGGCAAGTGTAAGTGGAGTTTTTGTATGACCCCCTTGTATGATGAGCTTTTGTTACATTATTTCAGTAATATCCCTTTTCTTTGATCTATAAATATGTTGCATAACAAAGTGCTAGTGAAAAATCAATTATCCTTGTAGCCAAAGAATTAGGCTTATTGGTTACCTACATAATGTCATTCCAAATGTTCCTGACTTGGGTTGAGTTCCTCCTATTTTCCTAGGGCAATTACACATGGTTGATAGTCTTATTAGGTCTATAAATTATATGTCCAAATAGTTTGGTCTTGTTCCCTTTTCTAGAGGTCCTATAGAGGGTTGAGGGTTTCTTGTGGAGTGCATCAAAGTGTATACTCCAAATGTTATTTTGCCACAAATGCGTTAACTATATCCACTCTTTACTAAGGGGCATCTCTCAATCCTTGCACTTATTTAACATTTAATTGGTTCAATTTCCACCTTAGTGGTTTAATTTTTTTTTTGCATAGCAAACACATGATTAGGCTCCTATTCAAGGGAAGAAGAAGAAAAAGATTAGGAACAAGAATAAAATCAAGGCGGTAATGAAACTAATGTTGGGTGTGACACTCTTGTTAACGAGGGCCAAATGCAACCAAAACAAGGAAATGGAATTAAACAAGGAAGAAGAAGAAAAATATCCTAAACAAGGTAGAAGAAGAAAAATATTAAGAACAAGAATAAAATCAAGGGCCAAACACAACCAAAATGAGGAAATGGACTTAAACATCTTTGTGGGCCAAACACAACCAAATGAGGAAATATTCTTACAAGTGTCTTGATTAACTAAATTTAAACTTAAATGTTAAATGTTTAAAGGCTCAACTTCCTAATCAAACTAACCCACAACAATGTGTAGTCTTACAAAAACACCTTCCGTCCACATTTTTTTTATTTAATTATAATATGCTCAGACTCCTATTTAAGCAACGTTACCAAAATTTTATCTTTGTGCACACTTTGCAATTCATTTTTTTTTTAAACCTAGCTTAGTAGTTCTATGATATTCATTTTTTTTAAAACCTATCTTAGTAGTTCTATGATATTCATTTTTTTTAAAACCTAGCTTAGTAGTTCTATGATACTATGAGTGATTAGGCCCAAACTACGCTATGATAATACTAGTAAGATTATGAAAAAAGAAAAAATTAGAAGAAAGGTAGTTTTTCAATTATGGGCAAAAATATTTTCTTTAATGCAAATTGATTAAATAACTTCTTTATTTTTAGAACATAAATACCATTATGTTATATTTCTTTTATGGAAATGAGCATGGTTTAAACTTGCATTTACCTAATCAACTTATTGTGTGAATTATTTAATTTTAGTATAAAAACAACTAAGATTTTTTTAATGAAAATTGATTATATATATATATATATATATATATATATATATATATATATATATATATATATATATATATTTTGGAACATAAATACCATATGGCTATTAACAATGCTTAAACTGACATTTATCTAATCAACTTATGGTGTCAACTAACTAATTTTAGTATAGAAACAACTAATTATTTTTCTAAATAATTTCTTTATTTTTAGAACATAAATACCATTATGTTATATCTCTTCTATGGTTATTAACAATGCTTAAACTTACATTTACCTAATTAACTTATGGTGTTAACTAATTATTAACAATGCTTAAACTTACATTTACCTAATCAACTTATGGTGTTAACTAATTAATTTTAGTATAAAAACAACTAATTCCTTTTCTAATTTCTATTTTAATATAGAAACAACTAATTCCTATGTGCACTAAGAAGAAACTTGGGAAATTGTATTGGACAAGATTGAAAAGGTTGGAAGGCTCACATAATGGAAACAAGATCTTACTGACCAGGAGGGAAAACATAGGTAAAAAAGTATGAGGTATTCCAAAAATGAGAAATGGAAAGATATAACTGTGTTTGTGTGTGTGTGTGTGTGTGTGTGTGTGTGTGGTTACTTCTATTATATCATACTAAATAGTACAGTGCTGCAGTTCATCATCCAGACTGGAATTGCTAAGTTAGCCAATTCCGGCGGGAAATAGGAAATTTAAAAAAAAACAAAAATGGGGTTGCCTCGAGAGGGGAAACTAGCCCATAAACCAGTCCAAATAACAAGACAATTGTTGCCACTGGAGGGGACACCAAAATTGAACAGAAGTACCCAGTATCTAGATATGCAATGTAGAAATTAAAGCGACATAGAAACTATAACATGGCTGGAAAAAACATGAAAAGTAGGAACCATGGTGTTAGGCGTGCTGATTCTTATCCTTCTGAATAGGCTGGGGAGGCTTCTCTTCCTTGATGGAGCACCCATAGTTGGAGGGGTCGTCCTCCAGCTTGGAAAACTGGGGGTCCAACTTCGGCATGGAGGTCGAACGGGAACCAGTCGCTACATCTTTGCCCCCTTCTGCGCAGTTGCTGCTACCACCACTGTCAATGCAGTCCTTTGAAGGCTTGACTGGCAGAGCCACCATCTTTTGAGTTTGTTGAAAGAAAAAGGGTGACATAATATATTTCCGCATCCTCTTCCTGGACCCTGAACCAAATGGACGAGACTGAACTTCAGGGAGGCACAAAGAGATGTGGGAAGAGAGGTGTTGAGGGTCAAGGACCTTCGACGCATCCAAGTCCAGGGAGAAGTCCACAAAACGTTTCGCAAAGGGATGGATGGGAGGTCGGGAGGGAGAGCCAAGACATCCACTTCTACGACGTCACATATGGTGGCGTCGAGGCATGGAGGTGGGTGAATTGTGGGAATGCGAATGAGTTGAGTGAGGAGGACGAGAAGATTGACAGAAATCAGCGTGGAGCGAATGGGCGGAGGGAGTCTGCAAGGCAGCGAGAGAGGCGGAGTCACAACCGAGAATGACAAAGCCGAGAGTGAAAATGGCAGAAAAACGGAGGGAGAAGTGTTGAAGGGGGACAACACCATTGCCCATAAATGGCCAGGGTTGTCTGCAACCAGGATGAGTAGAGGTAATATCACAATAAGTGAATTGAATAACAGTTAAGGTGATGGGCTGCGGAGCTGGGTTGGCATATTTAATGGCTCCCATGCCAGGGCCGTGTGTCGCCTCGTGGTGAGGACGACTGCCCGATGATGGGGAGGCCAGATGGCAATCAGTGGAACGTCTAAGAGGCACCCGCATCCGGGAAATTATTTTAAATATATTATTATAAAATATATATTTTTTTATTTGTTGGTTTTTATTTGATTTATGAGATTAGATTTTTAGTTAAGAAAATATAGTTTAAGGGTATTTAAATTGTTAAAATTATTTGGGGATTACACTATTCACTAACTATTCTACATCTAGTAAATACTATTGTAAATTATATTTCTTTTTCTTTTAATTTAAAATATAGATTTGTAATCCCATTCTATATATTTTGATCTCATCATTATGATTTTTTTTGTAAGTACCAATATCAATAATTCAATTTCTTAGACATGTTTTAAATCTTTTCAATCAAATTTATAGGCCATCCAAATAAGATTATTAAAAAATATGACAGATAATTAATCCAAATAAAATTATTTAAAAATATGACATATTTAAGTATGAATCCATTCATGGTGGCACTTCATGGAATATCCCTAGAGCTCAATCCATTCATGGTGGCACTTCATGGAATATCCCTAGAGCTCATTCATGTTGTGGCTCTTTTACAGAAATTCAAAGAGCATGTTCACAATGTTTTTGGAAATGGAAGAATAACTAAGTATGATTTCTAACTCTTGTGATGTAACAACTAAACATAATTTCTAACTGTGGTGGCCATCCAAATAAGATTATTGAAAAATATGACAGATAATTAATTCAAATAAAATTATTTTAAAATATGACATATTTGAATATAAATCCATTCATGGTGGCACTTCACGGAATATCCCTTGACCTTGTTCATGTTGTGGCTCTTTTACTAAAATTCAAAGAGCACGTTCACAATGTTTTTGGACATGGAAAAACAACCAAGTATAATTTCTAACTCTTGTGATGTAACAATAACTAAACCTAATTTCTAACTCTGGTTTTAATTTAGGTTCCCATGATAATGATGGATGCATGTGTTATTATATCAGTTATTTGCTCTTTTACCAAAATTCAAAGAGCAAGTTTAGAATGTTTTTGGAGATGGAAGAACAACCAAGTATAATTTCTAATTCTTGTGATGTAACAAAAACTAATCATAATTTCTAACTCTGGTTTTAATATAGGTTCCCATGATAATGATGGATGCATGCGTTATTATATCACTTCTTAGAAGGTAATCACAAAATTCTTTGATTTATTTGACAAATATTTATTAACATCCCTAAAGTTAATATACTAGTTAAATTTTATTTTAGACATGGATAATCAAATTAATTATTTCAAAAAATAATATGAATCATAATTCCGGAAAATGTATTAAAATTTTAAATTTATGATTTACCCATATTTATAACTAGATCCCAAAAGAGATACTGCATATAAATAAATTTGCATTAGATAATTTGTATAACTTATTGCATATAAATAAAATTACATTAGATAATTATTATAACTTATGACATATAAATAAATTTGCATTAGATAATTCTATAACCTATTACATATAAATAAAATTACATCAAATAATTTTTATTATATATATATATATATATATATATATATATATATATATATATATATATATATATATATATATATATATATATTTTACATTCTTACAATTTTTTTTAGGAAAAAACCAACTAATTATTACCACTAAATATGAATATGATGATATCATGGTTACTACTACACAATCATTCTTATTGTCCTCTAAATAAGAGATTTTCTACAAAAAGAACTAGTTGTAAGATTGTTATTTTAGAATTAATTTATTATTATTATTATTGTATTTTTTTTCTGATAAAAAGAAAAGAAAGAACTTGAGATCCAATATCATAGTTAATTATTTGATTCACACGAAGGTTAATATGATTTTTTTTTTGTGCTTTCATATCCCCTAAGGAATAAAGAAATTTGAATAAAGCACGAGCTTTCTATAGGATTATAATCAAACATTTGATTTTTTATGAATCTTGCATTTTAAAAATGATAAGAAATCAATAATTACAATCTTCTTCCCATGGGAAACCTTCGTTCACAATGAATACAATGTACACGACATTATTTGATGATCCTTAAGGCTAGGTCTCCTTAATACACACACACACACACACACACACAAAATGAGACCATGAGAGGTTCTAGCCTACATAACAATATAACAATAGAAATGAATCACATAATATCTAAGGCTTAATAAGGGGTTTTAGGGTTAACATAGGGTTTAATATGCTCCTCCCCTTCACCGAAGTGTTGACCTCAACTCTTGAATATCTATGGATGTTTATGCATGAACAACTCATCTTCCCATGTCATTTCTTCCATTGGTAGGTTCTTCCATTTGATGACATAATCAGGAATTGGTCGATTTTTCAACTGCTTGGTCAATACTTCCAAGATTGTTTCTAGTTCTAGTATTATTTTCCCTTCTTCATTAATCTTTGGGAGAGTGATTTGGATCGAGATCTTGTCACTAATTATCTTTTTAAAGAAATATACATGAAATATTGGATGTACATGTGTGATCTGAATGGAAAGTGAAATATATACATGTTATTCATTCACCCATAATATTTATCCACCCATGATATTCATCCACCTATGGAATCTACTCAGGGTATTGTAAGTGACATCCACCCATGGAATCTACCCATGGTATTGTAAGTGACATCCACTCATAGTATTCATTCACCCATGTTATTTGCATCATAGTTATTAGTTAACCACACAAAATCTTTGTCATGGAAGTCCATTTTCTAGGCCTCCCACTATTAGTATCACAATTGGCCACAAGAATTATAGAGTATCTTTATCCTCAAATCTTTTCTTTTCATGGTTATGGGTCATCCAAAATCCCACACTTCATCGAAACCAATTTTCTTGGCTGAACAGTGTTAATATCATAGTTTGTCACAAACGTTACATGGTATCTCTATCTTTGGATCTTAGTTTGTCATGGTTATGGATCATCCATAAACCCATGCTTAATCGAAGTCCATTTTCTAGGCTATACACTGTCATTATCATAGTTGGTCACAAGCATTACATGACATCTCTATTCTGAGATCTTCATTCATTATGGTTATGGGTTAACCACACAAAACACTTATGTTTGGTGGTTCTTCATATTCAACAAAGGATTCTCAGGAGGGAACTTCACGCAATGGGGACCATTTATTCTTAAGGAGTGTAGAAATTATATGCACTAAGCATGCATATGTCCTTGATTCACCTGATCTCACACTATTTAACTTTATGCAAAACACTGAATCAATTCCACTTGTTAATCTTTTGCGGAAAAATTACTTGCACACACATGTGAAGCATAAACAAAATAATCAATCGCACATAACACAATTTTTAACCAGGAAAGCCTGAAGCTGAAAACCCCAACTATATATTATGTATCATGAAATCATATGACAATCCTCATACAAAGCTTATCAAGCTCTCAGTACAGTACAATCGTCATACACTAATCAAGACCAATCTTGCAAATCCTTGTACCGATCTTTGCCTCCTGCTAACTTGCGTCCACTGCGTAATCTCTGCTAAAGAATAGCTCTGAATGAATTTGAATTACCCTTGCCTTGATTGCAAAATCCTCATTGGAAACTCCAATGTGTGTGTGATGCAATCAATGCATCACTATAGTCACAACAGATATTCTATCTTGCCCTTTCACCTACCTCTCCACTGGGTCTCCACTGAAACTACCATGCACTATAGTTAGCTGTTATATTGTTCAGTTGAATAATGAGTTATTATTTGTGAATTAATTTACTAATTAATTCACTCCACTCTCACTAGTGTATCAATCAATTAGACTAGATATAACTAGCTCAACTGAGTCTAACTGAGTTAAACTAAATACAACTCCATAACTACTTCTTTCAAATGTGTCATAACTCTGTCACTTGAGTTCTAACTGAGTCCTCCATGCATTAGCTCCAGTAAACCCTTGGAATTGCGTAATTCCCTCAGTCCACTGATGTGCCACATCTGTGCACTGAACTGAATTTCTCCAAGAGAATAAGTTGTTGTTTAGTGTTTGATTATTATTAGGAGCTAATAATAATCGACATGCATCTATTTTTAGATCAGCGATCTATAAATAGACTTCGCCCAATATTTTAAAGATAGAATTTCATCTATTTTTCCAACTTGATCAACCATCCACAAATATCATCCTGGAACTTCTGAGATATGATCACCATGTATAAAAATAGACAGTCTAAAAATAGATTTGTGCCAAAAATAGCCCACAGGCCCACTTAGTGAAGGTGACTCTTTTCACTAAGCTCATCATCTTGTTGAATCTCAACACTCCCTTTCAACAAGATAGGGATTATCCTTCACCCCAATCCTGCCTCTGTGGTATTCGAATTTGCTCTTGGTGAGCGCCTTCGTCAGATTATCTGCATCTTGATCCTTTGTAGGAATGTACTGAAGCAACATGATCTTACACTGCACACAATATCTGATATGATGATACCGGATATCAATATATTTAGATCTATCATGAAACACAGGATTAGCCGAGAGTTTAATGCAACTCTGATTATCACAATGTATCATTATGGGATCTAAATGTGAACCGAACAAACCAACCAGGATCTTCCTCATCCATATAGCCTCACATGCAACTTGACTTGCTGACATGTATTCCGCTTCCGTTGAACTGAGTGCCATGGATCTTTGTTTCCTGTTGTACCAAGAAACTGTCGTAGATCCGATATTGAAAATCCCTCCTGATGTGCTCTTTCTGTTTGTTGGGCTTCCTGCCCAATCTGCATTCGTGAAGCCATGCAAATTCACCTCATCCGTCTGTCTGTACAATAAACCATACTTAGATGTGCCCCTGAGATATCTTAGGACATGCTTGCCTGCCTTTAAAGAGCTTGGTAGGCTTAACCATCGCTTGTGAAAGCTGGTTCACCGCATAGCAGATGTTCAGTCTTGTATTGACTAAATACATGAGTGAACCCACCAACTATCGATAAACAGTGGCATCCACTGCCTCTACCAATGTAGCATCCTCTTTCTTCCAATTTCCTGGAAGAGGAGTGTTGATAGGCTTGTAGCCTTGCATGTCAAACTTCTCCAGTATCTCGCAGGCATATTTTCCTTGAGACACAAATAGTTCACCTTCCCGCTGCCATATTTCCAATCCAAGGAAATAATGAAGGAGGCCCAAATCCTTCATCTCAAACTCCTTTGCAAGATCTGCCTTGCATGAGTGTATCAACTGCTCATCACTCGTTAGTATTAAATCATCAACATAAAGAACAATGATTAAAAGCTTACCCTCCACCACAATTTGGTACAGGTTTGCATCCGCCTCACTCTTGGTGAAGCCAAGTCCAGTGAAATAGCTATATATCTGAGTGTACCAAGCACATGGTGCTTGTTTCAGACCATACAAAGTTCTTTTGAGCCTACACACATGCGACTCGTTGTTGAAGATCTCAAATCCTTCAGGGTGCTCAATGTACACCTCTTCCTCAATGATCCCATTAAGGAACGTAGTCTTCACATCCATCCGATGAATGTGCCAACCCATTTGTGCTGAGAGAGCAAGGATGGTCTGTATGGAAGAATACCGTGTGACAGGTGCAAATGTTTCTTCATAGTCAATCCCCTCAATTTGTGAGAAGCCCTGAGCAAAAAATCTTGCCTTATACTTCTCGATGCTCCTATCAGCAGTTTGCTTTACCTTGTAGATCCATCTTGATCCTACAACTTATTTTCCCACCGGCCTTGGAACAATCTCCCAAGCACTATTTCTTACAATGGAGTCATACTCCTCCACCATGGCATCTACCCATGTGGGCTCCTGCACTGCTTCTTCGAAATAAGATGGCTTTGTCACAATACACTTGCTCATAAGAGCCATGTATCTAGTAAATCGGTCAGGTGACTATCTCTGTCTGCGCTGTGATGTAGGAACTCCTACATTCTGTGCCGCATCAAGCTTCAATCCCTCAGATTTTTTGGTACGCTTTCTGCCCTGTCTAATGTTTGGTTTTGCATGAGTGGACTCCTCCACTCCATGAATCTCCTCCTGTGGCTGATCCACGTCCAGAGGCTCATCTTTAGGAACAAGAAGTTCCTCCTCAGCATGCAAGTGTAGCTCCCACTCAAGCGACAACTTCATGGCTTTCACCTCATTAAATTTTATATCCCGTCGCACAACAGTGATCCGACAGTCTGGAAAATACACACGATAGTTATGGGGTGTTTTCTGTGTACCCCACAAATATCCCAACTTCTGCAGTCGGCTCCAGCTTCTTCTTGGCGTCCTTCGTCACATGAATGTAAATAGGTGAGCCAAAAATCTTCAAATGAGAAATATCAAGCTTCTTACCAGTAAAAGCTTCTTCAGGTGTACTCATGCCAAGTACTCTATGAGGACAACAGTTTTTCACATAAACCGCAGTGTTGCATGCTTCCGCCCACGGGTGCATCGGTAAGCCCTGGTCATGCAGCATCACTCGTGCAACACCCATGATCGTTCTGTTATTTCTCTCCGCGACTCCATTATGTTGTGGGTTATGAGGTGCTATGAGTTCTCTTCAAATTCCTTCTTTGCTACAAAAGTCTTTGAATTCGCCCGAGATGTATTCACCACCATTATCACTCCGTAGATCTTTCACTTGCTTCCCCGACTACTCCTCCACCAATGCCTTGAACTCACAGAACTTTGAGAATGTTTCACTCTTCTTCTGCATGAAGAAGATCTAACATCTACGAGAATAGTCATCAACAAATATCATATAATACTTGTGTTTTTCTTTTGAAGCAACCGAGAAAGGTCCACACACGTCTGTGTGAACTCTCTCCAAGATCACCGAAGCACGGTTCTCCTTCTCATGAAAGGTGGTCTTCACAAACTTACCCATAGTACATCCCTTGCACTGATCTGACTGCGCAAGAGTACCCTTGGGAAATCCAGTAGAAATTTGCTGCAAAATATTTAAAGCGCCATGGTGAAGATGACCCAATCTCCTGTGCCAAAATTCTCCCTCATCCCAGCTCACCACTTATTTTTCTTTGCCCACCATTGCAATGCAGCCATCTAGCTCCAGCTTGTAGAGATTTTTAATTCGAACCCCTATCTTCTTGGTTTGGCTCGTTGTTTTATGTCGAAGGAAGGCTTTTCCCTCACTGAAAACAACATCATAACCTTTGTCTTCCAGCATTGCAACTGAGACCAAGTTCTTCTTCAGAATTGGAACATGCATGAAATTCTTCAACAAGAATGGATTACTGGACTCCCTCTCAAAGGTAATGGTCCCAATGCTAGCCACACTGTACCGACCATCGTCGCCCATCTCTATATGCATCTGGAGGTCCTTCTCCTCCAAGTCACTAAACAACTCTTTGTCTCCCGTCATATGGAAAGACGCACCACTATCAAGATACCACACTGATCCCATGCAGCTTGAAACCAAGCAAGCGATCACGGAGAAATCAAGTTCAAATTTCGAGGTTAAGGCCTCTCCAGCTGCAGATCCAACAGCCTTCTTGTTCTTCTTCTTCTGTGGACAGTTAGTGGCGAAATGCCCATGTTTGTGACAGTGAAAACACTTCACTTTGGACAAATCCTGCTTCTTGCCTTTAGCATCGGATTTTGAAGGATGTTTCTTCCCCTTCCCTTTCCTTGCTTTGGCGGCCAAAGCGCAATTCTCTTCATCTTCAATCTTCGATGAAGATCCATCCTTGGTACCCCGCCTTAACTCCAACTGCACAAGATCCGACCAAAGTCGCTCCCATCTCGGTAGTTTCTCCCGTCCATTGACAGAGTCTTCGTAGCTATGCCAACTCTTCAGAAGCCCAAGGAGAGCCAAGCTCACCAAGTCTTCATCATAAACAGTAACCCCCACACTTCCCAATTCATCCTTGCAGTGGACAAACTTCGTGAGGTATTTTGGAATACTGTTGCCTTTCTCCATTTTTATTTTTCTGAGCTTGTCTTTAAGCACCAACTTCCTCTGGTCACTTCTGCTTTGGAACAAGTTTGTCAAAGCCTTCTACATTAAGAATGGAGTGGCTTTCCCGTGAAGGCTGGATGCAATATGGTCCTTCACATCTTCCAACAGAATTCTCCTCGTCTTTACTATCTTCTTTTTCCATGCGTCAAGTAATGCAGCATCGCTAGATCTTGGCTTAGGAACATCGCTATTGATGAAATCCTTCAATCCATTATCCTCCAGCACTGCCTCCATCATGTCCTTCCAGGCTATGTAATTCGAGTTCCCATCAAGGGCATACTCCAATCGCAATCCATTGAAAGCCATTTCAATGTATACTCAACTTCTGCACCAAGCCTATCTTCTGCAGCAAATTCGAATTGTCTACCAGCACAAAATCACTTCACAATTGCAATATTCAATCAACAATGATCTGATACCATGTAGAAATTATATGAACTAAGCATGTATATGTCCTTGATTCACCTGATCTCACACTATTTAACTTTATGCAAAATACTGAATCAATTCCACTTGTTAATATTTTGCGGAAAAAATAATTGCACACACATGTGAAGCATAAACAAAATAATCAATCGCACATAACACAGTTTTTAACCGGGAAATCCTGAAGCTGAAAACCCCAACTATATATTATGTATCATGGAATCATATGAAAATCCTCATACAAATCTTATCAAGCTCTCAGTACAGTCCAATCGTCATACACTAATCAGGACCAATCTTGCAAATCCATGCACCGATCTTTGCCTCCTGCTAGCCTGCCTCCACTGCGCAATCCATGCTGAAGAATAACTTAGAATGAATTTGAATTACCCTTGCATTGACTGCGCAATCCTCATTGGAAACTCCAATGTGCGTGTGATGCAATCAATGCATCACTATAGTCACAACAGATAGTCTATCTTGCCCTTTCACCTAACTCTCCACTGGGTCTCCACTGAAACTACCATGCACTGTAGTTAACTGTTGTATTCTCCAGTGGATTAATGAGTTATTAATTAATTTACTAATTAATTCACTCCACTCTCACTAGTGTATAAATCAGTTAGACTAAATACAACTAGCTCAACTAAGTCTAACTGAGTTAAAATAAATACAACTCCATAACTATTTCTTCCAACTATGTCATAACTCTGCCACTTGAGTTCTAACTGATTCCTCCATACATTAGCTCCAGTAAACCCTTGGGAATTGCATAATTCCCTCAGTCCACTAATGTGCCACATCTGTGCACTGAACTGAAGTGCCCCAAAAGAATAAGTTGTTGTTTAGTGTCTGATTATTATTAAGAGCTAATAATAATCGACATGCATCTATTTTTAGATTAGCGATCTATAAATAGACTTCGCCCAATATTCTAAAAATAGAATTTCATCTATTTTTCCAACTTGATCAACCATCAACAAATAGCATCCTGCAACTTTTGAAATATGATCGCCATGTCTAAAAATAGACTTTCACCAAAAATAGCTTGCGGGCCCACTTAGTGAAGGCGACTCTTTTCACTAAGCCCATCATCTTGTTGAATCTCAACAAGGAGGGAGGAATGATTTGAATGGAAAGTGACACCTACACATGGTATTCATTCACCCATGGAAGAGGAGTGTCGATAGGGTTCCAGCGTTGCATGTGAAACTTCTCCAGTATCTCTTGGGCATACATGCCTTGAGACACAAACAGTTCACCTTCTCGCTGCCATATTTCCAATCCAAGTAAATAATGAAGGAGGCCCAAATCCTTCATCTCAAACTCCTTTGCAAGATTTTCCTTGCATGAGTGTATCAACTGCTCAGCACCTATTAGTATTAAATCATCAACATAAAGTACAATGATTAAAAGCTTACCCTCCACCACAATCTGGTACAGGTTTGCATCCGCCTCATTCTTGGTGAAGCCAAGTCCAGTGAAATAGTTGTCGATCCAAGTGTACCAAGTACGGGGTACTTGTTTCAGCCCATACAGTGCTCTTTTGAGCCTGCACACATGCGACTCACCACTAAAGATCTCAAATCCTTCAGGCTGCTCAATGTACACCTCTTCCTCAATGATCCCATTAAGGAACATAGTCTTCACATCCATTTGATGAATGTGCCAACCCATCTGCGCTGAGAGAGCAAGGATGGTCCGTATGGAAGAATACCGTGTGATAGGTGCAAAGGTTTCTTCATAGTCAATCCCATAAATCTATGAGAAGCCCCGGGCAACAAATCTTGCCTTATACTTCTTGACGCTCCCATCAGCGACTTGCTTTACTTTGTAGATCCATCTTGATCCTACAACTGATTTTCCCACCGGCCTTGGAACAATCTCCCAAGCATTGTTTCTTACAATGGAGTCATACTCCTCCACCATGGCATCTACCCATATGGGCTCCTGCACTGCTTCTTCGAAATAAGATGGCTCTATCACAATACACTTGCTCATAAGAGCCATGTATCCAGTAAATCGGTCAGGTGACTGTCTTTGTCTGCGCTGTGATGTAGGAAATCCTACATTCTGTGCTGCATCAAGCTTCATTCTCTCAGCTTCTGTGGTACGCTTTCTGTCCTATCTGATGTTTGATTTTGCATGAGTGGACTCCTCCAGTCCATGAATCTCTTCCTGTGGCTGATCCACATCCAGAGGCTCATCTTTGGGAACAAGAAGTTCCTCCTCCGCATGCAAGTGTAGCTCCCTCTCAAGCGACAACTTCATGGCTTTCACCTCATTGAATTTTATATCCCGTCGCACAACAGTCATCCGACTGTCTAGCAAATACACACGATAGTTATGGGGTGTTTATGTGTACCCCACAAATATCCCAACTTCTACAGTCAGCTCGAGCTTCTTCCTGGCGTCCTTCGTCACATGCATGTAAACAGGTGAGCCAAAAATATTCAAATGAGAAATATCAGGGTTCTTACCAGTAAAAACTTCTACGGGTGTACTCATGCCAAGTACTCTATGAGGACAAAGGTTTTTCACATAAACCGCAGTGTTGCATTCTTCCGCCCACAGGTGCATCGGTAGGCCCTGGTCATGCAGCATCGCTCGTGCAGCATCCACGATCATTTTGTTCTTTCTCTCCGCGACCACATTCTGTTGTGGGTTATGAGGCGCTATGAGTTCTCTTCGAATTCCTTTTTTGCTACAGAAGTCTTTGAATTCACCCGAGATGTATTCACCACCATTATCGCTCCGTAGAGCTTTCACTTGCTTCCTCAACTCCTTCTCCACCAATGCCTTGAACTCACAAAACTTTGAGAACGTTTCACTCTTCCTCTGCATGAAGAAGATCCAACATCTACGAGAATAGTCATCAACAAATATCACATAATACCTATGTTTTTCTTTTGAAGAAACCGAGAAAGGTCCACACACATCTGTATGAATTCTCTCCAAGATCACCGAAGCATGGTTCTCCTTCTCATGAAAGGTGGTCTTCACAAACTTACCCATAGTACACCCCTTGCACTGATCTGACTGCGCAATAGTACCCTTGAGAAGTCCAGTAGAAATTTTCTGCAAAATCTTCAAAGCGCCATGGTGAAGATGGCCCAATCTCCTGTGCCATAATTCACCCTCATCCTGGCTCACCACTTCTTCTGCTTTGCCCACCATTGCAGTGCAGCCATCTACCTCCAGCTTGTAGATATTCTTAATTCGAACCCCTATATTCTTGGTTTTACCCATTGTTTTATGTCAAAGGAAGGCTTTTCCCTCACTTAAAACAACATCATAACCTTTGTCTTCCAGCATTGCGACTGAGACCAAGTTCTTCTTCAGACGTGGAACATGCATGACATTATTCAATAAGAATGGATTACCGGACTCCCTCTCAAAGGTAATGGTCCCAATTCCAGTCGCATTGTACCGACCATCGTCGCTCATCTCTATATGCATCTGGAGGTCCTTCTCCTCCAAGTCACTAAACAACTCTTTGTCTCCTGTCATATGGAAAGACGCACCACTATCAAGATACCACACCGATCCCATGCAGCTTGAAACCAAGCAAGCGATAAAGGAGAAATCAAGTTCAAATCGTGAGGCTAAGGCCTCTCTAGTTGTAGATCCAGCAGCCTTCTTGTTCTTCTTCTTCTGTGGACAGTTAGTGGCGAAATTCCCATGTTCGTGAAAGTGAAAACACTTCACTTTGGACAAATCCTGCTTTTTGCCTTTAGCATCGGATTTTGAAAGATGTTTCTTCCCCTTCCTTTTCCTTGCTTTGGTAGCCAAAGCACAATTCTCTTCATCTTCATTCTTCGATGAAGATCCATCCTTGGTACCCTGCCTTATCTCCTCCTGCACAAGATCCGACCAAAGTTTCTTCCATCCCGACAGTTTCTCCCATCCATTGACAGAGTCTTCGTAGCTATGACAACTCTTTGGAAGCCCAAGGAGAGCCAGGCTCACCAAGTCTTCATCATCAACAGTAACCCCCACACTTCCCAGTTCATCCTTGCAGTGGACAAACTTCGTGAGGTATTTTGGAATACTGTCATCTTTCTCCATTTTTATTTTTTTGAGTTTGTCTTTAAGCGCCAACTTCCTCTGGTCACTTCTGCTTTGGAAAAAGTTTGTCAAATCCTTCCACATTAATAATGCAGTGGCTTTCCCATGAAGTTTGGACACAATATGGTCCTTCACACCTTCCAACATAATTCTCCTCGTCTTTGTTGTCTTCTTTTTCCATGCGTCAAGTAACGCAGCATCACTAGATCCCGGCTTAGGAACATCGTTATCGATGAAATCCTTCAGTCCATTATCCTCCAGCACCGCCTCCATCCTATCCTTCCAGGCTATGTAATTCGAGTTCCCATCAAGGGCATACTCCAATCGTAACCCATTGAAATTCATTTCAATGTATACTCAACTTCTGCACCAAGAATCTTCTATAGCAAATTCGAATTGTCCACCAGCACAAACTCACTTCACAATTGCAATCTTCAATCAACAATGCTCTGATACCATGTAGAATTTATATGAACTAAGCATGCGTATGTTCTTGATTCACCTGATCTCACACTATTTAACTTTATGCAAAATACTGAATCAATTCCACTTGTTAATCTTTTGCGGAAAAATTAATTGCACACACATGTGAAGCATAAACAAAATAATCAATCGCACATAACACAGTTTTTAACCGGAAAAGCCTGAAGCTGAAAACCCCAACTATATATTATGTATCATGGAATCATATGACAATCCTCATACAAATCTTATTAAGCTCTCAATACAGTACAATCGTCATACACTAATCAGGACCAATATTGAAAATCCATGCACCAATATTTGCCTCCTGCTAGCCTGCCTCCACTGTGCAATCCTTGTTGAAGAATAACTCTGAATGAATTCAAATTACCCTTGCCTTGACTGCGCAATCCTCATTGGCAACTCCAGTGTGTGTGATGCAATCAATGCATCACTATAGTCACAACAAATAGTCTATCTTGCCCTTTCACCTACCTCTCCACTGGGTCTCCACTGAAACTACCATGCACTGTAGTTAACTGCTGTATTGTTCAGTTGATTAATGAGTTATTATTTGTGAATTAATTTTCTAACTAATTCACTCCACTCTCACTAGTGGATCAATCAATTAGACTAGATACAACTAGTTCAACTGATTCTAACTGAGTTAAACTAAATGCAACTCCATAACTACTTCTTCCAACTGTGTCATAACTCTGCCACTTGAGTTCTAACTGAGTCCTCCATGCAGTAGCTTCAGTAAACCCTTGGGAATTGCATAATTCCCTCAATCCACTGATGTGCCACATCTGTGCACTGAACTGAAGTCTCCAAGAGAATAAGTTGATGTTTAGTGTTTGATTATTATTAGGAGCTAATAATAATCGACATGCATCTATTTTTAGATCAGTGATCTATAAATAGACTTCGCTCAATATTCTAAAAATAGAATTTCATATATTTTTCCAACTTGATCAACCATCAACAAATAGCATCCTGCAACTTCTGAAATATGATCAGCGTGTCTAAAAATAGACATAGTCTAAAAATAAACTTGCGCCAAAAATAGCCTGCGGGCCCACTTAGTGAAGGTGACTCTTTTCACTAAGCTCATCATCTTGTTGAATCTCAACAAGGAGGGAGGAATGATATGAATGGAAAGTGACACCTACACATGGTATTCATTCACCCATGGTAGTTATTCATACATGGTATTCATCCACCCATAAAATCTACCCATGGTATTGTAAGTGACATCCACCCATGGAATCTACCCATGGTATTGTAAGTGGCATCCACCCATGCTATTCATTCACCCATGGAATCTACCCATGGTATTGTAAGTGGCATCCACCCATGTTATTTATCTACCCACGGTATTGTAAGTGACATCTACCTATGGTATTCATTCATCTATGGTACTTACCCACCCATGGAATTTACCCGTGGTATTGTAAGTAAAAAAACTATAGGTAACAAATCACATTTTGTGAAAGGACACATTGTCCACCACAACATATCTTTTACAATTTTTCTCTATTTTAATATAAAAAAAAAAATTTGTGGTTTTGTTTACTGTGTGTTCTCTTTTCTTCTAGCATTTCATTTTTTTAGATCTTGGGGGCCTCTCCCCAAGATCTGGATCAATGTAAAGGAGGAAAATCCAATTTGTAAGCCATACTTCCAATCCTTTACAACACCTTACAGGGGCCATAATAACTC
Organism: Pinus albicaulis; assembly: GCA_034641835.2. NCBI lineage: Eukaryota > Viridiplantae > Streptophyta > Pinopsida > Pinales > Pinaceae > Pinus > Pinus albicaulis. The sequence goes on from CM076584.1 coordinate 1,116,012,682, forward strand.
GATGCTAACTTATTTTCCTTTATTTGTTGTTTAAGGGACATTTGTTTATAATGTTATAGTCTCACAAATACCTAATTTGGCCCCACCTCAAATTCCCTTTCTTTGCGATGTTTAGCTCCTTATTGTTTCATGCTATTTTGCATCATAACTAAGTTTTCCTTCAATAGTTTGTAAACCTTATTGGTACCGTATGTGGTCCTCTACTACTTGAGCCTTCATAGTCCCTTTCAAGGGTGATGTGATGGATGGAGGATGAAATACATAAATTTTCATAAAAGGTGAGATTTTGATGAGGTATGGAAGGATGTGTTGTACTAATATTTTCCCAAGGTTAACCATTTGATCCACGGTGTCTATTTCTCATATGCAGATCAATGCATATATCCTTCAAAAAAATAATTCACAATCTTAGTTTTCCCATCAAATTCAGGATGGTAAGATGAGCAATGCAATAATTGAAAAATGTTTTTTTTAGGATTTAAATTTTTTCCTATATAGTATTGTAGGTGACTATTCTGGATTGAAAATTTATATGGATAGAATGTTGACAGATATTTGAATAAAAAAACATGTAATTTATTATTAAAATTGGTAATTTTTTGGCGAATATCATCTATTTAATCATATATATGTCAAAATTAGATGATTTTTTAACCAAATTGACGAATATATATATATATAATTTTTTCAAAAAATGTTCGAAAAGTAGTCCATTTTTAAAATTCGCCCCTAAATTTTTCCCTTCAATTGAGTACTCGAACAAGAAAATAATTTAGTCCAAATTTCCAATGAAAATGGGATCCTTGTTACTTACAATAATCTTTGGTGTTCAGTGAGATTTTGGATTATTTCCATGAATGCTTCTACCATTGTACTTTCTTTAAAAGAATGAGAAAGAGAGCAAAAATGGGTGTGAATTGTCATTCCATCTACCACTACCATAATTACACACTTTCCTTCATATCTGGGTAACCTTATAATAAATCCCATTGAAAATTCTTCCCAACGTTCGCTTGGTATGGCTAATTGCAGAAGGGGCCACATGATATTGATTATCTCTCCCTTATTTTGTTGGCATACCACACATTCCTCCACAAAATTTTGCACATCTGCTTCAAAATCTTCCTCAAAAAAATCTTTCTTTATACTATGGTATGCCTTCAAGAAGTCATGCTAAGCTAGTGTAGGATATGATTTTCTATGCGGTCAATGACATAGTTCTAACTTTGTGGTATATGTGAGAATATGATATGGTTAAAACTTCGTACTAACAACCTCAAATGTGAGTAATTTCTAAAAGAACGAGTGTCATGAACTTGTAAGGTGTGGTTTAATTGGGTGACGATAAGCTAGGAGTCAAGGAACACATATAGGTGGTGAATACCAAGGTAGAAGGTGTCAACCAATAGGCTTATGACGACATTGTATTTCTATTAATTGTTGGTAGCTATCCTAATACATACTTCGCATGTGTGGAGTAGGGTATGATAGCCCAGGTTGTTGAGGTTAGGTTTTGGTTCCAGCAAGCAACACCATTAGTGAAGCTAAGGAAGTACACTAGTCAGTGATCAATTTGCATAGCAACGTAAAGCTAAAGATTAGAGCAATATTATTGAGGCTATCAACACATAAGAAGAATACAAAGGAATGTACAATAACCACTAAAAGAAAATATTGATTATCATTAGGGGTGAATTTTTTTTATATAGATTCCATTGATGAATCTTTGATACATGTTCCATTGGGCTCAACAAATATATATGCCCCATTAAGGAGGAAACCCTTTCCACAATTTCTCAAACTTCCCAGGACCCATGAATTCGTTGGTGACATTGCAATAAAGAACCAAGTCCCCTTTTCTAAAGGTACGAGGATTGATGTTGCACTCCAATATTATTTTGGATCATTTATTACTCGCTTCATTGTGATAGAGAGAAGCGTGTCAATCTTCATCGACATTTTCTAGTTGAACAAGGTGTTGCCTAAGGGGGTGATTTCTGGGAGGTGTTAGATAGTAGTGTTCAAAGTGGGGATCTCGTATTAGATAGGTAGGATTGCTTTGATCCCGTGCACACGGTGGAAGGAAGTGAACCTAGTGGAGGCTTTGACCAATATATGATATGCCCATATGGCTGAGAGAAAAACATGTGATGTTAATTGGTTTTGTGCTTGTTCACCATGTGCTACAACATTATTTTCAGTACTTTGTGAATAATGTCTACTTAACCAGTAGATCACAGACAATATGGTGAAGTAAATTTGTTGGTGAACCCAAGGAGGGAAGAGAGTTATTGTAGCATCTCATTCTTAAAGTGTTTGTTGTGGTTAGAAACTAGTTCCTTGGGGACACCAAATCACGTAATAACATGCTTGAAGAAAAAAAGGGTTGCAATGTTGGATGTGTTATTAAATGTGTCCATGGACTGGGTCCACTTGGTGAAGTATTCAAATACGACTACTAAGTGAGTGATAAATTCTATGAGAATTAGGGATTTCTTGCACTTCGGTGTAACATCGGAACTTGTAGATTTGGTTTTTGTAGCAACAAGACTTGTAGATTTGTTGGCTTAATAGCAAAAATGGATTTAGTTATAAAAATACACAAGAGGCATTTATAATAATAAATATTTATTGATATGATATAAGATGATTGAAAGTTACAATGAGGCCCTGCTTTTATACCTATGCAGGTGACCTTTCATGAACAAGCATGTCTTTTAGACATGCCTTTTCAGTTAACTAATGACTACTTAACATAATCCTAATTGATTATTTAGTAATTACATTTATTTGTATTTATTCTATTTTATACAACTTATATTCGTTACATTGCCTCTTCCTTCAGAAGCTTTGCCCTCAAAGCTATATTGTTGGCAATTTCCTTCATCTGGTGTTTTGTTATCTTGGGTTTATGAATTCATCACGAATACCTTGGCATGTATAATTCTCCAGTAATGTTGTCTTGAACTGGGTTCCCTATTGCCCTTTTACTTTTCCTCTTATATATATATATATATATATATATATATATATATATACACCACCCGGAATCGATTTTTTTTTTGCCCTTTTCAAGTATGACACATTAAAAAAACCAACTCATTTGAACTCTACCATTACATTTGGTATAAGCCATGTCATCGAAATATTTCAAACACAAATATAAAAATCTTCAAATCTTCATATCAATGCTTCAAGAATTTTTCTGATACAGCTTCCGTATGATTTCTGATTGTATTTTCTCAATATCTCACATTGTAGAGTAGAAGCTTCTCAATTGCATCAACATGTGTCATGAGCATACGCTTACAACAATATTGCACTAACCCCAATGAATCTAAAGCTTGACTATGAAGGCACTACTATATTGAACTGAAAATATCCCGAATCTAGAGATACTAATCTCTCTTAATTTCAATATATTTCTAAAATCAACTCAGATTCAACAGATAAACGATACTGCTGTGCTATCAGTTATGAAGGCGTAAGCTTTTTCTTTTTCTTTTTTTAAAGGAATGTTTTTTTTTTCTTGGTTAATTTATTATAATTAACTATACCCATATTCAAAACATCTGATTTAACTTTTAAACGTCACCATGAATTTTTCACGGTGTTTAATAGCACTCGTCCGCAATCTTTTTTTCTGACGCCGTCAATGCAGTCATCAGTCAGCAGTGGCAGCGACAAGTAGCGGGGGCTTTCACGATAGACAGTTAGCTCGACATCTGTGGAAGGCCGCTGGCATGGACATGGCTATGTTGGGCCTTTTGTCATCAATAAATATTTGACAAGAGAGAGACCCGTAACTACTACAATACTTTCGTATGAACTTATTCCAAGGATTTGCTTAGCTACAGCATTCATGTCCGAGAAAATTTTACTGAACAATCGTAGAATAAGGAATTGTATTTTCACATAATTGTCGTTATTGATAACAACACGTTCTATCATTTCAATATAACCTTTGATCAACGAAATTTGTTTGGATCTCCTATTATAACAGCTTTTAAAATCATGGATGTCGTCTGCTTTCAGGCCTATAACATCAATTTCCCTTTCATAAATTTCATTTTCCTTATTAATTGCATTTGCAATAGAAAACTCTGATTCTACAGTTCTTCGAATTGTTTCCAAATTTGCGTTCTTCAAGTAATGCTCCACAAGCCGATTCAACTGTATCTACCATACTGCAGTTGGTACACGACTCTAACGATTGTGAGGCAAGATTGGCCTCATATCTGAAGGTAGCCGAATCAATAATGGAAAGCTAGCCATTTTCCCTAGGCTTACTTCAGTTTTCCTTTCATCGCTTCCTTTCTTTCGTGCAAGTACCTCTAGAGCCCATTTCCTTTTATCAAGTTTCACATCACTAGAGTTGCAAGTCTTCTGTTGTACTACTGTTGTTTGTAGTGTTGCACTGTTTAGAGAGGAATTCGACTTATTAATCTTTGTATGCTACTTAGTTGGATGAACACTTCCAGCTGCAGTATCTACCTTAGAGCATGGAACCTGGCACATGCTATTGGTACTGTTGCATGTTCTTTCTAACTTGACTGGGTTAGACTCTGCATTAGATGTGCCTACTTGTACATTTCCTGAATTTAAATAAGCAGAAAGTTGCTTGATACCATATTTTCTTGGGAATAAAGAGGTATCTGCTATATATAACCTTGAAAATATTGGATCAACTACCTCTGTTTCAGCCATCTGTTTAGTTTCTAGAGATTTAGAACATGCATCAAGGCTCTTTTTCAAAAGATTCATGATAGAATCAGGTTTCTCAACCTTCTTGAGTTGTTTTGTTTTATCGCACCTATCTTTCCAGAATTCAATCTCCCAAGCACGACGTTTTACATTCCCAGTACCATATAGTTTCTTTGTCAGGTTCTCCCATATCTTCCCTCTCTTTAGTAGTTGGTGGATCACTCTGAGATGAGATCTATTAGTTCTATCACTTCTGTCATTTTCGTGTGTTCTAATCATTGCAACCTTGAATGCTGCAAGAAGTGTTTCATCAGAAGCATCAAACTTATTACCAACATCATCTGCGATGTCATGGTCAGATGTTATTCTCTGTTCTTTTCTTAGCTCCTGGACTAAATAGGACGTCTTATTTTCATCCATCCATCTTGGCATGATCTTCTTTATTCTCACACTATTTATATTATCACTTTTACTTATAGTCTTTCTGGTGGAAGTATGTTGCAGTGTCTTCACAATAGCTGGAAACTCCAGACCTTTCACAAGACTCATAACTTGAGGTGAGATAACATCACTTTGAGTATGACTTTGCAACTTGTTAGATCTCATTTTTTTCTTTAGTCCCAAATTATCTTTGGAAACTGTTGCTTCATTAGCATCACATCGGCCTTTCTTAGATGCAAAACCTTCAATTGAGTATTTTCGAATTCTTGGTACAGCTGTGGATAAACTTTCTTTTACCAACATCATTGCAGACTCAAGACTATTCTGAATTGATTCATATGCCGGCAGCGCAACAGTAATCACTACAGGGACCATTTCAGGGGCATTGCTGCTTTGAATTGGGTCATGATAGACAGAAATATTTTTATCTTGACAATCACATGGTTGTTCCATAGTCTCGTATTTGGCATCATTTTCAGCCTTCTCTTCTGGTGTTGATATTTTATTAGTATAATGATATGCAGGCCCTACAGGGTTATGGTTAAAATATGTGGTATCTGATTTCTTGAAAACCATCTTACCCTTTTCCATTTTTACTTTATTGTCAGGCTCCTGAGAGAAGTGGGAACCTAGGCCTAGCATCATCTTTCCGGAGTCATCCTCCATATTAGTTTGACATTCACCACTGTTGGGACACAAAAATAGATCAAATCCAGCAAATGGAGGAACACATGGTCCATTCAAATCCTCTTTTGTTTGACTAACACGATGTCCAAAATGAAAAACATCACTAATGGAAATCTCATTTCTTGTATAAAAGACACATTTATGTCCTATGAAATATTTGTCTCCACATTTCCAACATTTCCCTTCTTCTTTACTTTCAATATTAGTTGGTTGTTTTCCTTTATTACGCATTGGTGGGGGAATGTATTTACTTGAATTTTCCATGGTTGTTCTACTTGATTTTCCCTTGGCATAACTAACTGCCTTCTCATTATTACAACATTTTTTATCTTTTCGTTTCTCATGATTTCCTTCTTTTTATTTTTCCACATTTTTTATGAAATAGTTCGTCTTCTCTATTATGGATTACTGCAGAAATTTTTTTACAACATGCAAAAAAAAATTTATAACCATTTGTGACTTCTGCACACGAATTCTCTAATTGTTGAAGCTTTTCTTGAATTTTTCTAATCTACTTAATTTTTTTGGGATCTTCACATAATGGCACATTATACGGTAAACAATGTTCCCGGGCTTATACACTACGCTCATAGGTGTAGCAGCGGAACTTGGAGATTTGGTTACTGTAGCAGCAAGACTTGTAGATTTGTTGACTTAATAGCAAAATGGCTTTAATTATAAAAAAATACACGAGAGGTATTTATAATAATAAATATTTATTGATATGATATAAGACGATTGAATTATTACAATGAGGCCCTGATTTTATACCTATGCAGATGACCTTTCATGAACAGGCATGTCTTTTAGACATGCATTTTCAGTTAACTAATGACTACTTAACATAATCCTAATTGATTATTTAGTAATTACATTTATTCTATTTATTCTATTAATGACTTTATTTATTACATTAGTTATGAATTAGGTTCATAACAATAGGCTTGTAAGACGATATTATGTGCCATGGCTCTGATATGGCTCTGATACCACTGTAATAGCGAAACTTGTAGATTTGATTTTTGTAGCAGCGAGACTTGTAGATTTGTTGGCTTAATAGCAAAAATGGTTTTAATTATAAAAATACACAAGCGGTATTTATAATAATAAATATTTATTGATATGATATAAGATGATTGAAAGTTACACTGAGGCCCTGCTTTTATACCTATGCAGGTGACCTTTCATGAACATGCATGTCTTTTAGACATGCCTTTTCAGTTAACTAATGACTACTTAACATAATCCTAATTGATTATTTAGTAATTACATTTATTTGTATTTATTCTATTTTATACAAATTATATTCGTTACATTCGGCGAGGGAAACCTGAGTTTGAGTTCATGAAGAATGACCATTCATTGGGAGAATTTATGGTTCATCATTCTACATGTGAGCAAGTATCACAAGGAATTCGAAGTTGCGACTATTGTCGTAGTCCTAAGTAGAATGTAGTGTCGTAGTTTTTGGATTGCGTGTATTAATGCAATGGAATTTTTTTCATCTAGTTCATAATTAAGGGTTGGTTCCAACAAGGTCTTAATCTTGTAATAGATAAAATTATCTTGATTATCATCCCCTTCTCATACTAACACCCTCACAATGGTGACCTCAGAAGATGATAGGTAAAGGGTATAGTATTTTGGGTAGTTCAGAGGAATTATAATTGCTTCTTTTTATCATGCATCCTTTAAAGCACCAAAATATTATTGTTCTTATGCATCCCATTGGAAAATGATATCTTGATGAAGGAGATGAAACCTGTGAGTGCAAGTGGCATATTCTGGGACAAATCATCATAAGAATTTGACCTTGCCTTGAAGACTCTACAATTGGCATGGAGTTTTGGGTGGGGGGATCTCACAAATGCGTTGACCCTCAAGGGGATCCACCACAATGCCTTGTTTATAAACAATGAATCTAAGAAAGCATATAGAATATACATAGAACACATGCTTGAGGGGGTTCACGTGGAGGTTATACTATTGACATATGCTGGAAAACTATGTAGAGATCTTCAATATGCTGAGGAAGTTACTTGGAGAATGCAGTGATATCATCCAAGTAGGTGAGGATACTATGAGAAAGGTCATGAGAGATATAGTTCATGGCTTGTTGGAAGGTAGTTCCAAATTTTTTTAGGCTGAAGGGCATCACTTGATAAGTGAAGGTGCCCCAAGGGGTAGTAAAGTTGGTCTTGTATTAACATGCACGATAGATCTAAACTTATTTATAGCTTGAGAAGCCATCCATGAAGGATGGATATTCATGCACAACACACACATTAATGACTTGGTTAATCAATGGTGTGGGGAAATTTTCCTTTGGAAACACTTTTTCAAAATCACGAAAATCATTACAGATTTGAATGGTACCTTGTTTCTTCAGAAAGATAGGGACGTAGTCTGAAATCCATGAGGTGTAAGTGACAACGTAAATGATCCAAAATTTGTGTAATTTATTGATTTCAACTTTGATAGAAAAAACTTTATATGAGTGCAATGGACGCTACCTCTAGTGAATAGGAGAAGCATTAGGCCAAGTATCGATGTGGCATTCTACTATTGTAAGACTAATACAAGATATTTTTGTGTATGAACATGCAACGATATCGTGCTATTCTTGGAATAGTGCCTTTTGGGTGACCAACTCTTTAGGTGAGCATGCCACCCCTAATGTTATCTGTTAGAAAAAACTAGACTTAGTCAAAATTGCAACCTTGATGATAAGATATATATTAGCCATAATTCCTACTTTAAAGGCATATGGTGCTAGAATAGGATTTTTGAACCAATCAAAATGGTTTTGGGGATGAAGCCCTTTGTTTCTACTACACATTAATTACGGGTCGTACAAGAGAGATAAAGGCTCCTTTAGTTAAAAAGGAGGAATGATGATGCATGACGTCCCAAGGGAACTCTATTGTTGTCATGACTTCGAGGATGTCTTCATCAAAGTGGAAGATATTTGAGAAATGTGGTGGCATCATAGATTATCCATGAAGCTGACAAGTGGAATTATTAAGGATGTACAAGCATGTTATATCATGCTATATTCCATAGGGACAATAAAGAAGAAAACAATGTAGTCCGAGTGCGTACACACTATCCTAGTTGGGACTACCTTCATTTTTGGAAAAGTGATATCGACATAGTGAAATGATGAGTAGAAAATCGATATCATTGCCCCCAATGAGGAATAAATATAATATATATTCTCATTATTATGTATATCATTAGTAATATATGGCAAAGGAATACCTTTTCATGGCCCATGTGGGGGGGCAGGGCAGGTTGAGCCTTCAATGGTCGCACTGGTGTCATGGGAGCCACACTAGTAGTTGAATCATTCCTCAAGGTGGTTGAGTTACTTTGGGTGTCTCTATATGAGGGGAATTTGGATCTTGACGAGAGGTAGATGTCAACTGATCCATATGTTGTCGATGATATGTGATGATTATAGGACAAATATAGGTGAGGTGGTTGTACTCATTGCACAATTTCTATTTACAAATTAATCAAGGTAGTGGCATAGTAGATGGTAGATGGCCCGTCATCAAAATCTGGGGTTGGTGGAAGTGATGATGTGACTATGGATGCATGAAAAATGGTGATTAATGCATATCAATATCAAGGGAGCTCATGAAAATTATGAGCATAATGTATTGTTGTGTGCAAAAGGCACATGGGTGGTTAATTCACAAAATCTTATTAAGTGGAGTAATTCCATTAGCTACTGGGGTGGGAAGTAAGGGTGGTGCTTGAAAGGCATAAAGGATATCCTTAAACTCTTAAAGATAGAGACAAAGATTAGTAGGGTTCCCATGTGTATCATAGAGGGTGCATGGTGGACCCACTCTAGGAATAGGCGATGTTGAAGCACCTGCCTTATTTTTCTATTTTCTCCCTGCTTAGTTTTTGGTGTGGGGAAATTGTCATTTGGAAATTATTTTCTCAAATCACGAAAATTGGAGCAACAAAGTTGTAGGCTTGTTGACTTAATTGTGAAATACACAAGAGGTATTCGTAATATTAATATACTATATATAAAATGTATAAGAGATGATAAAATGTTACAATCAGGCCTTGCTTATATACCTACGCAGGTGGCCTTTCATGAATGTGCATGTCTTTTAGACATGCCTTTTTACTAACTTAATGACTACTTACATAATCCTTATTTGACTATTAATAATTATATTTATACTATTTGTTATGAATTATATCCATAACATTGCCCTTTCCTTCAAAAGCTTTGTCCTCAAAGCTATATTTTCTGACAATTTTCTTCACTTTGTGATTATCATCTTGGCATATGTCATTCATCACTAGTACCTTATCATGGAGAATTCTCTCGTAATGTTGTCTTGAAACTAGGGTTTTTTTTTTTTTTTTTTTAAATGATGTCTTGAACTTCTTCTTCTTCTCCTCCTTTTTTTTTAATTAATATTAAATTATAAAATTAATTAATTAAATTATATAAATTAATTAATTAAATTAAAAAATTTATATAAACTTAATTAATTAAATTAATCAAGCTATATCGTAACGCATATATAATATGGTGAGATGCCTTTCGAAAGGCATGACTTATCACACACCCACCTGCAAGAATTTACCCGCAGAAAATGTCAACGGGAGTGATGAAAACGGATGCGTTGCTGTGAAATGGTGGAAGGGTGTGGTGTCAAGCAGAAGGTCGTCTGGTTTGGCTGAGCTGTAGAGCTCCAGAAGAATTTCCAAGAAATTGTTGAACATGAAAATGTCATGAAAATTGTATGGGTGGGTGAAGATAGCCAAGGCGTGAGCACACCGTGCCTTAACAATAAATTCATCGCACTCCTTCATGGTAAGAATTAGACTCCTGGTTTTTCAATGGTGAATTACCTTGCGTGTTTCATTATGTTGATAGTGGTTTGAATACACTATAGATATCTCAAGCGTTTCCCTAATCTCAGTCCACAAAGACACTGCAATTTCTTCTCTGCATACATCGTCTCTTAGCTCGGCTTTTCTCAGGGGTCGACGGCCCCCTATCTTGATGAAGCGAGACACTCCATCAATGGTCTCGGTTCCATATCTATAATGTTTGATGCATGGCAAAAGCACATGGCCGAGGCTCTGTGCAAGTAGCCCATCGTTTTGAATCTCGAGTGAGAAAAAGAGATCCATGATAAGCTATAACCCTCTGTCCATTATAACGCTTTGGACAATTTTCTCTTCAAAGGATTCAAGTGCGGTGACTACATCTCTTCGAAAATTGGGCAAGCTGAGCATCTAAACAAGGGTTCTCATGGCACCATGAGCTGTCAAACGTGAACTCGTCGTTACACTTTCAGCTAAATTAAATCTGGTCACTAACTGAGCTGCGAGCGACCTGAGTTTGAAGTCCGAACTCTCTAGCATATCCACTATGTTCTCCAAAATTTCGTCGCTGACAAATTCCATTATCACACCCTCATATCTAAAGTCTAAATCTTCAAATTGATGTCAAGGTTGAGACCAAGCCAGTATAGCAGAGGCACTGCACAACTGGAGCTCAACATCCTTGGAAGAAAGCATGGCCATGAGCTGAGAAGGGAGGGTTTTGTTGGACCAAGTAAATCTACACATTTACTCCCAACTCACTGATACTAATGCACTTATGATATGAAGCGCTGAGAGTTGCACCCGACGATCAAGCGACCACAACAGAATTGAGAATTCGCGGCTGAATCCATGGTTTTCGTGGCCCTGGATAAAACGAGAGTGTTCGCCACCTCCCGGGGCGGTAACACTTCGAAAATTTTCAGGATAACGCGATGGATGTGAAGGGGAAACTCGTCGTCGGCACGCCAGTGTTTTATGTTTAACAAACGAAGAAAGTTAGGTATTGCATTTCCCTGCATTATGGTTCTCTAGGCTAACTCATTCTCTCTGGAAAGAAATTTCAAGAGGCCCAATGCAAAAATCTTCAGTTCCTGGACACCTGGTGGTACACCGTCGGTAGGATTGGCCAGAAGATTAGAAGTTATTTCAAGTTGTTGAATTAATATGGGAACGGTTCCCTCTCCCACCATGATTCCTGCAAACTTCTTGTCAATCTTGAGAAACCCCTTGAGAGCACGAATGGCTGCCACCTTGTTATGCAATTCATCGGAGTCTTCAAAGTTTTCTCTGATGAATTGGACATGTTTGCTGATATTTTCTATCTCCCCCATATTTGGAATACCAAGGAAAGTTGCTACCAATTGGGGTTTATATTCAAATTTAGCTATAATTTTCCTATTTCCATGTAAAAACATCTTAAATTTAATTTTCTGCATATTTATTCCAGAATTAGTCCCTAACATATGCTTCTCTTCTTTCCATATGGTTTGTATGGGTGAAGGAGTTTTTTCATGTTTTAACTCTGATTGGACAAACTTCCAACTACCAAGTTTTCTTGTGGCCCAAGTGTCTAGCACTACTATTGGTGGAATAACCTCATCATCATTATGGTTTTCTCTATCTTCCTCCTCATCATAATCATTGTTGAGATCATCTTCATCTTCATGTGGATCTTCTTTATTATGATCAAGTTTATCTTCTCCATTATTAAATGTAAAGTTTTGTGCATTATTCTCATCATTTTGATCATGGTTTTCTTCCTTCACATCATCTTCATCTGAATCTGAAATTTTCATAACTTGATCTTCTGCAGAATGTAATGATTCTTCATGATTATCTTCTAAATTCTCTGAATCGGCTGAATTGTTCTGTTGATTATGTCCAATATTCGGGAGTATTGGTTCTTGCGTCAGATTTATCTTGTCCCAAATGTTGTTTATTTTCTGCATTGCTTTGTTATGATTGTCTGTGGACTCACTATGGTTTTTCCAAATTTGTCTTTCTATCCGATCTGTTGTGTCTTGAATTATTTTGATTTCGTCAGAATTTCCTATAACCTTATCCTCAAGATCGATTAGTCTTTTAGTGAATTCATCAGAATTATTATTGATCTTACTCTCAAGATTGATCAACCTTTGTTGAAATCAGCCATCGGCATTGATGAAGACATTGAGCGGCAGCGATTTCGAGGCACCGCATGTAACAGCTGAAAGCAACCAACAGTAGCAGAAGGTGGTCACAACACGAACTCGCTCTGATACCAAATGGAGCAACAAAGTTGTAAGCTTGTTGACTTAATTGTGAAATACACAAGAGGTATTCGTAATATTAATATATTATATATAAAATGTATTAGAGATGATAAAATGTTACAATGAGGCCTTGCTTATATACCTACGCAGGTGGCCTTTCATGAATGGGAATGTCTTTTAGAGATGCCCTTTTACTAACTTAATGACTACTTACATAATCCTTATTTGACTATTAATAATTATATTTATTCTATTTATACTATTTGTTATGAATTATATTCATAACAAAAATATGTATAGATTTGAATGGTACCTTGTTTCTTCAAAAATATAGGGACGTGGTTTGAAATCCATGAGGTGTAAGTGATAAGGTAAATGAACCCAACTTTTTGTAATTTATTGATTTCAACTTTGATAGCAAAAACTTTAAATGGGTGAATTGGACGCTATTTCTAGTGAATAGGAGAAGAATTAGGCCAAGTTTCGTTGCAAAGATATCATGGTATTCTTGGAACAGGGCCTTCTAGGTGAAAAACTCTTCAGGTGAGCATGCCACCCCTGGTGTTATATGTTAGAAAAAACTAGGTTTAGTCAAAATGTCAACCTTGATGGTAGGATATAAAGTGGCCATAATTCCTTCTTTAAAGGCATATGATGCTAGAATAGGATTTTTGAACCAATCGACATGACCTTGGGGATGAAGCCCTTTGTTTCTACTACACATATCAATTGCAGGTCATGTAAGAGAGGTAAATGATCCTTTAGCTAAAAAGGAGGAACAATGATGCATGGCATCCCAAGGACACTCAAGTGTTGTCATGAATTCAAGGATGTCTTCATCAAAGTACAAGATATTTGAGAAATGTGGTGGCATCATAGATGATTCATGAAGCATAGTTTGGCAAGTGGAATTACTAATGGATGTATAATCATGTTATATCATGCTAGATTCCATAGGGCCGATAGAGAATAAAACAATGTAGGTCGAGTGGGTCCACACTGCCCTAGTTGGGACTACGTTCATTTTTGGCAAAGCTATATTGACACAGTGAAACGATGAGTAGAAAATTGATATTATTGCCCCCAAGGAGGAATAAATATAGTAGATATGCTCATGATTATGTTTTTCATTAGTAATATATGGTGAAATAATATTTTGTCGTGGCCCATGTTGAGGGGGTGGGTTGAGCCTTCAATGGTTGCACTGGTGTCATGGGAGCCACAATAGTAGTTGAATCATTACTCAAGGTGGTTGAGGTACTTGGGGTGCCTCAATATCAAGGGAATTTGGCTCTTGATGAGAGGAAGATGTCAAATGATCCATATGACGTCGATGATATGTGATGATTTTAGGATAAATATAGGTGAGATGTTTGTACTAACTGCACAATTTATGATTAATGCATCTTGGTATCCAAGGTGATCATGAAAATTATAAGCATAATGTCATGTTGTGTGCAAAAGGCATATGAGTGGTTAATGCACAAACTCTTATTAAGTGGAGTAATTCCATTAGATACTAGGGTGGGATGTAATGGTGGTTCTTGAGGGGCATGAAGGATATCCTTCAATTATTGAAGAGAAAGACATAGATTAGTAGGGTTCCCATATGTATCACAGAGGGGGCATGGTGGAACCACTATAGGAGTAGGTGATGTTGAAGCAACTTCCTTCTTTTTCTATCTGCTCCCTGCCTAGTTTTTGGTTCCCTTTGGTGTCTTTGTGATGTTGATTTTTTTTAAGGAATATAGTCCTCTAAATATGAGTCTAAGGTGATCTTCCGAATGGTAGGTTGTGCTAAATAATAGATGGGCAACATCAAAACCATGTTTAATAATGTGAGTGTCGCCATCACTTGATGTGAGATTAAACCTGATAATGGGTATAGTAAGGGAGTTTGAGTGATTATGTATGGAAAAAACATTGCATCACTCGTGAGAGTCATATTCGGGTTGGTTTTGATTGGATGATTGGCCTGAGGTGATTTGTTAAATTAGGTGGTTACTACACACACATGCACTGATCCATATATAGGCATGGAATGAGGTTCTCTAGGGTAGGTATCTAAGAGAGCAGAATCGTTGAAGATGCTAAGCCCACATTTGGTGAAGGGGGGAGCCAATTATTGCTAGAATACCAAAAATGGTAATATAATATCATGTGAGGGAGAGGCTCTTTTATCATAGTGTAAGTTATCTGATGGTTACAATATTTCTGTTGTGTGGAAAACTCATAGTTGAGAAGACTGATGATGCCACAACCTTCATGGGGTACATGTAACCTCATCCAAATAGGATATTATAATCCAAGGGGGAATAAAGGACCTCGATGTGTATGAGAACCATTTTTTCAACAAGATCTATTGTCACATTCTAAAAGTGTCATACATTAGGAGAATTTTGAGGTCTAAAATGGGCCTCCTAAGGAAATAATAAAATAATAGTCAAACCAATAAAATAATATTTATGAATTTTCAATTCAGTTTTTGCACCAAAATCCATTTAGCCATGGTTAAATTCAATTCAAAAGTTGTACTAAAAGTTTACCAAAATAAAATTAATAAAAAAATTGTATTGATGTGACTATAAATAAGAATGAGTTTTTCAAGAAAAAAACATTATCGTTACACAACTAATGCATTTGTACTTTGTACTTAAATAACTTAAATAAAAAATAAATATAAATTCATAAATTTTTAATTATAGAATATACTATTAATTAAAAATTATATTATTTAAATTATATAATAACATGTAATTAATATACCATCTAAAAATAATATAATATATGTAATATATTGTTTTATGTATGAATTTTATATTACATATTGAATTGATTTGATTTATAATATAAGAAGAAATAATATATAATATAAAAATTAATATAATATATATTATACAACATTTAAATTATTTTTCATAATATTATATATACTAATACATAATATTAGTATAATCATAATGAAATGAATTGAGTTTTATTTAAAATTAAAGAAAAAGAAAAAAGTATTGCAATCAATTTAATTTATATTTATAAGTACAATATAAGATTTATATATATATTGAAATTTAGTATTTTTTTGCCCCAAACTATGTTGAACCTAATATATATTTTTCTAACATACAAAACTGATATATCTTTTTTCATCCTACAAAACGAAAATGTATTTTTTCTTTAATTTTAATATGTTTCTATTGCTATTAATATTATAATAATAATATTTATAGATTTGATTTATCCTAAAATTACAAGGTTACATTTTATTTATTTTGATTTTATATGTATAATCTATATGTATAGATATTAACTTATAATTAATTTGAAATTGTAATATTAAATAAAATGAGATGAATATATAATTTAAAAATAAATATATGAAGATATGAAAATATAATATTTATTGAAATGTGTATAAATATATGAAAAATGTGTAGGGATATGCATTGTTTCTTTCAAAAAATATGAAATGACAATAATAATATTTTATTCAAAAATTGTGAAATGACATTTATTATCTTTACTTTATAACTTTAAAAGTACTTAGAGCACTACCATGGTTAACCATGAGTTTTTATCCACCATTGAGAATGTGACAAGTAAGTACCTTTAACTCAAGCAATACCACCTCAACCATTAGAGATGATGTCATCTCCTAAAATGTGATTGGTTCTCATAAAGTGAATTTTGATTGTACGTTTTCCTTAGGAGACCCATTTTAAACCTCAAAATTCCCTTAATGCTAGCTGAAAAGGGCGACTATTGTATGCTCTCAAGGAAATGGGTGAGGTTACAAGTTCAAGGGATCCCAATTTTTACCACACAATCTTTGACATGATGCATACTAATGCACCCTCATCAATAATGAAATTATGTATGTTGATGTTACATATGGTGGCCAAAATACGGAAAGTGACTAACAATGGAAGCCACAATTCTAAAATATCTTGGTTGAATGTGATCAAACAAGATTCAAAAGGGTCAATTGTTCCTAACAGAGAGTAAGGCTTTCCATTGCATTAGGAGAGTTTGAAGCACATATAGGAATAACATGGTAACATGTGATTGAGAAAGGTTGTCAATGATTATGTAGCTATGTGTTGCCTTAACATTTTGGGATTTGTGCTTCAACAGTCCTTTAGTCAATTTGAAATGGGATCGATGAATAGACGAGGGATTGTTAAGGGGGCATAAGAGGAGGATGGAATTTCCTCCGTGGAAGAGGTATTAGGCTATACAAGAGGACCATAGTATCACAAATTTGTTTGCAATAGGACATGTACCACATTCATATAAAAAACACGATTTGCGGTGTCTTGGGTGTTTCCTACTGCAGTGTTGTTAAAGTGACGAACTCCTGCCTCTTGTTGGGTAGAAATGACCCCTTGCTAAGGGAAGGGTGTGTGTAGTACCAAAGGTTTTTGGGTGGCTCCACTTGGTCCATTGTGGTTTATCATAGCCTCATTCATGTATTTGAACTCAACAGTATGGGGACAATGGTGGGTATAATGTCCATACTACCCACATAAATCACAAGGGTAATTAGTCCATAGCCCATTATTCTTGCCTTGTTTTTGTGATTTGTTCTTGGCTTGGTTAGGGTTTTGGTTTCTATTGGATTAATTGGCCCCACCCTGTGTGTTTGGTTGCTACGGGTTGTCTCCTTGTGTCTAATTTCCCTTTAATTTCTTCTTTCCTTTTTTCTTCCCATTATTTTTCATGGAATCAGGATTGGCCATGTTAAGTTGTACAAATTCCTATTGTTGTTAGGAGAACGAAGGTTGAATGAAATTAACCCTATAATTTTGTTAAGGATTTGTAGGGTTAGGTTGCAGTGGTCCCAAAAAAGAGAAATAGGGTTTTCCTTATGTAGGATTCCCATATGAGGGTCGGGATGTTGAAAAACTATCAAATTTGTGGAGGGTGAAATCAGTTGTCTCCTACACAAGAGGGGTATTAATTGTAGTCAAAGTATGATAATATCTAGCTAGCGTGGGTGGAGAAGTAGGTGGTGTCTCACGCATATTAGGAAATACTGGAGATGGATTGTATGGGTATTTGTGGTAAAGAAGTTGATTCCCATGCTGAGGGTTACAATATTGGGTAATGGACCTTATGAGGCTATCAATATAATTTGATGCCCCCAACTTCTCTTTATTGAAAGGTTTGGTTCGAGGGGCATCATGGATGACTGTATAAAGGTACACTAGTTGGGCATAAATAAGCTTAAGTGTTGAGCCTTGGAAATGACTACTTACTAATATTGAGGCATGGTGATTGCAATGTCCTTTTGTATAACTAGAAAGAGAGACTTGAGGAAGAATTCTAATAGAGGTTCTTTGGGGACTTCGATCTTGCAGATACTACATCATCTATGCCACTTGTGGATGTGGTCTACAATGTGGGTGGAAAATGATTGTTGAAACTTAGATGGTAAATCCAATCCTGTATCATGACAAATGAGAAGTTCGAAATAGGTAAAAAATGAACTATATATGGATTCAAATGTGTTGTGGGACCCAACCTTCTCACTAAGGAACCACTTATCTAAGGGGCCAATGAGTGTGCAATGAAGGAGCCTTAATCAAACTGAGTCATCAGTGATACTATTCAAAGAACACTAGATATGAAAGGCCATAACATGGTTGGTAGGGTATTCCCCAGGATTTGCTTCAAACTTAGGGATGTCATAACGTAGTTTGGTGGAAATAGTGGGTAATACTACATATAGGCTATGGTATCATTCATCAACTTTGAGAGACCTGGGAGATTCAATTAAGAAACAATTTGAATATTAAGTGTTTGATTTTCCATACTATGTGGTGTGTGTGGGTTGAAGTGTTACTTTTAGGTATAGTGGTACCTAACAAAGGATAAATGAGCCTAACAAAGCTGGAAGGTTGACTAGTTGAAACTGCAAGTCCTAGAAATCTTCCTACCAAAGGTGGGAGGTCTTGGAGGAAACGAGAGAATTAAGGTACAAAGTGGTCCCCTATGGTGCTCACTAAAATGGATAGATGGTGATGGGGATCTCAAGTATGTAAACCAATGTATCTACATATAAAACAAAGCAAAAACAAAGGGTTGATTACTTTAATGGTACTTGATGTATGAAACAAACCAAGTTATAACAAGGAATTTGCATATTAAATTGTAAAATACATAACATCCTTCCACTCAATATTAATTGGGCCTTCTAAGAGTTTTCAATAGTGGGGGATGAGGCCAGTAGAAGTAAAAATAGCAAAGGTATGAAAATACGGTTATAATGAGGGGTTTTGTGGCGTGTCCCAAATAAACTAGCGACACTTCCAACAATTATTCAAAATTTCCTCCAGATGTAAATGCTTCCACACCCACCACCTTAGGGAAGATGCCCTCAAATTTGGACACTAAGATACCTCTGTAAAGTGTGGGTGAGGGAATCTCATATTTTTGGTATCAATAAAAAATTTAAAGCCCATACCAAGAGTTGGGAGACTCAAGGAGGCCCGCGATAATCTTTGGTATAAGCCTTTCCCCCTTCATGAGTATCTTCTCAACATTAGTTTTTTGACATTGGATTATGGAGTATTTAAAGCTCCCTAAAAGAAAACTTTATATGTTTCAGATGCAAATGTCCAAGGGGGGTTATTTGGATGCCTATGACAAAGTGAGATAGAGGAGAAGCCTCTTATGCATCAAGATAGTGAATCATCACCATTTGAGGTTGAGGTAGCAGAGCAGGTGGAGATTAGATCAGCTGAGGAGATCATTAGAGAGAAAGATGAGGAAATAACAAAGTTGAGGAGTATTTTCTCCATTGAGTTGGCATTATATTTATTGAGTTGGGTTTTTCCTCCTATCACGAGGGAATATGTAATTTAATGTAAGGGACAAACACTCCTAGTTCATAGCTGAAATTTAGGGAATGGCTTTTAACCTCCCCAAAATCTAGGAAATGACTCATATTGTGTATTTATGATCCATTTTGGATGTGATTTTGACCTGATGAGGTGTCATAGTCCATATTTTCTATAATTAGACTCTCTTTAGTCTTTTGTTAGGTTGGATAGTCTTATTTCGCAGTGGAGTTTTTGTAATCAACATTTTAGAATGAAATCAGACACATTTGCAGAACTTGTGTTGATAATCTTGTGGTATTCATTGGAGAATTTCTTCTTATTATGCATGTTTTCCTATTCACGCTAAATGATATATCTTATTCTTTCATATACATATTTCCATATGTTTATCTTGTAATTTTATAAGCAGAAATAATGTTTGTTCATGCTCTATTTTAGGCAAGGTTTACGTGATATGTCTATTCACTTCTAAATGAATGAATTCACCTCAGTGCTCATTCAGACTCTCTCTTATTTCATCATATAATCAATGAACAATTAAACATGATTTCAAACTGCCTATATATCCTCACACATTCTCTGCAAATTTACCTTGGAATTCATACCTAAAAACCCTACGCACAACCTTCTCGCTGACCTTTCTATCCAACACTTAAAACATCAAACAAACCATATTTAATAAACATACATACCTAGCCTAATATCATTAGATACTCAGTCATTCCTTTGACTTCAAAAGAGACAATGAGAGAGCCCTCTATGTTCCTGGTAGGGCTAGCTACCTGACCTAAAGCCTAGTTTGTGGTTACCTTTCTTCAATCCCATTTTCAGCCTTGGGAAGTTGGGGAGAGTGATAACAGGACCAGTGAGGGAAGAGAGAATAAGACATGCCAAAAAGTCCTGGAATAGTTATCTCACACTCGTATAACATCAACATAAACCAATAGAGTGCACAATACCCAAAATAAACATGTGTACCTTGAAGCGACAACAAAGAAACACTTATTTCTAAGTGTGATAGTTGAAATGTAGCTTTGCAACAATTAGAATACAAGTTACGCCGATAGGTGTCAAATACAACCAAACAGTGTGCTAAGTTTTAGGGGAGTGCCTAGCACATATTCTTATGATATATAAGATCATATAATGCAGAAGAGTGCACTAGAGTTTCCTATAATGGTGTGTTAAGATGCAACACATGTAGGAGTGCAAGCAGTTAGAAGCGACACTTGCAACAGTAATAAAAGTGAAAACGACATTGAAAAGGTTAAATAAAGTGAAATCTATTGTTATTAAACCAGCTCCAAAAATAGAAGAAAAGAGAGATCAACGCATTAGAAATAAGCCACAGATGACAAAACCTCTTATATATAGGATTCCATGGGGTCATAATATAATCATAGCCGACCTAACAATAATAATGTAAGGGCACAATAATAACAATATGGGGGTTACAGTGGTACAACAATAATAATAAGGGGGTTACACTAACAACAATAAGGGACTACACTAGTACTCTAGGGACCTAACATGCCCCTCTCCTTCAAAAAAGTGTTGTCCTCAATGCTTGAGTAGCTCTGGATGCTTTTGTATAAAATTATCATCCTCCCATGTAGAATATTCAGTGGGTAAGTTCTTCTACTTGATGAGATACTCTGAAATTGATCGATTTCATAGCTGTCGAGTTCTTGTTTCCATGATTGCTTCAAGTTTCAATATGATTTTTCCTTCCTCGTGAAGTTCTGGAAATATTGTTTGAACTAGAATTTTGTCACGTATAACCTTCTTTAAGCATGAAACATGGAAAACTAGATGCACTCGCAAATAAGCAGGAAGCTCCGATTTGTATGCCATAGTACCAATCTTTTGCAACACCTTGTAAGAACCATAGTACTTTGGCGATAATTTATTATCCTTCTTAGCTTTCTTGAGGGACATTTGTTTATATGGTTGTAGCCGTAAAAATACCCAGTCTCCTACATAAAAACTTCTCTCGATGCGATGTTGATCTACCTATTGTTTCATTCGATTTTGCGCCAAATTTAGGTTATCCTTTAAAATTTGGAGAACTTCTTGTTGATGCGAGATGTGATCTTCCACTTCTTGAACCTTAGAATTTTCTCTTAAAGATGATGTGATGGATGGTGGATGATATCCATAAAGTGCCATAAATGGGGTCATTTTTGCTGCAGTATGGAAGGAAGTGTTATACCACCATTCAGCCAGAGGTAACCACTTCACCCATGGTGTTTGTTTATCAGATAAAAAACAACGAAGATATCTTTCCAAACATTTGTTCACTATCTTAGTTTGACCATCGGATTGAGGATGATAAGATGAGCTATGAGCTAGTTGAGTACCCAAACAAGAAAATAATTATGTCCAAAAATTTTCAATAAAAATGGGATCTCTGTCGCTTACAATAATCTTTGGGTTTCCATGTAGCTTTTGAATTGTTTCCATAAATGCAGTATCAGCTATACTTGCTTTAAATGGATGAGATAATGCACAAAAGTGTGCATACTTGGTAAGTCTATCAACTAACACCATGATGACACTCTTTCCTTCGGACTTAGGTAAACCTGTGATAAAATCCATTGAAATCTCCTCCCAATGTTGACTTGGAATGGATAAAGGTTGTAGAAGACCCGGGGTCTTAATTGTCTCAACTTTATTTTGTTGGAAAACCAAACATTCTGCCACAAACTTTTGAATATCAGATTTAAGGCCATCCCAAAAGAATTCTTTCTTCACCCTGTGGTAAGTTTTTAAAAATCCTAAGTGTCCTCCTAAAGGAGAAGTGTGCAATTCCAAAAGAATCTTTTGTTTTAGTTGGGAATTCTTACAAAGATATAAGCAATCTTTGTACCATAAGGAATCATTTTTCCAACTAAATGTATCAGATGTACTAGGATCTTGCTGCAACTTTTGAATGAGTGTCCATACATCTTTGTCCTTCTTCCATTCATCTCTTGCTTCGGTTATCCAATCTGGTTGGATAATAGAAATGGCACAAAGCAATGCTTCCACCTCTTCATTCTTTCTTGAGAGTGAATCTACAACAACATTTAGCTTCCAT
This sequence comes from Pinus albicaulis, assembly GCA_034641835.2. NCBI lineage: Eukaryota > Viridiplantae > Streptophyta > Pinopsida > Pinales > Pinaceae > Pinus > Pinus albicaulis. The sequence continues at coordinate 1,116,035,556 of CM076584.1, forward strand.
TTTTTGTATATTATTTCAAAGTCATAACCCAACATCTTTGTGACCCATTTTTGTTGCTCTTCTGAAGATAGTCTTTGTTCCAAAAAGTGTTTAAGACTATCATGATCAGTTTTTACCTTGAAGTGTCTTCCCATTAGGTAAGGTCGTCATTTCTTTAGTGCATGTAGTATTGCCAACATTTCCTTCTCATAAATAGCTTTATGTAAATACTTTCCTTTGATTGGACAACTTTCAAAAGCAATGGGTCTTCCTTCTTGCATTAAAACAGCACCAATTCCATTTCCTGAGGCATCACATTCCACAATAAAGGTTTTTGTGAAGTCTGGCGTAGCTAAGACTGGTGCTAGGTACATTGCCTCTTTAAGATGTTCAAAGGCCTTAGTTGCTTCAGGAGTCCATGAAAATGCATCTTTCTTCAATAATGTTGTTAGAGGTGCTGCTATTCTCCCATAATTCTTAACAAACTTGCGATAATACCCTGTTAACCCGAGAAATCCTCGCAATTGATTTATGGTTGTGGGGACTTTCCATTCCTTAATGGCTTTAATTTTGTTAGGGTCTACCTTAACACCCTCATGAGATACAATATGACCCAGATATTCCACCTCTTGTACTCCAAAGAAACATTTGGATGTTTTTGCATATAATTGTTTCTCCTGCAATAGTTTGAGCACCCCGTCAACATGTTGAACATGATCCTTCCAAGACCTACTGTAGATTAGTATATCATCAAAAAATACTAGCACAAATTTTCTAAGGAAGGGTTTGAAAATGGAATTCATCAACCCTTGAAATGTAGAAGGTGCATTGGTAAGGCCAAAAGGCATGACCAAAAATTCATAATGACCCTCGTGAGTTTGAAATGTTGTTTTTGGAATATCTTCAGTCTTCATTCTAATTTGATGATATCCTGAACGAAGATCCAACTTGGTAAAATAAATTGCTCCATGTAATTCATCCAATAATTTATCAATCATAGGAATGGGAAATTTATCTTTAATGGTGAGCTTATTGAGCTCCCTATAATCTAGACACATGCGCCATGATCCATCCTTCTTGTGTACCAATACTACAGGAGCAGAGAAAGAACTTTGACTAGGTTGAATTATACCCGCCTCTAACATTTCTGCCATCATACGTTCAATTTCGCTCTTTTGGACATAAGGATATCTATAAGGCCTGATGTTTGGAGGAACACTTCCTGGAATCAAATGAATAGCATGATCATGATCACGAATAGGTGGGAGTCCTTTGGGAGTTTCGAACACCTTGGAATGATTGTCCAAGACTTGTTGGAGATCTGCAGAAATAGATGATTTTGATGTTGGAACTTCTAGTGAGCATACTTGTGCAATTACGCCTCGCTGTTCTTTCTTTAGAAGCTTTGTCATGACATTAGAGCTTATTATCCTTCCTGGCTTCCCCGCAATACCCCGTAATTCGACTTCCTTTCCTTCCGAAAAAAATTTCAAGAAAAGTTCTTGAAAATTAAAAGCTACCGTCCCCAAAGATTGTAACCATTGTACTCCTAGTACAACATCAGCACCTCCCATAGGAATGGAAAGCATTGGACTAGTCAATACATATTCCCCCATGGTTAGCTTGATATTATGGCATTTTCGAGAGAAATTTATAGTTCCTCCATTTGCAACCATCACTTGACATTCTGGTGCTAGGTATAGGAAACAATTCAATTCCTTGGCTACCTTACAATGAATAAAATTATGGGTACTAACCGAATCAATCAACACTATTACCTTTTTCTTCTTGATATGTCCTTCTATCTTGAGAGTTTGAGGAGTGGTAATGCCTGCTAATGCATTACACGATATGGTTGGACTCATTTCTTCTTGCTCTAGGTTTGGTTCCTGGTGTATATCCTCTTCTTTTGAAGTTTCTTGTTCATTTTCTTTCCCCTCTTCACAATCTATGTAAAATAATTTCTTTTCAGCACACTTATGACCTTTAGTGTATTTTCTATCACAAATGTAGTAAAGCACTTTTGCTCTTTTTTCTTCCAATTTTTGTGGTGTCAACCTTGTAGATTGTGGAAGTCTAGGAGCAGCAACACTTCCATATTTATAGATGTGAGTGGTAGGCGTCCTTGTCGCCATAATTTTACATTCAATTTTTCTTTCCAATCTGAATGCCTTCTCCAATGAATCAGGTACCACGTGAACCTCATGTTGTATGTTATCCTTTAAAGTACCTATGAAGAAATCAATCATGTGTTACTCTAGAATATAATTTACCCTTATATTCAATTTTTGGAAGTCCTCAATGTGCTCCACCATTGAATCCTTTTGTTTGAGATTTATCACTTGACTAAAAAAAGTGTTGCTCTTTGTATCCTCATAATGTGCTATCATTTCCTCCGTAAAAATTGACCAAGTGACAATTTTTTTTTACAGGAGCAAAGCCATCGATACCATAAAAATGTATTTTGTTCTAAATATAAATTTGCAATGCGTAGATTTTGTGTGTCTTGCACATTATTGAGATCAAAATATTGCTCGATCTGTAATATCCATGTTACGGGATCCTTGCCATCAAACTGCCTCATATCGATCTTTGGAATATGGTGGGTCTGCCATCCAACATTCGAGTTTATGAAATCACGATTAAATTTTTTGTCTCTCATCATGAGTTTCCTCGACTAACTTTTCACCATTAGGAATCATTTCTTGTATCAACTTTGTCAAACATTCCTTCAAATCTTCCATGTCTTCCTTCAAACCTTCCATTTTTCCTTCCATACCATCCTTCTTATCTTCCACACCTTTCTTCAAACCATCCATATTAGCTTTCACACCTTTCTTCAAACCATCCATATTATCTTCCACGCCTTTTCTCAAAACTTCCATTTCATTTTTTTGTTGCTCTTTGCGAGAGCGAAATTTGGTGCACTTGCTCTTGTAATTGTGATATATAATGTTGCACTTCTTTATATTCATGAGTTATAGTAGAGTATTATGAGGGCTTGATGGGTGTTGAATTATTTTTAGGGGGGATTTTAGAACCCAATACTGATATCTATTCTTCAATATGCCCTTGGAATCACTTCAAACTAATTTTTCAAACAAGATTTATGCAATTTGAAAAAAAAATACACACATTTTTCTTGCTTTTGAGGAGCTCAATATTGAAACTGAATTATCTCTGTGATCTCGGATCTTAAATATCTGAAATTAGGTCCTATAGTAGCCATATAAAGCTTCTTTCGAATGCCACAGGTCTAACCTAATTTGGATTCTTCAAGAAAAAGTTATGCCCAATCTCCCGCAATGACCTAATTATGGACTAGTTCAGTAGAGCGCACTTGTACGGAGTGCCACGTGTCATTGTTTCCTCCTTCGACTCTTAAATTGATACACAGGAAACTATAGTTCGTGTAATTTTGGCCACTTTTTACAGAATTCCAATCCAATGCTCAAAGAGAGAGTTATGACAATTTTCCCACGGTCACCTCTTTGAGATGAAATTCAGGAGCTTGAAACAACCCTAACTTCCACAGATAATATCTCCACAAATATTGTGAACCAAGATCTGAAATTTTTACACGATGTTCCTCAAGATTTCGGCTTCTCTTTATAAAAAAATTCATCTTCTGAACCTTCGTATAAAATAATTTATAGTGAAAATTCCATGATGACCTGTTTGGAGCAACGAAACCCTGAAATCCAACCTCTGATACCAAATGTTATGAAACCAGCTCCAAAAATAGAAGAAAATAGAGATCAAAGCCTTAGGAATAAGCCACTTCGAGGGGGAAACCTCCTTTACATTACATAAATGAACAATTCTTAGATGATACAAATGAAAAAACCTCCTTCTATATATAGGAGTCCATGGGGTCACAATATAATCCTAGCCAACCTAACAATAATAATGTAAGGGCACAATAACAACAATATGGGGGTTATAGGGGTACAACAATAACAATAAGGGACTACAATAGTAATATAGGGACCTAACATCTACACTTGCTAGAGTAAATACAAATACAAAGCAACAATTGTGAAAGAGGAAGCAAGAAAAAACGACAGTCGCGAAAGTGAAAATGACACTTGTGAAAGAAAAGGGTGGGCAAAAGCGACAATTGAGAAGACTCAGTGGAATGATGATACAATTTCCAGTAAAAGTGAGAGAGACTTGTCAAATGATGTTGCGCACTGACTGTCAACATAAGTTGCACAGTCATTATCCCTGTCAACTGTACAAGCATAGTCAATAGGCATTGTGCAGGGCATATGAGTTACACAATGCCTATTAAAAAATACTTCACAAATATTGTTACTAAGGAATGCACATGAAATACTTCTAGAGACTACAAAACCATTTTTCTCAAGGACTGCTCAAGCACTATTTTCAAGGGTAGACATTGGATACTAGGCTTGTGTTGCTAGGCCAACCATATCCCCCCTCATTTTTCATTAAATGGTATGGGCACCTCTTCGTTTTTTCTTTATGGTTTTTTATTTTATTTGGTTTGGATACATAACATACAATTTATTTGATTTCTTTCTAAGAGTTGCATGGCATACCTTTGTTACTTCCTAGAGTTATACACTTTCTCTATTCTTCGTGATTGATGCATTCACTTTCATTGTATTCTCTCAAAGAACTAAGAAATTTTTGTTTTGGTCTCATGCCAAAGACAATTACCTAAGGCTTATGCCTTTATTATTTCTTTTAATTCTTTAAAAATAATAAGACCATTGTAGGTTTTAACCCTGTACAATAATTATCTGTAAACGAATCTTAAAAACAAAAAATAAACAATAGCGAGAGAATAAAACATAAAACAAATATACACATAGAGTTTCCCTTGGATCCCAAATCGGGACTACCAACTTGATTTTTCATTATATTCCTTTTAGCGTTACAACACATATATATACATGCCGAAGCATTCATAAACCCCAATCCCAACATTCTCCCACTTGTTGTTTTCTTTCCGCAGGGGGCCAAACGAGAGCTTATTCATTAGTCCAGCTTTGCAACACCCATTGTTTCTCTACACCAAGAGAACTTTTGAGTGATTAAAGACTTCGTCAATGCATCTGCAACATTCTTTAAAGTGTCCACCTTTACCAGCAACACCCTTGTATCCTCAACCATATCTCTCACAAAGTGCTATTGAACATCAATGTGCTTTGTCTTTGAATGATAAGCAGGGTTCTTAGCCAAGAAAATTTCACTTTGGCTATCACAGTCTATCCTTATAGCTCGTTGCACCAAACCCATAATTGAACACAATCTCTGAAACCAAACTGATTCCTTGCTTGCACGAGTGGCTGCCATGTATTCTGCCTCTATAGTTGAAAGAGATATTGCACCTCCAAATAGGCTAAACACATACCCACTTGTAGATCTTCTTTGGTCCAGATATTCAACCCAATATTCATCAACAAAACCATGGATGTCCAAAACTCTGTCCAATCCTGGTCTTCCCTAGTAGCACAATACATAATCACTAGTTCCACACAAATATCTGAAAACCCGCTTTAATGTTGTCCAATGCTCCTTCCCTGGTTTTGACATAAACCTACTCAATACTCCCACTGCATGTGCAATGTCTGGTCTAGTACATACCATTGCATACATCAGGTTACCCATTGCACTTGCATATGGAACACGAGAAATATCCTCCTCTTCTTCTTGTGTCATGGGACATTGTTCAATAGACAGCTTTACACCTACAAGAATAGGAACCTTCACCAATTTACTATCATGCATATTGAACCTCTGCAATATTGTCTCAGCATACTTCCTATGGTTTAACCATAGCTTCATCTTTTCCTGGTCTCTCTTAATTTCCATGCCCAAAATATAGTTTGCAGCACCAAGATCCTTCATGTCGAATTTGGAGAACAATTGGGTCTTCAAATATTAGATAATTTCTTTTTCATTTCCAATCAAAAACATATCATCCACATATAAGACCAAATAAATAACACGGTCACCAATTAATTTAAAATAAACAGAGCAATCCTCTTTGCTTTTGGTGAAGCCAAGTCCCTGTATATAGGTATCAAATCCCTGATACCACATCCTTGGTGACTATTTTAACCCATACAGAGACTTTTTTAACCTGCATACAAGTTCTTTCTTACCCTTCACCATAAAGCCTTCAAGTTTCTTCATGGAGATCTCCTCTTATAGATCCCCTCGAAGAAATTTTTTCTTCACATCCATTTGTTCTACCTCAAAATCAAATGCAACAACAACAAATAAAAGTAATCTAATAGAAGTAACCTTGGCAACAGGAGAAAAAATATTACCAAAATCAATTTCCGACACCTGTTAATAACCTTTTGCTACCAACCTTTCTCCACCTTGCCTTCTACAACACCCATTTTCTCCTGATGGGCCTCCTTCCAGCCGAAAACTTCACCAAATCCCATGCCTCATTTTTGTGCAAGGATGCCATTTCATCGACCACGACCTCCTTCTAGAGTTTTCCATCCTCTGAATCTATTGCCTCCCTAACAGTTCTAGGATCATCATCAGTTATAGTTAAAGAAAATTTTGAACATAAAGCAGATGGACTATACCTTTCTAGTTGCCTTCTTTCCCGAAATGATCTTCTCATAGCTGGAGTTTGTGGCTCTTCCTCTTCTGAATCTTCTTCTGTTGTAGAGTCTGATTCATTCTCCATTAGCTCAACCTCTATCTTCTCAGGTTCCTTTGGTAGGACTTCATGTTTAACAACATCTTTCACCTCTCTAAACACCACATCTCAGTTTTACACAACCTTCTTTATTTCTGATTTCCAAAGCTTGTAACCTTTTAAACTATCCTTATACCCAATAAAGATGCACCTTCCATATTTATTATCCAACTTCATCCTTTTCTCCTTTGGAACATATACATATGCATCACATCCAAATACCCTCAGATGTGAAAGAGAGGGTTTCTTACCAGTCCATACCTCATGTGGAGTCTTATCCTCCAACTCTGATGAAGGTGATCTGTTAACCAGGTAACATGCAGTCTCCACTACTTCTGCCCAAAATTCTTGTCCTAACCCAGTACCACTAAGCATGCTTCTTGTCTTTTCCATCAGTGTTCTATTCATTCTTTCTGCAAATCCGTTTTTCTGAGGTGTGTATGGATTAGTCTTTTTCCATGCTATACCACACTTCTTACAGAATTCTTCAAATTCCTTCTTGCAAAATTCTCCACCATTATCTGTCCTCAACACCTTTATCTTCTTCTTTGTCTGGTTTTCCACTAGAGCCTTAAATTCTTTAAATCTGTCAAAGACTTCAGATTTATTCCTCAAGAAATATATCCATGTATTCCTTGAGAAGTCATATATGAATGAGACATAGTACACATATTTTCCCAGTGATGGAACCGACACAAGTCCAAACACATCATTGTGCACAAGCTCTAATATCTTGTTTTCCCTCTTAGCACCAGAAGGAAAACTCACCCAATTTTGCTTCCCATATACACAATGTTCACAGAATTCGAAATCCAGAGAGAAATTAGACATACCTTCTACCATACCATTTCCATCCAGTATCCGAAGGCCCTTCTCTCCAATATGTCCAAGCCTTTGATGCCATAGCATGGTCTTTTCTCCAAATACCGCTAGGCTTTCTGCTCCACTTTCAGGAACCACAAAACTGTTGCACCCATCAATAACAATGCTACCTTGAAGCTTGTACAGAGTTCCAATCCGAACTCCTCGCATTAATACCAGTGCTCCCCAAAACAACAGGTATCTTTCTTAAGCATTGTTTTTACACATGCATCATCCATCTTGCTTACAGAAATAATATTTCTGGCCAATGCAGGAATATTCAGAACACCAGGAAGTGTTCTAATCCTTCCATATTTCAGCTCTAGCTTGAATTTTCCACGTCCAACGATTTTTGCCTTCCTATCATCCCCTAACAAGACATCACCACCATCATACTTCTCATACTCGCAGAACCACTCGCTATGGGGAGTGCAGTGAAAAGATGCACCTAATTCAATCAACCATGCCTCATGATCTACATGTGTATTTGAAGAAGCCAAATACACATCCCCACCTTCATCCGAGGTGGTTTTTGCCTCTACAGAAGGGGCATCATCAGATCCCTTTCCTTTCTCAAGATATTTAGATCTGCAGTCATTTTTTTAGTGCCCTTCCTTTCCGCATTTCCAGCACAACTTTACAAGCTTTCCTGGAGATTTAGATCTCCCTCTATATTTAGATCTCCCACTCGAAACATTATTCTTGTTTATATTCTGGGACCTTCCTCGTACAGAGAAGGCATCTCCATTCTGGGCCTCCATATTTCTTTGTCTCATTTCCTCCGACAGCAAGGCTGAGACAATGTCATCAAAATTCAAGGTAGTTGTATTGCTACCTATTGCAATAACTAGACTGTCCCACAAATCTGGTAGAGGACACAAAAAACTGATGCACTTATCTTCATTTGATATTTTAATATCAACAGATAATAGTTGACTTACCATAGTATTGAAGGCGTTCAGATGCTCTGTCACCAAGTCTCCATCCTTCATCCTCATCCTTCATCCTCGAGTTATACAGCTTTTTCCATAGGAACAATTTATTTCCCAAAGACTTAGATTGGTACAAAGTCCCTAGCTTGTCCCACAAATTCTTCTTCGTAGCTTCCCTAGACACATTCAACAATACTAAATCTGAGACACACAACCATATTGTGCTCTTTGCCTTCTGATCCAACTTCTTCCAGTCTTCATCTGACATTGTTGTTGGTTTAGTACCCGAATCTACCGCGATCCACTAATCTTTATCCACCAACAGATCCTCCATCTTGAGATTCCACAACTCAAAACTCTGACCATTAAATTTCTCGATCTCTATCTTTCCACTACTCGCCATCTTCTTTCATCGCAAGAATCGATCCCGTAGATATCCCACTAAACAGGGTCTACCACAGGCCCGAGCAAAAAAACCCTCAGTAGCAAAGGCGTCCCCTTGAAGCCGAAACAACTCTGATACCAAATGTAGGTTTTAACCATGTACAATAATTATCTGCAAACAAATCTTAAAAATAGAAAATAAACAATAGCGTGATAGTAAAACATAAAACAGATATACACAGAGATTTTTCCCTATATCCCAAATCGGGACTACCAACTTGATTTTTTATTATATTCCTTTTAGTGTTACAACACACATATATATACATGTTGAAGCATTCATAAACCCCAATCCATCAACCGTAGATTAGAACATAACCATAGTTCCCTTGACTGGATCTACAAAATACCAAGGGCCGAAAACCATCATGCCCCAAAACCATGTGCAAACCCATGCACAAAACCATGGGCCGGTCCACCCACCGAAAAATAGGGTCCAAAATTTTTTTCTCGGGGCACTGCCGCCCCCTCTGTGACCCCCCTACTGTGCCCGGTACAACGTACGGGGAGAACAATCGCCCCCTCCCCCTCCTCTGTAACCCCCCCACGCTTGCGACTAATGGTGGAAAGAATATAACACATACCCAACAACTGTTATAGAATTTTCATTTTGTAGCAACCTTAACCTATATTAGGGATTTTGTATTTTAAAGTATTTTTAAATAGTAATCTCTCGATATCAAATGCATGAAATTATATTTATGGTTAGTATTTGGTGCCTTGGTTCAACAATGCATGCTTGATTTATTAAAATGTCCTATCAAATGTTGAAAATCCCATATTGACCTTCCTTTATATATTTTTAACATATCGTTGTGGATTATTAAACAGGGTTTAATGTTAAATATAAAAACTATACTTATAACTATGGTCTTGAGGTATTCTCACTGAAGTTTCTCAATCCACTGCCCTAATCAGTTCGAGGTTATGGTGATTATGGGCTATCGTTTTTGTTAATATTTTCAAGGACAAAACATCTTGATTCGTTCCACCTGTGTTAATCCAACGATTAACCATGATCATACCTATCTTCATCATATATTTCGTACTATGTCTTTGATTATCCACTTATGAATTTATTGTTATAGTTTTGGGATCGAATTTACCTCCGACCGTATCATTATTTTCTCCTTTGTCGATGTCACAAGCTAAGGTTTCAAGGGTTTCTCCCTGTTACATGACTATTTTCTGGGTTCTGCTTGCTAGCCTAACTATAAACCTTTTGAGAGCTTAGAAATGGCTCGAGTTATTTGAACTGAGGCCATTGGTATTTAAATACTTGAAGGATACAAAGAATGCACTGAGATTTTTTGTAATGTTGGTTGGTTTGAGTTTCTACAACTTTTTCAGGGGTATAGTCAAGGTGTGGCTGAAGCATTCACTTCTTCATTCAATGGCAAGAAGGCTAATGTGGGTGATATAGAAATTCTTGTAGATGTTTATTCGATAGCGGAAGAAGCTCACCTCCTTATTGATGGTGAAGAGTGGTCGAAGAACCATAAGGTTCATGTTTTTCCCTGGAGGAGGTTACTTGTGAAGAAGGATTATGCTTATGATATAAAAGGTATGCCCATTACCTATCTTAAACCTAAGTGGCAGAATATGGTGTTGTTTTTGCATTGTTATATAACCTGTGAAGGACGTTACAGTATGGTCTTCCTTTATCACATAAGGTTATTGATGATGTTTTTAGGTTATAAGTTGAATTTTCCTTTCTTTTTGCATATGAATCTGGCTAAAATGTCCTTAATTTACCATAAGCAAATCCAAAATGCTAATAATCTCCTATTTGTCATATTTTTATCATTATTCTTGTTAGACATCAACTTGCTAAGCTTTGAGACAATTTGGAATCTTTTCTAACCCATAATCATTTCGATAAAACTATGCCTTCCGGGGAAATTGACTCTTAAAATTTCTCAGAGCCTAACCATGTTCTTCAAAACCCTCCTTTCTCTCCTTTACATGATGCCGTGAATTTTGAGGACCAAGAGACTAGTCCTTGTCTCTCAGAAGAGGATAGGGATTTGAAGCTTGAAATTGTTTGTACTCGTCGAACCCAAAAAGTTGCTCAAAATATTTTTGTCAGCCAAGACGGGGTAAAACAAAAACTCAAAAGCAAGGGTAAATCAACTTTTGTGTAAATTAACCCCCATTCTAAACTTTCCTTCCTAGAACCTACATGTTAACACACCAAGGGTTAGCAAAAATATAATTTTGACTCTCATATTAAAGACAAATTGACAGCGAGAAAGATTTCTAGGCTACAACGTAAGAAACATAGGGTTTCTCCTGATGAGACATGTGTCGATCTTGAGATAAATATAGAGTCAGAGTCTAAAAAGACTAAGATTAAATCTCCAAATAATTGAAAAATCCATGATTATGTGAAAGGCACACCAGAAGTGGATAGTGATGTTGATAAAATATCTTCATAGGTCTTCTTAGATCTCTATTGGCACCAACAATTTTTATTCATTGTTCCACGACTTAACTGTTGAATTGGTCAATTGATCAACGAAAATGAGCAACTCAAAGCCTTCTGTAGACTTAATGAAACACTCAAGAAACAAAATTCTACTAGTTCTATCAATAACTCATTTCCAATACTCAAATCATAGTCAAATCTTCAAAGGTTAAACTCACAACCTCTCCAGATCAAAATAATGCTAAATAAATGTCTTACTGTCAATATCTCTCAGTTGTTGGAAAAGATAAGGTATGGTTATATTTTGGTTTTATTTTCTAAAACTGAAAGGGCATTACAGAATCTTAGATTTTGTAACATCCTCTTTACATTGTTTATATCGCTAATAATTTATTTTTCTTAATTTGTCACAAGTAATTATGTTGGCTAGATTCTTTCTCTCGTCTTCTATGGAGTGAGTACTTATGAATTACCTCCAAATCTAGAGGATGTTACCGAAAGATTTCTTGTTAGTTATTTTTTTGATTCTTTGTTATCTGTTGAGATGGCTGAGAGGCCTAAACAAACTATTTTGTTTATTTTTGTAAAAAAATGGTTTTTGTATTCTCAATTTTTTATGGAAATAGTAGTTAGGACAAAAATTATATAAACCCTTCATTTTTGTGATAAAGGGGGAGATCTCTAGTACAAGGGGAGTTTTGGGATCAAAGGAATGTTGTTCAATTGTGACTGTGGGATGAAAATTAATGCAAGTACATAGATTTGGTTTGATTCAATCTGTTTCTTAAGTTATTATCTTCCATGGTCATATTATAATTTTGGTAAATATTTTGATTTACAAGATTTAAGTGTTATTTTTTGGATGTTTTTATTCTCTTACAAGCAATATGTTTAATTGCATTTCTTTGTTAGTTACAACACTAAGTTTTAAATATGTGATTGCTTTAAATAATTCTTTTCTTCTTCTTCAATAACTTGTGTTCTAAGAAGGAACAATCGATTTATGACATTTGTTTACTTGAATGATTATAAAGTTAACTAAAATATCAATATTTATATATAAAATTTTCATAGCGTTGCTACAGTAGATGGTAATCCAAAATTTAATCTTTATTGTATTCAATGATTGATTTGTTGTATTAGTTGATTAATAATGAAAGTATAAGAATTCTAAAGAGATACCATTTACGGTTATTCCTCTTTCATTCAGTCTTGGCCAAGCGATAGTTATAAGTATTACATTAGTTAATATTTTCATTCTTTCTTAATGTGAAAAATCTTAAAAGTAAAGAAAGTTGAGTTTGTGTTTATTTTGCAGAATAAGCTACTTGTATTTTTGCAGTCTCTTGTTCTGTTTTCATTTACATTAAGGAATAACTATAGTTATTAGGAATAGAATTTTAGTTCCCATTCCTGAATACATTTTGCATTTTGTTTAAAATATAACTATTTCTCTTTTTGAGCTAGTTACATTAGTTTTAGCATTGATTGATATGTTGTATCATACTCTGACCTTGTATCAATATTGACTTAATTATTTTATTTAATTTTAATTTATAAATAGAATATATAAATTAGAATACTTTAATTTGTTTTAGTCTATTAACAGTGAAGTGTTAAGCCTTTTCATTATTACAACCATACCTTACCTAGGTTGTTTCATTTCATTGGTTTAAATCTAACTTAATCATATCATAGTAAAAAATAGTTTAGAATAATAATAATTTAGATTAGTATAGGATAATTATAGTTAGATTAGGATTTGGATTAGTTTTTCGGATTCAATCCTTCTTAGGAAGAAAGGATCCTAGGATAACGAATTCATTAAACCCATCGAGGATAGCTATACCAAATAGTTTGGGTTAAAGAGTCTTCATCCGGGCTACTCCTCCCTTGTTGACTTAGGTGTGCAAACACTGACATCAACAACTTGCTAGAAAGAAGTGTGCTTGTAAATGCACCAAAATCTAAGCATGTGTGAGTAAGTGGCTTCAACACTTTAGAATCTTAGAAGAATACTTAAGCACTTGGTAGACATCAACCAAAAATGAAGTGATAGTGGACAACTTTATATAATATAAGATCACAAGGAGGCTCCAAAATTCAAGTGTAGGGAAAATTTTGGAGGGTGTTTGTCGCAGTGACAACAAAACCCTTATGGGCGGGAACATATTTAGAATGTGAGGATTATCTACGTTATTCTCTGGACCTATATAAATAATGCAAGTGCAAATGATAAGGAACTCTCTATGGAGTTTCCTAAGACCTGTAACCTATTGGGCTACTAAGAAACACTAATACCCTATATTTTTATCTCTAACTCCCTCTCCTAGTTCTTTTGTTCTACTATGGTACAAGATACAAATACCTAGAAATGAAACCTCAACTCCTCTTAGTGGTGTAGTTTTAACATAGCCCAATAGCTAACTAGGGATCAAGTTTGACTCCTTTAACTCTCAACTTGAGTTACAATTTTTTTCCTTCTAGAGTCTTCTTCATAGTCCACATATTGATATCCCCTTTTGCATGAGTCTGGGGGATGACATGGATCCTCTCAAACCATCATGGTCAAACCGGAAGGTCAACTTTTAGGAGGCATAAATTTTGCATACAAACTTTGATTAACCTTTTTCTTATGTCGTTGGAAGGAATCTAAGAAATTCAAGGGATATAGTGTGAGAAGGAGTTTTCAGAATTTGAAAAACTTCATTTAATGCCTCAAAATGACTCCAAAAAATTTCAAACCCTAATTCCTAAAACTAGGACCCACCGGTAAAAATTGCCTTGCAAGTTGATTTCTCCAATTTTTACAACTCTAAAATTATCGATATAGATGAAAAATAATATAATGATAAAATATGGACCAAATTTTTAATAGTAGCCTCTGATACAAATATTTGATAACTAGTCAATAAGAATAACCTTATCAATAAATTTCTCTCTGATAATGGATGAATTACCAATTTATTACCTCATATCTAGATAATTGAAGGTGTATATTCTATATAATAGAGATGGGTTTTTCCTAAGTACCCTATTAGCCTTGTTTTTTTTTATACTTTCAAGGAGTAACAATAATGGTTCAAATCATCACATTCAAAAATGAAAATAGCATAATGAAAGTGAACTAGCTAGATAAAACCTACCCACATCTAAGGTAAAGCTTCTGAAAATATCCCCAACATGATTTTTACTTTGCAATATACAAATTTCAAGCAAAAAAAAACCTTTCTTGGCTTGCTTCCATATCACACATTACCTTGTTTAGTCAACTATAAAACAAGACAAAAAATATGTATAGATTAATTTAATCCTTACCTTTGATCCATCCATTCATATATGTAAGAGAAATTATGAGACATTATATCTCTATAGAAATACCAATAATTATATGGCCTCTACTTTCGATTTCCTTTCTTATTACGTTTTCACCCCTGTTCGTTCTTCTTCTACTACTACAATATTTCCCCCTTTTTCTTCTTCTTACTAGCTTCCAACCCCATCACTCTCAATGAAATTATCTCTAACCTAACTAAGGGTTATTAATCTATACAATCGAGATGGGTTTATTCTAAGGTCCTTATCGAAGTTTTTGTTTGACACATTCCAAAAGCAATGACAATTATTCTAATCATCATATTCAACAACATGAACAATAAAATGAAAGTGAATCACCATCTAAGCATAACAACCCACATTTGAAGAAGTCAATAGGATGTAGCTTAGGTGGTTGGGGAAATTGTTGTTATCCACACCGCTTAGGTTCAATTCTCACATGTGACATGTTGAGCTCATAATGAGTATATTCTTGTAATGGCTTTGAGCCTTGTTGTCTGATAAGTCCATGAGGATAAAAACATCTATATTCCTCGTAGGAATATAAAGATATTTCTTCCAAGTGAAAAAAAATAAATAAATAAAATAAAATAAAATCCTAAATATGATTTATACTTTGCAATATTCAAATTGTAAAGTTATATCATTCACTTCGTTATAATTCCTCGCTTTAGGTTTCACATATTACTCTCATATTATTTATCAATTTAATCTCTTTAAAAGAATAAAAACATAAGCATGTGCAAATACGTAAACAATTTCATAATAGATAATTTTTATAAAATATGAAATCATGACACTATATATTTATGATTGAGATTCCAACTTGATGTTACACAATGCAAACATAAACATTTGATACACTACAAGTTAAATTGATGCATGCACTACGAAATTATGAAATAAAATGACATATAAATGATGCAAGAAGAAAGAAAAAAAAAATTCAATGATTTGAGTGATGTATTTCTTATAATCCAAACATAATGCAAATTCTACCCAAAGAAAAAGAAAAAAAATCAAACATAAAAACCCAATGCACACTTGTAAAAAATCTTGAACAATGGAGAATCAACTATATTGATGATTATGGTTCTCAAACTTCTGTGGTTGTCGTTAATTGCAGAATCTGGATTATCCACAATATCATAAAACACTAGTCGACATTTTGAATCCCAACAGAGATCCATCTTCATGACGAGAATGAAGAATGAAAGAAGGTCGCAAAAAGTCAAGGTATAAATAGTAAAAGATTATGATGTTGAGAGGAGCTGACAACAGATTTCTAATCTATTTAAAATAAATTATATTTTATTCTTTATAAAAAAATTATTTAAATAATAAGTAAAAAAAATTAAATAATAAATATTTTAAAAAAATTAAAATTTTATTTTATTATAAACCCTAAGAGCTACTAAATTAATTTTAATAAATTGATTTTAATTATAATATAATACCCCTAATTTAAATTTTTTTATTAGGTTTCATTAATTTTTATTTTTTACTTTAAAAGTTTTTAATTTTTATATTAATTTCATAACTTGTTAAAAAATAAAAAATTAATGTCTAATTTTTTTTATATAAATAAGCCTTGAGTTTTTTAATTTATTACCTAAATTTTTTATTAAATAACATTAATATTAATAATACCTATGTTTATTGTCTTGGGCATTCCACCAGCATCCAAGCTGAAGCCTTGGCACTTCTGCAGGGTCTTAAGCAAGCAAAGGCCATCGGTACTTCAGATTTAAGTGTTATAGGAGATTCTCAGTCTATCATCAAAGTTTTAGTGGAGGATTCCTCTCCTGCAGATCTTAGATTGGCTAGAGCGATCTTAAGAATTAGAAACATTGTGAAATCTTTTCGAACTACAAGCTTCCTCCATGTATTGAGAGAAAATAATAAAGATGCAGATTTGGAAGCCAACAGGGCGGTGTCCCTTCCTAAAGGCTCCCTTCTGGTAGACGAAACTAAGGAGTGGGCCTCTATTCCATAAATCTACAATGTTTTTCTGCATCATTTTGCAACAGTTTGTGTGTTTATATAAGCTAGGAAAAATAACGAAGATAGACTCTCTAGCCTCGTGTAAAAATTGTGGATTCCCAAAACTTGGGGCCTACGATCAAACCGTGGAAGAAAGACTAAGGGCTAGGCCCGACATATTATAACCGATGAAGGCATTTGGCCACTTTCTAATATAAACTCATACCCGTTCTTGCTATTAAAAAAAAAAAAAAAGCCTATGTTTATTAATTCTAAATAATAATATAACTATTTAAATATATGTTAATAAATAAATGATAATAATTAATAAATATTAATTCTAGTAATGAATTTTATTAATTAAATCCTAATATATTTTTTAATTTAATTTAATTTATTTGAATTTTTATTATAATTTACTTCCATTTACTGATAATAATTATTAATTAATTAATTTTTATTAATATAATAAAAATTAATTAACACAAATAATTACTACGAGTGAGTGAAATAATAAGTTTTTTGTACTGACACGACCCTAAACTGATTACTAATAAGGAGAAGAAGCAAATCTACGAAATTATACCTGGGATGAGGACGAACCTAAGCAAATTTGTCTAATTAGAGGTCGTCAATTGTCACTAATCTCGAATCTTCCATCCCTGTTGATGTTATGCGGGTGTTTTATAATCTCCACCGCTTTTCTAATCTTTCGTCTCTGATAGTGGTCCTTTTTTTAAATATATATATATATATATATATATATATATATATATATATATATATTATTTAAATAAAATTTTATAAAGGATAAAATATAATTTATTTTAAATAGATTAAAAATTATATATTGATGATATAGCCCTATGGTATGGTCAACTATATTGATGTTATAGTCCCATATTGTAGTATTGTTTGTTCATTAAATTGTTTATTTTTCTTTTCTTTTTTTATTTTTGGTACCATAGGAATCGACAACTTGGTTGGGCTCGTACACGCGTGTCATGGAGTCACTTTTGACCTCTTACCACTATACCTCTAGGGCCTACAAAAAACCTCCTCTCCGTAGACCAAGTTACTCCAAGAATATTTGAACCTTCTATCTCATAATTTAGACAATACTTCATATCATGATGATCACCAAACTATCCCTCAGAAATTTGTTCATTAAATATTTATCAACATCATTAAACTAATTTCCTAAGCTCCACCCTTCATTTCATGAGGCTCAAGAATCATATTATATTTTAATAATGAGTGCAACAATGTTTTCAACTGTAGAAATAATGGTGTATATTTTCAACTGCTCGTGAAGTTTTAATAAAATTTACAAGATACAAACATACTCTATTGCTCTATGGAAAGTAATTCACAATTTAGAACAAAAAATATCAGACATGCAATATGAAATCACACACATGCAAATATTATTTTTCATAAAGAAAGAAATTTGATAAAAACCCTAATGCTTTCTTGCATTAATATGGTGAATATATATGTATTACAATTGTTTTGCTCAACTGAGCACAACCTTCAAGTGCATAACCTATCTCTCTGCTCACTAAGAAGCTCTGACCAAGACTTAGTCAATTTCCACCTCTGCTTGAGATCTTATTTCCTTGCGTTGCTCCTTGAGAATTAGGCCCCTATTATTTAGGAATTTCTCCAAAATGGATTGCACAATTCCTTAGGTTGAGCATTTGACTGCGTGCAACACCTATACATTAAAGACTAGTCTACAATTGATGTTACACTACCTTGGAATCTCCACCAAGCATGGGGAACTCGAATTATTTGCATGCACGAGCTATTTTTGGCTGATTGATAAGTTAATTGGATGATCATTTATTTTGACTAAAGTCCCATTGCTTAATTGACCCTCCACTAGTTCCTCCAAAAGTTGGAACTAGTTTAACTGAAAACAACCTGAGATAATTGAACTTTATTGCTACAAATTAGCTATCACACATGCTTAACTAAACTCTAACTCCTCAAACTTGAATTTACTGAGTAAACTAGGTGACACGAGCCATGTCACACAAGTTAACTACATCCAAGTTGTCTGATGATGCAAAAAATTGAATTTTCTTAATTTAATCAAAGGAAAACACAAATTGAGAATTTCTTGCTGCATTTTTCAACACTCCCTCTCAGCAAGAAGGGGATTATCAACCACCCCTATCCTACAATTGTGGAACTTGAACCTCCCTCTTTACTAGACCTTTGTCAAAATGTCAGCATCGCTTTCCTCTATCAGAATGTACTACAATAACATTATACGCCTTTGCACACACTCTCCCAAACGATGATACCAAATATCTATATGCATGGATCGATCGTGGAAAAAAGGATTCTCAGAGAGCTTGATGAAACTCTGGTTATCACGGTATATCACAATTGGATCCTTCACTTTACCAAACAATCCAACAAGTGTCTTTCTCATCTAGATCGCCTCACATGTTACTTGACTGGCACCCATGTATTCTGCTTCTGCTCAGCTGAGCACCACAAATATTTGCTTCTTGATGTACCGGGAAACCACTACGGACACAACACTAAACAATCCACCATATTTACTCTTTTGTTCTAATTAAATCCCCGCCCAATCTGCATCTATGAAGCCACACAACTTCACTACCTAAGGATATCTATATCATAGTCCAAACTAAGTAGTGCCTCTGAGGTACCGTAAACATGCTTAGCTGCCCTCTAAAATAATTTGGTTGGCCTAACCATAGATTGGATCAACTATTTGACTTCATAGCACATATTTGGCCATGTGTTGACAAGGTACATCAGTGAACCCACTAGCTGCCGATAAATGGTAGCATCCACTTCCTCACCAAAAGTGGCATCCTCCTTCCTCTAGTTGGTCTCTAGAGGTGTCTCCATGGGTTTGAAACTTTCCATGCAGAATCCCTGTAGTATCTCATTTTCATACTTGCCTTGAGAGACAAAAAGTTCCCCATCTCCTTTCCTTACTTTCAACCCAAGGAAGTAGTGCACAACACCCATGTCCTTCATTTCAAGTTATCTTTCAAGGTCCTCCTTGCAAGATCTGATTAGTTGTTCATCACCAGTTAAAATCAAATCATCAACATATAATAAAATATTGATCATTTTACTTTCTATCAATATATGATATAGGTTTGCATCTCCCTCACTTTTGGTGAAGCCAAAACATGTGAGATAACTATTGATCCTGGTGTACCAAGCACGGGGTGCTTGTTTGAGACTATACAATGCTTGCTTGATTCTACACACATGAGACTCCCGATCAAAAGTTTCAAATCCTTTTGGTTTCTCGAGGTACACCTCCTCCTCAATAACTCCATTGAATAATGTTGTTTTTACATTGGTGGATCTTTTACCCTATCTACGTAGTTAGACCAAGAATTGATCTAATGGACGACTACCTTGCTACAAGAGAAAAGGTCTCCTCATAGTCAATTCCCTCAATTTCAGAGTATCCCTTGGCTACAAATTTGGCCTTATAATTCTCTGTGATTCCCTTTGCTTCCTGATTTACCTTGAAAATCCATCTCAAACCCACAACAAATTTATTTTTTGGTCTTGGCATCACTTCCCAAAAAATGTTCTTTACAATGGATTCATATTCATCGACCATTGCGTCAACCCATACAGGTTTCTCTACATATTCCTCGAAAGAGGATGGCTTAGTATCTATAAGCTAAGTTATTAGAGCCATGCAACCAATGTACCAATCAGGTGACCATCTCTTCTCGTGCAAATTTGAAGGAGCACCCACATTCTCCTTCGCATTCTGCACAAGTCTCTCAGATTCCCTAGTTCTTTTCCTACCTTCTCTGGCTAGTTCTGCTTGATTTGTTGTATCCACTCTATGCTCTTCAATTTGTGGTTGCTCCACAACTTGTTGAGTTTCCTCCTTGGGAGCAAAAATCTCCTCTTCTAGTGGGATCTCAAGTTCCCCCTCAAGAGAGAACTGCATCACTTTATCCTCATCAAATTTGACATCCCTTCACACAATTGTCATTCTGAGGGATGAAAAGTACACATGGAAGTTGTGGATAGTTTCTATGTATCCCACAAATACCCCCAATTATGCTATCAGCTCAAGCTTCTTCCTTGAATCTTTGGATATATGGCTGTAAAATGAGGCCCAAAAAATCCTGAAGTGTGAGACATCCAACTTTCTCCCTGACAAGGCCTCCTCCGGTGTAATCATTCCCAAAATCCGATGAGGACTTTGGTTCCGCAAAGAGACTATTGTGTTGCATGTCTCATCCCACAAATGCAGAGGTAGGCCTTGGTCATGCAACATTTCCCTCGCTACTCCCATAATGCTACGGTTCTTTCTCTCAACCACTCCATTCTTCTCTAGGTTGTGGGGTGTTGTTAACTCCCATCAAATGCCTTCTTTTGCATAGAATTTTTAAATTTATTCGATACGTCGCTTCCATTATCACTCCTAAGAACCTTCTCCTTTGTGCTAGTTTATTTCTCAACTAGTGCATTGAATTCTACGAAATTTGAGAATGTCTCATATTTCTTCCACATAAAGAAGATCTGACACTTCCGTGAGAAATCATCAATAAAAATGACAAAATATTTTTGTCTGGAAGCGGAGGCTGTCGAGAAAGGTCCACATACATCAGATTGGATCCTTTCAAGGACTACATGAGATTTGTTGTCTCGATCATGGAATGTGGATTTTGTGTACTTCCCCAAAGTACATATTTTGCATACATCATGTTGCTCAAGTGCTCCTTTGGGGAGGCTTGTGGTTATCTGTTGCGTAATCTTTAGGGCGCCATGATGTAAATGGCGAAGTATTTTTTGCCAAAGTTCACTAACATTGCGGCTCTGCACCTTCTCCAAATTTGTGCTTAATGCAACATAGTCTTCCACGTCTACCTTATATAGGTTATTCACACAAACCCTGATCTACTTCTCATGTCTCATGGATATGTGTCTCAAGAATTCCTTTCCTTTGTTGAATATCACATCATAACCACGATCTTCCAAAACTGCAACAAAGATGGACATGACATCCTTGAGCCTAAGGGGGAAGTCGAACTCCCTCTAAAAGGTGACTGTACCAACCTTGGTCGCACTATACCTCCCCCATCTCGATGTGCATCTAGAAATATTTTTCTTGCAAGTCACTTAAAATTTCTCGACACCTTGTCATGTGGAACGATGCACCTGATTCCAAGTACCACATGCTCCCCATCACTGTGTTGGCCATGCATGTGATAAGGGTAAATTCAAGCTCGAACTGTGAAGACAAAGCTTCACCTGCTACTCCTCCCGAGGTCTTCTTGTTTTCCTTTATGTGTGGACACTTTGTGGCATAACGCCTGAATTCATGACACTGGAAGCATATAATTTTGGACAAATGTTTCTTTTACCCCCTTGGTTGGAATTTGGTTTAGATTGAGATTTATTCCCTTTTCCTTTCTTTCCCTTTCCAACTAATGCAAATTTGCATTCATCCTCGCCCTTGGATGAAGTCTCATCTCTGAAATTCTGCCTTATTTCCTCTTGTACCAATTCAAACCATAAGCATTCCCAATTCGGTATTTTCTCCCTCCCGTTCACCGAATCTTGATATCTATGCTAGCTCTTGGGAAGGCCGAGAAGGGTTAATATTACCAAATCTTCTTTAGGGACATTAACGTCGACCCCGCCAAGTTCATCACAACATTGTGTGAACTTTCTCAGATATTATGGAATAGTGTCATTCTTCTACATATTGATACTTCAAAGTTTATCCTTGAGCGCCAAGTTCCTGTGGTCACTATATTCTCAAAAAATTCTATTAGTTCTTTCCACATTGTGAACGAATTTTATTTTCCATGGATATTTGAGAGAATTTTATTATTATCCTCACCTTGGCTACATCTTTATTCCATTGAGAAAGGTTTTGGGCATCAAATTTCGATGGTTTTGCAACATTTTTCTTGATTTATTCTAGCAATCCATTGTCATCCAATACCACCTCCATTCAATCCTTCCATGTGGAATAATTATAGGTGCCTTCCAAGGAATATTCTAGCCTTAGTCCATTGAATGCCATCTTCTCAGCTCTGAAGAAATCCTGCTACACTGATCTTCAAAATTAAACCTCTTGAGAAAACTTCGAAATTACTACTGTAATGTGAATCTTGCTCTGATACCATGTAGAAATTATGGTGTATATTTGCAACTGCTCATGAAGTTTTAATCAAAATCACAAGACACAAACCTACTCTATTGCTCTGTGGAAAATCATTCACAATTTAGAACAAAAAATCTTAGACGTGCAATAAGAAATCACACACATGCAAATAGTATTCTTCCTAGGGAAAGCTATATATTAAAAACCACAATGTTTACTTGCATTAATATGATGAATAAATATGTATTAAAATTGATTTTCTCAACTGAGCACAACCTACAAGTGCATAACCTATCTCTATGCTCACTGAGAAGCTCTAACCCATACTTAGTCAATTTCTTCCTCTACTTGAGCTCCTATTTCCTTGCATTTTTCCTTTAGAAATTAGACCCCTATTATTTAGGAATTTCTCCAAAATGGATTGTGCAATTATTTAGGTTGTTCATCTGAATGCATGCAACACCTATACACTCAAGAATAAACTGCAATTGATATTACACTACCTTGGAATCTCCACCAAGCCTAGGGAACTCGAATTCTCTGCATGACTAGATTCACTACAAGGAAAAGACCCTCTAGTGGAGGTTATATAGGAGGTTTTTAGTGTTATAAAATTGGCTGAAATTGTAAAAAAAACATATGCTACCACATCTATTTATGGTGATGGAGGTTTTGGCAGAGCTTTTAACGAAAATTCAACACAACTAAAAAAAAAGGGTCGTTGGAGGTTATTATTGATGTTTTTTCATCGGCGCGCTAATCAGGATTTAACGCATCGGTGCGTACCTGTAGCCGAAGCCCCGGGGCGGTCGAAGGAGAATGCACCAGGCCATTAAGGTATAAAACAACATCGAGCGTAGTTTTGGTGATACAACGCAGGGGGTTGTTCTAATTGGTCTTGGGATTTGAGCAGTGCCCATAGGTCGTATCAACACGTCGGTGCATAGACTTATAAAAACGCACTGATGCGCCCTTTCACACAAATGCACTGAGATTTATAATTGGTATCGGTATTCGTGTGGTGCAAATATGTCATACAAATACACCGGTGCATATAGACACATAAACGCCCCAGTGCGCAGTATCACACAAATGCACCGAGATTTATAATTGGTATCGGTATTCATGCAGTGCCTATAGCTCGTCCAAATGCACCGGTGCGTATAGACACAAAAACGGCTCAGTGCATAGTATCACACAAATGCACTGAGATTTATTGGTATCGGTATTCGTGCGGTGCTAATAGGTCATAAAACGGCACCGGTGCATATATAGACATAAACTCACCGGAGCGTTGTACCACACAAACACCTTGATATTTTTAACCGGTTTTGGTAATTGTGCGGTGTCCATAGGTCATAAAAACGGACCAGTGCGCTTAAGAATACAAGCGCACCAGTATAAGAATACACGCACTGATTTTCATTTTGTATTTTTTAGAAACATCGACCTGTGACAATGCAATTATTGTGATTGTTTTAAATTCATTATTCATCAAATGTCAACACATCTTATAACAATATTCATATTAATCAATTTTTTATTAATGCATTTGAATGTGATGTTTGGATTAATTTGTTATATCATATCATAATTATTGTGGTTTTTTAAAATTCATTATTCATCAAAAGTCAACACATATATATCTTATAACAATATTCATATGAATTAAATTTTTATTAGTGCATTTGAGAATGATAATGGAGAATGCAATAGCGACAATAGAGAACGCAATAGAATAAATTAAAATATTTGTTATTATTATTATTATTATATATATATATATATATATATATATATATATATATATGAATAAGACATTCTTTGTCATACAAAATGGGACAGTTATTGATATCCCTTTATCTTTCAATTGGGACACTATGTCCATTACATTAAAGAAAATGTTTGATTTCACAGACATTTTTCAAAAAATACAACGTCTTGCTTTTATATCCACACATAGTGATCATCATTCTTCGCTTGAACTACTGTCACTTCTAGAGCTACTTCCATGACTTGGGTTATTTTCAGGAATGTTTTATTCACAGTGTTGATTGTTTTCTTCTTCTTCACCTTCCATCTACAAACATAAAAATAAACTGTAATGAGTGTATATACATTGATGAGAATAATGAAAATTGCAATAATAAATAATATACATCAATGTAAATCGAAAAGAAATGACGTACCAATGCAACAATTGACTCATAAACTATACACATTCTTTCAAAACCATGTAACATGCCATCTTTCAAGATTTGATCTGTTGGCACAGTGCCATACTTTGTTTCCTGCAAGTTTTAAACCCCATAACAAATCATATATTTAACATAAAAGATTT
Source organism: Pinus albicaulis (assembly GCA_034641835.2). Lineage (NCBI taxonomy): Eukaryota > Viridiplantae > Streptophyta > Pinopsida > Pinales > Pinaceae > Pinus > Pinus albicaulis. The sequence continues at coordinate 1,116,060,696 of CM076584.1, forward strand.
ATTTTTTCTATTAATTATAGACGGAGCTAAGTAAAACAAGATTGATAGATGCTTACAAATTCCACAATTAAGTTATGATATGCCAACATATACTCACAACCCATATTTAACCAAATTTCAATCAATTCCTCTGATGGTTCTTCTTTGTATGTTAGCACCTGTTTGAAGACATTCAATGATGATTTTGGTAAAACAACTTAAAAAATACAAAAATGAAATCTAGTTAAGTTGTTATAAGGAAGTAACAATTACTCACAAACTTAGATATCAATCATTTTCTTCCTTGTCATCCTGTTTTATGTGCTGAATGGGTTCCATTTTCTTTACTTGTCTGCAAGAAAATACTTGAAAATTAATATTTAATGCTAAATTGTTTATTTATGTTACCTAATGATCGAAAAATTCAATGATTACATACTACATTTGAAGCACATTGTTGTTGAGATGGCTCCTCCCGCGATGCAATTTTGTCCATTTCTTTGACCATCTCCTTGTACATCTTTTTAGACATTCCTACTGGCATATTTCTGATATCAGCTCGTTCATCTTTTGAGATTTTCATAATCTTCCTAAAAATGTAACATAACAATAAACTATTTAATTTTATATTGATATATGAAAAGTAACTATAACAAAAGTGATATTTATAAATAATTCTAGACAAACATCTAAAGGAATATTACTTTTTCATTCCTTTTTTTGTTGTTGTATGTTTTTGCTATTAAAATTCTGACATGTCTCATTGACCAATTCTCTGCAAACTCTTCCTGTAGTTTAGATAAAATTTGGTTCTTGGAATCATTGGATTGGTTTTTGTATTGTAAGTGGAAAGAACGTCTATACATTCGTTCCACTAGATCCCTCAAAATTTTGTAAAAAATTTTCCCCCTTTCGTTAACCTCCAGCACCACTCCAGATGAGCTAAGGAGCAATTCATTTTCATTTTCATGTTCTATTTTTTTTTTCTTTTCTTAGAAAAACATTCCTTTTCTGAGTTGTTGGTCCCAGTAGAAAATTAAACAGATGTGAATTAATAGACTGTTTCACACATGTTATCTAATAATTTTAATTATATTATTAATGAAAACTAAAAAAAGAAACTCATATTGGATCGATAGTATTTTTTCATTCACCTGATTCATCTTTTTGCAATTTTTCCATCAAGATTTTACGCTCTTCTGGTCCTAGATCAAAAATAATCTTATCGAGCTTCGTCATTTTGTGGCTCTACATGATACATAGTAAACAATATATATTAATTAAACTTACATATAGTTCAAAAATAATATTTTTTGTAAAAAATTTACAAATAACTTGTCGTTTTTGCTTTTCTTGATGTGTTATCAGTATTTTTGTTACTTGATCTCTTGTCAGTGATTTTTTTATCAATCTCAAACTTATACCATATCATTCATTAATATATTTATAAATAAATTGTCAAATTTTCAAGTAAAAAAAAAAATCTCAAGAAACCGGTGCACCATTCATGGTGTACGTACCGACGCCAATGTGTGGCTATCTTCCAAACGCACTGCACAAATAGTATAATAGACCAAATGGTGCTCTATGTCAACAAGAAGCACCGGTGCGTTACAGTTCAATCACCGCATTGGTTAACCATGATAAAATAATAAAAATTATCCAGTGTTAATTTTTTTAGCATAAACCGGTGCCATATTTTACATATGGCGGACCGAAAAATAAAAATAAAAATTTGCTTATTAATTTGTTATCACATTACTTATGCGGTGCACTTGTACAATACAGAGCACCGATGCGCTATGTTACGCCAAGCACATCGAAAAATAAATAAATAAATAAATCTGTTTTTTTTTTAATTCATGCAAGGGCCCACATGGATTGGGATCCGACTATGCTAATTGTCTCATTGATTAGATCTCTTAGGTCTATATTTAGCAATACAAACCCTATAAATCTAAATTGAAAAGCCCTAATTCTGAAATCATTTTTTATCACATTACTTATGCGGCATAATTGTATTAATACAAGAGCACTTATGGGTATCATATGTTACTGTGTACACCCCGTAATATATATATATATATATATATATATATATATATATTTCTTTTTTTTAATTTACACAAGGGCCGACATGGATTGGGATCCGACTATGCAGGTCCTCCCGTGAGTTGGATGTCTTAGGCTTATATTTAGCAATACAAATCGTATAAATATAAATTGAAAAGCCCTAATTCTGAAATCACAGAAAGAGAAAAAAATAAATAAATAAATAAAATAAAAAATAAAATAAAGAAAAAGGGTTTTTTTGCTAAAATGGTCTTTTTTGTAAAACAACATGTTTGCAGTGCGCTATAATGAAATAGTGCACCGGTGCCATATGTTACATATGGCGCACTGATAAAAACAATTTTTTTTATTTTTTATTTTTTATTTTTTTTTCTTCACTGTACTTTCGCGGTGTTCTGGTATAACAGAGCGCACCGGTGCACTATGTTACGCAGGGCGCACCGACGAAAAAATTTTGCTTTTTTTTAGATTGCCGCAAGGGCCAACATGGATTGGAATCCGACTATGCAAGTCGTCTTGTGAGTTGGATGTCTTATAACTATACAAACCCTATAAATCTAAATTGAAAAGCCCTAATTCTGAAATTATAGAAAGAGGGAGAAGAAAGGGCATAAACAAAAAGAATCTAGGGTTTTGTTCCTAAAAATGGATTTTTTTAATTTTTTTTTGTTTCTGGAAACTGCAGAAAAGGTAAAAAAAACTATAGAAAAAAAAAAACAATAAACTTTGATTTTTTCTTTTATTGCATAAAAAATAATACAAAAAACAATCAACTTTACTCACATCGTTTGAAATTCTATGGTACAAGGTTTGAATCACCAAAGGTTAGGAATTCTGATTGTCTGAATACTTATGTTCGAACGTATTTCCCTGCTCCACAGTGCTCTCATGCTCTGTTTGCTCCAGGTATGTTTCCTGCAAATCTCTAGCTGAAATTTTTTGCAAAAATAGTGAAATAATGAAAAGTGTTTAGTATTTAAAGAAATGTTTTATGAAATCAGATTTTCGAAAATATTTTGCCGCCCATTTTTCAATTTACCGTTTTTTTTTTCACTTAAAGAAAATAGGGTTGCATTTTTTTTATTTGCGGTTATTCGTTTACTGGTGCATCCTTTAATCGAACCGCCCCAATGCGTCGGGTTATAAAATGGCACCAGTGCACAATACCAAAAACGCACTAGTGCGGTTATCTATACATTATGCACCGAAATTACATTTAGGTTTGCGCACCAAAATTTATTGTTGTTTTTCTCAAATGCATGGAGTAAATATCATATATTATATGGAATGGAAAATTCTTCAAAATCCAGCTCGTTCCATAATATTTCTCAAATTCCATCGCGGAGTCCTCCCTATCCATTTGGAGATGTAATATTTACTTCATTTTTGTTTTATTTTTTCACTATCTAATTGAATTTATGTTTTTTATCCATGCAGTCAATCATGCACAACTTAATTAAATTTATAATGTATACAAATTTTCAGGTTCATGCAAATTCAACATCAAGTTCAAATGCACAAAATATTCAAACTGCTCCAAAACGTCGGAAGTTCTTATCAGGAGCTGCATATCGCAAGGCGTATTTGGTAAATGAAAATGGACAGCCGCTTCACCCTACCAATTGTAACAATATTTCATCTTCTAGCCACAATCCCAAGACAATGATGGTAATTATAATTATAATTGTTTGGTATATATATTTATTAATATGTAATTATTTCAACGTCAAACCAATTTATAATCATGCAATATTGTCAATGTGGTTACTAATTGATATCATATATTTTGTACTAATCATGTTCATTTTTTTTTCTTTTTCTTTTTTTAGGATTTTAGTGATGATGAACGACCTAACTACCATCTTCCATTGCACCCCATGATAATGTAAAAACAAGAGAATACTAAATTAAGAGAAAAAATCGAAGAGGAACGATACCAAAAATGGTTGAATCAACCACCGATTCAATTCCCGCTACGTCCAAATTCACCAATTAGGAATGACTACAGCAATAGTAGTTCTTCACAAGCTGGCAATGGAGGCAATCAAATAGAGGTTGGTATGGATGATTATTTAAGGGATACGACTGCCATGGAGACAATGTTGTTAGATGCATTCCAAAATGATGATCAACTAGGGGATGATGCTCATATCAATGACACATTTTTTGAAAGCCTTAAATTTGCTTCCACCACCCCTCTCTTTGGACCTGGCGGTCAATCAAAGACTACCCAGTTGGGGACAACGATGTTAATGTACAACTTGAAAGAAAATTTTGGCTTGTCGAATGTATGTTTTCGGAACTTTTGAGGTAAGTTACCATAAAGTACTCCCCTTATATAAATTTGAAATATAATTAGAACACTGCAATGAACATTACAAATGGTAAATTTTACGAACGTTAATAATTATATCGAAATTAATGTACATTTATTAATATATTTTTCCATGATCACCAACTATAGGTTATTCAAAGATAAGGTTCTTCCGAGTGATAATGTCTTGCCCGGTAGCTGCGAAGAGGCAAATAAATTGTTGAAAATGTTGGGTGTTGAGTACATATCATATCATGCATGTCCAAATTATTGTATTATATATAGAGGAGAATATTCAGACAAAGATATGTGTCCGAAATGTGGGCATGACAGGTATGATAAATCAAAAAATAAGGGTAAATCATGTATTGGTCCTCCTTTTAAGATATTGAGGCACATGCCTATAATCCCAAGGATTAAAAGGCTCTTTTGTTACAAATAATTAGCTATGTTGCAGGGATGGCATGCCTCACACAGAAGTGAGTTGAGAGTTATGCGAATCCTAACTAATTCAATAGCCATGAAGCATATAGAGGATACATGGCCCGAAAAATTCAAGGATGAAGTACAAAGTCTATGACTCAGCATAGCCATGGATGGCATCAACCCATATTTCCTCTAGAACACCAACTATTCTGTTTGGCCTGTAGTAGTGACCAATAAAAATATCCCCCCATGGTTGTCTGTGAAGAATGAACATATTATGTTGGCTCTCATAGTCCTTGGTAGAAGACAAGTGAAGAATATGGATGTCTACTTACAACCACTGGTAGATGAATTGAAGGAATTATGGGATGGGATAAATGTATACGATGTATCAAGACCCATCGCAATAGAGAGGAGTTTTACGTTGTATGGCATATGTGCTTACACGACACATGATTATCCAAGCTTAGGAGTTTGCTCTGGTAAATTACATGTTTAATTTATTGATTTGTTTATATATGTAACAATATTCTTTCACATATTAGTTATTTAATTCGTTGTAATATTTGTTATGATCTTCATGATATTCTTTAACATGCCATGCATATTAATTAATGTATACAAATATAATCTCGTAGGTCTTGTAACAAAAGGGTATTTTGGATGTAAATGTTGTGGACCTTTTTTGAAAGCTAAATGGTCTAAGGACCTACGAAAGCCAATGTATGATTTCTCCAGGGTATTCCTACCAGAAGAACACCCTTACAGAAGAGCAACATCCGCTTTCAATGGTAAATGAGAGAGAACCCAAAGGCCTCCAATAATGACACCAGCTGAATGGATTAGAGCATATGAGAGAGAGAAGGAGAAGGATTTCATAGAAATGTTCGATTCAAATGGGGAGCCTATGTTTGATGATCCAGATTTCTTCGACACCTATGTTGAGAAATTGCCCATTGGGATGAAAAGGAAAACTATCTTTTATGACCTCCCATATTAGGAGCATCTTAAGGTTGCCCACTTATTAGATCCCATGCATATATTTCAAAATGTTTCATCTTCTTTATGGAGGCACATATCATCAAAACAAAGTGACACATTGGTTGTTAGGAAATATCTTATTACTTCAAAAACTAAAAAGAAACATTGGCCAAGACGATTAGAAAGTACAAGATCAGAGGCAGGCATTGGTCCCTCTAATTCATGGTTTCAAAGAAGGTGATGTCCCATGGATTTAAAAAAAAAGATGATATATCTTTGGCAAAGGAAGTTATAACGTATGTCAGGGTGCCAACTTCATATGGGTCTTCACTACGGTGCTACTTCACCGTGGATGACCATTTATCGGGGTTGAAATCGCATGACCATTTGAATCTTCTAAGAGTACGTACAATGTCAAAACCCTGATTTTATTATTTGTTACATTAATAAATTTTAACCCATGCGGGGATCATAAAACATAACTAATTTTGTATATTATTGCACGTGTTTATAACTTTGCAGTGTCATTATCCTTTGTTCGTGCGTGGGTGTGTGAAACATGAATTCCCTCATGACCTAGGACGTGCCATATCGAAATTATCTGCATTTGTACGTTGGATCATGTCAAAGGAGATTCATGTGGCTAGCATTCCATGGTGGCATCAATAGATAGTTGAGATTGTTTGTATGTTTGAGAAGGAACTGCTGACGAGTTTCATGGACTTATAGGTTCATCTTCTAATCCACCTGGTAGATGAGGTTGAATTAGTTGGGGTTATTTCTTGTCGTTGGATGTTCTTCTTAGAGAGGTACATGAAGAAATTGAAAGGTTTTGTTCGACAAAGGGAAAAACCCGAGGGGTCTATGGCAGAGGGGTACATATCGTATGAGTCTTTCTATTATGCCAGTGAGTACATCAAGCAAATCGACAACAGACCAGGTGCGATGATTTGGGACGATGAAATGGATGAAGACAAAAGAGGAGGAGAGTTGCTCCAAACGAGTGGAAAAAAGCGCTTGATAAAGAATAAGCGACTAATAAATTTTCAAATTTACAAAAAGTGATTAATATTCATGTTGAACTTCAATATAATGTATATTTTGATCTCTAAGTACTATATAATGTTGGTTTGATTTCATCAGCGAATGCATAAATTGAAGCAATCAATAAATTTGTTCTTTATAATTCTGAAGTGACACAACCGTGGGTTGCATAGTAAGAACAAAACAGGATGAAATGGGATAGTGACAGGAAAGAATTCAGACGGTTGAATGGTAGAAGTGTGCCTTATCCCGATCATTTAAAAGAAAATATGCCAAAAATATGCCCCAACAGTTGGGTTTTTGACCAAGCCAGAGAGAAATACGGTGCTACCAGTCGTTACCCGCGTGCTGAAGAGGATGCACTAAACGTAGGGATTGGGTGCAACAACTCGGTAATAATATTTTTAATTTATATGTAAATTTGAAACTTATATTAAGACATCTACATTTCATATTTTAACTGATGGATATTATTTATAAGACACATGACACTAATTTTTTTAACTTTTTTATAATAGGTGCATTTGTTCCCATCTATGTGGGCATATGGACACGATTTTCACACAAAAAATGTTGATGCTAGAAACATCACACAAGACTGTGGAGTGGAAGTCGAGTTCGATCAATCTAGTCGATCTAGCCACCGTGATCAAAACCTAGTACGAGAGACGTTAGGTTACGTCGAAAAGATACAAGAGATCATTGAAGTGGATTTTTCTTTTTTCCAATGTGTTATTTTTAGGTGCAAGTGGTGGGACACCTTTGATCGGAATAATGTAAAGGAAGATCGTGATAGTAGGCTGATATGTATCAACTCTAGAAATATGTGAGATGAAGCTAAGGAGCCCTATGTTTTCCCTAAACACTGCAACCAGGTGTTTTTTTACCCAGATATGTTGGATAGGGATTGGTGGTTCGTATTGACACATGACCCTAGATCAAAACATATTTTTGAGAACAATAGTGTTATCATGCCATGCGAGCTAGAAGATAATGAGGGTGATCATGCAAACCGAGAGTGATATGGTACATGTGTTATTTCATCAATATTTATACTTTTTAGGATGGGTTTTTGGAAATATTAATATAATATGTATTTTGAATTAATTGGTAATTTTCATTGTGTTACTGTTAAAATCAATAATTCACTTGATAATTTTCAATTATTTTGATCTAAAAAACAATGGCGTACTGTATAAATTAATTCTTTTTTTTGTATCTAAGATCATAATAAAATAATGATAATTCTAAAGTATATGAATTTATTTGCATTATTTTCTAAACTTTATTATGTTACAATAAATCATATTATTCTAGATTTATTATTTTACAATTATTTAAAATTTACAAATTTACAAATTTTAATAAATGCATTTCACATTAATACAATTAAAATTTTACAAATATTTTACATACAATTACAATTTTACAATTTCACGTACAATTACAATTACAATTACAATTTTAGAATTTTACATATATACAATTGCAATTTTACAAATTAAAAAATAACAAAAAACCATCATACAAACATCAAATTTGACTAAAAAACACATTCTGCAAAATCGCTAACTACATCATCGTGATCATGATCATCTAACAAAACACAATTAACATTATATATTAACATCATCACAACACAAACATCAAATATACATCTCATGTCAAATAACTCATGTTATCACATACACATCTATCTGCAAGCTGCACATTAAATGAGCATATCTAACATGACCTAACAACATACACATCATGATGATCACCAACATGTAAATTAAGTACAATTGCAACATGAACATAAAATACAAGGACTATATATATATATATATATATATATAACTGAATAATGTTAAAAATATACAACTGTAATATAAATGTCATGGACTCCTGGATGCAAGTGGCATGTAAAGGGAATAAGGGCCACGGGGTCGCCATGAGGATGGACACATCGCTGCTCCACGTGCTCCATCCTTGGAAGGGGCACCATCTTAAAGCTTGGCGTGAGGGCGTCATTACTCCACCCTCCGCCACCCTACCATTGACGTACCAGGTCTGCGTCTTTTTAATGCTGCTCATCATGGGCTTTAAACCCACCACCCTGGCTCTCCATTATGCATTCGGCTCTGCTTGCTCGTTCTTCCTTCGGCTCTCTTTCTCTGCTTCTCCGGCTCTGGAGAAATTCCCTAGTTCTTCTAGGACGGAGGCTCCCTCTGGTCTTCTCCCCTCCCAAAAACCTATTCCCGCCTCCCTCTGGTCTGAAGACTCGCCCCCCTGGACTGTCATGCTGCGGCAACACAGGCAGCGATGTCGAAGAGCTGGTGGGTGTGGCTTGCCTTCCTGCCCTCCCTACCCTCCCATCTCGCCCTACCTCTGTCGCGACCTGAACTTCTCCATTGATTGGACTGATTTTGAAAATCCTCATCCTTCTGAGCAGCTCCCTGCTTCGGCTCCACCTCCCTCTCCCCTTCACAACAAAAAATGAACTCGCAAGTCCACCATCTCCCCTGAGCCCGCCTTCACTCCTCGCAAGCTGAAAGCTCTTCCGGTTCGTAGTGCTACCAGTGGTAGCAATGGTTCAAGTGATTCTGACAGAAACAACGAAGGCAGCCTAGAGCTGGATATGGGTGGTAGCTTGGAGTTAAACATTGGCAACTGCCCTCGGCACCATGTAGCTCCTCCGACTACTGATGATGCGGCGACCTTGAGCAACCTCGCCTTGCCACGCCCTCCGCAAGATGAACACGCGTTGGACACAGGCATGATGGATGTGGGCTATGTGTAAAGGATCCTCGAAGAGCCTCAAGCCTCAAGTGACAACCATGCAGGTCTCCCTTAGTTTTATCTATTTAACTCTTTGTGGCATTAGCCTGTGCAATCATGTTTATCCTAGGCTTTTTTGTACATCTCTGCTATCTATTTTTGCTGGTTTTTCGCCATGGGTAGCAATATTTTCTGAACTTCTAAGGACTGGTTTCCCCTTTAGGGGCAGTCCAGTACTTGATAGAACTCTTTGGCACTTTCCCTATGGATTGAATCTGTTCTTTCCACAGGATGCGACCTGTAACTTCTTGTTTTTTATGATCTAATATAATTAGCCTAAATTAGGAAAAAAAAATATAAATGTCATGGATCAGCTAGTGGTAGTATAACATCAATATCAGTACTAGTGGCCAATGGTACAGCCTCATCTCCATGATGACTCCTGCTAGATGCTAGTGGAGGCTCATTCTCATCTGGCTTGGCGTGAGGTGAACGATCATGAGATGATGGTACGCTGCGCCTCGCAAAATGTCCATCACGTGTTGCGGCTCGATCGTAACATGCAACAGTGCTCTTCAGTCGCGTAAAAGCTGTCGTAACTCCTACGACATGTCACATCAGATTGTACATGTCACGCGGCATGCTTGTCCACATCCATAATAGCATATCATTAGCCTCTATGTCTCTGTAATGAGAGATCCTGATGCCCGCCTCAACAATCAATGCAATGATTTGGTCGCCCAACTCCATCCTGTATCTAGCATCACCAAGTCGACCGTGCACCGGCACACCAATAGGAGCAGGTCTCTGATCTGCACCGGCCTCCTAATGATCCTCAACATCTGGCGTGCCCTCATCGTCATCAGGATCCACACCTGGATTAGGTGGTGGTGGCGGCATCTCCTCGCCATCAAAAGAGCCAATGTTTGCAAAATATATACAAGTACACAACAATAATTAGACAATTTCATTACACAATTTAATAAAAACAATTTAAAGAACATGTTAGAATAAATTTAAATAAAACAGTAATATTACCTCTATCATCTGGCGGCTCATCAGTTGTGAAGAGGATGTTGGCACACCCTCGCCAATCCAACCCCGCATAAGAACAGGGGACCATAATGAAGGGATGCTCATCAACATTGTCTAGCAACTCTTGTGCATCATCTGATATCCTCGCTAGAAAAAGAGTCTCCTCCCTCTTGGGCATTATCTGCCCCCACATGTGCATATGTGCCTCAGTAACTGGCCTACGAGGTTGTCGAAGAAAACTAGGTCTCGTCTCTGGAAACCTCTCAAAAAATAAACAAAAAATCTCTGAAGCAAAAGGGAATTTGACCCTCCCTTGTGCATGAGCACGACATCTATCTAATGTTGTACATAACTGCCACAAAAAAATGGCAGACCACCTAACAAGCCGCGGCTACTATAGTAAAGAATCAACATAATATGAAAGCGAGCAACTAATGCGTTGCCCATCACTGGTGTTGCGTGAAATGGTCGAAATGATAAGTGAGAGACACTGAACCTCCTCATGACCAAACGCACCAATACGTAACTGCCCTCCAGCGACCTGAAAATCTGCAGGAGATACTAAATGTGCTCCAATGTATCTCAGGGAGTAAACTAACTGACTCCCTGCCACACAGCTAGTTGGAACCTCGGGGAACGAGGTAAAATCCACCGCTCTCCTCGATAGCTTGTAATAAAATATACATCCTCCTCAGTGGGCGTGTACCACTGGTTGATACCAACTCGGAAAGCTTGTCGCTAGGCATTCCACCTTCGGATAAGATGTCTCAAAAACAAACTATGGGACTTTAGGGAAGTAGCCTCCTCATAGAACTTGAGGAGGCCTACCTGCCTTAGGAGCCCTTGTGTCTTTGTTGTAATAGGGCGAGGGTACGCATCTCTCTCCCTCTCTCTTTCCTCTCACAGGCGAACCATGTTATATTGTTCTGCCTGTTGTTGTTGTTGTTGCCCCTCTTCTCTCCTTTCACGTCTCTAAATGATTGACATATTAAACACAATTTTTTTATTAAATGACACATGTATTTAGAAATATACATATATAAATATTTTTTGAAAAATAAATAAAACAACAGTGGGTGCACAAAAAACACAATCATGCACCAATCCCAATGCATCTTTCAACAGAGTGCACCGGATACGGTGCACCTAATTATATTCAGCGCACTAGGGGCGGTGCTCCAGAAAATGTTTTTAGCGCACCATTCAGTTCGTGCGATGTCAAGAAGGTGGTGCGCAGATTACACTATACGCCCCGCGGCGTATATCTATGTCAACGCACCACCCTCCTGCCATCGTACATAGTCATCGGTGCGGTATTTTAAAAGGCCACACCGTTGACGCAGGCCAAATACGGTAAGTCGTGCGCTGACAAAAATAGTTGTTCAGGGGCGGTTATTTCAGTCAATGCACCGCATCACCACCATTCAACTAGGTCAACGGTGCAGCCAGGTAACCGACCACACCGCTCTTTATAAAGAAATTTAAAATAACACAGTGCGCCTCTGGTACCGCCCCGGAACCGGTGCGGATACCCTTAGCACCGATTTACCAGGCCGAACCATTGACAATGTCGAATTGCAGTATGCGGTGCGCTGAACACATTACGTGCCACGGGGCGGATAATTTTGTCAACACGCTGAGATGTCGCGATACCACATTGTAAATGGTGCGGCCTGGTAAACGACCGCACCACAGTTTTTAAAATTTTTTAAAATAACACGGTGCGCCTAGCAGTACCGCCTCGGAACCGGTACAGATACCGTTAGCACTGGTTGCGGTGCAGCCTGTAAATTTACAGGCAGCACCGCAAACCGATGCGAGCCAAACAGCTCGAGCACACCGCGCGACAATTTTTTTTTTTTTTTAATGGTTAATTTTAAGGTTTTTTGAAATTCTAATCTGCTAAAAGGTTTAATTATGGAAAAACAAGAAAAATACCTATACATTTACCCTTAGAGGAGGCATATTGGCTGTAGAATTTGCAAAAGAAAATTTGTCCACTGTTTTATAAAATTCAAGCTGGAGATTGGTGGCAATGCACAGCAGCAGTACGTGTAATGTGTGTAATGGAAGCACGGATGTCAGGGCGGCTCAAACAAGGATAACTTGAACCAGTGCTTGAGAACTCTGTAGCACTGACAAAAGTGAAAAAAGCAGTTTTTTGGCCGTAATTTTTTTTTTTTTATTTAACCCTGTTCCGGTGCGCGGGGTTTTTACTGGCGTACCGGTGCGTTTGTAGTATGCCGCCCCGGGCAGTTTTTGTTTTCACGCACTTTTATGAGGCACCGGGGCGGCGTATCTGTAACACACCAGTGCTCTACAGTAATATGACGCATCGGGCACGGTGTCCGATGAACCAATGATTTGTGCAGTTTTTTGGCCGCAATTATTTTTTTATTTAACCCTTTTCTGGTGCGCAGCGTTTATGGGGACCCCAGTGCGTTTCCGTCATTCTGCCCTGGGCAGTTTCTGTTCTGCACCCTTTTTATGAGGCACCGGTACTGACGAGTTGACACGCACCAGTGTTGTTCCTTAATTAAAGGCACTGGTAAGGTGTGTATGGAGCGCACGGTTTCCGGTGTGCCAATGTTTTATGCGGTTTTTTGGCCATAATTTTTTTTATTTAACCATCTCCCGGTGCGCGGGGTTTATGGGCGCCTCTGTGTGTTTGATTTATTCCACACTGGGAGGTATCTATTTTTGCGCACATTTTCGGAAACACCGGTGCAGTAGAGAAGTAAGAAATCGGTGTTGTACAGGAATATGACACACCGGGCGGGTGTGTTAGGAGCGCACGGTGCCCGGTGCGCCTATGTTTTGTGCGGTTTTTTGGCCGTAATTTTTTATTTATTTAACCTTGTGCCGGTGCGCGGGGATTTCAGGGCGGCCCGGTGTGTTGGCGACCTGGTGTGTTTAAGGGCGACCCGGGCGGTTTCAATTTTCGCGTGTTTTTTATGAGGCACCGGTGCGCAAGTTATGTAAAGTACCGGTGCTCTACAGAAATAAAATGCATCGGGTGGGTGTGTACGGAGTGCACGGTGTCCGATGTGCCAATTTTTTAACCGCACTAGTGCTTTCTCGTGTTGAACACACCGGTGTGTTTTACAGTGATAAGAGCACCAAACGAAATACATCCACAAAAACCTCCGCCCGCCAACCTCCTCTAGGAACCTCTGCTAGAAATGGATGTCTGGGGTATTTTTATAAGAGGTTCCTCAAAAACATCTACTAGAGGGTCTTTTCCTTGTAGTGATCTTTTGATTTGATTGATTAGTTAACCGGATGATCACTGAAATTGACTGAAGTCCCACTGCTTAACTGACTGTTTAAAAAAAAAAAAAAAACCTGAGATAATTGACCTTGATTATTACAAATTACCAATCACACATGCTTAACTAAACTCTAACTCCTCCAATTCGAATTTATTGAGTAAATTGGGTGACACAAGCCATGCCACATAAGTTAACTGCATCCAAGTTGTTTTCTGATGTGGAAATTTGAGTTTTCTCAATTTAATCAAAAGAAAAATCAAATTGAGAATTTCTTGCTGCATTTTTCAACATCAACATCACATTCCAATGTTTCAGAGGAAATTAATGAATTTACTAAATAATAGATCATAGTATATGGATGCATATGCATCTGGTTCACTTCGAGAAAAGAATTTAATTAAACATTATTTATTGTACGTATTATTCCCTGCGTGGGCTATAGCAATCGCTAGATTGTTTGATTGATGTTAATTTCAGTTTAACTTATATGTTTTCTACCATTCTACTATCATTCTACTTAACATATAAATAAATAATGATAAAACAAATTATTATTTGAATTCTTATTGGACAATTTAGTTCGATGTTTTATTGCGAGCACCATAGTTTTCGATGTATTACTTTCATATAAACTTAGGATATAACTTTCAATAGTATATGTAAATTAAACTAATGCTAACTTGAATTTAGCATTAGTCCATAAACATTAAATGTTTCTGGTGTATAATCCAATCCATAATGGCGGTGTTGTTGCACTCCCCGTTGTTGAGCCCCTGCCAAATGTTCTCCATTTCTCCCCTACCAATAAGTTCTCCATTTTCCTCTCATCCACAACTTTACCCATCTACCACTTCCTAGCCTGAAATGTCTCCATGCATCCATACCATTTCCTAAGCTTGCTACCTCTTGGTGCTTGACATTGCATGGGCACCACCTACAACATTCAATATCCAACATGCCCACCATTGCAAATATTCCCTCCTGCACCCCAAGCATACAACCAAATGATTGGATTAGTATCCCCCTTTGCAACCATTATAGGTATGAATTCATTTTTCAACATAATGTTGTTTCTCTCTCGATGATTTTGATTTTAACTGCCTCCTCAAATTTTGACTGCCTAGAGCTTCGCATCCACTAATGTCTCGATTATTAACCTTACATTGTGATTTTTTTATTTTTTATTCATAGGAATTATCAAGCGCCAAATATAGTTCCATCTCTTGAGTAACCAAGAGCCAATTGAATAACACGATTTGAGGTGGGAATTGTCAGGTTGAAAGATCATTGGTCAATGTAGAATTCTTTAGCAATGGCATAACACAATCAAAATTTGCATTCATAATAATTCATATTAGAAAACAGAATCTGTAATAATAGAAACAAAAAGAACATTGATTTATAAGTCAAGATCATGTACTCTTAAGGCAAACTGGCTTACCGCAAGTAAGCGACTATGTGTTGTTTCCCAGAAGGGTCTTGAGTCGTCTAGTTCTTGAGTCTCCTCCATTAACAGAGCAACTGTAATTTCATTTGCACCTTTTATACATTAAGATTTAAGTCACATTCTAAGACTTAAATTCAGAAAGATGCTTGAGTCTCCATATTCAGAGAGTGTGCATAACTGTCATGATCACATCACATGTTTTAAGCAATTGGTTGCCTTAGATAGCCTTCTGTTATCCAGTATAATAGATCTGCATTTATTTCTGAATATTTATATCCTATGACAGTTCTAAAAAATAATATCCTATAATCTCTCTCTCTAGGGCTTTGTTAAACACTTTCTAGACACTACATCTGATTGCACATGGATTGATACAGATCCTTGCGAGAGAAGTTTCATCATTTTCCTATTTAAGACTCTTTTAAATATTGGTAGAAAATCCAAATGAAGTTACAAAAAAGTATGCTTTAATCTTGTGAGAATGTTTTGTTTCCAAATGTGCAAATGATTATATATATCAGAATATCCCTATTTCTCCTCCATGTCTAATGCAAGACAACTCTTCTGAAGGCCACATTGGTCTGGAAAGTGCTTCTCCATCCTTGCATTTTGATAATCTTATATTGAACTCGAAAGTGGAACCCAACAACCTTCCCTGAGCACACAACAATGATAAAAGCTTGACTGGAGTAGGTTTACTATAGGGTTAAAATAAAAGGGAAAACAACTGGATCCAAGCTTAGATAACAACCCTCGGACCAACATAGAAAATGTTTCACCAAAGTGTTCTACTGCAAAAATTAGTTCCACAATAGAACATTGTACCAAAGCAAAATTTCAATTCTTGGGACCTAAATCTTTGTCATTTTTGTTATCATCTCATATCAAATAACTTGATCAAGGTGAGGGGTTGCATGGATGGTGCCAAGTGTTCTATTATTTTGTTGGTTTCTATGCTAATTCATATTATATATTTAATTCATTTAAATAAATAATAATAATAAATAAAGATTCAATGCATGTACAAGCACTCACATATTTTGGATGCATTACACGTGTAACTTTAAGTTTGATAAGTGTTGTCTTGTAGCTTCATGTACCTATAAAGTTTCATGCTTGATGTTTTGTTCAATTAGTGTAGGATATGGATTCCTCGGATATTATTACTGAGTCCTAGATATATTGGATTTCAACCACGTAGTATTGGTTGTCTTCCTTGTTCTTATGGTTAGCTTAAATGTTGGTAAATCTTTATCTAAATGAGGTGGTAGCTAGTATACTTCTTGGTTTAAATGGTTCAATTAATAGATATATGGATGCCTTATTTGATTCAGCCAACATTATGCTATACTGAATTCTTGTTTTTTCATTAACGTGCTTGTGTTACCGATATTAAAATTTCCATGGTTGAAGAGTTCTTATTGAATCCATTTTTTCTACTGCACTAATACAGGTTGAAGGGTTACCACCTTCCTCGGATAAGCATCACGCTAGAGAAATTTATGAAATATAGTGATATCAATAAAATTGAGTTGGCACACAACATGCCTTCTACAACGAGGATGAATTTCTAAATTGTCAGTTTTTCAACCCATGATGTTGTTGTAGCATGTATAAATGGAGTAAATAACATTGGGCCAGGAGAAGGTGATAATAAAGTATGTTCATCATCTTCATTTAGTTATACTTGAGCATTATATTTTTTTCCTTGCTAAATTATGAGAGTCTCACAAGTGAAGGTCAAGGCCAGATTATCAAGGCCTCGTCGAAAAGGAAGACTATAGAAACATGGTCTTTGCAAGGGTTATAAGGTTGGGCATGGTTAGGGTAGTATGCGGGGTGGTAAGGGGCCATGGGTTCTTTCCCATACCCATTTTGAACCTTGGAGGTTTAGATCTCATGGTGGCCATTTCATTGGTCAAGGAGGGCAAGCTGGAGGTACTAGAATAAAGCTTTATCTGCAACACAATTAATTTCCTTGTTTCACAGAGACTTCCAAATAGGCACTTGCCATATTTTTAAATTGTGAGTTATCTTCTTGTTATGTATTTATAATTGTAATAATACCTGGTGGACAAATACTCAATATATGTGTCATATGCTTATAAAAGTGCATTCGTACATCTATACTACTATGCCACAAAGTTGTGGATTTTGTTATGTGTGTGTGTTTTGTTTATGTTGATTACAATGAATAATAATATTTGATTTATTTTTAGATATACTAATGGGACATCTTTAGGTGGGTTTTTTAATAGTTGTATTGATAACATAATAAAAAACATGGTATTTATATTGATAATTCCATTGAACATGTACACAAAACTCTCTAGATCCGACTCATGTTATTTTAGTTTAAATTTGAGAATGTAACTCGCTTTCTGCATGAATATTTATAGATTGATTTATTTCATTTTTTAATGATGTTTGTAATGTTAGGATGATATTAATTATAATCTGTAATTTTGTATTTCATTTCAATACTGCTTCATTTTTCATCCATTGCTTCATAAATAGATGTTATTGTTTAATAAGATGATGATGGGTAGTGGGCTATGTATAAACAAAAGTAGAAGATTTATAGTTTTTCCTAGGCTTTCATGTGGGTCAACATTTTTATTTATGAATGTAACTTTGTGTTATTGGTTTACACGGTTCAACATAGGTTGGTATAGATTACATTACTACTAGAAATAGTCATTGGAATGAGCCTGTGTAAATCGGTGTAATTGCTTCAGGGGGTTATGTAGATGACGAATATGAGGGTGTGGTGTTGGTTCACACTGGATAAGGAGGAAATATGTGGAGATTGGACAATATTTATCCTTTTTTTATATGTTTTGATAATTTTAAGATTATTTTAAGTGTGAGCTTCATTGGTAAGACAAATTATGGTTCTTGCTCTGAATTATTTATTTTTACTCCCTCTCTCTAAAGCCACACGTTCATGGAGTAACACATGCAAGGCTACGTGCTAGAATGGGCCCCAATCCTAACTTAATGAACATAGTGTACCCATCTACAAGATTCTATCCTCACAATACATCCAATAGATAAAGTCCTATTTTTGGGGCACATGGGTTTGAATCTAGACCAAATGGACAAATTTGGAATGTTTTTGACAAGGGGATACCAAGAGGCTGAGGTAATGGTGCAATGATGAACGATAATGAAAATATAGATGTTTTAAATGAGAAAAACAGAGGACCAAGAGCTACAAGGTTTATGAATCAACAAGTCATTCCAGGGGCCCCATGGAAACCTTATAACGAAGATGGCATTCACAAGAGCATAAAATATAGTGTACGCGCCAACACTCTGAATGGGAACAAAAAATTGGATGTATCAGTTAAAGTTGCAGAGGCCGAAACCAAGCTAAATTTGTATCTTTGATGGAAAGTACATTGTTAATAATTTGTATTTCATGAGTTATTGTCTAGTTAATAATATGTATAACAATAAAATGTGCCAACGTATAGGATTTAAGGAGTGAAATTAATGTCTATACTGACAATAAAATGAGACAATGTATCAGGTGTGTGTGTGTGTTCACATGGCTATATTGACAATAAAATGTGTCACTGTATTGGGTGTTTGCATGTTCACAAATCCTGAGTGATTATCTCTGTATTTTGACTGCATAAATTATCTATCTCAAGGTGCTCATTGATTAAGTTGTTGACCTAATTTGGTTCAGGGTACGTAACCTACTAACAATAGCTTTGGTTTTCCTGACATGGTGTTTTAGCTATTTGTCTTATGATACAAGAAAATATGTGTTGTCCCTATTCAGTGATGAATACATTTGTTTGGCTATGAGACACATGGAAGCAACGTTGCAAATTGCAAGGGAAGAGATTACGAAAGATTTGAGATATTGAAACTATTAAATATTTCGTTTTAGTGGAAGTTTTTTGCTTACAGTGGGGAAAATATATATGGACATGTTATCCTATTGTAACAACCACAGCTTAAAACTTCATGTAATAAAAGTCAATAAAGGAAAAATAAGACCACGGGCAAGGGACACTTATTACAAGCTGAATGTTGGGCAAAATATCTTAGTGGGCATCACTTGTTGTGTTTTATGACTAAGGGGAATTGGAAAAGGAAATGGCTAAGGATTTGGAAATAAAAGGTATTTTTGGAATTTATTTTATGAAAACAATGGAAATTAGGACAAAAGGGAGGTGAGAGGTCACAGGTTGCACGTGAGGAGGTAAATAATGCAAAATTGAAGAAATTAGAGGCCTCATCAATAAAAATACCTCAGGGCATTAGTCGGTAGCCTTTTGTCAATTCAATTTTGGAATTAGTCTTAGAGAGGAGAAGAGCACCAAGAGGAGAAGAAAAGCAAACAAGAAAATCAAAGGAAGGACAAGGAAAGCAAGGATAGTAAGGATAAAGCAAGGAAAATTTGGATCAAGTAGCTTTAGTGCGAATACTTGCAAGTAACAAGTTGCATGTATGATTTCCTAGCTAGTTTTTACATGCATGGTATGTGCATGTTGGTATTTGGTTCTTTTGTTGTGATTAGTATGGGTTTTTCCTAGTTGGACAATGAATTTTAACCTTGCCTTTCCATTTTCGGATAGTCATGGTGTGATGGGACTTTTCTCAGTTTGAGCTTTGGATTGCCGAAATATTTTGGATCTGGGTGAGATGATCCCAGGAAAATTCCCAAAGGCCTATAAATCCCTTGACCAGTAATGGTGGGATTCATGATAATCCTAAGGGTGGAGATGGGAAAATTCTTCAATATATTAGAGAAGAAAATCTGGGGCATCCAAGCTCAGTTTGGTTTTGTGATCTCGACACCGGTTTAGGTGATATCACGGTATGGTGAGGGTGGATGTGGTTTAACCTTTGGATTCCCTTAGTTGTGTTTGGATTGTTTTATCCTATGAGATCTCACATTCATGCTTGGAATATGGCATGTGGGTGATTGGTTAAAAGAAAGATTTGGTTAAGCCAATCTATGGTCGGGTGGTATGTGGAAGTCTCGAACCTGGTTGGCTTTTGCCTATGTTTAATAAGAGATGAGTTTCTCTTTCTTTTGATCAGTAAATGTACTTGTTATTTGAGGCTTTAATGGATGTTATCTCATTGTTATTTATCATTTAATATGATGTTTATAAGCATGATTATATGACAGTTCTTAGTCATGGCTCTATTCATATTTTTACTTTTAACTGAATGAATAATGAATGCAATACCTAATTGGTCTTAGGACAAGTATTGTGAGAGGGCATTGACCCTTCTTTTTAAACCTCATATAAGTTTTTAGTTCCTTATGTTCATACTTGCATTCATGACCTTAGGTTGCATGTTTACCAAGTGTTAGACAGAATGTCAATCCCGGTTGGGGAAGGTTAGGTCAAGTCCCAGTTTTAGTTTTGGTTTACAAACATTATTTCTATGTCATATATCATCTCTCGAAGTTTCATTTATTTTTGGGCCGAGGCCCGATTCCTAGCCCTGAAAAAGCAGCTCAAAATTTGAGGTCGTTGGCATAAAACTGAGAAAAAAATTCAATAGTCACTGGCAAGCAAGTCTATGGGAGCAACTGGGGACTCATAGTCGCTTGGAGGCCTTGGAAAGGGAGATGTTGAGGCTCTAAGCCAAGGAAAAAGATATTTATCTTAGAGGTTGGACACTTAGAGGGATTGGGTTGATCCTGGAGGTCTCGTGGCCCTTAAGGGAAGGCCGTAAGGTCTTAAGTTGTCAAATCCATTTCCTTGAGGTCAGATAGGAGGTTGAGTCTTATCATAGTGACCCTTAGCTCATGTTTACCTTGTGAAAGCTAGTGAAAGTGGGTAAATGTGGGAGGCGGTGGTTACAGGGTGGTATAAGAGCGGGTTGCGCTCTCTTTGGGTAAAATCTGATGCTGTCAAATTTATGGCTGTCATGCATGGGATCATGGTATACAGTTAGTATGGTCATGCATGATGTTGTTATGATGTTATCTTATTATATGGATATGCTTATGATTATACATGTAGATGCTAATGTGGATTGATCTTGCAGATGAGATAAGCCTCCCTTGAACATCACTGAGGTATGGATTTGATTTTGGTATCTCTTTGGTTTATCTGACATGATACACTTGGAGGAAGAAGAGAACCCAAGATGAAAAGCTAAATGGTAGACTAAAGTTCCTGTGGCTCTCCCTATAGATCATTTAGGCAAAAAAAATAAGAGTATTCTCCTGGTATAGCAGATACATTGAGAAACTTGAGGGTAGAGATGAGAAGTTGCAAAGCAGACAATGGCAGGTTGGTTGAGGCTCAAGAAATACTTGAAAGGGCTCATGAGAAGCAAGTAGAGGTTAATGCAATGATCATTTAGAGCTTGTCAGAGTTGTAGAAACAAGGACATATGAGAATCAATCAAGAGCACAAAGAGAAAACTAATGGAGCCTATGTTATAAAATCTCGGATTAGATTCATGTTGGATAGAGGGGGCATAAATAGAGGTCGCAGATCACTAGATACACCTAATGGGAGGAGTGGTATGTATGGCCATCTTTCTAGTTCCTCATCCAGGAGACATCATCACATTCATCACCGTCATCATCATTATGGGAGGGGTGAGTATTTACAAGAGGAGTTCAAGAAAGTGAAGGCTCCTACATTTGATGGAGAGATGAAGAAGTCAGAATATGCAGAGGCATTGTTGCTTGGGATGAAGAAATTCTTTAGATTTCACAACTATTCAGATAACATGAAATCCAAGATAGTCACCTTTAGTCTTAAAGGGAAATAGAATATTTGGTGGGAAGATGTAAAGAATTTCAAGGGAATTCTAGAAGAAGACTTCATTTGGGATGATTTTGAGAGGATGTTCAAGAAGAAGTACCTATTGGAGAGGTATTATGATGACATAGCTAAGGAGTTTTATGAGTTATAGATGGGTTATATACAATCAGATTCTTGGATTTGTTGAGGGATGTTCCATATCTCAAGGAGGAGAAGGCTAAGATTCAGAGATCCGTGAGTGGATTACCAATAGCATATAGAGACCAAATTGAGTTTGATGAGCCTATATCACTAGAGGAATCCATCTGGAATTTGAAGCATTGTTATGATCAGTCAAGGCGCAAAGTTTACCCTAAACATGACTTGAAGGGAAATGAGAAATTTAAAGGTATCTGTCCACCGAAGTGGCGAATAACTCCAGATGCAGGTGAGAAAGAAAATGTGGTTCCTTATAAGAAGTTAAATGTAGTTGAGAAGAGACATGGGTCGCAGCCTGAAGAGCAACAGACTAGAGGCGATTGTAGAGGACCATTGTAATGTTGAATGTGTAGGAAATATCATCGCAAGAAGGATTGTCCATTGTACCAGGGATGTAGGCCTCAGATCTATAGTGCTTAGGAGGCGCAGATAGTTGGGGATGTTGGTCATAGTATTCCTCAAATTTATGCAAATATGGATAAGAGGCAGGCGTATCACCAGAAATCTATTATTGAGATGGAAGGTAAGCATTGTGATCAAGTTATTTCTATTTTGATTGATCTTGGATCTAATTATAGTTATGTTAATCCAATGTTAATCCAGAACTAGTGGATAAGTGTGGCTTGAGAAAAGAAGTGCATGCAGAATCTTGGTTGGTGCAGTTGGCTACAGGTACTAAGAAGAGAGTTCATCACTAGGTAAGATATTGTGCATTTGAGTTGAATGGTATGCCTATAGCAACACATTTTAATGTACTTCCATTGCGATCATATAGTATGATTTTGTGTAACACCCCCTTCCCACATCTACCCAAGCGTCTGGTTAGCTAGGGTAAATATGCAACGAGAGGCTACTATAATGAGATTCAACCTCCTAGGTGACCTTGAGTAAGTAGAACTGATAGAAACATAACCTACAGACCTTTTACAACAACAACATCCCCAGGAGGTAACCCAACCATTCAGGGCTCTTACTCATGGGTTACATTGGCATTTTGACCTATTTGAGCCATAGTCGTAGGCATTACACTGCATGTCAGTAGTCAATGTTGGGTATGTGTTATATTCTTTCCACGACTAAGCACGTGCGGGGGGGTGATAGCCCCCCCTTTGCGCTGGGCACAACGGGGGGGCCCTTGTCAGGGTACGGGGCAGCGCCCCGGTGAAAATTTTTTGGTCCTTATTTTCCGGTGGGTGGTCCGCACCCATGGTTTTGTGCATGGTTTTGCGCATGGTTTTGGGGTACGATGGTTTTTCGGCCCCTGGTATTTTTGTAGATCAGGTCAAGGGAACTACGGTTATGTTCTAATCCAGGGTTAATGGATTAGGGTTTATGTATGCTTCGGCATGTATATATATGTGTTGTAACACTAAAAGGAATATAATGAAAAATCAAGTTGGTTGTCCCGATTTGGGATCCAGGGGAAAATCTCTGTGTTTATCTATTTTATGTTTTATGCTCTCGCTATTGTTTATTTTCTATTATAAGATTCATGTGTAGATAATTTTTGTTCAAGGTTGAAACCTATAGTCAGGAGGCTATAGCCGCATGAATAACACTGCATGTCAACGTCTAAGGCCCCGAATAGCCATTTATGTGCCAACAGGCCCAAAATTTGAACCACCTTTTCAGGCCCGGAACTCAATGCTTTGCCCAAAACTTCATGAAAAGTTAAAAGATGATAAATAACAACATGATAATGATACTGGAGCAATCACTTCAATAAGAACTCATCTGGACCCCCCCTAGCCATGATAGACATTTTGTCAAACATGTCACAAGCATGAAAGCTACAAGTATAAACAACATAAATGAGCATAGGGGTCTCATATTTAACTGAGAATCACTAAGAAGCATTTCTCCCTTACATAATTCGTTGTAATACAATCTATTTGTCTATAGATACATTGTGCATTCATTTACAAGTAAAAACATGGATAGATCCATACATCATCACTGATAAAATACATGCTTATAACTAGCATAGTAACAATAGAAACACAATGGATGCAACAACAATAGAATCCACATAATAACCAATACATTTTCATACCAAATACCAAAGGAATGAGCTTCTCATTTATGGATATAAAAACCAACCAGAGATGGGACTTCCACGTTCCACCCAACCATAGATTGGCAGAGCCAAATATCTCTTTAGACAATCACCCCTATGCCATATTCCAAGCATGAATGTGGGATCTCATAAAACACATTAATCGAAACCAATCCAGGGCTTCCAGAGGCCAAACCACCTCAACCCTCAACTAGTGATTCCACCTCACGGTCAGAAATAATAACCATCATGGATTGGAATCTATCCAAGTTGTTCCAAGGCTCCAAATTGTTTGTTCCAACCAAGGCTTGCAAGACTAGTAACTCAACCCCAACTGTTCCAGGGCTTCCAAAGTGTTTGTCCAACCAGGGCTTACAGGACTAGTAACTCAACCCCAATTGTTTTTGAGCTCCAAAGCGTTTGTCCAACTAAGGCTCCGGGGGTAGTAACTCAACCCGCCTAAGGCTCTAGAGCGTTTGTCCAACCAAGGATCCAGGAATAATAACTCAACCCAATAGCTTTCCGTCAGGCTTCAGAGCATTTGTTCAACCAAGGCTTCCAGGACTAGTAACTCAACCCACATTTTTCTGCCAGGATATTGAGCATTTTTCCAACCAAGGGTCCAGGAACTAATAACTCAACCCACAGTTAAAGGAATCATGAGAACCAACTAGAAAAAATTCAATGGAAATAAACCCACAACACCATGGTTATCCAAGAAATGGAAAGGCTAGGAAAATCCACATGTATACACCATGCATGCCAAAACTAGTGAGGAAAACATACATGCAACTCGATACCTGCAATAAAAACCCATTATAGTTGTTGATCTTGATGTCCACTTGCGCCTTCCTGCTCTTCCTTTGCCTTCTTGCTCCAAATCACTAAGTATCCACACTCTCCAAGAGTGCTTCAAGAAAACTCTAAGTATCCAAGAGTATGAGAGAGAGAGAGAGATAAAATAATGAGAGAGCTCCAAAAATGCATAGACAAAAGCTTGATCCAAAAGCTTATCAACTGATCCTCGTAAGCCTTTTTATTAACGAGACCTATATTCTTCATTTTCCATTATTTTCCTTCATTTTCCTCCTCACATGAAACTTGTGGCCTTTCACCTTCCTTTTCTTCTAATTTCCATTATTTTCGTAAATAAATGCCGATAAATGCCACTTTGCCTTTCTAAATCCTTTTCCTTTGCCAATTTCGTTAGCCATAATAAATTGCAGTGAACACCCGCTAGGATGTTTTACCCAAAATTCAACTTGGAATACATGTCCCATCGAACATGGCTATTATTATTTTCTTTACTAACTTTTATTACATGAAATTTTCACCAGGGTTGTTACATTTTGGGTATGGATTAATTGTATCCTCACAAGACCAAATTAGATTGCTATGAAAAGGCTATTGAGCATCTGGATGATAATGGGGAAAAGAGAATCTTGTAGGGAAACAATAAGCCTACATCGGTGAGGATGGTCATAGCTATGCATGCTAAGCGCAGTTGTGGGAAAGGATGTGTGATGTTTGCATTTCATATCTCTAGTGATAAGGGTAAGGATGTTGAGGATGCATAAATATTCAAGAGGTGCCCTGTATTGCAATAGTTTTAGGATGTGTTTCCAACAAAAATTCCAGAGTTTCCTCCTCGTAGGGAAGTATAATTTTCTATTGAGTTGGTACCAAGGACAACACCAACATCGAAGGCACCTTATAGGATGAGCACACTGGAGTTGGTAGAGTTGAAGTTGCAGTCGAAGGAAATGCTTGATAAGGGATACATTGGGTCAAGTGTATTGCCTTGGGGTGCACCAATATTGTTTATGAAGAATAAGGATGGTACTCTTGGGTTGTGCATTGATTGCAGGCAATTGAAGAAGGTGACGATCAAGATCAGGTACCATTTCCAAGAATTGACGACTTGTTTGATTAGTTTAAGGGAGCAACAATGTTCTCAAAGACTGATTTGAGATTAGCATACCATCAAGTACAAATCAAAGAAGAGGACATCTACAAGATTGCTTTCCAGACTAGGTATGGGCATTATGAGTTTGTTTTAGTTCCATTCAGTTTGACTAATGCTCCAACTATTTTATGTGCTTGATGAATACTGTGTTGCATCCTTATCTGGACAACTTTGTTATTGTATTCATTGATGACATCCCGAGATATTCTAATAATGAGGAAGAGCATGCAGAGCATTGTGTTGAGATTGTTAAGAGAGCATCAATTGTATGCCAAGTTTAGAAAGTGCAGTTTCTTTTAGATAGAGGTACATTACTTGGGACATGCTGTCTCCAAGGAAGGCATAACAATAGGTCCATAAAAGATAAAGGCTATCATGGAATGGGAAACTCCTAGAAATGTGGATGAAGTCAGACCATTCGTGGGATTAGAAAGTTACTATAGGAGGTTCATTAGGAACTTCTCACACATTTCCTATCCTATTAAATCATTACAGAGAAAAGGTAAGCAATTTGAATGGATGGAGGAATGTGCAACAAGTTTCGAGTAGTTGAAGCAGTTGTTGACAAATTATCCAGTGTTAAAGATTGCAGATCCAAATAAAGAGTTTGTGGTGTGTACAAATGCTTGCAATATAGGACTTAGTGGAGTCCTTATGCAGGAGTTACGAGTGATATGCTATGATTCCATGAAACTAAATGAACACGAGAAGAACTAAGTGACTCGTGATATTATGTTGGAAGCTATTATTGATGCCTTGAAGATGTGGAGACAATACCTTCTTGGCAGAAGGTTTGGGTTAATGAGCGATCACAATGGGTTGAGATATATATTTGACCAATTGAATTTGAATGCCATGAAAGCTAGATGGTTAGCTACCCTTAGCGAGTTTTACTTCAAGATTAGATACATCAAGGGTAAGGAGAACAGGGTTGCAGATGCTCTCAGCAAGAAAGTGCAGTTGAACCATGTTGCAGCAATGAGATCATATGGGACAAATTTATAGGATCGAATCTTACAGGCAGGATAACAAGATGACATGTACATGGAGATTATGCGCAGGATACATCAGGTTACAGATGATCAAGATGTGGATTATCGTCTCACGATAGATGGCTTGGTGAGATTCAGGGACATGATCTATGTGCCAGATGACAGTGAACTCAAGAAGCTTATCTTGAGGGAGTTTCATGTCAAGCCATATTCATGTCACCCAGGATATCATAAGACATTGACAACAGTGAAGAAGTTCTACTATTGGCTTAATTTGAGAAGGAAGTGGCATAGTTTGTGGCTAGATGTTTGGACTGTCAGCATTTCAAATCAGTGTGTGAGAATCCAGGTGGGTTGCTTTAGCCTATTCCGATTCCAGAATGGAAATGGGAGGTCATTTCCATGGACTCCATTACAGGTATTCAGAGGACATTGAGGCAGCATGATTCTATCATGGTTGTGGTTGACAGGTTGATAAAGGTATCTCACTTCATTCCAGTGAAGACTACTTATTCAGCTCGTGAGGCAGCATAAATCTTCATCAGGGAGATCATGATATTATGTGGTGTTTCAAAGAAGATTGTGTCAGACATGGATGCCAAGTTCACTTCCAAGTTTTGGAAGTAGTTGTTTGCAGCATTGGGGACAAAGTTTTCCTTCAGTACAATTTATCATCCACATAGAGATGGAAAGACAGAGAGGGTCAACAAGATACTGGAAGATACGCTGAGGATGTATGTCATGCATCAGCAGAGGATATGGGAGGAGTACCTTCCATTGGTCGAGTTTGCTTACAATAATGGTTATCAATAGTCACTAAGGATGAGTCCGTTTGAGGCACTATATGGGCGGAGTTGTAATACTCCCATTAGTTGGAGTTATATAGTGAACATGGTACTTAATGGATCGGACACATTGGAAGGAACATGAAATGTAGGTTATAAAGAAGAATCTAAAGGTAGCACAGGAAGGAAGAAAAGTTATGCATGCCAGGATAGGGAATTTAAGTAGTTTCGGGTTGGGGAGAATGTGTATTTACACATCAAGCCCAAGAATATCTCCTTGAGGATTGGATCATGTGCCAAGTTGGCACCATGGTATTGCGGGCCTTTCGAGATCCTTGAGAAGATTGGACCAATGGTCTACAAACTTGCACTTCCTCTGACAATGAATTCCATGATGTTTTTCATGTTTCATTGATTAAAATATATGTAAAGGATGTCCAACATGTTATTTATTGGTTTATATTGCAAGTGGAGAAAGAAGGAGAATGCCAGTCGAAACCTCACTGCATATTCCAGTGGAAATATCTCATGCTCTGAAACAAAGCAATCAAGCAGGTTAAAGTGCAGTGGAAGCACTTTGGGCTTGATGAAGCTACATGGGAGATGGTTTATCAGATGCAAGATATGTATCCTTCATTGTTTTTCGGTGGAGGAAAATGATTTTTGGTATTTGTACATATTTATGTATGGTTTTTATTTTAAATACCACAATGATATGCATTATAAAGCTCCAATAAGCGATATGGTTCTCATGTTGTCATGTTTTTCATGATGGTTTTTCTTTTGAGCATGATGTTATTATAAAGACGGCAATGAGTTGGGTTATAAAGCTCCATAGGTAGTATGTTTTTGGTTTTCAACGATTTTGTTGGTAGTAGGTGTCATAGAACACTGAGGACGGTGTTCCCTTAAGAGGGGAGCAGTTTGTAACAACCTCGGGTTAACATTTCATGTAATAAAAGTTGACAAAGGAAAAATAGGACCACGGGCAAGGGATACTTATTCCAAGTTAAATGTTGGGAAAAATCTCCTAGTGGGCATCTCTTATTGTGTTTTATGGCTAAGGGGAAATTGGAAAAGGCAATGGCTAAGGCTTTGGAAAGGAAAAATTATTTTTGGCATTTATTTTATGAAAATAATGAAATTTAGAAGAAAAGGGAGGTGAAAGGTCATAGGTTGCATGTGAGGAGGAAAATGAAGGAAAATAATGGAAAATTGAATAAATTAGAGGCCTCATCAATAAAAATATCTTAGAGCATCAGTTGGTAGCTTTTTTTTTCAGTTAATTTTTGGAATTAGTCTCATAGAGGAGAAGAGCACCAAGAGGAGAAGAAAAGCAAGAAAGCAAAGGAAATTAAAGGAAGGACAAAGAAAGTAAGGATCAAGCAAGGAAATGTTGGATCAAGTAGTTGCACGGGAATACTTGCAGGTAACAGGTTGCATCTATGATTTCCTAGCTGGTTTTGACATGCATGGTATGTGCATGTTGGTATTTGGTTATTTTTTTGTCATTGGCATGGGTTTTGTCGGGTTGGAAAATGGATTTTAGCCTTGCCTTTCCATTTCCGGATAGCCATGGTGTGAAGGGACTTTTATCAGTTTGAGCTTTGGATTGCTGGAATATTTTGGATCATGGTAAGGTGGTCTCATCAAAATTACCAAAGGCATAGGAATCCCTTAACCGATAATGGAGTGATACACGGTAAGCCTTAGGGTGGAGATGGGAAAATTCCTAAATGTATTGGAGAATAAATTATGAGGCATCCAAGCTCAGTTTGGTTTTGTGATCTCAACATCGGTTTAGGTGAGATCACGATACGATGAGGGTGGAGGTGGTTTAACCTCTAGATTCCCTTGGTTGTGTTTGGATTGGTTTATCCCATGAGATTCCACATTCATGCTTGGAATATGGCATGGGGATGATTGGCTGAAAGAAATATTTGGTTCAAACAGTCTATGGTTAGGTGGTACATGGAAGTCCCAAACTTGGTTGGATTTTTCCTATGTTTAATAGGAGCTAAGTTTTTCTTGATTTGATGAGTAAATGTACTTGTTAATATGTGGCTTTAACGGTTGTTATGTCATTGTTATATATCTAGTTATATAATGGTTATAAGCATGGTTATATGAAAATTATCAATCATGGCTCTATCCATGTTATTACTTGTAATGAATGAATAATGAATGAAAGACCTAATTGGTGTTAGAAAAACTATTGTGAGAAGGTGTTACACAACATTTTGTCACTGTCCCTGCAATCCCCATCCCGAACATTGGAGGCTCATTTCTATGACCAAAATAAAGTGTCATGCCTTGCAAATACCATCATTGCATCCCTTTCCATGAGTACAGCAATCCTTTTGTTGACAATTTCCTGAATGGACCATTAGAAACATCTGTTCTTGCCTTGGCGATGGTAGCCCGTTATGCCCTCGCGCCAATGAGGAAGATTAACACTAGCCCCCCCGCCAACTGGAACTCTGTCTCAGTTAGCTGCCCATGCCAATCTATTTATGGAAAGTTTTTTAAAAATAGAGGCGAATTTTCCATCATAACAACTTCGTGAGCAAGTCATAGGTTGTGGTTCAATTGAATAACCACAACCTTCCTCCTTTGGCCTCTTGTTTCCACCTTTTGGGGAAACCTCCCAAGGGATAAGGCCTCCCTTCCACCAGAGTAGGGATCCAAAACTCTTCCTCTCCCTCTATAAATATAGCCATCTGCCATTGATGTGCTAGCTGAACTGAATATATTGTTGCAAAAACGCTGAAGAGATTTCTATTCACTTTGCTAGAGAAAGATAGAACGAAGGAGACCCTTATTGAGAGAGCTTAGGCTTGAGTCTTCATCCCGTCTGAATTTCCTGAAATTCATTGAGACGCGCTTCGGCTGAACCCCTCTAAAGGAGGTTGCGACGTCAAGGCTTGGTTGTAACTCTTTCTTCGATCAATACATATGCATGACTATTGTCTGGTTCCCATTTTGCGTTGATGTATTTTACTTGACGCAATGTAACCCTCCTTGACTAGTTAGTAGTTATGGATGAGATTGTTGTTTCTTATGCTGCTCTTGTTTGTTGATCTTAGAGCATCATTGCGAAGGATCGTGACCCGCCAAGATAGGAATCGAGAGGCCACCACTACAACAGCCATGAAAACAACATTGGACTCCAGGTAGGTTGATCTACCTCATCTATTTCATTCATTAATTAGGAACCTACACTCTAGCTTGTCTTTTTGTTACTAGACCCACTCTAGGGCTAGAGGGATCGTCTCTATCCGCATAGAGGATTTACCTACATAACAGAAGGCATTGACCCTTCTTGTTAAACCTCAGATAAGTTTTCAGATCCTTATGTTCATATTTGCATTCATGACCTGTAGGTTGCATGTTTACCAAGTGTTTGACAGAATGTTAGTCCCGGTTAGGGAAGGTCAGTTCAAGTCTTGGTTTTATTTTTGGTTTACAAGAATTATTTCTATGTCATTTATCATCTCTGGAAGTTTCATTGAGTTATGGACAGAGGTCTGAGTCGTGGCCCTAAAAAAGTGGCTCAGAATTCAGGGTCGTTGGCATAGAACTAAGAAGAAAATTCCATAGTCACTGGGAAGCAGGCCTATGGGAGTGACTCGAGACTCATAGTTGCTTGGAGGCCTTGGAAAGGGAGCAAATGGGGCTCTAGGTAAGGGAAAACAAGAGTTATCTCAGGGGTTGGACACTTGGAGGGGTTGGGTTGCTCTTGGAGGTCCTGTGGCACTTGAGGGAAGTTAGTAAGGTATTAAGTTGTCAATTCCATTTCCTTAAGGTCATATAGGAGGTTGAGTCTTATCATAGTGACCCTTAGCTCATCCCGGGAAATCCGATGAAAGTGGGTAAATGTGGGAGGAGGAGGTTATACCTATATCTGTGATATGTGGCCAGTCTCTACCTTTTGTCAATTGTATATTGTGTTGCGGACAAACTTGTCAATTATGACAAGGCCATAGGCCACAATATTGTTAGAATAACACCTATGAGTGTGTGTACTCTCACATACTGATCATATCATGAAATTTTTTGTCTAGTTGCATGTGTACATAACAACAACTGTGTGAAGGAAAAAACCATTTTGCTTCATATTTGTAGCTTGTTTGATTCTGCAATAGTCAATGCAAAAAAAATATGGAAGCAAATCAATTATTTACACACAACAAAAAGGTTCATTATCATTTGGTTATCTAAATAGTGTTATGTGAAATCTACTAATTCACAACATCAAAGTGAGATATAGGAGAAACAAAAACTAGAAGAAAGTGCTCATAATTAAATCTTAGTTTAGTTTATAGAGAACAATTTCAGCTAATAACAGTGTGCAATAATTCATAGTGTCATGGATGATACACAATCAACATTCTCTGGGTGCTTTTCCTTGCAATGTAGATGATTAGTGCAATGCTTTTTCAAGGTTTACTCTAACTTATGATCCAAATTTATCTGCAAGTGAGGCAACACTTGAGCTTACTAGTTGAATTGAGACGACACAATATAACGGTGTCCCCCGCTGAAACAATGGTTTATGGATGAGGCTAAATTAGGGCTTGACAAACTTAAGACTAAGAGTTGTGATTTAGTATTTATATATTAGTCTTGTTTGCACCAATAACTGTATTTATGAATCCAATTGACCTACATTTTTGTCATTTGTGGACATTGGCATGAATAAATTATGTAATATTATCTAACATGAATTTGAATAAATTGAAAATGAATTTGAACAAATCGCTATGTATCAAACTTTTGTTGAAGTCTTCCAACTTTCATCTTGTTATAACTACTCCTTTATTTTTAATATGTAAGAGAATTGAATTGTTTTAACCATTTCTCGACAATTTCACACCCTTATTAAATTATTGATTACTTAAAATAGGTCTTCCGTTGGTAATTGCTTTTGCTATATTTAATTTATTTAGTTTTTTGTGTGTATACAATGAAATCTTGACTTTCTTTTAACATATAACCTCATTCATGTAAAATTTTAACCACCATGCCTCACAAATATGTTATGTAATAATCATCAAATAGTAATCTAAATCATGGATTGAATATTGCATACTGTAGGGAATTGGTTAATGGTTATCGATTATATAACCGCATGTTGGATTCTGGTGCCTCGTCTTGTGTTATGACCAAAAGGGTCATGGATCAGCAAAATTTAAGAATTCCTAGGCCTTATTACAATATATCTGCCACTAGTGTGGCTCTTGTTTGGTAATAATATTAGTTGATATTAATACAATACATAGAAAATGAGCATAACATGTTTTAATATAAGTAATGAGGCTAAAGCTTATAACCAAGATATATTCATTATCATGTACCAATGAGTTGCCTTAAAAATAAAAATAAAAAAATTGTGAATGTATATTATGTTTAAGCAAATAAACCCTATGTTGTTGTTGTTGGGTTCCAAATTATGCTTCCTTTCAACTTTTGTTTTTGTGTTTTATATATTTTTTGGGTTTGAATGAGACATTTAGTTCATCTCAATTGTGAGAGTAAGTTTAGCCAAAGCTCATTCATGTTGCTTATGTCATGTCTCGTTAATCTTTATTGAAAGAGGAAGAAGCTTACAAATGCTTCAGAGCACCAATGTAGTATTTTAGGTGAGGTGTGTTTTGATTGATTTCGTTGCTTTCTCTCCTATCATAGTAAAACTATTGCAATCTAGTGGAAAATTGGATAGTTAATTGTTATTGACAATATTGATTTTTCTTTTCGTAATCAACATTATTATTCTTTTTTCTAGACTTCTTTTGTACTAGACAATAAGTTATAATTTTTTCTTAACATGTGTTTAGTTAGCTAATTTATTAATGTGAATTTACAAGATAGATTTACCAAAGTGAAAGGTTTTTAGGAGAAAGAGAGCATTGAATTTCAAAATGTACATAGATCTTCTTCGAAGAAAACTCAAATAAAGAGAAGACCTTTTGTGAATTATGCATAATCTTGTTGAGGAATTAGACCTCTTAGCATTTTATATTAGTGGATATTCAACTATATTATTTCAGTAGCCTATATGACTAGCATGTAGACCAATTGTACCATGTCAATAATTGGTCATTGTGAAATACTTTTATTTTACAACAATTAAACTCAAATATCAATTGAACATAACATGAGTCTTCTAGTGCAAAAAGAAATAAGTGATTCACCTCAAGAGGTGTAAAACTTAATATGAAGTTTGTAGAGACATTTTTTGATATATGTTTTTTTTTTGTAAACTTGGCAGTACCTCTCTATTAATCATATGTAAAGCAGGTTACAAAATATGTTTTTGGTGACCTCAACCTTCTCGTAGGAAACCAGGTTTGTCAGCCACCGATCAACACATAGGCCATCCAAAATTTAAATAGTCTGAGCATGTCCAACCAATCTTTCAATGCTACCATATTTACTATCCATCTATTCTAAATGTAAATGCTAGCCGAAATCATTAAAACAAAATAACATAAATTTCTCGAACTCCATGACTTTCAACAATCAATCATCAGATGATTCTACCGGGGTCGGGTCCTTAGCACTCGATCCTGGCATCTCTTGTTGGTGCATGCTCTGCAATTGCTTCTCCATGCGTCCAAGATGAACATTCTGGTGGAATAGTTGCACTTGGATTGACTATATTTCCTTTTGAATCACTACCAGACTCGACTCTTCTTGTTGGGGCTAATGATGTCCTTACTGGTGAGGTAGTTCCTGCTGCTATTGCATTTTTGTCATTGCTTTCGCCAATAGGATTTTCATGATCCAGTAAGTTTGGATGACCTATTTGAACAGGGTCAACCTACCGCGAGTGTTTCCCGGGTCCACTAAAAGTGGTTCCCATTCTTCCACTTGGATCGAATCCTCTGTTGCCTTCGCTTTTAGTTATATTTCGCATTTTGAAATTTCTGCTTTCACCTGTGTCAGTGAGCCTTCACTGTATGTATTAAATAGGTTCTGCATGTTTTCCTCCCCTGTTATCTTGCCTCAATTCTTTTGCGGCTGACTGGTTAAGGTTGTAGCCTTCCTCTTCCCCCTGCTTGGGTCATCGCAGCCTCTACGACCCATCCTACCCTTTGTTGCCTCCACTTTCATTCTAAAAAACTCTAATTTTATTAACTGCTGCAGTTCCTCCGGTACCCTCTCCAAGGCTATCACCAACAGAGAG
This sequence comes from Pinus albicaulis, assembly GCA_034641835.2. Classification (NCBI taxonomy): domain Eukaryota; kingdom Viridiplantae; phylum Streptophyta; class Pinopsida; order Pinales; family Pinaceae; genus Pinus; species Pinus albicaulis. The sequence continues at coordinate 1,116,095,971 of CM076584.1, forward strand.
GGAAACAGAGGGGAGAACAATTTATGCCAACCTTAAAGGAATTCGTATTTATAAACAATGTTAGGATAATTTACCCATGTATAGCCAATACCTCACACTTGTGCCTTGCAGTATCCCATTCCATTACCAACCCCCTAGGATAGACCATGGACTTGCTTGAGAACCTGTATTCTCTCGGCCGATGCCTTAAGGTTGGTAGCCAACGCCACGAATGTTTGACAGTTCCACAGACAAAAGACCTGACCCCCTACCCGACTCCCGACATGGTTTGTAACCAGACTCTAACTCCCTTGACTCCTCCCTTCAGGTTTCCTTTTCGTCACCTCAAGATTACCCCCAAGCCCAAGTCCCCGCTTTCTCCCCACTCACCCGGTTGATCTACACAAAGATTCTAGACCCTGCCTCGACCTCCTATCGACCTTTGGTGACTCCCCATCACCCAGGTGTTTGGTCTCAATCTAGTCTCCTAAACTGAGCTCATTTAATTGTCAACCAGGATTTGTAAACTGTTGAAGTGAAGTGTACTGTATGTACCTAGGTGCTTGTTTCCTAATGCGTTGTGTGTAGTGTTTATGATGTTTTCGGTCTTTTGTGATGATTTATGATGTTTTTGGTCTTTTGGTGGTTTTATGTTTGCAGGAAAATGCCTAGAAAGCTAGTGGAAAGAAGTTGGTGATTAAAAACAGAGTTAAGCCTAATTGATGGAATGACAAATGGCAAATGCAATTGAAAACACTGAAGCAAAATTAAATCTAAACTATGACTAAATAAAATCAAAGCTTGATAATGACTTTTAAACAAATGATTCAAAACACAAACTAAACTTGAGAAATGATCACTAAGTATGCAAATTCTCTAAATAGACAGTGAAACAACTAACTTACAATGATGCAATACTTTGTCCTTGATTAGAGATTTGAAACATGATTAGAGGAAAGACATTGTTATCATCATAAGATCTTCTATTCTAGAACTAGCTCCTATTTCTATTCTGCAATTTAATTGAATGTAACAAAACCTTTACTCAAGAGTTATTGATTTCTTTTCAAAGTAGGCTTTTGAGGGAGGACTCTGTTTATGAAATGATAAGGAAATTGCAGAGATACTTCAAGCCTTATAGTGATGTTGTCTTCTGTTCATGTGGTTATGGATCATTTGTAGATTTTAGAACAAGAAGAGGTTTGTGAATAATGAAGGTTGTCTTGTTAATCCTAACAACTGAAGTAATCTATTGTGCAATGGATGACAATTTGAATATGAAGTGCAAGTGCAATGAGTTAATCTAAGAATGATCCTAAGATGCCACTAATCTAGAACAATGTTGAACTATAAGTCATCATCAAACTCGAAACAAGGTAATTGAACATGAGTTAAATGCAATGAAACTCCGGAGCATTCTAACTATGCTAACATGCATTATTCTATGAAGTTACACAATCTGTTTGTTCATCATTAGTGATATTTTGGAAGAGTTCCTTCTTTTGGAAGAGGTAGAACAATTCTAACTGTGTAATTGAGTGCAATTGTAAGCAAATAGACTGAAAGCGAATGAAAAACTAAGATATCATATCCATACCCTACTCGTCATTATGATGTCTTGGGCAAGCGTTTAAGAGCAAGAACAGAGATGATACTTAGTACAAACACACAACTAAATCATTCATTATCACGGTCATGTCTTGAACTTCTTAAGAATTTCTTGAAAGAGTTTCTTCTTATGGAAGAGTGATTAGAACAAGTGTAACTGTGATAGTGAACAACAAAAACTACAACTAAATCCTACAGTACCATAGCTATTCATCATTCATCATTATAATCTTTTGGAAGAGTGTCTTCTTGTGGAAGAGTTAGAATGAATATAACTACAGTAGCTAGTTAAAACAACTATAAATTCAAATCCTAATCCTACAATACTATATTCATTCAACATTCATCATTATAGTCTTTTGGAAGAGCATCTTCTTGTGGAAGAGTTAGAATGAGTACGACTACAGTAGCTAATTAAAACAACTATTAATTCAAATGCAAAACGTAAAGGCAGCTAGGAAACTTATCTAATTTACGTAAAATAAATCCGTGCAAGAGGCAGGGGCCCTCTACCACCTGACGGAATTCAACTCCAAATTAAATCACGCTTCAAAACAACACAGTCTGCTCCATTAAAGATGAAAGAACTTGAACATAACACTCTGCGTCTTCAGAAATGTAGCACAGAGTCTAAACAAAATCTAGCAGCAAATCTAACATAAAATCTCTAACATAGCTCTCGGTCTCCCAAGCGTTTATAAAGCAAATGCACATAACAATAATTGCAATAATTCAGGAACACTGTCTTTCCTTATCGGAATCAAGTTAGGACTCTTTGAAGTGGCTGCGTGAAGAGGAAAAGACATCTGGACTGAGACAGTCCTAATAGAAGTCTTCCTTCCTAAATGTGTTCCCCGCGTTCAAAACCATGCCCAGAATTCGTTTCTTCCTCCATGATGAGAAACGAACCATGTAGACATGACGTGGATCATGCCCATATGTGGTTTTTCTCAAGAGGCCACCTGGAACATACTCAAACATGAAGGCAACTGCAGAATTGCCGGTTAGCTACGGAATGTCTGCATTCTGCAGCTAGTTCTGGTCAAAATGCTTTACAATGGAAAAAATCACAAAACTTAGCAAGTCAGTCATGTAAATCATTCTAGAAGTAATTTTAACTATATTCATTGATCAATTGGGTCTAAGATAGCAATGGACAAGGGAAAATGAGGTAAAATGAAGTGAAGGAAAGCACAATTTTGAGGCTCAACACCAAGCATCAATCAAACCCATGGCTGGGTCAACCTTTCCAGCCCCCAACTCCCCAGAATCTCCTACCCAAACACCCCAATTGTTAATCTTAATAGAAGGAAAAAACTCAAAGATTGACAATACCATCTTTCCCATATACCCAATGCCCCCCTGCAAAGACTCCCAAGGTTTCCTACTACAGACTGATGGAAACATGCATAAGAAGACTAGCAATTTCCCAGTCCCGATTCTTATAATCCCACAATAAACAACAATAAACACAACCAATTTCTCGTAATTTCGTTCCTCTTGACCTCAATTTCAAGAAAGAAGAGTGTTTGCACTACATACCAGAACCTAAGCCTTGATGTCGACCTTGAGTTCGTGACATTGTTGTCCTACCAATTCTACTAGTGTCGAAACTCTCTCGTCTGCCTTCCCTGCTCCCTCAATCTCTTGCTGCTACACAATTGTGTTTACATGCAGGGCATGCACCACACCATATACCACATGCCGACACTTTCACTCATGACGTCCCAACTGGCCTTCTTACGACTTGACCCAATAATTATTGCTCGCGGTATGTGGCGGCGTTGGGTATCTTGCCCACATACTTTGCCCCACTGCCTTGTTGTCATGTCCTTGGTCTATGTGTGGGTCGTCTCACTTCCTCACATCCCGATCGGGGGATATTTTGATGTATGTTCCATTCAGTATGTCAATCCATTTGTGGGCATGAAGTTATGAAGGCTAGTATAAATCTATCATTGTTTAGAGGCGTGTGAAATCATCACATTGATCAAAATAAAGTTTTTGTGGGATATACTAATGTAATTAATGTTGATGATAATGGATTAAAAAAAAAAAAAACCATTACAAGCTACTACATACGTTACACTCCAAGGAATATGTGTATGTGGTAAGACAACCACTAACTTTGGTCCCTTATCTTGCAATGATTAAAGATGAAATGATAGGAAATTACACCTTTAAAAGCCATATGCCTCTTAAACCTTCACAATTATGCTCCAATATTGGCCCATAAACTTGATTCTAGCATTTACACCTCCTATGATCCTAGGAAACAAAATATTGCACCTCTATGACTGTAGAAAACAAATGATGAAGAAGATTATAAAATTTATCCTAAGATCATTTTTTATATACAATTAGAGATTGAATTGCAGTTTTAGTGCCATTTCTCTATAAGTGGAGACATTAATGGCTCTTCTTTTCATGATGGGTACCAAATCCTCGCCTCTGCCACTTTCAAACAAAAATTTCTTAACTTCTATATCCTCCTCTATCACAGGTCTTCTCCTTTGTCATAGGTAGCTCCCCCTTAGGGGTGCACAGGCTCCAATGCCATCTCTTCCCACGTCTCACTTGCTCCCTTCAACCTCTATCACCACAAGGACATAGAGTTGACTTCTCAAAGTGATTTTTCTATCAAGGGATCCATTGGTTAGCTTGACGAGGCCTTTTTTAACACAAGGGTTGATTGTTGTTTGTTATATGTTTAACACACACACATGCATGTATGCATGATATGATCTTGAATAAACATGCATGCATACATACATGTGTGTGTGTGTTTTTATCATTTTTCCTTTTTTTATTTTTAAAAATTTTCAAGTTTTAATTTTTTATATGTATATTATCAAATTGTACTTATTTTATTATTAGTATTTAGCTAAAACTAGGGAAATTATATTCACATAAAATTTGCAACATAGGCTCAGAATAGAGTTACATTAAAAGTGGTTTCTTGCCTAAAGTTTGTGATGGGTGCCTATAATGCCATATTTTCCACACATATTTACCACATGTTTAACCACTTTCATTCATCACAGTACTATCCTAAACCCCACCTTTACCTATTGTTGTGAAACCAGCTCCAAAAAGAGAAGAAAAGAGATATCAATGCCTTAGAAATAAGCCACTTCGAGGGGGCAACCTCCAATACATTACATGAATGAACAATTCTTGGATGATTCAAATTAAAAAACCTCCTTTCTATATATAGAGAGTCCACAGCCAACAATGTAATCCCTAGCTACACTCTTTGGAATAATTCTAAAGGCACAATAATAACAATATGGGGGTTACAAGGGTACAATAATAACAATAAGGGGGTTACACTAACAACAATAAGGGACTATACTAGTAATATAGGGACCTAACATGCCCCTCTCCTTCAAAAAAAGTGTTGTCCTCAACGCTTGAGTAGCTCTGGGTGCTTTCGTATAAAATTCTCATCCTCCCATGTAGAATCTTCAGTGGGTAAGTTCTTCCACTTGATGAGATACTCTGAAATTGATCGATTCCGTAGTTGTCGAGTTCTTGTTTCCGTGACCACTTCCAGTTCCAATATGATTTTTCCTTCCTCATCAAGTTCTGGCAATATTGTTTGAACTGGAATATTTTCACCTATAACCTTCTTTAAGCATGAAACATGGAAAACTGGATGCACTCGTGAAGAAGCGGGAAGCTCCAATTTGTATGCCATAGTACCAATCTTTTGCAACACCTTGTAAGGACCATAGTACTTTGGTGATAATTTATTATCCTTCTTAGCTTGCTCGAGGGACATTTGTTTGTATGGTTGTAGCCGTAAAAATACCCAATCTCCTACATCAAAACTTCTCTCGCTGCGATGTTGATCTGCCTGTTGTTTCATTCGATTTTGTGCCAAATTCAGGTTATCCTTTAAGAGTTGGAGAACTTCTTGCTGATGCTCGATGTGATCTTCCACTGCTTGAACCTTCGAATTTTTTCTTAAAGATGATGTGATGGATGGTGGATGATATCCATAAAGTGCCATAAATGGGGTCATTTTTGCTGCAGTATGGAAGGAAGTGTTATACCACCATTCAGCGAGAGGTAACCACTTGACCCATTGTGTTTGTTTATCAGATACAAAATAACGAAGATATCCTTCCAAACATTTATTTACTATCTCAGTTTGACCATCAGATTGAGGATGATAAGATGAGCTATGAGCTAATTGAGTCCCCAAACAAGAAAATAACTCCGTCCAAAAATTTCCAGTAAAAATGGGATCTCTGTCGCTCACAATAACCCTTGGGCTTCCATGTAGCTTTTGAATTCTGTCCATAAATGTAGTAGCAACTGTACTTGCTTTAAATGGATGAGTTAATGCACAAAAGTGTGCATACTTGGTAAGTCTATCAACTACCACCATGATGACACTCTTTCCTTCAGACTTAGGTAAACCTGTGATAAAATCCATTGAAATCTCCTCCCAACGTTGACTTGGAATGGATAAAGGTTGTAGAAGTCCCGGGGTCTTAATTGTTTCCACTTTATTCTACTGGAAAACCAAACATTTCGCCACAAACTTTTGAATATCAGATTTAAGGCCATCCCAAAAAAATTCTTTCTTCACCCTATGGTAAGTTTTTAAAAATCCTGAGTGTCCTCCTAAAGGAGAAGTGTGCAATTCCAAAAGAATATTTTGTTTTGGTTGGGAATTCTTACAAAGATATAAACGATCTTTGTACCATAAGGAATCATTTTTCCAACTAAATGTATCAGATGTACTAGGATCTTGCTGCAACTTTTGAATGAGTTTCCACACTTCTTTGTCCTTCTTCAATTCATCTCTTGCTTCGGTTATCCAATCTGGTTGGATAATAGAAATGGCACAAAGCAATGCTTCCACCTCTTCATTCTTTCTTGAGAGTGCATCTGCAACAACATTTAGCTTCCCTTTTTTGTATATTATTTTAAAGTCATAACCCAACATCTTTGTGACCCATTTTTGCTGCTCTTCTGAAGATAGTCTTTGTTCCAAAAAGTGCTTAAGACTATCATGATCAGTTTTTACCTTGAAGTGTCTTCCCATTAGGTAAGTTCGCCATTTCTTTAGTGCATGCAGTATTGCTAACATTTCCTTCTCATAAATAGGTTTCTGTGAATACTTTCCTTTGATTGGACGACTTTCAAAAGCAATGGGTCTTCCTTCCTGCATTAAAACTGCACCAATTCCATTTCCTGAGGCATCACATTCCACAACAAAGGTTTTTGTGAAGTCTGGTGTAGCTAAGACCAGTGCTAGGCACATTGCCTCTTTAAGACGTTCAAAGGCCTTAGTTGCTTCAGGAGTCCATGAAAATGCATCTTTCTTCAATAATGTTGTTAGAGGTGCTGCTATTCTCCCATAATTATTAAAAAACTTTCGATAATACCCTATTAACCCAAGAAATCCTCGCAACTGCTTTATGGTTGTGGGGACTTTCCATTCCTTAATGGCTTTAATTTTGTTAGGGTCTACCTTAACACCCTCGTGAGATACAATATGACCCAGACATTCCACCTCTTGTACTCCAAAGAAACATTTGGATGTTTTTGCATATAATTGTTTCTCCTCCAATAGTTTGAGCACCCTGTCAACATGTTGAACATGATCCTTCCAAGACCTGTTGTAGATTAGTATATCAACAAAAAATACTAGCACAAATTTTCTAAGGAAGGGTTTGAAAATGGAATTCATCAACCCTTGAAATGTAGAAGGTGCATTGGTAAGGCCAAAAGGCACGACCAAAAATTCATAATGACCCTCATGAGTTCGAAATGCTATTTTTGGAATATCTTCAGTCTTCATTCTAATTTGATGATATCCTGAACAAAGATCCAACTTGGTAAAATAAATTGCTCCATGTAATTCATCCAATAATTCATCAATCACAGGAATGGGAAATTTATCTTTAATTGTGAGCTTATTGAGCTCCCTATAATCCGGACACATTCGCCATGATCCATCCTTCTTGTGTACCAATACTACAGGAGCAGAGAAAGAACTTTGACTAGGTTGAATTATACCCGCCTCTAACATTTCTGCAATCGTACGTTCAATTTCGCTCTTTTGGACATAAGGATATCTATAAGGCCTGATGTTTGGAGGAACACTTCCTGGAATCAAATGAATAGCATGATCATGATCACGAATAGGTCGGAGTCCTTTTGGAGTTTCAAAAACCTTGGAATGATTGTCCAAGACTTTTTGGAGATCTGCAGAAATAGATGATTTTGATGTTGGAACTTCTAGTGAGCATAATTGTGTAATTATGCCTTGTTGTTCTTTATTTAGAAGCTTTGTCATGACATTATAACTTATTATCTTTCCCGGCTTCCCTGCAATACCCTGTAATTCGACTTCCTTTCCTTCTGAAAAAAAATTCAAGAAAAGTTCTTGAAAATTAAAAGCTACCGTCCCCAAAGATTGTGACCATTGTACTCCTAGTACAACATCAGCACCTCCCATAGGAATGGAAAGCATTGGACTAGTCAATACATATTCCCCCATGGTTAGCTTGATATTATGGCATTTTCTAGAGCAATTTATAGTTTCTCCATTTGCAACCATCACTTGACATTCTGGTGCTGGGTATAGGAAACAATTTAATTCCTTGGCTACCTTACAATGAATAAAATTATGGGTGCTACCTGAATCAATCAACACTATTACCTTTCTCTTCTTGATTTGTCCTTTTATCTTTAGAGTTTGAGGAGTGGTAATTCCTGCCAGTGCATTACACGATATGGTTGGATTCATTTCTTCCTCTTCTGGGGCTGGTTCCTGGTGTATATCCTCTTCTTGTTCATTTTCTTCTTCCTCTTCACAATCTATGTAAAATAATTTCTCCTCAGCACACTTATGACCTTTAGTGTATTTTCTATCACAACTGTAGCAAAGCCCTTTTGCTCTTTTTTCTTCCAATTGTTGTGGTGTCAACCTTGTAGGTTGTGGAATCTAGGAGTAGCAACACTTCCTTCTTTATAGAAGTGAGTGGTAGGCTTCCTTGTCGCCATAATTTTACATTCAATTTTTCTTGCCAACCTGAATGCCTTCTCCAATGAATCAGGTTCCAAAACGCGAACTTCATGTTGGATGTTATCCTTTAAAGTACCTATGAAGATATCAATCCTGTGTTCCTCTGGAATATCAGTTACCCTTATATTCAATTTTTGGAAGTCCTCAATGTGCTCCCCCATTAAACCCTTTTGTTTGAGATTTATCAATTGGCTAAAGAAGGTGTTGCTCTTTGTATCCTCATAATGTGCTATCATTTCTTCTATAAAAATTGACCAAGTGACAATTTTTTTACGGGAGCAAAGCCATCGATACCATACAAATGAATTTTGTTCTAAATGTAAAGTTGCAATGCGTACCTTTTGTGTGTTTTGCACATTATGGAGATCAAATATTGCTCCATCTACAGTATCCATGTTATAGGATCCTTTCCATCAAACTTCCTCATATCCATTTTTGGAATATGTTGGTTCTTCCCGCCAACATTAGATTTTATGAAATCACAATTAACATTTATTTTGTTCTCATCATGAGTTTCCTCTACTATCTTTTCACCATTAGGAATCATTTCTTGTATCAACTTTGTCAAACCTTCTATGTCTGCTTTTAGATTATTCTTCATGTTTTCCATTTTCTCATCGATCTTAGCTTCCATGTCATCCATCTTAGATTCCATGCCAGCTTCCATGCCATCTATCTTAGATTCCATGCCATTCTTCAAACCATCCATCTTAGATTCCATGCCTTTCTTCAAACCATCCATCTTAGTTTCCACGCCTTTCTTCAAAACTTCCATGTCATTTTTTTTTGCTCTTTGCGAGAGCGAAATTTGTTGCACTTGCTCTTGTAATTTTGATATGTCATGTTGCCATTCTTCGTCTTCATGAGTCACAGTAGAGATTTCTAAAGGCTTAATGGGTGTTGAATTCTTTTTAGGGGTCATTTTATAATCCAATACTGATATCTATTCTACAATATGCCCTTGGAATCAATTCAACTTGATTCTTCAAACAAGACTTATGGAAAAAAAAATACACACATTTTACTTGCTTTTGAGGAGCTCAATATTGAAATTGAATCATCTCTATAATTGTAGATCCTCAATATCTAAAATTCAGCCCTGTAGTAGCCCTCTGAAGCTTCTTTCAAATGCCACAGGTCTGATCTGATTTGGATTCTTCAAGGCAAAGTTATGTTCAATCTCCCACAATGACCCAATTTTGGACTGGTTCAGTAGAGCGAACTTGTACGACTTGCCACGTGTCATTGTTTCCTCCTTTGGCTCTGAAATTGATAGAATGAAAACTAAAGTCTGTGGTACTTATGCCTACTTTTTAAGCAAGATTCTAATCCGATGCTCGTAGTGAGAGAGCCAGGAAGATTTTCCCACAATCACCTCTTTGAGATGAAATTCAAAAGCCTCAAAAAGCCCTAACTTCCACATATCGTATCTCCGAAAATATTGTGAACCAATATCTAAATTTTTCTTATGATGTTCCTCAGGATTTTGGCTTTTCAATATAAAAATTTCAGCTTCTAAACCTTCGTAGAAAAAATTTATTACGAAAATGCCATGATGACCTGTTTAGGTTAAATTCAGGAGCCTACAAAATGACCAAACTTGCACAGATCATATCTACGAAAATATTGAGAACCAAGCTCTGAAATTTTTTGATGATGTTCCTCAGGATGTTTTCTTTGCACTCTAAAAATTTCGTATTCTAAACCTTCGTATCTAAACCTTCATATATAAAAATTATAGCGAAAATGCTGAAGATGACATGTTTGGAGCAAATAAACTTAGAATCTCAAAGCTCGATACCAAATGTTGTGAAACCAAGCCCAAAAAGATAAAGAAAAGAGATATCAATGCCTTAGAAGTAAGCCACTTCGAGGGGCAAACCTCCAATACATTATATGAATGAACAATTCTTGGATGATACAAATTACAAAACCTCCTTTCTATATATAGGAGTCCATGGGGCCACAATGTAATCCTAGTGGGGCCACAATGTAATCCTAGCCGACCTAACAATAATAATTTAAGGGCACAATAATAACAATATGGGGGTTACAAGGGTAGAATAATAACAATAAGGGGGTTACACTAACAACAATAAGGGACTATACTAGTAATATAGGGACCTAACACCTATAATGACACATTTTTCCCAAGGTATGTCTTCCCCTAAATTATGTTATTTTGAGCAATTATGCTAGTGTGTTTAGGGAAGAACTAGCCTTTTTGTGCTTACCAACAAAAGGAATTGTGAAATTTTACTTCTAACATGCTACTATATGTACTATTGCAAGCATTAACATTCCTAGAATAGTTATTAAAGGTGTTATCAAAGTTGTTGTAACACCTCTCAATGTTGTGTTGTTGTAACACTTGACAAAGCATTGTTGTGACACCGATTGCAATTGTTGTAGCACAAGCCAAAGAACTACTGTAACACCTCCCAACATGCTACAATTGAGGCAAAACCTCCCATTAGTTACTATAACACCTGTGTCACAATTGCTATAACACTTGTGTTGTAGTTGTTGTAACACCTTTCTCATAATTGTTGTAATACATGTTAACACCTATTCAATTTTTTTCACGTCTCTACATTGTTGTAACACCTATAATTTTTATTGTTTTTACAACATTATCACATAGTTGTCATCACTAATTTTAGTTACTGTTACACCATCTGAATATTACATCTACAATTGATGACTTTCCAAGTGGATGGTTCATGGTTTGGAAAAGGACATGGTCATTAATCTGGGTTAGCTCGACCACACCAATTGACCAATACCCCTCCAACACTATTTTATTAGTATTATGACTAGCTAATGTGGATGTTAAGTTTTACATTGTCATTCTTGTTTATCTTTAACAAGAGTGAGATAACCTGAGAATATTATATTCTCATGGTTGTTCTCAACTCCCAATGCTAAGAAAGGACACTAGAAAAATTGTATAAAGGCCCTACCAAATGGAAGCAAAAGGGAGAGGATTATGAATGTAATTTCAATCTCCTGTTTTTAATTGACAAAGGAGACCCTATTTCTATTTTTGCACACTATATTTCCATGATTGAATGTTGACTTAAGTTTGAGCTACTATTGTAACTTCCACCCACTACCTCACCTAAGGTGGTAAGACCCCCTCCTTAGCTAAGTATTGCTATAGTATAGCTCAGATTAGTCTATGTTCATTTCAACTAAGTTCTTGTGTGCATGTTGGATATTTCATTATTTGTTTCTCTCCACAACAATGCTATTAATTATCTTTTAGAACAATTTCAATTGATGCTTTTATTTCATGTTTTTTCATGATTTCATTGCAATGGTTCAATTGTATTATTCTTTGAGTTTACAATGACTTGCATGCTATTAATGATTAACTATATGTAACTTGCAATTTATTCATAAAGAGGAGGGTTGGAATATACTTGTAAATAGAATCACCATTTAGCTTTTACTTTCATGCAATTTCCATTTCCAATAGTAATGTGTGCATGCTATTTCTTTCCTGCAATTAGTTATCCTTTACATTTGTTGTCTACCATGTGGGGGTTACAAAGAATATGCTTCTTATGTAAACTAGGTTAGATTAGGTTTCCTTTCTGTTCTTCATCCAGTTGGGGGTTACAACAACTAAGATACTTATGTCAATTAGATTAGAATAGTTTTCTACCTTTGCATGTCCTATTTTTTTTCAAACTTGGGTTTATAATAGAGAGCCTTCTTATGCTAGTTGGACTAATTAGTTTATCATAGTCAAAATAGTTTAGTATGGTGACTCTGCCAAAAATATCCTAAAACCCCTACCTTGTAGTCAACCTCTCCTCTTACAATTTTATCATTGGAACAATGGTAGATAGATTGCCTTGGCATATGCAATGCATGGAAGTTCACGAGTTCCATACCAGCCTTGGGTTGCCAATTAAATGCTTAGTCTCTTAGTCCTCTTTCCGAGAACTTAGAAAATTAATTAAAAGGTCCCTCATTTTTGGCATCGTTTTCAAGGAATTCTAAACACTCGAAATTTCTTTCCTTACTATTCTTACTCTTGAGTAACGTGTTTATTCTAAAATTTATTTGTTTGCTTGTTTGATTATTGCTTCTATAATTGGTGTGCTTACTTTTCAACCTCTTTTTTGGTGTGTTTATTCTTTTGCATGTTATGATTGAGAATTTTTTTAGTATACTTTAGAATGTTGGATAACATAGAGCATTAAGATGAGATGTAAGAACCTGCACATTCACCATAGGCTCTTGTGGTGATTTTCTATTCTCTTGGCTTCTAAGGCATATAGGTAGAATAAATTCAAAATTATAATATTTTTAAGACTAATTAAAAAAAATAGATGTACGAAAGGCATATTTAACAATCCTACAAGGAATCCCCAAGATACTAAAATTGTAGGAAAAACAATAGGAGGAGAGGGATCCAACCAATTATATTATCAAACACCTATAACTAACTCCTTGGCCAAAAAATGACTAGTAAGCTTAATTATTCCTACAAAAGCAACATCTTTAGTGTGGGAAAAATACATTAACAATACCTTAGAAAACAAGCAATCATGGTACTATTTACTTGAGATAACAACTCAAGATCCAAACAACCCACTTGCAGAACAACTAGGTGATAATTTTCACATAGAGATGGCAGAAGAAGTTAACAACTGGGCTGAAACATCCACTTTTGAGTTCCCTATCTAGAACACTGAAGGTGTCACCAAGATGCAAATATTCCTCACTTTACCCTACCCAGCTTCAATGGTTTAGCAAGTGAAGATCGAAACATATTTCTCTTTGAGTTTGGTGTTCTCTGTTGGAGCTACAATTATCTATATGATGCAAAGAATCTAAAGCTCTTCCCTGCCACTCAGAAAGATGTTGTCATATGATGGTTCATGGGGTTGGGAGGAGATAGTATCAAATCATGGACAAAGATGAAGATTGTCTTCCATGAGAAATACCAATGTTACGATAAAGACATGGAAAGAAACATTGAAGTTGGATTTAGATACACATGAATGTGTTGGTTTTTCACTGAAATCGCTGCATTGATCTTAAGGTAAATGTTGATTCTCAATCCTATTTGATTGATTACAGTGGATACATTGATTTTAATGTAGTTGTTGGTTTCTAATCCTATTTGATTGCTTGCACCAGATACATTGATTTCAATGTAGATGTTGATTTCTAGTCCTATTTGATTGCTTGCACTACTTGCATTGATTTCAATGTAGATGTTGATTTATAATCTTATTTGATTGCTTGCATTAAATGCATTTATTTCAATGGAAATGTTGATTTATGATTTGATGTAACTAGATGTATAATGCATATTAATTTCAAAATAATTAGATTAATAATGTGCATTGATTTCAATGTAAGCACAAAAAATGATTAATAACATGCATTGATTTTTGTGTTACAATAATTTAACCATAAATAAAATACTTGATTTTTCTTCTTAAATAAAATTTCCACTTACTTGAAATGTTTACCTCTTGAAATTGTAAAATATTTGTGATTGACTACATTCTTATTATTCCCATTTTCCATCATTCAACAATATTAGTCACTTTGCATTCAAACGAGGTAATAGAAAACAACTACTATTGAAACTTACTTGGGGTTTAATATTCCAAAGATCACACTGATTTGGCTTTGGAGAAAACTACTATTAATATTGGAGAGCAAGAGAGACAAGGTATGATGTTTATTTGAATGGTATAGGATTTCAACCACTCTTTTCATATGATCAATATGAAAAGATGACAAAACTAACATGTGTGACAATCGGGACAATTGAAGAAAATATGAAGACTATTTGTAATTGACTATATTCTTATTATTCACATTTTATATCATTCAACATTGTTACATTATCACTTTGCATGTAAAATTTTTATTTCATCATTTTTCACCATTCAAGTTAACAATCTCTATCATCTCAACAATTGAGGTAATTGAGCGAATTTAAAATTAGAATGACCAAATTAATCTTAGACATATTTAACACATTTAAAATGAATATAATAATTAGATGTTCAACAAATTTGTGTGACTGTGCACGACTAAAATCAATTTAGATTCATCTTAAGTGGGATATATCATGCATCGAGAGGGATCAAATCTCTCGAGGTGTGAACATTTCCTCAAGTTTTGCACTTAAAAAAGAGGTTTGCACCTCAAGCGATTTGATCTCTCTTGGTGCTAGAAGCTAGATTGATTTTAACAATGTAAAATATATGTTGAGAGTGCAAGCTTCTGTGATCCATAACATTTTAAAAATATAACTTTTCCCGAAATCACATAATAATAAAATATATTATTAAATAAATATTTTAATACTTATAATCCACGAAAATAAATATTATTTTACATTCCTTTAAACTTAAAATAAAATATACCCCATATTTATGGCATAGTATATACCCACCTTACACCATCTAAAAATGGACATATAACCACATATTTATAGGTTGTAGCCCACCCTAAGATTAAAGCAGATACACTATTCATCCATAATCCACCGTAAAATTAAAGCAGTTACCACATCCAAAAATTAACCTATATACTGCCCCACCCCACTCATTCACTTATTTATGGTGGATATATACTGCCCCCAATACTGGGAAATAAGCCTTGCCCAGCTCTTGTGACCACACATTGCACCGACAGCTGCATTATTCAGTCAGCTATGTTCTGTGGAGAGCGTGTCGCGCGTCTTCGATAAAGTTTCTTGGAAGCGTTCGCTACGCGGGCGTGTTGGGCGTGTTGGGGACTATATATATTCAACCCTTGCTCCAAACCCTCATTCATCCACACCAGAAAGTCTGTATGCTCAACTCCTGCTCTAATCCCTCATTCATCCACACCAGAAGATCTTTGTTTTCCCATTCTGTTTCTCGATCTACTATCTGGACGAGATCGAGTACTGAACCCACCAATGGATTCCTTTTTCAGCCACACAAAATCATCATCAACATCAGATCGCGGGCTTTCAGACCTCATTCAGACGGCCGCTTCCTCCTACTTTAAATCGCAAGGGAGCGAAGACGACGCCGCCTCTTCGCCACCAACGCAACACCATTCCTCCTCCTCCAATTCCGGACAGAATATGAAACCCTCGGGTGGACAAGCTGCAGCGAGCGCCAAAGTTCTTTTGGACGCTGCTCTTGCGAAATTGCACAAAACTGAAGCAGAGGGTGGGGGAGAGGGAGAGCAGATCGATAAGGCGAAGCTTGCGGCGGCCGCAGCGGACGTCTTGGCAGCGGCAAAACTTTATGGTAAGATGGAGGGAAAAAGCTATGGTAAATACGTCGACAAGGCTGAAGGTTATTTGCAGAAATTCGGGCAGAAGCAAGGAAGCGGGAATGTTGCCGGCCATGATAATTACGCGAGGCCTCCATCTTCACATTCGACAGGGCATGCGCAAGAGGATGATTATTATGAGAGGCCTCCATCTTCACATTCGAAACCGCATGCGCAAGAGAATGATTATAATGAGAGGCCTCCATCTTCACATTCGAAACCGAATGCGCAAGTTGATGATTATTATCAGAGGCCTCCATCTTCACATTCGAAACCCCATGCGCAAGAGGATGATTATTATGAGAGGCCTCCATCTTCGCATTCGAAACCGTATGCGCAAGAGCATGATTATTATGAGAGGCCTCCAGCTTCACATTCGAAACCGTATGCGCAAGAGGATGATTATTATGAGAGGCCTCCAGCTTCACATTCGAAACCGTATGCGCAAGAGGATGATTATTATGAGAGGCCTCCAGCTTCACATTCTTATGAGAGGCCTCCAGCTTCACATTCAAGACCGCATGCGCAGGAGTATGGTAATTACGCGAGGCCTCAATCATCACATTCGACATCAAATGCACAAAAGGACGAGGAGGAGAACAAATATCTCAAGTACTTGAAGAAGGCAGAGGAATATTTGAATAAGAATTAGGGGATTTGAAAACAGACGGAAGACGACGCATTTATTGATGGTTTAGAGGTACGATTTGTTAGGATTTGAACTGTGATGTGTAATAGTCTATTATTATGTCGCTTGTATACAATATCTTTAAGGTTGTATTTGGGGTCCATTGTGTGAGACTGTCTGTGTTGTAAGTTACCAGTTTATGGGAAACACTGAGACACATTTTAATTGTAATACCAAGGTTATGAATATTTTATACTTGGAACCATATATTTTAAATCTGGATTTTATATGCCGATAGGTGCATCTCCTCATTTGTTTCTGTAGTAATTTAATTTAATTTTAATTTAATCTCCTTGCTGCAATAATGCACCATGAATTTGAAGACCAATATGGAGAGGCTCGAGTTTTGCAAGGAGACTGAGCTTCACACTTGTTGAATTATAATTGAAGGATCTTCAATGAGTAAGTGCATTTAGATCACTACTTATTTGCATTTAGATCACTACTTATTTGAGGATGTTCAATACTTGATACGATTCCAAGACCTCGACTTGATTGTTAGTGGATTCACCAAGTCCCTAAATGTAGGTTAATTCACATTTTTAGACGGGGTTGTAAACAACACCCCTTTCATAGTTGTCACCCCAATGTTAGATTCAATATATTGAGTTGTAACTAGGGTAATAGGAAGTTGAATTTGGTGCTCCTTTTGTGCATTGTATCTCTTGGAGATTGGGTAGGGATAGGAGTTTGAGTAGTGATTTTATGTATCCTCTTAGATTCTTGTATATCCAGATTTGCACTAGATCTGTCTGCTGGTCATTCAGATTTGCAAGACCAGCCTGTTGGTCATTCAGATTTGCAAGATCTGCTTGCTGTGAACTTGAATATGTGCTAGATTGGTATGCTGGTCACTTAGATTTGCAAGATTTGCTTGCTGTATACCCAGATCTGCACTAAATCTGTCTGTTGGTCACTTAGATCTACAAGATCTGCTTGCCATATACTCAGATCTGTAGTTGTAGCCTTTAGATCTGTTGCTGTAGCCTTCAGATCTGTTGTAACTACTTGGAAATCAACTTCACTCAGAGATCAGGCTTTGATTCCTTGTTTAAAACCTCTATTCCAGCAAGCTAGGTAAATCAATTCCTTATGATTTCCTTACTAAACAATTAATCTAGATTGAATTTTTTAGCTCATAGAATAAAATACGCTTGCTGGAAATTTAACTGGAAACAGAAGATCAGCCAAAGTCACAAGAATCCAATCTCCAAAACATACAGAATTTTCTGCCCTTCAAATATCAACTTTTCATTAAAATTACTTAAGCTTGTAAAACAGTAAAAGCTCCCAAACTGGGAAAATAGCCCACCGAGAAAACAAGAAAAAATTACGGCAAAACCTAGTTGTTCTGATGCACTGTACAACATGTATGGCCATGCCAAACCTGGTTCAAAAACCCTCCTATTGCTGCTGAAATCTAACCCAAAAATTTGTATGGCCATCCTTTTCTTTTGTTGGGTTGTATAACCTCCTCAAGCTCCCTCTGTCCTTGTTTTGTATGGCGCTTTCAGTTTTTAAGAGCTAGGTTAATCTCTTTTTGCTGCTCACATTGTTTCCTCTTTTTTCCTTTGGACTCGTCCATAGTGGAAATCTTTTATCACTCTCTCACTTGTGTTTTTCTAACACTTTCTGTGTATTTTTTTCCAGTGAAATAGGACTCGCCGAGTTTGCCGATTACTCGTGAGTTAAACTCTGCTCGGTGGCTAAACGAGCAGTCTCGAATCTGCACGAGTCAAACTCGCGTTGATCGAGTTTGACACATGGTCAATGCGATTTGCCCTCGGCGATTACAATTGGCAGCGATTTTTACAAGTGAATCAAGATTTTTTTAGGGTTTTAGCTTTGTATTGAAGTGTCGCCGTCTTTCACTCTCGCCACTTGTTGAACCTGCTTGCTCGATGAGCAACCTTTCACTCTGCCCACTTGTTGAACCTGCTTGCTCGATGAGCAACCTTTCACTCTCGCTGTCGCATCACCTTGCTGAACCTGCTCGTTGAAGTTTGAACGATCACCAGTGCGGCAGTGCCACATCACCGCATCACCGTGGGAGCAGCGGAGCACAACCATCTGGTCACCAAACTACGCGCGCCATCGCTGAGCCATTGTTGTGAGCCATCCAGCATTTGCTCGAAACTATCAAGTTGACAATCTGCGAAAATTGCTGTGAGCCGGCCCTCTCATATAGATATATATTTATGCCTATATAGTATAGATGTTAAACGGTTTAAGAAAATTTATATCTATAAATTTATGTCTGTAGATATAAATATTTAAGAAAATTTATATTAACTTTTTAAAATTATACTTTTAAGTTTTTAACTAGTAAACTGTAAAATATAATGTCAATCGGAAATCCGTCAGGTGAGAAAATCAATCTCTGCATAGTTGTAGTTAGAAACAACCAAAATAGGTGGGTGGATGCATTATTATATTAAGTCAAATTCTGTTGGTATTGAAACTGACTTCCTAAACTACAGCGGTGACTGTCTATTTAATATTTATTGCTGGCATTATCACCTAGTTTTGAGCCAAGTGACGTCACCTATTCCATTAAAAATTTATTATTAAAATTTAAGAATTTTCCTGTCTAAAATTTAAATATTAAATAGATATCAGATTCAAATTTCAGATATTTTTATTTCAGGATTAATTTTTAAATAGATATCTTTATTGAGTACTTGGCTACACGCTGCAAAACCCTCTCTCCTACTTATCTGCATTTTTAATTTTTAATTTTTTTTTGTCTTGCAGGAGCCATAAATTAAACAAAAGTAGCAAAGCCACACAACTTCAATTCCCGATTCTTCAATCTTAATAGAAGCCACAATTTAAACACAAGTCCCAAACAACTACAATGCCGAGGGAGGAGGACTTTTCTTGGGCTTATTGTGACAAGATTTCGGGAGACCCCAAGCTCCATTGTAAGTTTTGCAAAGCGAAATGTAGTGGAGGCATTTATAGATTCAAGTACCACCTTGCACAGATACCCGACCATGATATAGGTCCTTGCAAAGATGTTGACGAAAATGTCAAACACCAAGCAACCTTGGCCATTGAAATGTTGAGTCAGCGTAATGTTAAGAAAGAAAAGCAAAATAAAGAAATAGGAACTCTTGAAGTTGATGAATTTTCTTCCAATGCCCCATGCCCATTGTCATCTCTCTCTGTTGAATCCTCAATGCCATTCCCAAGTTTCCTACACATGCCTCCAAGTCCAGGACAAACTCAAGGCCAAATGAATCCTCCTTCATTCAACACTGGAGGTGGAAACATAAACACTTTTTTTGCTCTCTGCACAAAACCTAGTTCCGAACCTACCTTGGATGCAACTGGTTGGAAAAAAATATCCATAGTCAGGCAAGGAAGGCTATTGCTAACTTTTGGTACTATTCTAACATACCTTTCCACTGTGCCAGAAGTCCTTATTGGCAAGCTATGGTTGATGCAGTTGCTGTTGTAGGTCTAGGGTTCAAAGCCCCTACATCAAAGAGCCTTAGGACAAATTTGTTGTTAGAGAGTGTTGAAGATGTCATGCTTGTCCTATTTGAGTTTCGTTCATCATGGGTAGAAACAGGGCGCACCATCATGAGTGATGGATGGACAGATCAAAGGAATAGAACTTTAATAAATTTCCTTGTATCTTGTCTAGCAGGCACAATATTTCTCAAATCAGTGGATGCATCAGACAAGGTTAAAATTGCCCAACTTATTTGTGAAATGATGGAGGAAGTTGTTTAAGAAGTGGGAGAAGAACATGTTGTACAAATTTTCATCGACAATTCAACTAATTATATGGCTGCTGGTAGACTTTTGGAGATTAGGCACCCCACTATTTTTGGACCTCTTGTGTTGCCCATTGCATAGATTTAATGCTTGGGGACATTGGTAAGCTTCATTGGATACATGAGGTGGTGGAGAAGGCAAAATCCATCATGGGTAGAAACAGGGTGCACCATCATGAGTGATGGATGGACAGATCAAAGGAATAGAACTTTAATACATTTCCTTGTATCTTGTCCAGCAGGCACAATGTTTCTCAAATCAGTGGATGCATCAGACAAGGTTAAGACTGCCCAACTTATTTGTGAAATGATGGAGGAAGTCGTTCAAGAAGTGGGAGAAGAACATGTTGTACAAATTTTCACCGACAATTCAGCTAATTATATGGTTGCTGGTAGGCTTTTTGAGATTAGGCACCCCACTATTTTTTGGATCTCTTGTGTTGCCCATTGCATAGATTTAATGCTTGGGGACATTGGTAAGCTTCATTGGATACATGAGGTGGTGGAGAAGGCAAAATCCACAACCAAATACCTATACAACCACACTATTGTCCTAACCACCATGAGAAAATAGTAATATACTGAAGGTAAAGAAATTGTTGAACCTGCAGTTACTAGATTTGCAACAAATTTCATATCTTTGCAATCTGTAGTTGAGCAAAAGATAAATCTGAAGAGGATGTTCTTGGGACCTGAGTGGATGGCATCTAAACATTCCAAGACCCTTGAAGGCATTGAAATTGTTGCACTTGTGTTTAATGACGGTTTCAAGAAAGATGCCGAAGAGATTATTGCTGTGATGGAGTCCCTTGTTAGAGTACTCAAGTAATTCAAGTCTTTTAACTTTTTCATTTTTAAAATTTCATTTCAAGCTTCTTTTTATTTTCATTGTTTCATATTTCTTTAAATTTGAAAGCTTGAACTTTCAGGATGGTTGATGGTGACAAACTTGCTATGGTTACATTTATGAGGCAATGGATCTCGCAAAGGAGGCCATCAAAAGAAGATATGGGGATGAGGAGGCAAAGTATATGCCTCTTTGGGACATTATTGATGCACGTTGGGATAGGCAATTGCATTCCCCCTTACATGCTGCTGGGTACTTCTTAAACCCACAGTATTTTTATGATAAGAGCAAATTTAACGAGGATGGGGAGGTTGGCAGAGGACTTATGACATGCATTGAAAGGTGCTTCTCTGATCCAGAATTTCAAAGCCATGTCTTTTCCCAACTACAGGATTATAGGGCGCCAGCTAAATTATTTGCTTATACTAGTGCTATATGAGAAAGGTCCAAGATGTTGCCACGTACCCTTTGAGGCTTGAAGGCTTCATCAATTCATTAAATTTGTTCAAACTTCAAACTTTATTTTGTATTTTTAAGTTTTCACTATTTAGTATTTAGTACTTATATTCACGATGACACGAACCCTTGCCACTTGCTAGGTCTTTGGTGGCAAAACTTTGGTAGTGATACACCAGATTTGAAGAGATTCACCATTCAAATCTTAAACCGAGCATGCAGTGCTTCTGGTTGTGAGCGCAACTAGAGCATGTTTGAGAAAATACATTCTAAGAAGCGCAACCGATTGACACAAAAGTGCTTAAATGACCTTGTATTTGTCCATTACAATCTACGACTTCACAACAAGAAAATACTAGGTGAGAGCCTGAATTTGAAGGTTTCATAATCTGATTTGCACTTTAAAGTTCAAAGTTCAAAATTTAATTCACATTTCAATGTCTCATGATAATGACATGTTTGGATCATTCACCAATCGACCTTGAAGAGATAGATCTGCAAACTACAAATGCAGCAGATTGGGTCAAATTAGAGGAGGCTCCTCTTTTAAGCCTACATGACCTGGAGAACTTTGAGAGTCAAGCAAGCAAAGGAGTGGGAGGAATCGCTTCTAGTTCTCACCCTTAAGAGTCTTAGACTCTTAGTTACTGATTTTTTACTGATTAGTATGCAGTTTTTTGTAAACTTTTAGAAGCAGATGCTTTTGGTTCTATGTCGTCACTGGTTAGGAGTCATGACTCTGTACTTTGGATCGTGTTTGGACTCATAACATATATGAGATACTTATTCATTTATGATATTTTGGAAATCTATTGATAATATGCATTGTTTGGATATGCCTTTTATTGAACATTAATGAAAAATGGTTTTTTTGTTTTGTTTTTTTTTTCTTTAATATTTTTATTTATTTATTTTTAATTTAATTTTTGGTATTCTGTTGTTTTTTTGTTGGTTGTTATTATATGTTTTTTGGTTATTCTTTATATGTTTGTTTGTTATTTTCCTTTAATTCAATATATGTGTATATTTTTATTAGTTGAATTCACCAATTTTTTCCCGATCCGATTAAAACTCTTCACTCTTTTGCCTCGCCGATTTTTTGCTGATTCCGAGTTTGGTAACACTGATTTATCATTTTTTCTTTCTTTAATAACATTTAGTTGATGACCAAGTCTCCATAACCCCAATCTCTCAATGAGTTTGGTGGTTGAGATTAAATCCCAATCGATGGTGGAGGTATCGTCTAAATCTCTAATGTAAATACTTTACATTTTCTTAGACACTAATCAACTCACTATTAAAAGACTCTAGAATTACAAAATAAAAAGGATCTTTTTGGACGACTTCCACATGTCTGACATTAGACCTGTGCAGAAGTTCTTGTCTGATGTTACAAACATTAACAAGTGGCTAACTCACTAATAATTAACTTAATATAAAGTGAATTACAGAACAGAAAGGACCTTTTTGGATGACTTCCACTTGTCTGACACTAGACCTGTGCAGAAGTTCTTGTCCACTGCCACAAACATTAACAAGTGGGCATCACCATTGTAGAATTGGAATTTAATTGGACAAAATATCACAATCTATTTGCTCCCTTTTATCATGCATATCATTGTGCTAGAGTAGTTTTAACCACAGGTTTCTGGACAAAATTTTTTCAACTATTGATATTTCAGGGTTGCTCAAATTAGTGCCATAGATAGCATATTTAAGAATTTAAGAAAATTTTATTCTTTGTTGATATTATTGGATGCAAGGATTCAAGAGCCCAATGGAGCATTATGATTGTTGGATAATTGTGCAAAATGTCATTATCACATTTGTGCAAAAGATAAAATTTTGTGTGGATGTGGCAGTTGGCTCTCTACAACTATTCATGCACAGCTTGATAAATGTTTTCCCATTTCTTGACATCTTTCTTAATTCGTTCTAAACCTTTGTAGTGGAGATGTACCAAGCCTGTTGTGATATACCATGTCTATAAATTATGAAAATCAGTCCTTGTTGTTGATATACCATGTATAAATTCATGAAAAGCAGTCCCACTTATTTTCCTGTGTTTTTGAGCCATATTTGGGCTGTCTTTTTGGTAACTATCTCAACATCTTTGATACTAAATCAGTTGCTTGATATTTCGTACCGACTATCAGGAATTGTTTTCCTCTACCTGCTATATCAAACACCAAATCACAAGCTTCTGATAAAGAACGAGCAGTTTTAGCCAGATTAATAATATGAGTATCTTTACGCTCTGTAAAAATGTAAGGTGCTATCTTAGGGTTCCATTTCCTAGTTTTATGCCCTAAATGAACTCTTGCTTCCATCATCTCTTCCAAATCAATGTTCCAATATCTTTTGCTCATTCTTGTTCGTTTCCCTCCCCAAAATAGCAAAATAAAATGTATTGTAATATCTAATTAATCCAACGGAATCGATTACATCTTAAAGATTGCTTGTCTGTCTAGTACGTGGTAGAAACGTTCTCACTCATAGAATATTTCATATTCTTCCTATTATAGAAGAGATATTCATGAACATAAAAAGAAATTTCTTTCTCAAGACTCTTTTAATGGCTGTTTTAATATATTGTGAGAATTTTCTTGAATGGAAAAAAAAGATACTTTGTCATGATGAAATAAAATATACTTCACTTTGTTGCTAAATAGATTCCTATTCCCTATTCTTGGATCTATTCCGTTCTGTTTCCCTGAACGGTGAATATGTTGCCCAGTACCGGCAGGTATCACCCCCCCGAGAATAACATTTTCCTTCAAGCTTTTCAACCAATCGAAACGACCTTGTAGAGCAGCTTTAGCTAAGACCTGAGCAGTTTCTTGGAAACTCGCTTCGGATATAAAACTTTGAGTATTCAGAGATGCCCTTGTTATTCCTAATAACATGGTTTGATAGTAGATTGTCTCTTCCAAAGCACGATTCATTCTCTGTGCTTGTGATAATCCAATGAGTTCCCCCGGTGAAAAAAACATTAGCCTTTCCATTTTCTGAAATTAATACTTTCGATGTCATTTGGCATACAATAATCTCTATATGCTTATCACCATTTGGTACCCCTTGGGATTGGTTAACTTTTTGAATCTGATTCACTAATGAATCTGACTTTGTTCCATAGTTATCCTAGCGCTGATGAATAACCCCCAAAGACTTCCAAGAAATCTTGTCATATCTCCGGTCCAATTTTCAAAACTTTCTTTCAGATTCATCAATATTGAATTATTCAAACGGGTTTCTGACAATTGTTCAACTTTAGGAAGACCTTGAATTATATCACTGGATTTTAACCTTTCATATATCAATGTTATCAAATTATCTCCTTTTTCAAGAATTTCTCCATAATGACCATGAATAGTCGCTTTTCGAGTAGACAGGTAGGGTTTAGCTGATCTAATGACTAAATATTCCTCATGTATCTGTTTGATTTGTAGTTGATTGTAGATTATATTATATTAGATCATGTTTTGCTGCTTTAATTGTGTGAACTTCTGTGTGCATTAGTATGGTTTGCTTAGTTAAGTTTATCACAACACCAGAAGGAGGATTTTCTTTGGTCAAGTAATTCGAACGTGAAAGCCATATGCTGGACACAAGTTTTTGTATTTAATTATAAATTTAAGTTACTTGATGTATGGGAAAATTTGCTTATTTTTTATTATCAGTCTCAAGCCATCTTAACTCTGGATCTATCAAGCGAGGAGAGGATCAAATCCATCTGAGTGCTAGCCTGTCGTTTTTGCACCTTAAAGTGATGTGATCCCTTTTGGCACTAGATAGGTCTGCAGTTGAGTTAACTCTACACTGGGTGTGTGTGTGTGTATAGAGTTTAATATTTAATTTATGTAGACATTCATTTTTGTTAATACTATTATTTTTTAACTATTATAATAGTAGTCTAGATATGATGTCTGATAGACATCAATATTACACTCAGTCATTAGTGATGATCTCCCCCTTACTGCACTGTAGCATTACTCAGATAAGTTTTCCATCATACTGGCCTGTAGAATGCACCTCTTGATGCAATATATTAAGCTATCTGAAATGGAAAACACGGAGCAGATAGCAAAGGTTTTGGACGCAAAAAATTCCAAATGCCCTTATTGCATGTAAGATGTTATTAGGAAAACCTTGATACTATTTGCCTTGGAGGCATGTAAAGGACAGACTCAGTATTTCCTGTCAAAATTCATACCTTCAGTTCTATAATCTATTAAGGTTTGAAGCTATTTGGTGTAGACATTACCTTCTTCAATGAAAGGTTACTTGTCAGAAAAGACTTGCAGAGAAATTTTGTGCAGAAACTGCTGAACTTTCAATAAGATTGCAAAACAGAGAACACTTTTGCAGAAGTCAAAATTCAAGGAGGATCACTCTCACATATGTAAGAGGCCAAAGGAGCAGACAAATTCAGAAAAAGGCGGGGTGGTATTTATGCAGTGGTAATTTAATTGAGTACTTTGAAATAAAGAGTTATTTCAGGAAACATTTTGCTTGTAATGCTCTGTATCGGTGAGGGTATGTTAGTCATTTGCGCAGTATGCAGTGTGGAGCTGATTTGGAGGATTCTGTGGGTCACTAGGACCAGCAAAATAACACCCATGGTGCCATGATTGCCAGCGTATATGCCTGCAGCCATGCTAGAACTTGTTTTTTGATGCAGAGCTGATGTAATTCTGAGCTTATTAGACACTGATATGTTCTCACCATGGCTTGGGAGGTCTGTACTAGCCACTTAAATTTTTTTGAATGTCTCCATTTACCTGCAGCCTGCTCCCTATTTTGTTCAGAGTGGCCTGTTTTTCTGTTTTTCCAGGACACAATTGGGGCTAGAACTTGGGAACCTAACAAATATGGTGTATATGCTTTTGAAACCTAAAAGTCTTCAAATAAAAACCGCTGGGCTATGGTTGCAGTGGCAATTTAATTCCTAGCAACACAGACACACAAGGAATACACCATTTGTAAATGGATAAACAAGAAGACGCTTTTTTTTCAACTCCCCCCTCAATAGTGCGGGGTTTAAGTTGAAAGGATGTTAAGTAGTTTCAATATCAACACATGAACTACAAGTTTCACTGATTTCAATTCTCTTGCCTACTGCGAGTTCTTGAATGGTGTCTTCTTGCATAAACATTGAATGCATGAAAGCCAAGCCTACAATCATGAGTAAGATATATAATCATAATCCTTTCTGATACATTTTTGATATTCACAACATCACCTGCTATCCCAGAGGATAACATCCCCAGACTCTTTTATAGCAGCTAGTTGCACTTCCATATTATTCAGATCCAATGCCTCCTTAGCACCACAAATTTGTTGCTCCAAAGCCATTGACATCGAAAACTAATCAAGATTGGCTTATACTTGAAGCTGTTTTAGATACTTGTGTCTTTCCCGTGTTTGGAAATTGATCTGCATTACTGTAAAGTACATAAAAGGTAACCAAATGTTGAAATAATAGTGAGAAAGGGTTCTTTTATTTGTTCCCTAATTCAAGGGGACTCGTTGAGTTTTTCTTTGAGCATGCACGAGTTCCTATGAGTTAGGAGCTAATTCCTAAATGGTAGGACGAATTCCTAAAATTTAGGGTGAATTCCTAAAGTTAGGAGTGCAAGAAGCAATTGACTAGTGTTAATTCAAGGAGACATAATGAGTTTTTCTTTGGGCACGCATGAGTTCTTATGAGTGGAGCTAATTCCTAAAAAGTAGGAATAATTCCTAAAAGTCAGGAGTGCAAGATGCAGTTGACTAGTGCTAATTAGTGGAGGGCCCATTTTAGTCTTCTAGCGTGAGTTATTTTGGGTAAAGGTTGAGTTGATTGCGTCAGGCTCCTAAATTATAGGTAAGACGAGTTAACACAACCAACGAGCTTTTGTTAACTAATCAATCAATAGTTCAACTTTCCTCAAATAGAACTTTCCAGGAATAGCCTAATCAAAGTGCTTATAAGAAGGAACTAAGGCACAATTTGATCATCGTCTTGTGAGCACGAGTTGGTGAGACAAGACAATAGAGCTCATGGGTTTGTGGGAAGGTTGCACAAATTTGTGTGTGGAGCTTGTGAGACAAGATAATAGAGCTCATGGGTTTGTGGGAAGGTTGCACAAATTTGTGTGTGGAGCTTGTGAGAGGCAGAGCGTGCAAGAGAAGCTTGTGCACAAATTGATAGAGGACAACAAAGATCAACAATCTTGCAAGGGTTTCAATAGAGCTCATGGGTTTGTGGGAAAGTTGTACATATTTTTGTGTGGAGCTTGTGAGAGGCAGAGTGTGCAAGAGAAGCTTGTGCACGAATTGATAGAGGACAACAAAGATCAACAATCTTGCAAGGGTTTCAAGCTTAGATCAAGCAGGAAAGACAAGTGTGTTTTTCAGATTGAAACAATTGTATTTCTAAGAGATCAATTGCTTAGTTGCTATCAATAAAATTCTGAAGCAAGTAGAGGGTTTTCCCAGTTTGGTTCTCTGGAAAAATATTGTGTTTTCTTATGTGTGATTGTGTTTATTTTTGTTCCCATTCCATTGCAAATTTGATAGAGAAATTCTGTGTCTATATGAAAAGAAACTTGTTTTCAGATTGTTCATATTAGCAGATCAGAACTTCATGGATTTTTCTACATGGTATAGGAGCTCTTGGAACAAAATTAAGATCAACACATCACAAGAGCGAGCATCTTAGGAGAAGACATCTATGATTTGGCTGCAGGCTCAAGTGGACTATTTGAAGTGAAGCAGTCTTCTTGTGAGGAGCAATCTGGGCAGAATTGTGCAGGTTTTTGTTTGAAGTTTTTCCCTGTGAAAAGGCTGTTGTATTTTCTGTCTATTGTAGGGAAGGTCGAGCCCTACTATGTGCTGATTTCTGGTTATTGAACAATAGACAAGGGAAGGCTGAATTGCTAGACACATAGCACAAGAGTCCTGGCCTAAAGGAAGGGAAATAACACAGGTTTTGGAGTACTTTTGAAGGGCTTATGTGAACAGTGAGCGGGGTGCACAGGCTAGGTTGATTTGGGGACAGAAGTGATTGTCCAGACTGAAGGTATGTTTGTGCTCTTCCAAGGTTTGTGTTGATGTAAGGTTGATTGCCCAGTTTTGGGACTGAGTAGGTGGGAACTTAAGTACTTTGTAGAGGTGGAGGACTGTTAGTAGGTGCCTAATTATGGCTAAAGAGCAGGTCTTGTAAAGGACAACAAGAGTGCTAGCAGTGGCAGATATTATTGAAGCCCAAGAATTTGTAGAGTTTGAATGACTAAAGGAGCAGTGAAGTGGGCAGTGCTTGAAGTCCTCATGTACAATGATCATTGAAGGACTAATGAGCTGTTAGGAGGCAGAGTTGTGGAGCCCTATGAGCTGTTAGGAGGCAGAGTTGTGGAGCCCTAGTTCAGTGGGTTGCAGATGGCCAAACCATTGATAAGAGGGCAGATCTAGAAGACCCAATGAGCACACTTCTGAGTGGAGCTAGAGGCCTGCTAGTGTGTAGATCAGTGAGCCAAAGTTCAATGACACAAAAGGAGTTGTGATCATTGATAGTGGCAGATTGTGGACTCACAAAGCATCTCACAAAGCATGTTGGGAAAGAACAGGTCTTCAGATCAAGTTCATGTAGAAGAAAGCAGGGAAGTATTCTAGTTCAGAGGGAGCAACGACAGTAACAGAGAACATGGTAGCGTTGGAGATAGATCCAGGGGGACGAGGTTGTTCTAGTAACACCTTCCTCACTAAGAGGGAGTGTTGAAAATAATATCGAGAAAGGTTTCCTTGATTTGTGCCTTAATTCAAGGAGCCTCAACGAGTTTTTCCTTGAGCATGCACGAGTGTTTATGAGTTAGGAGTGTAAGAAGCAGTTGATTAGTACTAATTAGTGGAAGGTCGAGTTTATTTACTTCTAGTGCGAGTTATTATGGGTAAAGGTCAAGTTGATTGAGTCAAGCTCCTCAATTATAATAAGGATGTGTTAACACAACCATTGAACTTATTAACTAATCAATCAATAGTTCAACTTTCCTCAAATAGAACTTGTCAGTAATAGGCTACTTGACGTGCTTATAAGGAGGAACAAAGGCACAATTTGATCATTGTCTTGTCAACATGAGTTGGTGAGACAAGGAAATAGAGCTCATGGGTTTGTGATAAGGTTCCATAAGGTTGTGTGTGGAGCTTGTGAGAGGCAGAGTGCGCAAGGGAAGTTTGTGCACAGATTGATAGAGGGCAACATAGATCAACAATCTTGCAAGGGTTTCACGCTTAGATCAAGCAGGAAAGACAAGTGTGTTTTTCAGATTGAAACAATTGTATTTGTAAGAGATCAATTGCACAGTTTCTGTCAATAAATTTCTCAAGCAAGCAGAGGGTTTTACCAGTTGGGTTCCCTAGAAAAATATTGTGTTTTGTTAATGTGTGATTGTGTTTATTTCTGTTACTATTTTGCTGTAGTAAATTTGGTAGAGAAATTCTGTGTCTATATGAAAAGAAACTTGTTTTTAGATTGTTCATATTAGCAGATCAAAATTTTGTCGATTTTTCTACATCAAGTCCATATCATGTCTCTTTCGTGATATGCTTCTGAATATTGAGAATCTATAGGCCATTTCAATGTTAGAAGCAGATCCTAGTAAGTTAAAGAAAGTGTTCCAAATTTTACATTTGCTACTATAGCAACAATAAAATCCCCCATAATTCCAAACATGTTCCAACTTTATTAAAGAACTATCTGTCGGGTAATCATTTTTTCATATTCATTGTGTGCAAATTTTTTTGTTTTAACATAGAGTACTATTAAAATTGATGGCTGTTTTCCCAATGAATGAAGTTATCCACTTTACTCCACATTTTAACAAACACATATTGACTCTCTCGAAATTTGTCTTAACAATTTTATAACTATACCAAGTGCATATGCCATTCTAAATTTAACAACTTATTTGTTGTGGTGATGTGTGTGCACTTGTAGGGAGAGATATTTATCTTATCAATTATAGTTTTCTATCTTTATAAGATGTGTGTGAAAGGTCAAGAATTCATTGTAGAAATGTAGCTTTCAAAGCCTACATAAAGGGGTAATGGTAAAAGACTAGAACATAGCTTTCAAAACCTACAAAAAGGGGTAAGGGTAAAAAGACTAGAACATAAATTTCAAAGCCTACAAAAAGGGGTAATGGTAAAAATACTAACTAGAACATAGCTTTCAAAGCCTAAAAAATGGGTAATGGTAAAAAGACCAAAACATTTGCAGGGGGCATGCAAAACTACTCTCTTGAAATTTGCCTTAATGAAACTATAACGCCTTTTTGTTTCATTGATTTGTTTGTGCACTTGAAGAGTAATGTTTGTTTATGGATGATGATAATTTTCCTACACAATAAACTTTGCATCTGTACAAGGTTAAGAATTCGTTAAATATAATCAAGGAAATGTATAATGGTAAAGGCTTTCAATGAATGCAGTGCTAAAGCTTAAAAGAAAGGTAATGGTAAAACGCCTAGAGAAGATAGAGAACACATGCTTGATAGTAGTAACATGGAGATAAAGAAAGCATCTAAAATAAGACTTTATGAAAGTGAATTGAATTTAAGCATGGAAACTCTCCAAGTACATGAGATTTCCAAGAGTTCAAGTTGTAAGAAAGGTGCCATGTTGAACATGGATTTAAATGTGTTATCTTTTTAGCTTGCCAATGCACTTAATAATAGAAACTATAATCCACAAGGTGTAACTCCAGTGGGAACTACTAGGACAATGACCACTATAACCTAAGCAACCTATTCTCACACTTTAGGTTGACACTTTGCTAACACAAGGATGGTATCCTTGGGAATTAGAATTACTGAAGCTGTAATAATGAAGTTCAAAGATGATGTGAAGGGATAGCTCTAGCAAAACAATGTTTTTGTAATATTATGAAGTAAAAGGGGAAAATAATGAAAGTATCAAAAGGATAGAGTCTATACCAACAAGGAAAAATGGAGTCAAGAAGCTAATCTAGGAGGTTAGCTTCCAAAGGTTAAGACTATAATGGGCTACATGGATGCCACTGGAAGAACTTAACATCATTGAAAATGAAAGTAAGGAATATTAGGAGTGCCTTAAAAGTGCTACATTAAAACTTTGCCAAGGAGGTGTGCCTTACCATGTGGTATTAGTCAAGCAACAACTCATGTAGATGTAAGATGTAAGAGAATATCCCATAAACAAGACAATGAAGGGCCAACGAGGGAGAAAACTCCTTGCACAAAACCTTTCCAATGTGATAGACATACCATTCTCCAATTGGTCGATCAATAATAGTACTGGCAATTGTACCACGACGAGCAACAATATAAAGCATTAGAACAACAAGCCTCATATTGATAGAAGTAAAACCATTATTCATCACATATGCTCCAAGAGATATATATCTAGTGAGCTCCAAGGAGGTGAAACTTTAAAAATCCAATCATGAGAATTAATAAAGGGATTCTTAGCTCTATATAGGTTTTAACTCTATCTTGATCTGCAATAGATCAATAATATCCAATGCCAAAATGCTAGATCTATTCCTTGGAGCAGTAAAGAAACAACTTCCAACTAACATGAAAAAAATACATAAAATAATGGTGGTTAAGCCACATGTACAAATCTCTAATAAAGAATGCTCCATGAAGGAAATTGCCATGTCAAAGCTCCATAATCTAGCCTCTAAAGGCCTCCCAAGTGGAGCAACCTTGTAAGATACTCTCAAGATATATAATGAAATCCTAGATCCAAGGTTTGAAACTCCCAAATCTCTTCCAATGTGGAACATCCTCATCAAATGGCACATAAGAATGTGCAATGAAGACTTCCAAGGTGGATGTCCTCTTCCATGAGGGTTTGAATTAAGTCAATACCCTAGACATAGCAAATGTGGGATCTCTAAGTAAAATTTCCAATTAATAATGTACAGAAAGGTGTAAAAAGTGGCTTGAAGTAGTGGAACACTCAAAGAGTGGACACCCATACATAGATATTAGTGCAAGCAATCTCGATAAGGTGGATGTCTCCTCAATATAGGTCTTGAACCATGTCAATATTCCAAACATAACATGGGGCACCAAGATCTAGGGTTTTACACCTCATATATCTTCTCAAAAGTGGATGTGTAGTACTCCAAGGCGATACACCCTCCTCAAACCATGTGCCATTCTAGTGGATCCATGAAAATTAAATCTACGAAGAACACATCGAATGCCATCAATGCCCAACTAACTCTAAGAAGAAATGGGGCGACCCCTTGTCAACCAATGAAATAAGACTATGCCTCAACATGTGTGCAAGATGCACTTCCAAAGAGGGCACTTGTGACTTTCCAACCCATGCAATGCTAGAAATATTGTTGTCATTGATGTGAAAGATATGGGGAGATTGTAGTTGTCTAAGATAAAGATTTAAGATGGAGATTATTGGAAATATTGTTTTTGGACATTTGATTATTTCATGACCTTCCTATGATATATGACACTCGCTCTAACTCCATATGAATGAGGAGATATGAAAAATTCTATTAGGTTGGTTCAATAAGAAAGTATAGGTCGACTCGACCGATTTTTACAAGTTGGCTTCAAAAGTGGACACAAAATGCACTATAAATAAAGGATAAATGAGCACATTTGAAGTGTATCCAAGCAAGAAGTTCAAGTACAAGTGCACAAAAGAGATTCGAGGTGTGCAAGAGGAGTCTAATGAGTTTTCTTAGAGTGTTAAGGGTGCACTATGAAGGACTAAGGTCTGTGATGTTGTGAAGTGTGTTGTTTTTGGTTGTGATGCTATGAAGTGCACTAGTTTGGGATTATATTCTAGGGAATGATATTATGAGGTTCACTAGGGAATGAAGGCTAAATATGATGAGGGTTTGAAGCTATGTTTGGTGTATAAGTAGGGAGAGGTGTTGGAAAATGGAAGTTAAGGGTATGATGATGTTTGGAAATGCATGAAGTATGAAGCATGCATATGAAGTAAAAAGTATAGTTGTAAATTTATGTAGATGTTCTATGCTTGATGCAACTTTACTTTCTCTTCAATATTAAATAGCAATCACATAAACAATAAAGTAAAATGCTGATAGAACATACCAGTAGATCGACAGAAGATAAACCAGAAACATATAAGAGTGATGGTGCGTTATGGCGGTCAACATAATGCTTCAACCAACAAAGTCTTGATATGGTCGGCTAACCAATAATGTCACACAACCCTCAGGACAACCAAACGATCAAGTCAAAAGTCAACCCCAGAAAAGTCAATGTTGTTAGTGAACAGTGAACACAAATATTAGTAGCTAGGTCAACGCTGAAAATTCAAAGCCAACGTCTTGCCTTGGAAATAGTGCTAGAAAATGCGGATTAGGGAAATCGAGATTTTGGGAGTTTTGGGTCGATTTGACCTTGCATTGACTAAAGTCAAAGCTGGTCAAACTTTGCTGCAGTTGCTATAGAAACCCTAGACCGAAAACCAGAAATCGCTGCTGCCAAATTTCCCACGTGTGGAGAGAGAAGAGACTCCAAGTGATCGAACCAATCAGATGAGGAGAGAGAATGAGTGAGGATGAGATGAGTGAAATGTCCTCCAACGTTGACCTTATTTATATCCATCAGTGAGGGTGTGTGACACATCTGTTGGGGTACAAAACCTTAAAGCTGACCTGCACATATTTTGGATAGATTAAAAATAAATTCAAAATAAATGTTCTGCTCATTGGATCAAGATGATCTTTAGATCGATCTTTCATCTCTTCGAAAGAGGAACCCAATAAAAATATTGGTATCTTCATCTAAGCATCATAACATGGAGTTTGGACCTAGTTGTCCAAAATTAACAATATTGTATGAAGACCTTAAGTTGGTTGCTATATAGGTCTTTCTAAGTTGTTGTTTAGCCAAGGGGATTGGTGTCTCCAGTGGGTTCGTGCCTACAAAATATCTTGTTGCGTAGGTACTCAATTAAGGAGATTGGTGTCTCACGTACTTTGGTGCCTTTTGCTTCAAAACCTAGCAAGACTAGTGCAAAGCCTCACCATGCAGATCCAAACATTCGGGCAACCTGAGATCGACTAACACTATCAACTCAGAAGCCTTTCTCCAACTATTTAGTGGTATTCATCCACAAGAGAGGGTTCCCTAAAAGGACCACCTAAAAGATATTCAATAACAATGGCTCAAGGTGAAGACTATTAGTTGGGATATAATACTAACATAACCTAGATGTTTGATATAGTCTATGTCAAAGTTCAGGTACTTCATGCTTAGACCAATTTAGTGAATTATAAGGTTGTTGTAAGTCAGGGTTTTGCAAATTATCAATGATAAGGCATGTGATGTCATATAACAATTGGGAGAAAATGTCGTACAATGATAAATCAACGAAGGAACAAGAATGCCAATTAGATATTTAAGGATTTAGGGTTTAGAATAGATTTTTATGGCTGAAACATGCATAAAACAACAAAAGGATGGTGATGTTAGCCCTAAAAATAGGGTTTAACATTCAAATAATGCTAGATTTTGCTTTTAGACAATTATTTAGTGTAATTCCCATTTAAGGAGACATGATACATCAAAGAAGATTACATTTTTTAGCAAAATTTCATATAAACCCCAACCCTAAATTTCACATAAACCCCAACCTTAGTAGCCCTTGTGAGGGGAGATTTTAAATTTAAGAGATGCACGCTTAGAGTTATCTTAAAGGATTTGTGGAAAACAATTTTATGTATCATAAAGGAGCAAGATTTCTAGATAAATGTAGCAATTTTAATCATGGCACATGTAGAAACCCCACTTGACAAATGCAACATGCAAACTATAGATATATGCAATAAACTTGCAAAATCCTTACAAGATTCACTTCAATCAATCTTCAAAAACCATCTTCATGCAAAATTCTATCTCCAAGAGTAATTCACACCACAAAGATCACGCTAAGACCAAGTAGAAGAGACAAGGACTAATGTGCACTGCGAAAGAGAGGAGAGTGTGATGAGTAAATGATGATGATAAAATTAAATAAGGCCTCCTCTTTTTGAGGTCAAACATGCCTTATTTTTATAATTTTACAGGCAAAGCCCTAAAACAAGTTTTGTTAAGTGTTTAACAAGTCTAAGGTCACAAGTCGACCTTAGGATAGTTGAACAACCTGACATAAATACCAAAAAATAGCCCACGAGTTCTTATTAGTTAGGAGCTAGTTCCTAAATGGTAGGATGAATTCGAAAAATTAAGGGCGAATTCCTAAAAGTTAGGAGTGCAAGAAGCAGTTGACTAGTGCTAATTAGTGGAAGGCTGAGTTTATTGCCTTCTAGTGCGAGTTATTTTGGGTCAAGGTTGAGTTGATTGATTCAGGCTCCTAAATTATATGAAGGATATGTTAACACAACCATTGAGCTTTTGTTAACTAGTCAATCAACAATTTGACTTTCCTCAAATAGAACTTTCCAGTAATAGCCTAATCAGAGTGCTTATAAGGGGGAACGAAGGCACAATTTGATCATTGTTGTGTGAGCAAGAGTTGGTGAGACAAGACAATAGATCTCACGAGTTTGTGAGAAGGTTGCACATGATTGTGTGTGCAGCTTGTGAGAGGAAAAGTGTGCAAGAGGAGCTTGTGCATAGATTGATAGAGGGCAACACAGATCAATAGTATTGCAAGGGTTTCAAGCTTAGATCAAGCATGGAAGACAAGTGTGTTTTTCAAATTGAAACAATTGTATTTGTAAGAGATTGCATAGTTTCTATCAATAAAATTCTCAAGCAAGCAGAGAGTTCTCCCAGTTGGATTCCCTAGAAAAATATTGTGTTTTGCTACTACATGATTGTGTTTATTTCTGTTCCTATTTCGCTGCAAGTTTAGTAGAGAAATTTTGTGTCTATATGAAAAGAAACTTGTTTTTAGGTTGTTCACATTAGCATATCATAATTTCGTGGAATTTTCTACATGGTATGAAAGCTCTTGGAACATAATTAAGATCAACGCATCACAAGAGTGAGCATCTTAGGAGAAGACATGTCTGATTTGGCTGCAGGCTCAAGAGGACTATCCAAAGTGAAGGAGAGATCAATTTAGGAGTCTTTTCTTGTGATAGGCATTAAGCCGAGGAGGGCAGGGAGGCTAGTCAAGTATTGGAGAAGCAATCTGGGCAGAACTGTGCATGTTTTTGATGGAAGTTTCTCTTTGTGAACATGCCGTTGTATTTTGTCTATTGCATGAAAGGTCGAGCCCTACTAGGCGCTGATTTTTGGTTATTGAACAACAAACAAGGGAAGGTTGAGTTGCTAGACATATAACACATGAGTCTTGACCTTAAGGAAGGAAAATAACAGAGGTTCTGTGGGAGTTTTGGACCAAGTTTGAAGGGTTGACTTGGATAGTCAACAAGCCCTAACAAGAGGGTTTAAATTACAAATATAGGTGCACACACATGTCGGGTTGATTTGGGAACATAAGTGATCATCCAAGCCAAAGGTATGTTTGTGCTCTTCCAAGTTTTGTGTTGATGTAAGGTTGATTGTCCTGGTTTGGGATTGAGTAGGTGGCAGCTTAAGTCCAAGTGGAGGACTGTCAGTAGGTGCCTAATTATGGCCAAAGAGCAGGTCTTATAAAGGACAACAAGAGTGCTAACAGTGGAAGATATATTGAAGCCCTAGAATTTGCAGAATTTGAAGGACTAAAGGAGAAATGAAGTGGGTTGCCCTTGAAGTCCTCATGCATAATGATTAGTGAAGGACTAATGAGATGTTAGGAGGCGGAGTTGTGGAGTCCTAGTTTAGTGGGTTGCAAATGGCCAAACCATTGATAAGAGGGCAGAACCAAAAGACCCAATGAGCACACTTCTCAATGGAGCTAGAGGCTCGCTAGTGGGAAAATCAATGAGCCAAAGTTTAGTGACACAAAAGGAGATGTGATCATTGATAGTGGTAGATTGTGGACTTGCAAAGCATGGTGGGGAAGAGCAGGTCTTCAAATCAGGTTCTGTAGAAGAAAGCAAGGAAACCTTCTAGTTTAGAGGGAGCAACAACAACAACAAAGAACATGGTAGTGTTGGAGACAAATCCATGGGGACATGGTTCTTCCAGGAACACCTTCCTCACTAAGAGGGAGTGTTGAAAATAATAGAGAGAAATGGTTCCCTGATTTGTGCCTTAATTCAAGGAGTCTCAACAAGTTTTTCCTTGAGCATGCTTGAGTTCCTATAATTCCTTAAAAGTATGACGGATTCCTAAATGTTAGGAGTGTAAGAAGCAATTGAATAATGCTAATTAGTGTAAGGTTGAGTTTATTATTGCCTTCTAGTGCGAGTTATTTTGGGTAAAGGTCAAGTTGATGAGTTAAACTCCTATATTATAGGAAGGACGAGTTAACACAACCAGTGAGCTTTTGTTAACTACCTAATCAACAATTCGACTTTCCTCAATTAGAACTTGCCAGTAATAGCCTAATCGAAGTGCCTATAAGGAGGAACGTTTCCTCAAGTGGAAGTTGCCAGTAATAGCCTAATCGAAGTGCTTATAAGGAGGAACGTAGGCACAATTTGATCATTGTCTTGTGAGCACGAGTTGGTGAGACAAGACAATAGAGCTCACGGGTTTGTAGGCAAGTTGCACAAGGTTGTGTGTGGAGCTTGTGAGAGGTAGAGTGTGCAAGAGAAGCTTGTGCACATAATGTAGAGGGCTAGCAGAGATCAACATTCTTGCAAGGGTTTTAGGCTTAGATCAAGCATGAAAGACAAGTGTGTTTTTCAGATTGAAACAATTGTATTTGTAAGAGATCAATTGCTCAATTTCTATTAATAAAATTCTCAAGCAAGAAGAGGGTTTTCCCAGTTGGGTTCCCTAGAAATTGTGTTTTTCTACTGTGATTGTGTTTATTTATGTTCCTATTTCGCTGCAAATTTGGTAGAGAAATGATGTGTCTATGAAAATAAACTTGTTTTCAGATTGTTCATATTAGCAGATTAGAATTTCGTAGATTTTTCTACACCAAGTCCATATCATGTCTTTTTCATGATATGCTTTTGCATATTAAGATGCTATAGGCCATTTCACTGTTAGAAGCATATCCTAGTAAGCTAAAGAAAGTGTTCCAAATTTTACATTTGCTACTATAGAAACAATAAAACCTCCCAAAATTCCAAACATGTTCCAACTTTATTAAAGAACTATTTATCTTGTAACCAATTTGTCATCGTCGTTGTGTGCAATATTATTTGTCTTAACACAGAGCACAAATAAATTTGATGGACGTTTGCCCAAAGAATGAAATAAT
Organism: Pinus albicaulis; assembly: GCA_034641835.2. Taxonomy (NCBI): domain Eukaryota; kingdom Viridiplantae; phylum Streptophyta; class Pinopsida; order Pinales; family Pinaceae; genus Pinus; species Pinus albicaulis. The sequence goes on from CM076584.1 coordinate 1,116,134,985, forward strand.
CCACATTTTAACAAACACATAATATATAGGTGTCATGCAAGACCACTCTCTTGAAATTTGTCTTAACAATTTTATAACGGTACCAAGTGCATATGCCATTGTAAACTTGATCTTTTTATTTGTTGCGGTGATGTGTGTGCACTTATATAGTATTTTATCTTAGCAATTATAGTTTTCTATATTCATAGGATGTGTGAGAAAGGTCAAGAATTCATTGTGGAAATGTAGCTTTCAAAGCCCACAAAAAGGGGTAGTGGTAAAAAGACTAGAACATAGCTTTCAAAGCCTACAAAAAGGGGTAGTAGTAAAAAGGCTAGAACATATCTTTCAAAGCCTCCACAAAGGGGTAATAGTAAAAAGGCTAGAACATAGCTTTCAAAGCCTACAAAAAGGGGTAATGGTAAAAAGGCTAGAACATTAACTTTCAAAGCATAAAAATGGGGTAATGGTAAAAATACCATAACATTTGTCGGGGCTATGCAAAACTACTCTCATGAAATTTGCCTTAATGATATTATAATGATGCCTTTTTTGTTGCATTGATCTGTTTGTGCACTTGAAGAGTAATGTTTGTTTGTGGACGATGATAGTTTTCTTACATGATAAACTTTGCATGAGGACTAATGCGCACTCCCAAAGAGAGGAGAGTGTGATGAGTAAATGATGATGAGAAAATGAAATAAGGCCTCCTCCATTTGAGGTCAAACATGCCTTATTTTTATAATTTTACAGGTAATGCCCTAAAACAAGTTTTGTTAAGTGTTTAACAAGTCTAAGGTCACAAGTCAACCTTAGGATAGCTCAAGAACCTAACATAAATGCCAAAAAATAGCCCAGACACATGCGAAATAATGATCTACACCATGACATCATCCTCCATACGTCCTCAAGATGCATCAAACAAGTGAAAAAATGGATCATGAGTGCTTTTCACTCTAAGAAAAACCCAAAGTGCATGGGTATGTTTCTCTAAAGTGCCTCCTCAACCATGAGATCATCCAAATTATGCCCTATGTCACATTTTTAGGGTTAAGAGGAGTGATGCGGCATCATAGTAAGTGTTGGGGTCAAAAAGTGATGTGCAAGCCCTCCCAAGTCATCTTAATGATAACTAACCTTCATTTGGGCCCTAAAATAAGCAAGTCCATCAAACAGTGTCAAGGCCAAGAGCCATGTGGAATCATTTCATAATCCAACACTCAGCTCTAGAGGTGCCATGATGCATAATGAAGGTCAAAACTACTCCTGGAATGGGGTACAATGACCTCTAGAGTGGTGCTGAAGAAGGCCAAGCCCATCCCTCAAGTTATCTTTGCGGTTGTGAGCAAAATTCTCTCAAGATAAAGAGAGATCATTAATCATTAGGGATTAAAACCATTAAAGCATCATAGTGGATCATATCTAATGTCAAGGGTACACGAATACTTGCACATAAAACTCACCTTCAAATGTCTAACTAGGTCAAGGCCTATAAACAAGTTACCTCACTTATGTTAGGGATGATTAGGTCAACAACTCTCTTAGGTGTTTTTAGCCCTCAAAGGGAGTGACATGTTTCAGGTTGGCCCATCAATCCATAGGTGTGTGATAATGATGGTTACAGAGTGGGAAATAATTTAGGGAAGGTGCCACAACCATGAGCCCGACTAATGGGGGTCCAACATCTTGAGTGTATAGATGTAAGGAGGGAGAAATTGTGTTGGCATTAGTTGCCCCTTTCGTAGTTTTGTTTTTTCCACCCATCTGGGGAGCCTTTTACTTTAATGATTTGTCTTTATTTGGTTCATAACTTAGGAGCCCAAACTTGCTTTTATATTTTTCTAATACCCCTTAAAGGCGTAGTATATTTTCATTCATTAGGATTAGGACTTTCAAGGGTTCCTTTCTTTAGATGAACCATTACATGCTTGATGAACTGGGTGATGGCTAATGAAGGGGATAAAGCTCATTATAGGCTTTTGTCCACACACTAAATACTGTCTTAACGATCTTTTACATTTTACATTTTCTTTCATTGTGACTTTATATGCTTTTAAATTTCTTTTAGCTACATCAACCTTTGAGGCCAAGTTCTGGGCTATGACTCAAGGATTTGGATAAGGGGTGACAATCCCAATGACCAATGACTACCAATGCAAAAAATGAAGATGGAGAGTGGAAAGTATGGATTACAATGGACACACTACATCAGTTAGTTCCTCCCTAGTGGTGTCCTTCCTGAACCCTTAGGCCTTAAAGGAGGTTTCACTGGACTAAAGTCAAAGACTAACCTTCTAGGTTAAGTGTGGAAACAAGAATACAATTGAGATTGGTCAATAATCTAGTTTGTCCCATGATCTGTATCAGTATGTGAAAACACATGATTGCAAGGAGAGTTAAAGTACCTATGGATAGATGACCTACCTTCTTTCAAGAAGCAAATGCTAGATGGGAGAGAGATATGACCTAAAAAATGGTGGAGAATCCTAGCATAGTGTTATGTGCTAATCGTCATGGGGTTGCTGGTTGGATGATTGTCAAATGACTGGAGTTTTTTTTTTTTTTCTCCTAGGTGTAACCACTTTTTGGTGGGCAACAATGCTTATAGACATTTATAAAGAATTTTTTTTGTGGTTTTCTCCCGCAAGAGTTTCCATGTGAAACTTTGTGTACTATGATTTGAGTTTACGTGCATTAAGGTTTTGAAGTTAATGAATGATTGATTAATGCTCATTTAAAATTGTTAAAATATGATCTTATACTGATTCATCTCCGTTCTTCGTATAAGCATAAGTTCAACAATTGGTATCCGAGCAGGTTCCTTCAAAAACAATGTAATAGTTGGAAGGTAGATTTCAGGAGCACACGTGGTTGGTCAAGAAGATTTCTCCACAAACAAAACCCCTTTGTTTGATGAAACAAACTATGCATTTTGGAGTATAAGGATGCAAAGTTATTTAATTGGTTGTTGGGTTTGATATTTGGAAATTAGTTGTGACTGGTTATACAACCCCAAAAAACTCCAACGTATACGATTGAGAAGAAGGCTAATGAACATAATGCAAAATCCATGAATGCTATCTTGTGTGTTCTATCAGAATTATAATTTCTCAAGGTGATGCATTGTGAATCAACAAAATAAATTTGGGACAAAATTCAAAACATCTATGAAGGCAATGACAAGGTGAAGAAGGAAACACTGCAAACTCATAGAAGATAGTTCAAGAGCTTGAAAATCAAAGATGAAGAAAATGTTGTAGCCTATTTCCTCTGTGTGGTTGAAATTGCCAACACCATCATACTTCGTAAGAAGGTTGAAGAACCAATGATTGTGCAAAAGGTTCTAAGGATGAAACAAGAGGAGAAATTGTAGAAATATGAAAATAAGGATCACGACCTTTGTTGAAACAATAGAAAAAAACAACTATCATCATGAAGATTCAATTAGAAGAGGCAAAAATGATAGAAGTGGTGCGAATCCAGTTGAAAGAGAATGAAGAAAAGTATGGGAAGCTAGAAGTTGAAATCGTTTCCTTTAAGAAAGAAACCAAAGAAAATTTTTGATCAGTTGAATAGAAACTTGAAGCATGGAAAGGGTGTTGAAATATTATATAATATTTTTAGTCGCCAAAGGTGACCATTCATCGATAGGTCTTCTGTACGATGAAAGAAAAAATACCCTCAAAGTGAGATATTTTTAGTTGCCAAAGGTCACCATTCATCTATAGGTATTTTGTATGATGAAAGAAAAAACACCCTCAGAGTGAGATGCAAGCACTAAGGTTGCAAAGCCATCACGAAAGGGAAAGGAAGAAAAGCCTAAAAACTATGCCAATATTTTCAATTGCTCCATCAACAATGAAAGCAACAGTAGGAAAGTAAATGAGGACTAGTGAAAACCTGATTCTTCTCAAAAGAACAACAAGAATGAGTTGAAAAGAGTTGTTCCACCAAGAAGACCTTTCACAACCTTGTATCAAAATATCTTCCTTTGTTGTTTTTCTTGCAATAATTTTGGTCATAAAGCAATAAATTGTAGAGATTATGCAAGAAGTGATCATGCGAGAAAAAAATAAAGGATCTTATAAGACCTCAAAGAATGATTATGTGAGCAAAAAAACCAAATGTTCTCATGGGTTTGTTGATAGAAACTACAAATAATTGCTCTGCTACTTGATTGCAACTCTGAATGTTATAAGTGCAATAACTATGGGCGCATAACACGTAATTGTAGAAGAAACATAATAAAGTCTTGTAAACAAAAGGAGGAGACGTTCTTACCAGGGATAGAGAATACACGAGTGTGAAAAAAGAAGCAAGAAGAATAGAAGAAGGAAAAATGTGAACTTGCATTGTATGCTCAAAACAAAGGAATCTAGTGGTACTACATTGATGGTGGATGTTTAAAAACACATGATAGATTAGGACAAATTTCTCACCCTAATGGAAGAAAAAGGAGGCACATTATCTTTAGGGATAATGCTTCAGCAAGGATAGTTGGAAAAGGTATGGTTAGTCTTGATGATGGAAAGACAAACACATAATGTCTTGTATGTTGAAGGGTTAAAACACAATCTTCTAAATGTCAGTGAAATTTTTGATCAATATTACAACATCACATTTCATTCTAAAGGATGTGAGATAAGGAAAGTAGGTCTAGGAAGGTTAGTGACAAATGTAAATAGAGCCTTGAGCAATGTATACATCTGTGATGATGTCAAAGGAGAAAAATATTGTATGGGACATGTAGATGAAAGCTAGTTATGACATAGAAGGATGGGTCATATAAACTTTGACAATCTAGTAAAATTCAGCAAGACATAAGCAGTAAGAGATATGTCGAGGATCTCAAAACCTATGGACACTATTTCAAGCCATGGTAGAAAGAGAAGCAGGTGAGAGTTAGTTTCAAAACAAAGGAGTACTCGATGTCAAAGCCATTGGAACTTGTACACACAGACCTCTGCGGGCCAATAAAAACACAAGCTTTAAAAGGTGAGAGTTATTTTATTTTTCTTATTGATGATTACACAAGAATGACATGGGTTACATTTCTTAAAGAAATATGTGAAGCATTTGAGTGTTTTAAAGCTTTCAAAGCCCTAATTTAAAATGAGACTAATTTAAAAATCAGGTGCTTAAGATAAAATAGAGGAGGTGAGTTTACCTCTAATGAAATTGATGAATTATATGAGAGTCATGGAATCAAGCGACATTTTTTGGCAACCAAGACTCCACAAAAAGACGCAGTTGTAGAAAGGAAGAACAAAACTCTACAATAGTAGAACTTGAAAATCTCTACAAAAGTGGATTATGATTACTATCCCTTGTCAATAGGTGTGGTAACAATTTTTGAGACATGCTATATGTGATTTGACCTTGTCATTTTATGCATGCCATTGTTCAGATATGAGAAATCTAAATGTGATGGCTTTAGAAATAGGTAAACATTGAATTGATTTATCAAAAATTCATTGGCAAAACTGAAAGCAATCATGCAGAAAGGATCAAGTGGTGCTCTAGCAAGATACATACAAAAGATTATAGTTTCTTCCTTGCTAACTACAAATGAAAAGCCTAATAGTAATTGTATTTTGTATGGGTTTACCATTGAGGTTGGACAATGTTAGAAAGGATGTAGTTTTTATACTCTATACTTGAATTAAACAATGATGGTGTACAATTTGATATTATTTCTTTTCAAGAAATTAAAAAATGTTAAAAACCTCATGTCTTTAGAATCTAATCAAAGGCGTTTCTATTTTTATTTTTTATTTTTTCGAACTAGTTCCACCAAGTTTCAAAGAGTTGTAGAGATCTAAAGTTTCAAAGAGTGTAATGTAAAGCCAAAGATATTTCCTTTTGGTTAGATTGAGAGCAAATGAAGATAAGTTTTTCTTCTTGTTGCAACACCATATTTTTCCTTGTTACAATTGCATCAGACATCAAACCAAAATATGACAATAGTTAAGCAAATAATACATATGTGACCCTCTCGAGGTATTGTTGGAAAGGTATTAATATGGATCTTATGCTTTCTTAGCTCAATTTCCAACTGGGTGTTATAAATTCCATCGAAATTTAATTTCTTATTTGTCTTATCACAAACATACTCTTAATTAGTACACAAAAGTGACCATGGCACATCATGTATGCTGGCCTCTGTAAGGTGATTTTTAAAAGAGATCGATGTGAATTTTATGATTACAAGTTCAATTTCCATCTAGGTCTTATAGATTTCACCCGCATTTAAATTTTCAGATTTCATTCTATCTCGACTATATGTTAGACACATAGTATTAAAAATTGGTCGGTTTGAACCGGTAACTGGTCAAATCGGTTGGTTCATTGACCGACTGGGTCAAACCAGCACAAAAAACGGGTTCAAGGCTTGGTTTTGCCCAAAAATAAAAAAAAGCAATGCTAACCGGTCGGTTTAGGACGAAACCGTCTGGTTTATGGTCAAACCAACCTGTTTCGTCCTAAACCGTCTGGTTTATGGTCAAACCGTCCGGTTTCGTCCTAAACTGGTTGGTTCACTACCAAGGCTGCGGCAAACCTACACAACATGGTTTAGGTAGGTTCCGAGGTATTTTGGAGGGAAAGTAAGGGTTGTTTCCCTCCAAAAACGCCCTCTCCAACCTTTAAAAGGAGCTCACCCCCCTCATTTGCCTCACTTTGTGAGTTTGATTGGAGGTTGGAGAGTGTTGAGTTTTTGTTGGAGTAGTGGAACAACAAAGAGTTTGAGCTAAGTAGTATTATGCCTCCAAAATCCAAGGAAGCATTTATTGATTTCAAAATGATCTACAAATATGCAATTTAAATTTTCAGATTTCAAAACACAATCTTCTAAATGTCAGTGAAATTTTTGATCAATGTTACAACATCAAATTTCATTCTAAAGGATGTGAGATAAGGAAAGTAGGTCTAGGAAGATTAGTGACAAATGTAAATAGAGCCTTGAGCAATGTATACATTTGTTGGAGTAGTGGAACAACAAAGAGTTTGAGCTAAGTAGTAGCCATTATGCCTCCAAAATCCAAGGAGGCATTTATTGATTTCAAAATGATCTACGAATATGCAATTTAAATTTTCAGATTTCAAAACACATCTTCTAAATGTCAGTGAAATTTTTGATCAATGTTACAATATCACATTTCATTCTAAAGGATGTGACATAAGGAAAGTAGGTCTAGGAAGATTAGTGACAGATGTAAATAAAGCCTTGAGCAATGTATACATCTGTTGGAGTAGTGGAACAATAAAGAGTTTGAGCTAAGTAGTAGCCATTATGCCTCCAAAATCCAAGGAGGCATTTATTGATTTCAAAATGATCTACAAATATGCAATTTAAATTTTCAGATTTCAAAACACAATCTTCTAAATGTCAGTGAAATTTTTGATCAATGTTACAACATCACATTTCATTCTAAAGGATGTGAGATAAGGAAAGTAGGTCTAGGAAGATTAGTGACAAATGTAAATAGAGCCTTGAGCAATGTATACATCTGTGATGATTTCAAAGGAGAAAAATATTGTATGGGACATGTAGATGAAAGCTAGTTATGACATAGAAGGATGGGTCATGTAAACTTTGACAATCTAGTAAAATTTAGCAAGACACAAGCAGTAAGAGATATGTCGAGGATCTCAAAACATATGGACACTATTTCAAGCCATGGTAGAGCGAGAAGCAGACGAGAGTTAGTTTCAAAACAAAGGAGTACTCGATGTCGAAGCCATTGGAACTTGTACACACAGACCTTCGCGGGCCAATAAAAACACAAGCTTTAAAAGGTGAGAGTTATTTTATTTGTCTTATTGATGATTACACAAGAATGACATGGGTTACATTTATTAATGAAATATGTGAAGCATTTGAGAGTTTTAAAGCTTTCAAAGCCCTAATTTTAAATGAGACTACTTTAAAAATTAGGTGCTTAAGATAAAATAGAGGAGGTGAGTTTACCTCAATGAAATTGATGAATTATATGAGAGTCATGGAATCAAGCGACATTTTTTGGCAACAAGGACTCCACAACAAAATGCAGTTGTAGAAAGGAAGAACAAACCGTCCGGCTTCGTCCTAAACTGGTCGGTTCACTGCCAAGGTTGCGACAAACCCACACAACATGGTTTAGGAAGGTTCCGGGGTTTTTTGGAGGGAAAGTAAGGGTTGTTTCCCTCCAAAAACGCCCTCTCCAACCCTTTAAAAAGAGCTCACCCCCCTCATTTGCCTCACTTTGTGAGTTTGATTGGGAGGTTGGAGAGTGTTGAGTTTTTGTTGGAGTAGTGGAACAACAAAGAGTTTGAGCTAAGTAATAGCCATTATGCCTCCAAAATCCAAGGAGGCATTTATTGATTTCAAAATGATCTACAAATATGCAATTTAAATTTTCAGATTTCAAAACACAATCTTCTAAATGTCAATGAAATTTTTGATCAATGTTACAACATCATATTTCATTCTAAAGGATGTGAGATAAGGAAAGTAGGTCTAGGAAGATTAGTGACAAATGTAAATAGAGCCTTGAGCAATGTATACATCTATTGGAGTAGTGGAACAACAAAGAGTTTGAGCTAAGTAGTAGCCATTATGCCTCCAAAATCAAAGGCGTTTCTATTTTTATTTTTTATTTTTCGAACTAGTTCCACCAAGTTTCAAGGAGTTGTAGAGATCTAAAGTTTCAAAGAGTGTAATGTAAAGCCAAAGATATTTCCTTTTGGTTAGATTGAGAGCAAATGAAGATAAGTTTTTCTTCTTGTTGCAACACCATATTTTTCCTTGTTACAATTGCATCAGACATCAAACCAAAATATGACAATAGTTAAGCAAATAATACATATGTGACACTCTCGAGGTATTGTTGGAAAGGTATTAATATGGATCTTATGCTTTCTTAGCTCAATTTCCAACTGGGTGTTATAAATTCCATCGAAATTTAATTTCTTATTTGTCTTATCACAAACATACTCTTAATTAGTACACAAAAGTGACCATGGCACATCATGTATGTTGGCCTCTGTAAGGTGATTTTTAAAAGAGATCGATATGAATTTTATGATTACAAGCTCAATTTCCACCTAGGTCTTATAGATTACACCCGCATTTAAATTTTCAAATTTCATTCTATCTCGACTATATGTTAGACACATAGTATTAAAAATTGGTCGGTTTGAACCGGTAACTGGTCAAATCGGTTGGTTCATTGGTCGACTGGGTCAAACCGGCACAAAAACCGGGTTCAAGGCCTGGTTTTGCACAAAAATAAAAAAAGCAATGCTAACCGGTCCGTTTAGGACGAAACCATCTGGTTTATGGTCAAACCAACCTGTTTCGTCCTAAACCGTCTGGTTTATGGTCAAACCATCCGGTTTCGTCCTAAACCGGTCGGTTCATTGCCAAGGCTGCGACAAACCCACACAACATGGTTTAGGAAGGTTCCAGAGTATTTTGGAGGGAAAGTAAGGGTTGTTTCCCTCCAAAAACGCCCTCTCCAACCCTTTAAAAGGAGCTCACCCCCCTCATTTGCCTCACTTTGTGAGTTTGATTGGGAGGTTGGAGAGTGTTGAGTTTTTGTTGTAGTAGTGGAACAACAAAGAGTTTGAGCTAAGTAGTAGCCTTTATGCCTCCAAAATCCGAGGAGGCATTTTTAGCATTGGCTCATTGTGATATGATTGATTTCAAAATGATATGCAAATATTGCCAAAAATATATTGTAGGAGAGGGGGTATTTACAGGTTCAAGCAACACTTGGTTGGGATAGCGGGCCATGTAAAGCCATGTGGAGCACTAAATGAAGTAATAGGGCATATTAGGGCAGAATACATTCAGAAATTTGAGACTCAAGTCACCGAAAATAGAGAAGTTTGTGGCTTGAGCAGTTGCAAAGTTTGGGAGTCGAGACTCAACCAACTAAGTTTGATCATGATGAGAAGTTTCAAATGATAATGTTGATCACTAATACCATATATGTAGATTTGTAGTAGGCCAGTGGCCCCATAGCTTGTAGACTTTGTTTTTGAACTCTTGAGTCCATTTAGAGCCTCATTGATTATATATTTTGTCGCTGATATGTATTGCACTTGGTGCCATTTTGATATATTCACCTTTACATGGTATATAGATGAACAAACTTTGCATATTTTATGTCTATTGGTTTGGAATCATGGTTTTAAATCTTAAAAATAGTTATTTTCATTAAAAATTAATTATTTCACGTGTTTTTTAAAAACTGGTTCATTGAGATCTAACCAGTGTTGGTTTGACCAGTTCTGGTTTGAAACCCAGTTTATTAGGTGAACCGGTTCGGTCACCGGTTCCAGTTTTTAATACTATGGTTAGACATAAAATTATAAATCACCTTGAAATTTTTAAGTAAGGTTGTGTTTATTATTTATTATTATCAAGTTTAGTTTTAACCCTTATCAAGTTTAGTTTTAACCCAAGGATTAAAAATTTCATGGAAATTAAAGTGTTTAAGTTTTTTGTTTGTTTGTTTGTGTTTTTATTAATATTTTATTTCTATGAACATAATTGTTTTAACCCAAGGATTACAAATTTCATGGAAATCGAAATGTTTAAGTTTTTTTTTGGTTCTTAACATAATTGTATTAGACATGGGACATAATAATGACCATAACTAGAGAAAATGGTGCTTGCTTGTCCCTTTCTAATTGATGCTTGCCTTTAAATTTACAAGGTACAATTACATGGCTGTTAGTCTAAACTGTTAATCTAAATAAATGTTTGCAAGTTTAATTTCCATTTGGATTTTACAAATTTCACTTAAATGTAAAATTTTAATGTCTAACCCATTACATTGTATCAAATATGAAAAGATTATAAATTGAGCAAATGATGTTTCTTGACTTACACATAAGGCATTGTTGGAAGGATACAATCCAAATTTCATTTAGATTTTAAGGTCTATTTCATAATAGTTTTACCATATAAATAGGACAACCATAATTTGAAAATATGATATTTGATAGTTGGCTTATGTGATCCATAATTATGTAAAATATCTTTCGGTTGTAATCACATATGCAAAAATTACGTCGACATGTTTCGAACCAACCAATGTGGTTCATCTTCAGGACAGATGAGAAATCAGATTCTAGCATTTCATTAAATAAATGAGAGGGGTTAACTAGTTGTTGAAATGTAATGGCTAGTTTGACCTAAAATAAATTAACTAGATTTACATTTCCTAGATCTTGTAGGTTTCACACAAATTTAAAGTTTCCAGATATGTATGTTTGACTTCGTCAGTTTTGTTGGAAATATCTAAATATGAGTTATAGTCTTTTAAGTTCACGCTCTACCCAAGTCTTATGGATATCACTCAGATTTAAATTTGTAGATTCCATTCTATCATGACCTTATTGAACATAGGCCATACAAATAGCCATAATGGGAAATAATGAATGCTTTATTGTAAGTTGGCAGAGTTACATATTATTATAGTACAATTTTTGTTTTTTGTTTTTTTGTAGGTTCGGCTGGTGAGACATGTTCGAGGGGATTGAAATTCCGATCACTTGGATACATAAGGGCTTGCCAATATGTTTTTTTCCAATTATGCTACCACCCACGGACATAATACAAAAAATATTACAACTAGAGTTGACTAAGATTTTCTAAAATGGAAGCTAGACCTTAGCCAGATGTCCAAAAACCGAATCTAAGAGTTCTAGCATAAATAGAAGGAAAGTCCTATCAGGTTCATTTGCACTGTAGAAAAGCCTAACAAGACAAATGCACTGATATATGCTACTACTAGGAAACATGTTTTACATAAATTGATAAACAAAAAAACTAGAGTGAGAGACATAAGTCAAGAGGCAATATGAGAAGGACCTAATTGAGGAGAGGCTGTTTGCTCCTTTCCTTTGCTACATTGCTGATGCATGGGTTCATCCTCAATGATGATTGGATTGGGATTGGTGCCTTTTGAGGTGAAGGTGCTTAAGAGCTCCATTGTCTTGTTGAATCTAAGACCCACAAAGAATCGTGAATTTCACCTATAATCTCTAAAGTCTATCTATAGGCTTTGGCTCATAACCATTTGATTCTATAGGGCAATGGCCACCAATGGAAGCAATTTATGTTAACTTTATAAGGTATCATTGGAAAAATATGGACATTAATTCTATGTTTATAAATTCGATTTCCACCTAGCAACTATAAACCTTGTACAAAGTTAAATTTTCAGTGTGTATACTATCATAATTATATTGGACATTGGACATAAAATTTGGCATAACTAGAAAAATGATGTTTATCAAACCCTTGTAAGTTATGGTTGAAAAGGTATGAGTCTAAATTTGATTCTTCTAAGCTCATTTTCTACATAGATCCAACATATTTGTAAAATTTTTAGGTTTTGATAAAATGTTTGTAACTTGAAGAAGGGATGCCCATTTGACCTCGATGTAAGGTGATTTTGGAAATGTATCAATCTAAATTTTCTTCTTCTCTCTCATCGTAAGTGTACTACATATATGACATAAACATAACTATGACGATAGCGAATGATATTTATTGCAGTGTTGGAAATGTATAAATGTAATTGTTACTCTTATGACTTTAGTTTCCACCTAGGTCTTACATATTTCACCCAAATTTATATTTTAGGTTTTGTCCTAGGGTGAACCTGTGAAGATGCATCCTAACTCTTGGTAAGTTAATGCCTCTTAATGTGCAAAATAAATTGCTCGATCGTGAGTTGCAATGTCTTGATCGAGGATTGTGGTTAATACTAAACTCTCGATCTAGAGTTTATTTTAACTCTATCAAAAGTTAAAGAATCAAAATGGAGTTTGTCAAGCAAATTCTTAATTGAGCGAGTTCAAATAAATCATTGGTTGAGAGTATTATCTTAGTTTAGAGAGTATATATTTATATGAATTGTCCTTTTTTTATGTGTGATTCATGTACATTGGAGATTGGTGACCACCATATCCATAGAAACTATTTAGGAATATCCACCTGAGAGGATCACTTCTAGTTGACTTGTTAACAAAGCCTAACCCTGAAAGCGTAGAGGAGAATCATTAGAAAGGTGCTTTTAACTACGGGAAGTTGATCAATTGAGCTAACCCTCAGGGTTTTTTTTTGGATGCGATTCATGAACTCTGGAGATTAATGATCGCTACGTCCACAGAAACATTGTTCCAGGCAAATCCATCAGAAGGGATCACTTCATGTCCGCGCATTGACAGAGCCTAACCTTGAGAACATTGAAGAGAATTGACCTCGTGACCTCTCAACAACGCGATGCTTTAACGACGGGAGCTCAACCAATTGAGCTAACCCTAGGGGCTGATATATATGAATTGCATTATTTGACCCATAGCTCATTTTTCTTTCTTAAACTGGGAGTAAACATTCAAAGTGGCTTAGTGCATCTTGATTTTGTGATAAAAAATATTGAAGGCAATTAGATTATCTATTAGTTAAACGATCTCCTTATTGGTATGATCCATCTTCCTCCAATATTGGATGGTAAGTTAATGTTGAATGAATAAAATTCACTTTAAGCAAGTTTTTTTATCTCGTTGTTGATATGATTAATTTTCTTTCAATGTTTGGTGGGTAGGTTATGGGTGAATTAATAAATTCACCTTTACTAAGAAGGTAAAAGAGTTTGCAACAATACTTTGTAGAAAGAGTCATTACGAGTCTCTCAATAACATTTAACTAGTAATATAGTTGTGTAAGTGTTTCATGGGCCATTCTAGTGTGAATTAACAAATAAATTTTTGAGGGGTATTTGGTGGTGGCCTCCTCAATAGGTAATACAATTGGAGGGAGTATAACAACCCCCCACCCCCAACTAGAGGTAGAGAAAATAATCTCCACCTATTATGGATGGAATTAACCATAATCTCCACCTTTTATGGATGGAATTAACCATAATATCCACCTTTTATGGATTGAATTAACCTTTTGAACTTCTGGTTGTTAGCAAATATCTTATTAATGATGATGCAACTTCACTTGCTATACCTTTTAAGTAATCCCCAAACATTCGCATGTTTGAGAGAAGACCTAAAGAAGATCCCTTAAAATCATGTTAGGGCCTTTCATTTCTGGTGATACTTGAATAATATTACAAATAATAGCATTAGGATTTGGATTTTTTTATTGTACCCTTGTGGACATAACATCCACATGGTGCATTGACCTTAAAGGTGGTTCTTGCACTACCTTTTTTCTTTGGCTATGGATTTCTTGAGCCATTTCTAGTCCCCTTTTAGGTAGGATGTTGGGATTAACTTCAAGAAGACAATTTTTTCCCATATCATGGATCACAATCATCAATAACAATGTAGTAGTTTTTGTAAGATCACCTTGTTTAATGAGATTTTGCTTGTAGTAGTTTTTGTAAGATCATCTTGTTTAATGAGATTTTGTTTGTTTGGTTTGTTAAATAACTTCTTCTTTCAGTCTTTAAGGGTTTTGGGTTCAACTCGTTATTAGTTTCTAGTAGATGAATTTACCCACATCATGGGTTACATTTATGAGTGGTAAGTGTAAGTGGAGTTTTTGTATGACCCCCTTGTATGATGAGATTTTTTACATTATTTCAATAATATCCCTTGTATTTGATCTATAAAGATGTTGCATAACAAAGTGCTAGTGAAAAATCAATTATCCTTGTAGCCAAAGAATTGGGCTTAGTGGTTACCTACCTAGTGTCATTCCAAGGGCAATCACACATCACTGATAGTCTTATTAGGTCTATAAATTGTATGTCCAACTAATTTGGTCTTGTTCCCTTTTCTAGAGGGTTGAGTGTTTCTTATGGAGTGCATCAAAGTGTATACTCCAAATTTTCTTTTGCCTCAAATTCTCTAACTATATCCACTCTTTACTAAGGGGCATCTCTCAATCCTTACACTTATTTAACATTTAATTGGTTCAATTTCCACCTCTTTGGTTTAATTATTTTTTGCATAGAAAACACGTGATTAGGCTCCCAGTCAAGGGAAGAAGAAGAAAAAGATTAGGAAGAAGAATAAAATGAAGGGAAAGGGGGTAATGAAACTAACATGATTAGGCTCCCAGTCAAGGGAAGAAGAAGAAAAAGATTAGGAACAAGAATAAAATGAAGGGAATGGGGGTAATGAAACTAACGTGATTAGGGTCCAAGTCAAGGGAAGAAGAAGAAAAAGATTAGGAACAAGAATAAAATCAAGGGAAAGGGGGTAAAGAAACTAATGTTGGGTGTGACACTCATGTTAACTAGGGCCAAGCACAACCAAAACGAAGAAATGGACTTAAACAAGGAAGAAGAAAAAAAATATTAAGAACAAGAATAAAATCAAGGGAAAGGGGTTAATGAAACTAATGTTGAGTGTGACACTCATGTTAACTAGGGCCAAACACAACCAAAACGAGGAAATGGACTTAAACATCTTTGTGGGATGATCATTATTCTCACATGTAAAGTTTTGGAAATGGACTTAAACATCTTTGTGGGATGATCATTATTCTCACATGTAAACTTTAATGTTTGAAAGCTCAATTGCCTAATCAAACTAACACACAACAATGTGTAGTCTTACAAGATTCCTTCCCTCCACATAATTTTGTATTTAATCATAATATGCTCAAGCTCCTATTTAAGCAACGTTACCAAAATTTCACCCCAAACTACACTATGATATCGATTAGTAACATTATGAAGAAATATTAGTGTAGAAGAAAGAGTAGTTTTTCGAATGTTCTACAATAGAAGAAAGATTAGTTTTTCGAATGTTACTACAATAGAAGAAATATCAGTTTTTCAAATCTAGGCAGAAAGATTTTCTTCAATGCAAATTGATTAAATAATTTATTTATTTTTACACCATTATGTTATATCTCTTCTAACCATTATGTTATATCTCTTCTATGGCTATCATCAAGGTTAAAACTTACAATTACCTAATCAACTTATTGTGTCAACTATTTAATTTTAGTATAGAAACAACTAATTCCTATTTTAGAATAGAAACAACTAATTCTTGTGTACTAAATAGAAAATTATGTTTTTGTGTCAACTATTCTCACATGTAAGTTACCGGATCAATGTAAAAGAGGAAAACCCAATTTGTAAGCCATACTTCCAATCCTTGACAACACCTTATAGGGGCCATAATACCTCGATGCTAATTTATTGTCCTTTCTTTGTTGTTTGAGGGACATTTGTTTATAATGTTGTAGTCTCATAAATACCTTATCTGACCCGACTTCAAATTCCCTTTCTTTGTGATGTTGATCTCCTTGTTGTTTCATGCTATTTTGCATCATAACCAAGTTTTCCTTCAATAGTTTGTAAACCTTATTGGTACCATATGTGGTCCTCTACTGCTTGAGCATTCATAGTCCCTTTCAAGGGTGATGTGATGGATAGAGGATGATATGCATAAAGTTCCATAAATGGTGAGAATTTGATGAGGTATGGAAGGATGTGTTGTACTAATATTTTCCCATGGTTAACCATTTGATCCATTGTGTATATTTCTCAGATGCAAAGCAATGCATATATCCTTCAAAAAAAATAATTCACAATCTCAGTTTTCCCATCAAATTCAGGATGGTAAGATGAGCACACGATGAGCAATGCAACAATTGAGCAGAGTATTTTTTTTAGGATTTAATTTGTTTCCTATATAGTATTTTAGGTGACTATTTTGGATTGAAAATTCATACGTATAGAATGTAGACAATATTCAATAAAAAACATGTAATTTATCACTAAAATTGATAATTTTTCGGCGAATATCATCCGTTTAATCATATATATGTCAAAAGTAGACAATTTTTTACCAAAATTGATATATATATATATATATATAATTTTTTCAGAAAATTTTCGAAAAGTAGCCCATTTTTAAAATTCGCCCCTAACTTTTTCCCTCTAATTGAGGACTCAAACAAGAAAATTATTTAGTCCAAAATTTCCAATGAAAATTCGATATTTGTCACTTACAATAACCTCTGGTATTCAATGAGCTTTTGGATTGTTTCCATGAATGGTTCTGCCATTGTACTTTCTTTAAAAGGACGATAAAGAGAGAAAAATGGTTGTAAATTGTCATTCAATCTACCACTACCATAATTACACACTTTCCTTCAGATTTAGGTAAGCCTATAATAAATCCCATTGAAAATTCTTCCCAACACTGTCTTAGTATGGCTAATCGCAAAAGGGGCCATAGGGTCTTGATTATCTCTCCCTTATTTTGCTGGCATACAACACATTTCTCCACAAACTTTTGCACACCTGCTTCAAAATCTGCCTCAAAAAAATCTTTCTTGATACTATGGTATGCCTTCAAGAAGTCATGCTAAGCTAGTCTAGGATATGATTTTTTATGCGGTCAATGACACAGTTCTAAATTTTTGGTATATGTGAGAATATGATATGGTCAAAACTTCATACTAACAACTTCAAATGCGGTTAATTTATAAAAGAACGAGTGTCATGAAATTTAAAGGTGTGGTTTAATTGGGTGAAGATAAGGTAGGAGTTAAGGAACACATATAGGTGGTGAATACCAAGGTAGATGGAATCAACCAATAGGCTTATGATGACATTGTATTTGTATTAATTGTTGGTAGATAGCTTGATACATACTTTTCATGTGTGGAGTAGGGTATGATAGCCCAGGTTGTTGAGGTTAGGTTTTGGTTCCAACAAGCAACACTAGTCAGTGAAGCTAAGGAAGTACACTAGTCAGTGGTAATTTGCAAAACAACGAAAAGGTAGAGATCAGATAAATATTCTTGAGGCTATCAACATATAAGAAGAATAAAAAGGAATGTACAATAACCACTAAAAGACAATATTGATTATCATCAGGGGTGATTTTTTTTTGTTTTGTTTTGTTTTGTTAAATTTGGTAATACTTTGTTATATAGATTCCATTGATGAAGTCTTTGATACATGTTCCATTGGGCTCAACAAACATATATGCCCCTTTAAGGAGGAAACCCTTTCCATAATTTCTCAAAATTCCTAGGATTCACAAACTCGTTGGTGACATTACAATGAAGAACCAAGTCCCCTTCTCTAAAGCTACGAGGGTTGATGTTGCAGTCGAATATTATTTGGATCATTTCTTAGTGGCTTCATTATGATAGAGAGAAGTGTTCCAATCTTCATCGAATTTTTATAGTTGAACAAGGTGTTGCCTAAGGGGAGTGGTTTCTAGGAGGAGTTCGATAGTAGTGTTCAAAGTGGGGATATCGTATTAGATAGGTAGGCACTAGCACATTTGCCCCAAATTCTGACGGTCAAAATGTCACTCTTGCGACACGTAGGCAGCCCAAGAGCGACGTTTTTCGGTGCGCCAAAACGTGGTTTCTCCTCACGTCGAAATTTTGACACTTGGCTTAAATGTCGGTATAGCGACGATATCTCCGAAGTTTTATATTTCTGTTGCACTTTCGACGTTTAATGAATCGTTGCGTTTCTGACGGGCACAAGCATCGCTAGTTTGACGACTTAAGTCAAGTATCGGAAGTCCGACATGAGGAGAAACCACATTTTGGCGCACCGAAAAACGTCGCTCTTGGGACACCTATGTGTCGCTAGAACGGCGGGCATAAGCATCGCAAGACTGCTGAAACCAAAAATTAAAAAAAAAGAAGTAGACGTCGCTAGAACGACGGTTATAAGCGGGTTGAAGATTGACGAAACCAAAAAGAAAAGAAAAGTAAACGTCGCTAGAGCGATGGTGCTAGGTGGTCGAAGACCGACGAAACCGAAAATTTAAAAAAAAAGTAAATGTCGCTAGAGCAACGGTGCTAAGCGGTCGGAGGACCGACGAAACCAAAAATTAAAAAAAGTAAACGTTGCTAGTGGAACGTCGGAACACTGACGACAACAAACACACATGTAAAAAAAATTGTTGTAGACCAATTTCATGTGAGTTGATGAATTTTGGTCATAGAGAGAATCCACACAGTTATGAGGAGTGTAACTTATTCAAAACTTATTCGCATGACACATAATTCTTCCTTGATCGAGAGCTAGATTGGGCAATAAGCTACAGATCTTTGCTTGGTTTAAGTTGACTCGGAAACAAAATATACTTCTGCAAGGAATCGAGCCCTGAATTTGAAGCCCTACCAAAACTCCATGCCTGAAACAAAAAAATCCTGCCAAATGCAAGAAAGATTAACGAGCCAAAACATATGTAAATCATTCCAAAATATCTCTTGTTTGATTTCATATTCCACCACAAGGCCGAGAGTAGTAATTTCAGAGAATCAAGAGTATTCGTTCAAGTGCTTGAAATCTTGAAGATGATTGATTTTGACACTTAATCCCATTTCTTAGATTTTTCACGTTGTTTGATTTTGAGTAGTCCTGCTCCTTCCCAGGTCTTAAAATCCATGTGGATAGTCCTTGAAGGTCAAACCAGTGTCAATGCTCAGCTCAGTGAAACACTTGACAAGGCCAGAGGTTAAGAGTTTGACTTTGACTCTGCAAAAACTTGAAATTTGGCTAATACAAGTAGGGACCACTGAGTTTATTTTTACTGTTTGGGTTAATATAAATAGGGCACACTTGAGTTTTTTGATGGGATTGTAAGTCAGATTCATTGACCTATCAAAAACTCAGCAAGTACATGTGGGCCAGAGTTTGACCTTTGATTACTCCCAAGTCAAACTCATCGCTGGTGAGTCACACTTGTGGGCAGTGAGTTTGACTCTATGCCAGATTAACTCGCCTCTTTTTTACAGGCCAAGTTAGGTTTAACCTGCAAGTCTGGGTCTTAATCCTTTATTTTTGTAATATTGGAGTAAACCTATATATGCCTAACAACTCCTAGTTTTTTCCATGTCAATTCATCAAAGTAAGCCCTCTTTGTGCTTCCATTTCAGAAATCTAGCCATCTAAATATCAGGAAAGCGACCTTGCCCAAAACATAACCATAGAGTTATCTACAACCTGCTACTTTTCTGATCATTATTCCTGTGGTCCATGTGGCAAATCCATCCATCCATTCTGTGAGGGATGCTATACCTCCCTCTGAAGTCTTTCTTCAGTTGTTCATTTAGCTTTCATCATTATGATCCTCATCTTTAAGATGAGACTTTATCATGCTACAATTATATCAATAAACTTCCAATTACCAAACACAAGTACTTATGACTGTATGACGATACTAATAGAATTTTTCTGAAGTTAGCCTTGCAATGATCTGCTCTGTTCCTTTTGAACTGTCTGTTTCAACACTGATCATGCTAAGGTGACTTATGCAACACTGATTTAGTTCAGTGTTGTTGCAAGAGAATTTGGAAAATAGACAATGCACTTTAAGCTGATGATGAAAACTTGACTTCTTCCCTAAAGGTTATGATCCTTTCCATTGGTTGAGGGAGATGAAAATTTGTGAACACTTTTTATAGCCTATAATCAGTGACACAGTTTTCACCACATAATGCAATACAACTTTGACTTATTTCTCAATCCAATGGAGGATCCAAACTAACTTCTTTAGGTTATCAAGAAAAGTGATTTCTGTCACAAAGGAGGTTTGATCTTAAAACAATATTCAGATGTCCACAAATTTATACACCTTTAGGATTGCTTCTTTCAATGATGCTACTACAGGTCTTCAAGGTAAATTAATGTATAGAAGTTTTCAATGACTGTTTCTTCTCAAAACTAAAAGAGGATCAACATTGTTGCAAAACGTCAAATTCTTCCACTGCTTGATGCCTATAGCTTTCTTTCTTTTCAATGTGGCCAAAGATTCATTGATATTATTACTAAAGAAAAATATTGAACCTCTACTGCTTCAAAGATAAATAGGCTTAGTTAAGATACCTCAAGTTCACTACTTGAAGAAAAACTTCATGAGATGACAACACCAAGAGATGTAAGCAAGTATGATGCTACAAATGATAAAGGATGTATTTTAAAAATATCTCAAATCTATGTTTTGAGATGGCTAGATTTCTGAATTGGAAGCACAAAGAGGGCTTAGTTTGATGAAATGACATGGAAAAAACTAGGAGTTGTTAGGCATATATGGGTTTACTCCAATATTACAAAAATCAACTAGTTAGACCCAAACTTACAGGTTAAACCTAACTTGGCCTGTAAAAAAGAGGCAAGTTAATATGGTAGAGAGTCAAACTCACTGCCCACAAGTGTGACTCAACAACTATGAGTTTGACTTGGGAGTAATCATAGGTCAAACTATGGCCCACATGTACTTGCTAAGTTTTTGACAGGTCAATGAATTTGACTTGCAATCTCGTCAAAAAACTCAGTGTGCCCTATTTATATTAACCCAAATAGTAAAAATAAACTTAGTGGTACCTACTTGTATTAGCCAAATTTCAAGTTTTTGCAGAGTTGAAGTCAAACTCTTAACCTCTGGGCTCATCAAGTGTTTAACTGAGCCGAGTATTTACAATGGTTTGATCTTCAACATGGTTCCAATAAAAGTAAAAGAATATTAGCTTCAAGGCCCAATCACTCACCTTCAAGGCCTTCAACCAACCTCTCTACATCCATTTTGCTCAATACTTCACATTTTCCAAGCTTCTTCTATCATTTCCAATCCCCTCTCATTCGTTTTTATCAGTGTCCTAAATGCTATAGAAAATTTATTGTATTTCTATAGGAAGTTTCCGAGCATATAAAGGATGGTAAGTCTTAAATTTTTTCACTCATGCGCAAGAGAGGAATTCCATGAAATACCCTAGCACTTATCCACTCCATCAACATTTACTTTCACAAAACTGTCCCACTAACCATCCACAAAAAATCAACCCTCCACCTCTTTTTCACCCATCACGATCAAAGAAAGGTTCCGGAGCCACCACTAGAAATCTCACCACGAATTATCATAATTTTTGAAGGTCACACTTAGAAAAAATTATGAACTTGAGGAGCTTATGTGGTTGCTATAGAAAAAACATAGTCATGTATCATCCCACATAAGTCCTACAAGCCCGAATTTGCAACACCAGTCCAGGAAGATTGAAGACCACAACACTTCAAGAGGCTCATAAAATAGGCCTGAGAAGTTATATGATTTCTCATAGGCTACTAAAATATTTCCTATAGGATGCTATAAGATCCTTAATCATAACTAATCAACAAAACTAGGTCATCTATAACAATAATTCTCTTACAACCTGAACCAGAGAAATTTCCATCAACAATAAAATCTACAAAGCACCTCCAATAGAAATGAAGGGGGATACTGAAGCTTCCAAATTACATCATCAACAAATTTAGGACCATCAAGAGGAGTTTCATTAGTCACATCGACAACTTCATCATCACCTGCAAAATCACAAGTAGGGTAAGGCTCAAGTATGCAAATGATGTAAAACCTATCTTACAAACTCATCTTAGCTTAAAAATTATTATAGGTGTATGGAGGAAGAGGTTTTGTGCGCCAATTTTGATAGATTAGTCTCAACCACCTTTAGCAGTAAACTTCATTCATCTCATACATCAACCAAACATGCTGGGGAAAATGGGAATGAGGAGATGATAACTTAAGGAAGTGGGCAACGTGCCTACTTGTCAAAAAGTATGGTGTGCAGAGGTGGTACATGGTGTCCAACTAACATAGCACGTTGAGCCCATCAACTCTACCACTAAACACATAATTCAGACCCCCAAACCTCATTTTGCATGAAAAAACATATTTTAAAAAGAAGGGCTTCCCACCACTGCTACAGGAAGATGACATAGGCGATATATCTCTTTCATATACTGCTACATGAATATACTAGATCTACACAACAGTGTTACTTGAATGTCATAGGATGCTACATGAAGCTTGGCTATTGACATAATTTCCATCAAACTGTAAGGAATAAAGG
Source organism: Pinus albicaulis (assembly GCA_034641835.2). NCBI lineage: Eukaryota > Viridiplantae > Streptophyta > Pinopsida > Pinales > Pinaceae > Pinus > Pinus albicaulis. The sequence continues at coordinate 1,116,157,822 of CM076584.1, forward strand.
AGAATCATCAGGAAAGGGGTAAGTACAAATATGCCTCACCAAAACCTTGTATAATAGCCTAAAAGACGAATTTCAATTCTTAGCAAAACACTGTGTAATTTCCATAGCTTTATGTTTATTAAGGAAGAAAGATGAATTGTTTTGTATTCATGTGATGAGCATAATAGGATGAAGGAATAAAGTGTCTCGAGCTACATTTTGAACTTTTCTCTCTCCTCGGCATTATAAAATAGACAATCCATTTTGTTTTTGTCTCAATAAGCTACGTTGCATAGAAAATTCAGAGTCTTATAGTAGAGAAGAGAAATTCCTTTTCCCACTCAATTAATTTTTTTTATAAAAACCATGGGGGGAGAATCCATTAGCACCTTGATGTCAAGAATATTTTTACAAATCATCATGGGTTATTTTTTTTTTTCAAAAATAACAGGGGCATTGAATATGAAATTAACCCAAAATTTTCCCTGAAACTCCAACAACCAGAGGGACATGATTACATCACTATAGTTAGAGGCCTCATAATTTACTCAAATGAAGAATTTATCAGTAGGGTCCCCACACTTCCCATGGGCATAGGATGGAGAAAAGAGGAAAGAACTAAGGCCATTACAACAAATAAAATCTTATTTCTTGAATATGAACCCGTAGAAGATAGAAATGAAGAAGGGAGAGTTTGAATTATCCTTGGGATGAAGTTCCTAAAAATATATCTCATGTGAAGGGAGACTTAGTATTGTGTATGGATACCAATTGAGGTTTCTCTATAAACTAAAATTCTAAATGGAGTTTCTTATGTAAGAAAGGATAAGCATCCCTCATTTCATTATTCAGTAAATAAAGGAAAATTAGCCTAAGGGTAAAATGAGGAAAGGACCAGTACCTAGCACACCATGGGCTAATAAAATTAATAGTCATGGATGCTTTAGAGTTTATCCAAAACCTTATTCCTTGGGTTTATTTTATAGATATGGATAAAGAGGCCTTCTTAGAGATTCAAGCCTAAGCTCAGCTAGAACTAGAAGGAGCAGCAACAAAAGGGGAGTCTAAAGAATAGGAAGCTAAAATTGAAGAAGAATAATCAAAAGGAAAATCAGAATAAGTGGAGAAGGAAGAAGAAAATACAAAGACACAAACTGAGGTAGAAACAATGACAAAAGTTCCTAAAGAGGAGCTAGCCAATATTGAGTAACAAATATAGGACAAAATATCCAAGAGGCCACATGAAAATCATCCAGGCCACCAAATAAAAGGACAATGGAGGAGAAAGAAAGCACTATAGAGGGGAACATAGAGGAGGAAATTGTTTCTACGCTAGTAGGATTAAGTAACCCAACCAAACCTCAAGGAAGGAAATAAAAGAAAGCCCTCACATACTTTAAGACCATAAAGAGTAACAAGATCAGATAAGGGAAGCCTCAACCTCCTTCTCCAACACCCATCACTATTGAAGAATTAGTCAGTTGTCAAAAGGAGGAATATAAGAAATAAAATAGACAATAAGTGCAAATAACCTCCAATAAAATCAAGTGAAAACAACCACATATCTAACAAAGAAGGCTACGTATTAAGGAAACCAATATTTCAGGAAAATCCATTAAAGCTATAGGAAGGACTTGTAGAGCCAGAGAAAAAAATTGTGCAGCTAAAGGAAGAGACAAAAGACCTACAAAATGGGACTGTGGGGCTACAGGAATAGGATCTCAAATTATTGGAGCTATAACAGTAGCCATATCATGGATATTACTATGCCTATATTGAGGCACGAAAGATATTCCCTACTTACTTTGTAGTCCAACTATTCTTTGAATTAGAAAAGGAAAGGGTTGGGACTCATAGATGGATTCACATTTCCAAATAAAAAAGGGTTAAAGATGTGGGTATTATAGAGGAGAAAATGAAGGAGATGGGGTAAGAGATGGTTGGACTTATGTTAAAGGAAATCAATATAATGGACCACATGCAAAATGAGAATAAAAAGCTGAACGCCGAGCTACTTGAAACGGAGGAAAAAATTTCCAATATGGCTAGTTTGTCCATGGAAGCCACACACTCTAGATATCCATTAAAAGCATACTCTCTATTCTTCAAATACTAATGGTGCCAATTTTAGACTAGAGTATTAGCCCAACAAGGATCCCCTCCTTTCCAAAACATCAAAACATTCATCAATTTTTTCCTTAGGTGTAACATTCAAGATAGGGACAAGATGGCAAACTTTTATATGGATAATTTAATACTGCTTGCTATGAATGTGTGGGACCCCAAATCTCAGCTAGGTGATGTGAAATTTATTTCTTTATCCTCCTGGATGACCCGTGAAGAGACCATGGCAGAATAAATCAAAAGAATCATGGAAAAAGAGATATAATAACCTTTTTGGATCATTGAATAACTACAAGGCCCTCACATTATCACTATTAACCAAATGATTATAGTAGAAGATAGAACAATGACAACTGTCTACAAAAAAAATAGGAGTAGGAAAAACTTCATTTCGAAGATACCTTTAGATTGTTGGGAGATGAGAGCCTGCAAGCATGCCAAAGAAGGTGCCATACCTTGCCACACAGTTTGCGAATAAAGGAATATCATTTACCAAAGAGGTTGAGGAGTGTTTTGGATAGAAGAAAGATTAACGAAAGAAATATTAACGAGCTAAAACAAATGAAAATCATTCCAAAATATCTCTCGTTTGATTTAATATTCCACCACAAGGCCGAGAGTAGTAATTTCAAAGAATCAAGAGTATTCGTTCAAGTGCTTGTCTTAGGAAGTGGGTCACTGCCACTTTATAGTCTTTCTCTTGGATAGAAGGGGCACCAAGGAGACATTAGTTGTCAAAAGGAAACAATTGTAGTTGGTTGCTATGGGGTTGTTTTTGGCTCCTTAGTCCTAATTGCATGCTTGTCTTGCTCAAATGCAAACCCTCTATATTATGTTGTACATTGTTGCAGGGTAATAATTGATAGTCAACATAGTTGGTGATATCTTTGATTCTGTGGTAATTAGTAGCAGCTGGTGGTATATAAGTTGGTAGTACTCAATGATCAGTGATACTCAGTTGTGCTTGATGGGTACTGGATACTTTTTTGTATGCCAAAGAAATTATTTACCAGTTAGGTTGAGCCTATAAGTTAAATCATAATGATGTGATGTACCTTTCTCTATTGACATAGATCATAGTGCTAAAGAAGAATTTTCAAATCTGATAGATGGTTATGGAAAGGATATTGGACTAAATAATGTTGGATAAATGAAATCCTTCTATAATCCGATGTGGCATTGCTCCAGGGTAATAACTGATACTCAACAGAGTATCAGACATCAGTGATATGTCACTTGGTAGTTCTTGATGGTTGTGATATTCAGTTGTGCCTGATGGGTGCTAGATACTTTTTCATATGTCAAAGAACTTATTTTCCAATGAGGTTAGGCCTTCTATGTTAAATCAGAATGATGTGATGTATTATTCTCTACTGATTTAGGTCTTAGTGCCAAAGAATATTTTGCATAACTGGGAAATGATTATGGAAAGGAATAATGGAACAACAAATAATGGTCGACATGAATGGATTTATTAAATATTTTTGTAAGAATATTGAAATGTGAGATGCACTTTTAGAGTGTTTGGTATATCGGCTTTTAAGAGATTTTGTGGATGTGTGTTTTCACAAATTTCCAACTGCTTTTTCTCCACAAAAGGTAGTGAACTGTGTTATTGAGCTGTGTCAAGGTATAACTCTCTTATAGGTATTATACATAATATGAAATACTAAAAATGAGGAAATGCAATATTTGGTTAAAGATAGTGATAGGTAGGCTGTATAAATAAAAAACACTAGAAGAACCTGTTAAGAGATATTCATATGCAGAACCCAATTTTTTTTTTTTTTGAAAATTCATATGGTTCCTCAAAAAATGATTAAATGGGGGCTTTGTCTAGATATCCACTCTCTTTACTTTTGTCATCATTAATATTGCTTTCATGATAAAATTATGTCATCATTCAGATTGCTTGCATGATAAAATTATGTCATCATTCAGATTGCTTGCAGGATAAACTTATTAGGGCATATAAATGCCGAGGACAGACATAACCAAAACCTACCTACACTTTAAATAGGAAGTTGCCTTTTCAGGACGATAAGTTGGAAAATAAACACATCCCACACTCTTACATGTAGCAAGCATTGATATCTGTGTGATACCCCTTCTTTGCTTTAATAAATCCAAAGCGTCATGACTGGAAGTGGAATATAAATGTATACAAGTGTAAAACCAAGTGGAATCTAAATGTATACAAGTGTAATAAATCTGTAAAAGAGGTGCAAATCATGAAATGTAATGCTAGTGTCTATTATTACTCTTTACCATGGGATAAACCAATTGCAGGGTATTTTCGTGGATGTACCTCTTCGGTTTTCTGCATTTTTCAGCGGAATAAGCGTGGCTATTATTATCCTCAGCTTATTATCTCTCAACCAAAAGTGGCTATGAAGAGATCTCGGTTCAGAAATATTTCTCTAGCCAAAAAATTGATTTAGCGTGCCAGGCATCACAGTACCTGAACTTCTGCAAGTCATCTCTGCAGAGCAATGCCAATATTAGTGAGAAGGCAGAACCAGTGGATATCATTGTTGCGACCATAGTTGTGTCACAGCAAGTAACCACGCAAAGTTATATTACCTCAAAGGAGCTGCTCTCTAAATCGAAGGACGCGAACTTAATGGGTGTCGTTATCGATTGCCTGGAGTATTTTCAGATTTCCATACAAAAAATATTCAGCGGAATTAGAACCGAACAAGCGGAGCGGGAAAATAAATTTGAATAGGTCGATTAAGATTTTAGAGTAGCCGCCAAATTAAATTTCCATGTGTTTTCCCTAAACGTCGTAAGACCGATGTTTTGGCTCCTAAAAGTCGCAAGACCGACACTTGGCCCTCAACGTCGCAAGACTGACGGTATCCCTAAACACCGCAAGACCGACAACGATCTCCTAAACGTGGCAAGACCGACGTATGTCTCCTAAACTTCAATATTTCAATGGTTTTGCCCTCAATGTCGTAAGACCGACGGTATCCCTAAACTTTGCAAGACCGACGGCTGCCTCCTAAACGTCACAAGACCGACAGTTTGTCCTGAAAAGTCGGTATTCCCACGATTGTCCTAAACGTCATTGTTCCGATGATACTCCAAAAACGTCGCTAGAGCGACGCTTGTTGGCGGGATTAAAAAAATGAGAAAAAATTGGGGAAATTTCTGACAATACGTCAAAAGTGTCGGAACTAAAGTGTCAAAATTTTGACCATATGTACTAGTGAGGATTGCTTTGATCCCGTGCACAAGATGGAAGGGAGTGAACCTAGTGGAAGCTTTGACCAATATATGATATGCCCATATGGATGAGAAGAACATGTGATGTCAATTGGTTTTGTGCTTGTTCACCATGTCATACAACATTGTTTTCAATACTTTGTTAACAACTTCTACTTAGCCATTAGATTAGGGACAATATGGTGAAGTAAATTCGTTGGTGAACCCAAGGAGAGAAGAGAGTTATTGTAACACCTCATTATTAAAGTTTTTGTTGTGGTTAGAAACTGGTTCCTTGGGGACACCAAATAACGTAATAACATGCTTGAAGAAAAAAAGGGCTGCAATGTCGGCTATGTTATTAAATGTTTCCATGGAATGGGTCCACTTGGTGAAGTATTCAAAGACGACTACTATGTATTTGTGACTATTTTGGGATGGTGGATTGTAAGCCATGAAATCAATGCCCCATTTGTAGAAGGGTCCTGTTGAAATAATAGGATGCAATGGACATGGAGGGGCTCATGTCTTATGGGGGTAGAGTTGAAACTTTTTGCATCATTTGACTACATGAATGCAATTTTTAAAAAGTGAAGGCTAGAAATAATCAACACAAAGTATTTTTTGAGTGGTTGACATCCCATAGAAATGTTTGCAGAAGCCCCGGTATGGTGATCTTTTAATACTTTCTCGACATCTTCAACGGTGAGGTAGTGACATAAAATGACATTAAAACCACTTCGGTAGAGTAACTCTCTAATGAGGAGGAAACATGGGGCTTAGTAGAGAATACATCATCAAACATCTTGCTAGAGGTGAAAAATGAACTTTTGAGTTCATAGGTAGATGATAATATTTCCTTAGCAAGGATCATTGGACGAAATAATGAAGAAGTGTTCATTAGGAAACACATCGTCAACTGGTGGATATTTGGTGTCTAAGGGTAAGTGAGTGATGAATTCTATGAGGATTAGGGATTTCTTGCACTTCAGCGAGGGAAACCTGAGTTCTTGTTCATGAAGAATGACCTTTCATTGGGAGAATTTATGGTTCATTATTCTACATGTGAGCCTGTATCACATGGAGTTTGAACTTGCGACCATTGTCGTAGTCCTAAGAAGAATGTAGTGCCATAGTTTTTGGACTGCGTGTACTAATGCAAGGGATTTTTTTTCATCTAGTTCATAATTAAGGGCTGGTTCCAACAAGGTTTTACTCATGTAATAAATAACATTATCTTTATTATCATCCCCTTCTCATACTAACACCCTCACAATGCTGACCTCAGAAGCTGATAGGTAAAGGGTATAGTCCTTGTTGTAGTTAAGAGGAATTATCATTGCATTCTTCTGATAATACATCCTTTAAAGCATCAAAATATTGTTGTGCTTATGCATCCCATTGGAAAATGATATCTTGATGAAGGAGATGAAACCTGCGAGTGCAAGTGGAATATTTTGGGACGAATATATTGAGCCTCAAGGGGATCCACCACAATGCCTTGTTTAGAAATAATGAATCCAAGAAATCATCTAAAAGATACACAAAACATACGCTTGAGGGGGTTCACGTGGAGGTTATCCTAATGACATCTACTAGAAAACTATGCAGATATCTTCGAGATGCCAAGGAAGTTACTTAGAAAAAGCAGTGAGAACATCCAAGTAGATGAAGATAATATGATAAAGGTCATGAGAGATATAGTTCATGGCTTGTTGGAAGGTGGTGCCAACATTTTTGATGCTGAAGGGAATCACTTGATAAGTGAAGGTGCCCCAAGGGGTAGTAAAGTTGGTCTTGTAATGATATGCACGATAGATATAAACTTGGTTATAGCTTGAGAAGCCATCCATGAAGGATGGAGATTCATGCCCACCACATGCATTAATGACTTGGTCAATCAATGGTGTGGGGAAATTTTCCTTTGGAAACGATTTTTTCAAATCATGAAAATCATTACAGGTTTGAATGGTACCTTGTTTCTTCAAAAAGATATGGATGTAGTTTGAAATCCATGAGGTGTAAGTGATCATGTAAATGAACCAAAATTTGTGTAATTTATTGATTTAAACTTTGTTAGAAAAAAATTTATATGGGTGCATTGGACACTACTTCTAGTGAATAGGAGAAGCATTAGGCCAAGTATCGATGTGGTGTTCTACTATTGTAGGACTAATACAAGATATTTTTGTGTATGACCATGCAAAGATATCGTGGTATTCTTGGAATAGGGCCTTTGGGTGATCGACTCTTCAGGTGAGCATGCCACCCCTGGTGTTATTTGTTAGAAAAAAATAGGCTTAGTCGAAATTCCAACCTTGATGGTAGTATATATATTGGCCATAATTCCTTCTTTAAAGGCATATGGTTCTAGAATAGGATTTTTGAACCAATCGACATGGCTTTGGGGATGAAGCCCTTTGTTTCTACTACACATCAATTGTGGGTCGTGACAGAGAGATAAAGGTTCATTTAGTTAAAAAGGAGGAATGATGATGCATGAAGACCCAAGGAAACTCTAGTGTTGTCACGACTTCGAGGATGTCTTCATCAAAGTGAAATATATTTGAGAAATGTGGTGGCATCATAGATCATTCATGAAGCAGGGGTTGGTAAGTGGAATTAATAATGGATGTAAAAGCATGTTATATCATGTTATATTCCATAGGGCCAATAGAGAAGAAAACAATGTAGGTCGAGTGGGTCCAAACTGCCCTAGTTGGGACTACATTCATTTTTTGGAAAAGTGATATCGACATAGTGAAATGATGAGTAGAAAATCGATATAATTTCCCCCAAGGAGGAATAAATATAATATATATGCTCATGATTATGTGTGTCATTAATAATACATGGAAAAGGAATATCTTTTCATTGCCCATGTGGGGGGCAGAGCAGGTTGAGCCTTCAATGGTTGCACTGGTGTCATGGGAGCCACACTAGTAGTTGAATCATTCCTCAAGGTGGTTGAGGTACTTGGGGTGTCTCAATATGAGGGGAATTTGGATCTTGACAAGAGGTATATTCCAACTGATCCATATGATGTCAATGATATGTGATGATTATAGGACAAAGATAGGTGAGATGGTTGTACTCACTGCATAATTTCTATTTATTAATTAATCAAGGTAGTGCCATAGTATATGGTAGATGGCCCGTCATCAACCTCTGGGGTTGGTGGAAGTGATGGTGTGACTATGGATGTATGAAAAATGGTGATTAATGCATACTGATATCAAGGGAGATCATGAAAATTATGAGCATAATGCCATGTTTTCAGCAAAAGGCACATGGGTGGTTAATGCACAAACTATTATTAAGTGGAGTAATTCCATTAGCTACTGGGGTGAGAAGTAAGGGTGGTGCTTGAGGGGCATGAAGAATATCCTTCAACTCTTAAAGAGATATACACAGATTAGTAGGGTTCCCATGTGTATCACAGAGGGTGCATGGTGGACCCACTCTAGGAGTAGGTGATGTTGAAGCATCTGCCTTCTTTTTCTATTTTCTCCCTGCCTGGTTTTTGGTGTGGGGAAATTTTCCTTTGGAAATGATTTTCTCAAATCACGAAAATATGTATTGATTTGAATGGTACCTTGTTTATTCAGAAATATAGGGACATGGTTTGAAATCCATGAGGTGTAAGTGATAAAGTAAATGAACCCAACTTTCTGTAATTTATTGATTTCAATTTTGATAGAAAAAACTTTAAATGGGTGCATTGGACGCTACTTCTAGTGAATAGGAGAAGCATTAGTCAAAGTATCAATGTGGTGTTATACTATTGTAAGACTAAGACAATATATTTTTGTGTATGACCATGAAAGGATATAATGGTATTCTTGGAATAGGGCCTTTTAGGTGAAAAACTCTTCAAGTGAGCATGGCATCCCTGGTGTTATTTGTTAGAAAAAACTAGGCTTAGTTGAAATGTCAACCTTGATGGTAGGATATATATTGGCCATAATTCTTTCTTTAAAGGCATATGGTGCTAGAATATGATTTTTGAACCAATCGACATGGCCTTAGGGATGAAGCATTTTGTTTATACTACGCATATCAAATGTGGGTCGTGTAAGAGAGGTAAAGGAACCTTTAGCTAAAAAGGAGGAACAATGATGCATGGCGTCCCAAGGACACTCAAGTGTTGTCATGACTTCAAGGATGTATTCATCAAAGTGGAAGATATTTGAGAAATGTGGTGGCATCATAGATGATTCATGAAGCAACGGTTGGCAAATGTAATTAGTAATGGATGTACAAGCATGTTATATCATTCTAGATTCCATAGGGCCGATAGAGGAGAAAAAAATGTAGGTCGAGTGGGTCCAACCTATCCTAGTTGGGACTACCTTCATTTTTGTGAAAGCGATATTGACACAGTGAAAATATGAGTAGAAAATAGACATTATTTCCCAGAAGGAGGAATAAATATAGTATATATTCTCATGATTATGTGTGTCATTAGTAATATATGGCGAAGGAATATTTTTTCAGGGCCCATGTTGGGGGGGGGGGTGGTGGCAGGTTGAGCCTTCAATGGTTGCATTGGTGTCATGGGAGCCACACTAGTAGTTGAATCATTACTCAAGGTGGTTGAGGTACTTGGGGTGCCTCAATATGAGGGGAATTTGGCTCTTGATGAGAGGAATATGTCAACTAATCCATCTGATGTTGATGATATGTGATGATTATAGGAAAAATATAGGTGAGATGGTTGTACTCACTGCACAATTTACATTTACTAATTAATCAAGGTAGTGACATAGTATATGGTAGATGGTCTGTCATCAACGTTCGAGGTTGTTGGAAGTGATGGTGTGACTATGGATGCATGAAAAATGGTGATTAATGCATCCTGATATCCAGGGTGATCATGAAAATTATGAGCATGATGCCGTGTTGTGTGCAAAAGGTACATGGGTGGTTAATGCACAAACTCTTATTAAGTGGAGTAATTAGATTAGATACTCGGGTGGGATGTAAGGGTGGTGCTTGAGGGGCATGAAGGATATCCTTCAACTCTTGAAGAGAGAGACATAGATTAGTAGGGTTCCCATGTATATCGCAGAGGGCGCATGGTGGAACCACGCTAGGAGTAGGTGATGTTGAAGCATTTGCCTTCTTTTTCTATTTTCTCCCTTCCTAGTTTTTGGTTCCCTTTGGTATTTTTGTGATGTTGATTTTTTTTGAGGGAATATAGTCCTATGAATATGAGTCTAAGGTGATCTTCCTAATGGTCATGACAACTGAAATAACCAATGTGGTAGGTGGTGCCAAATAATAGATGGGAGACATCAGAGCCATGTTTGGTTAGGTGAGCGTCGTCATCACTTAATGTGAGATTAAACCTGATAATAGTAAGTGAGTTTGAATGATTGTGTATGGAAAAAAAATTGCATCACTCGTGAGATCCATATTTGGGTTGGTTGTGATTAGATGATTGGCTTGAGATGATTTGTCAAAATAGGTGGTTACTACACACACATGCACCGATCCATATATAGGCATGGAATGGGGTTCTCTAGGGTAGGTATCTAAGAGAGAAGAATCCTTCAAGATGATAAGCCCACATTTGGTGAAGGGGGGAGCCAATGATAAGCCCACTATCATGTAAGGGAGAGGCTCTTTTATCATAGTGTAAGTTGTTTGATGGTTACAATATTTCTATTGTGAGGAAAACTCATAGTCGAGAAGACTGCTGATGCCACAACCTTCATGGTGTACATGTAACTTCATCCAAATAGGATATTATAATCCAAGGGGTAATAAATGACCTCGATGTGTATGAGAACCATTTTTTCAACAAGCTGTACCATCACATTCTAAAAGTGTCCTACTAGCTGCAAAGGGCGACTATTGTATGCTCTCAAGGTAATGGGTGAGGTTACAAGTTAAAGGGATCACAATTTTTACCACACAATATTTGACATGATGCATATTGATGAATCCTCATCAATAATGAAATTATGTATGGTGACGTTACATATGGTGGAAAAAATATGGAAAGTGAATAACAATGGGAGTTACAATTCAAAAATATCTAGGTTGAATGTGATCAGACAAGAATCAAAAGGGCCAATTATTCCTAAGAAAGAGTAAGGCTTTCCATTGCATTAGGAGAGTTTGAAGTACAAATAGGACTAATATGGTAGCATGTGATTGGGAAAGATTTTCAATGATTTTGTAGCTATGTGTTGCCTTAACATCCTAGGATTTGTGAATCAATAGTCCTTTAGTCAATTCGAAATGGGATCGATGAATGGACGAGGGATTGTTAAGGGCGCATAAGAGGTGGATGGAATTTCCTCCGTGGAAGAGGTATTAGGCTATAAAATATGAACATAGTATCACAATTTTTTTTGCAGTAGGACATCTACCACATTCATATAAAAAACCCGATTTTTAGTGTCTTGGGTGTTTCCTATTGCAGTGTTGTTAAAGTGAAAAGCTCCTACCTCTTGTTGGGTAGCAATGAACCCTTGTTGAGGGAAGGCTGTTTGTAGTACTAAAGGTTTTTGGGTGGCTCCACTTGGTCCATTGTGGTTTATCATAGCCTCATTCATGTATTTTAACTCAACAATATGGGGACAATGATGGGTATCATGTCCATACTACCCACATAATGCACAAGGGTAATTAGTCCATAAACCATTATTATTGCCTTGTTTTTGTGAGTTGTTCTTGGCTTGGTTAGGGTTTTGGTTTCTGTTTGATTAATTTGCCCCACCGTGTGTGTTTGTTTGCTAAGGGTTTTCTCCTTGTGTCTAGTTTCCATTTAATTTCTTCTTTCATTTTTTCTTCCCATTATTTTTCATGGAAGCGGGATTGGCCATGTTAAGTTGTGAAAATTACTATTGTTGGTGGGAGAACGAAGGTTGAATAAAATTAACCCTAGCATTTTGTTAATGATTTGTAGGGTTAGGTTGCAGTGGTCCCAAAAAAGAGAAATAGGTTTTTCCTTATGTAGGATCCCCATATGAGGGTTGGGATGTTGAAAAACTATCAAAGTTGTGTAGGGTGGAATAAGTTGTCTCCTACATGGGAGGGGTATTAATTGTAGTCAAACTATGATAATATCTAAATAGCGTGGGTGGGGGAGTAGATGGTGTCTCACGCATATTAGGAAGTATTGAAGATGGATTGTATGGGTATTCATGGAAAAGAAGGTGATTCCCATGCTGAGGGTTATATTGGGTAATAGACCTTTTGAGGCTATCAATATAATTTGATGCCCCCGATTTCTCTTTATTGAAAGGTTGGATTCGAGGGGAATCATGGATGATTGTATAAAAGTACACTAGTTGGGCATAAATAAGCTTAAATTGTTGAGCCTTGGAAATGATTACTTCCTAATATTGAGGCATGGTGATTGCAATATCCTTTTGTATAACTAGAAAGAGGGAATTGAGGAATAAGTCTAATAGAGGTTATTTGGGGACTTTGATCTTGCAGATACTACATCATCTATGTCACTTATGGATGTGGTCTGCAATGTGGGTGGAAAATTATTGTTAAAACTTAGATGATAAATCCAATCCTATATCATGACGAATGATACGTTCAAAATAGGTAAGAAATGAACTATATATGGATTCAAACGTGTTGTGGGACCCAACCTTCTCACTAAGGTACCACTTATCTAAGAGGCCAATGAGTTTGCAATGGAGGAGCCTTAATCAAATTGAGTCATCAGTGATAGTATTCGAAGAACACTAGAGATGGAAGGCTATAACATGGTTGGTAGGGTATTTCCCAGGCTTTTCTTCAAACTTAGGTGTTGAGATTCAACAAGATGATGATCCTAGTGAAAATTAAGCACCTTCACTAGGTGGGGTCCGCAAGCTACTTTTAGGTGTATGTCTATTTTTAGAATGGTGAGCATATTCTAAAATTAACAGGATGCTGATTCTAGATGGTTGAGCAAACTCTATCTCTAGATGAGTTTCTATTTTTAGAACATGGGCGAAGTCCATTTATAGATCGCATATCTAAAAATAGAATGCATGTTGATTATTATTAGCCCTTAATGATAATCAGACAATAAATAATAAATTATTCTCTTGGAGAACTTGATTTTAGTGAACAGATGTGGCACATCAGTGGGCTGAAGGAATTATGCAATTCCTAGGGTGGATGGTGACTCATGCATGGAGAACTTCGTTATAACTGATTGTGGCAGAGTTGTAACAGAGTTGGAAGAGTAGTTATGTGAGTTGTTATTTAGTTTAACTCAGTTAAGTGAGTTAAACTCAGTTGTGCTAGTTGTAACTAAAGATACACTAGTGAAAGATGAGTGAATTAATTATTTAATTAATTAATAAGTAGTGTCTTACTTGCAACTGAAGAAATACAACAGTTAACAACTTGCATGTCAGATCTAGTGGAGACCCAGTGGAGACATAGGTGAAAGGGTGTGTTTGACTATCAGCTGTGACTATAGTGATGCATTCAATGCATCTACATAGACATTGGATATGCCAATGAGGATTTTGCAGTGCAAGCAAGGCAAGATCGAATTCATTCAGGGATCTTCTTCAACAGGGATTGCACAGTGGAGGTAGGTTGTTAGGAGGCAAGAAATTAGTGCATAGTTATGCAAATTTCTACATGACAGTGTGTGACGATTGTATATTGTAATGAGAGCTCTATGAGCTGAGCTTTGTATGATATTGTTACATGTTCCATTGATATACATAATATATGATAGTTGGGGTTTTTAGATTTAATATTTCCCAGTAAAACATCTTGTTATGTGCGATTGATTTTTCTTCATATGTTTGAAATTGGCGATTTAATTTCTGCAAAGAATTAAGTGGAAGGATTCTGTATTTAACATAAGATTAAATTGTTAGATCAGGGGAGTCTGGTAGTATACATGCATATAGTATATAATTTCTACATGGTATCAGAGCAGTGTTAATCACTAGAGATTGCAATATTGAAGTGGTGTTGAGTTTTGTGCTGGCTTTGATCTTGCAGATACTACATCATCTATGTCACTTATGGATGTGGTCTGCAATGTGGGTGGAAAATTATTGTTAAAACTTAGATGATAAATCCAATCCTATATCATGACGAATGATATGTTCAAAATAGGTAAGAAATGAACTATATATGGATTAAAACGTGTTGTGGGACCCAACCTTCTCACTAAGGCACCACTTATCTAAGAGGCCAATGAGTTTGCAATGGAGGAGCCTTAATCAAATTGAGCCATCAGTGATAGTATTCAAAGAACACTAGAGATGAAAGGCCATAACATTCTTGGTAGGGTATTTCCCAGGTTTTTCTTCAAACTTAGGTGTTGAGATTCAACAAGATGATGATCCTAGTGAAAATTAAGCACCTTCACTAGGTGGGGTCCGCAGGCTACTTTTAGGTGTATGTCTATTTTTAGAATGGTGAGCATATTCTAAAATTAGTAGGGTGATGATTCTAGATGGTTGAGCAAACTCTATCTCTAGATGATTTTCTATTTTTAGAACATGGGCGAAGTCCATTTATAGATCGCATATCTAAAAATAGAATGCATGTCGATTATTATTAGCCCTTAATGATAATCAAACAATAAATAATAAATTATTCTCTTGGAGAACTTGATTTCAGTGAACAGATGTGGCACATCAGTGGGCTGAAGGAATTATGCAATTCCTAGGGTGAATGGTGACTCATGCATGGAGAACTTCGTTATAACTGATTGTGGCAGAGTTGTAACAGAGTTGGAAGAGTAGTTATGTGAGTTGTTATTTAGTTTAACTCAATTAAGTGAGTTAAACCTAGTTGTGCTAGTTGTAACTAAAGATACACTAGTGAAAGATGAGTGAATTAATTATTTAATTATTTAATAAGTAGTGTCTTACTTGCAATTGAAGAAATACAACAATTAACTACTTGCATGTCAGATCCAGTGGAGACCCAGTGGAGAGATAGGTGAAAGGGTGTGTTTGACTATCAGCTGTGACTATAGTGATGCATTCAATTCATCTACACAGAAATTGGAGATGCCAATGAGGATTTTTCAGTGCAAGCAAGGCAAGATCGAATTCATTCAGGGATCTTCTTCAACAGGGATTGCGCAGTGGAGGTAGGTTGTCAGGAGGCAAGAAATTAGTGCATAGTTATGCAAATTTTTTGCATGACAGTGTGTGACGATTGTATATTGTAATGAGAGCTCTATGAGCTGAGCTTTGTATGAGATTGTTACATGTTCCATTGATATACATAATATATGATAGTTGGGGATTTTAGATTTAATATTTCCCAGTAAAACATCTTGTTATGTGCGATTGATTTTTCTTCATATGTTTGAAATTGGCGATTTAATTTCTGCAAAGAATTAAGTGGAAGGATTCTGTATTTAACATAAGATTAAATTGTTAGATCAGGGGAGTTTGGTAATATACATGCATATAGTATATAATTTCTACATGGTATCAGAGCAGTGTTAATCACTAGAGATTGCAATATTGAAGTGGTGCTGAGTTTTGTGCTGGTGGGACAATTCGAGTTTGATGCAAGAATTTCTCGGTGCGATAGTTGAGTAAACATTGAAATGGATTTCAATGGGTTGCGGTTGGAGTATGCACTCGAGATCAACTCGAACTACATAGCTTGGAAGGACAGGATGGAGGCGGTGCTTGAAGATAATGGCTTAAAGGAGTTCATCGATAACGATGTTCCTAAGCCGACTTCGAAGGATGCTACATTACTTGACGCCTGGCAAAATAAAGTAGCAAAGACGAGAAGAATTCTGCTGGAACATGTGAAAGACCATATTGTGTCAAGCCTTCACGGGAAAGCCACTTCATTTGCAATGTGGAAGGATTTGACAGATCTTTTCCAAAGCAACAACGACCATAGGAAGTTGGCACTGAAAGATAAACTCAGGAAAATCAAAATGGAGAAGGGCGAAAATATTCCAAAGTATCTAATGAAGTTTGTCCAATGTAGGGATGAGCTGGGGAGTGTGGGAATTACAGTTGCTGATGAAGAATTGGTGAGCTTGGATCTCCTTGTACTTCTGAAGAGTTGGCACAGTTATCAAGACTTTGTCAATGGGCGGGAGAAACTGCGGGATTGGGAGCGACTTTGGTCGGATCTAGTGTAGGAGGAGATAAGGCGGAGTACCAGGGATGACTCTTCATCAAAACATGATGATGAAGAGGATTTTTATTTTGCTGCCAAAGCAAGGAAAGGGAAGGGGAAGAAATCCCATCCAACATCTGAGGCTAAAGGCAAGAAGCTGGATTTGTCCAAGGTGAAGTGTTTTCACTATCACGAACATGGGCATCTCGCCACTAACTACCCACAGAAAAAGAAGAACAAGAAGGCTTCTGGAGCTGCAGCTGGTGAGGCCCTATACTTGCAATTTGAACTTGATTTCTCCTTGATCACATGCTTGGTCTCAAGCGCAATGGAATCGGTGTGGTATCTTGATAGTGGTGCTTCCTTCCACATGACGGGAGTTAAGAAGCTTTTCAGTGAATTGGAGGAGAAAGATCTCCAAATTCATATAGAGATGGGCGACGATGGACGATACAGTGCGACCGGAATTGGTACCATTACCTTTGAGAGGGAGTTAGGTAAACCATTTCTGTTGAAAGATGTTATGCATATTCCAGGTCTGAAGAAGAACTTGGTCTCAGTTGCGATGTTGGAGGATAGAGGTTATGACGTTGTTTTCAGCGAGGGAAAATCTTTCCTACGACATAAAACAATGGGTCAAACCAAGAGGATAGGTATTTGAGTCAATAATCCCTACAAGCTGGAGGTAGATGGCTGCACTGCAATGGTGGGCAAAGAAGAAGTGGTGAGTTGGGATGAGGGAGAATTATGGCACAGGAGATTGGGCCATATTCACCATGGCGCCCTGAATATTTTGCAGCATATTTCTACTGGAATTCCCAAGGGTACACTTTCACAGATAGATTAATGCAAGGGATGTATTATGGGTAAGTTTGTGAAGACCACCTTTCCTGAAAAGGAGAGCCGTGCTTTGGTGATCTTGGAGAGAATTCACACAGACATGTGTGGATCATTCTCGATTGCTTCAACAACAAAACACAGGTATTAAATTATTTTTGTTAATGACTATTCTCGTAGATGTTGGATCTTCTTCATGCAGAAGAAGGTTCAGACATTCTCAAAGTTTTGTGAGTTTAAAGCATTGGTGGAGAAGGAGTTGGGGAAGCAAGTGAAGGCTCTGCGGAGCGATAATGGTGGTGAATATATCTCGAACGAATTCAAAGACTTCTGTAGAAAAGAAGGATTTCAGAGAGAACTCATAGCGCCTCATAACCCACAACAGAATGGGGTCACGAAGAGGAAGAACATAATAGAATGGGGTGCTGTATGGGCTATGCTGCATGATCAGGGCCTACCAATGCACTTGTGGGCAGAAGCATGCAACACTGCGGTTTATGTGCAAAATCGTTGTCCTCATAGAGTACTTGGCATGAGTAAACCTGAAGAAGATTTTACTGGTAAGAAGCCAGATGTTTCTCATTTAAAGATTTTTGGCTCATCTGTTTATGTTTATGTAACCAAGAACGCCAAGAAGAAGCTGGAGCCGACTGTTGAAGTTGGGATATTTGTGGGGTACATAGAAACACCCCATAATTATCTTATGTATTTTCCAAACAGTCGGGTGAATGTGGTGTGACGAGATATAAATTCAATGAGGAGAAAGCCATGAAGTTGTCGCTTGAGAGGGAGCTACACTTGCATGCAGAGGAGGAACTTCTGGTTCCCAAAGATGAGCCTCTAGATGTGGATCATCCACAAGAGGAGATTCATGGAGTGGAGGAGTCCAATCACGCATAGCCAAACATCAGAACTGGTAGAAGGTGTACCACAGAAGCTGAGAGGCTGAAGCTTGATGTGGCACAAAATGTAGGAGTCCCTACTTCACAGCGCAGACAAAGAAAATCTCCTGACTGATATACTGGATGCATGGGTCTCATGAGAAAATGTATTGTGATAGAGCCATTTTCTTTTCAGGAAGCAGTGCAGGAGCCCACATGGGTAGATGCAATTGTGGAGGAGTATGACTCCATTGTCAGAAACAGTGCTTGGGAAGTTGTTCCAAGGCCGGTTGATAAATCAGTGGTAGGTTCAAGATGGATCTACAAGGTAAAGCAATCTATTTATGGGAGTGTTGAGAAGTATAAGGCAAGATTTGTTGCCCGGGGCTTCTCATAGATCGAGGAGATTGATTATGAAGAAACCCTTGCACCTGTCGCACATTATTCTTCCATAAGGACCATCCTTGCTCTCTCAGCGTAGATGGGTTGGCACATTCATCAGATGGATGTGAAGACTGCATTCCTTAATGGGATCATTGAGGAAGAAGTGCACATTGAGTAGCCTGAAGGATTTGAGATCTTCAACAATGAGTCGCATATGTGCAGACTCAAAAGAGCGCTGTATGGGCTGAAGCAAGCACCCCATGATTGGTACACTCAGATCGACAGTGATTTCACTAGACTTGGCTTCACCAAGAGTGGGGAAGATGCAAACCTATACCAAATTGTGGTGGAGGGTAAGATTTTAATCATTTTTCTTTATGTTGATGATTTAATACTGACTGGTGATGAGCAGCTGATACACTCATGCAAGGAGGATCTTGCAAAGGAGTTTGAGATGAAGGATATGGGTCTCCTTCATTATTTCATTGGATTGGAAATATGGCAGCGAGAAGGTGAACTATTTGTGTCTCAAGGAAAGTATGCTCGGGAGATACTCGATAAGTTTCACATGGAGGACTGAAAACCCATGGATACTCCTCTTCCAGGAAATTGGAGGAAAGAGGATGCTACATCGGCAGAGGTAGTGGATGCTACTATCTATCAATAGTTGGTGGGTTCGGTCATGTATTTAGTTGATACAAGAACAGACATATGCTATGCGGTGAACTAGCTTAGTCAAGCGATGGTTAAGCCTACCAATCTATTTTGGAAGGTGGGAAAGCATGTCCTGAGATATATTAGGGGCACATCTGAATATGGCTTATGGTACAAACAAACGGATGAGGTGAAGTTGCTTGGCTTCATGGATGCAGATTGGGAAAGCAACCCAACAAACATAAAGAGCACATTAGGAGGGGTTTTCAGTATCAAATCTACAACTATTTCTTTGTACAATAGGAAATAAAGATCTGTGGCACTCAGTTTAGCAGAAGTGGAATACATGGCAGCAAGTTATGCTGCATGTGAGGCTATCTGGATGAGGAAGATCCTGGTCGGTTTGTTCGGTTCTCATTTAGATCCTATAGTGATTCATTGTGATAATCAGAGTTGCATTAAACTCTCGATTAATCCTGTGTTTCATGATAGATCTAAGCATATATATATATATATATATATATATATATATATATATATATATATATATATATGGTATCGTCATATCAGAGATTATGTGTAGGGGAAGATCATGTTGCTTCAGTACATTCCTACGGAAGATCAGGATGCAGATATTCTGACGAAGGCGCTCACTAGGAGAAAATTCGAATACCATAGAGACAGGATCTGGGTGAAGGATAATCCATTTCTTGTTGAGAGTGAGTGTTGAGATTCAACAAGATGATGATCCTAGTGAAAATTAAGCACCTTCACTAGGTGGGGCCCGTAGGCTATTTTTAGGTGTATGTCTATTTTTAGAATGATGAGCATAATCTGAAATTAGCAAGATGCTGATTCTAGATGGTTGAGAAAATTCTATCTTTAGATGAGTTTCTATTTTTAGAACATGGGCGAAGTCTATTTATAGTTCACATATCTAAAAATAGAATGCATGTCGATTATTATTAGCCCTTAATTATAATCAGACAATAAATAATAAATTATTCTCTTGGAGCACTTGATTTCAGTGAACGGATGTGGCACATCAGTGGGATGAAGGAATTACACAATTCCTAGGGTGGTTGGTGACTCATGCATGGAGAACTTCGTTATCGCTGATTGTGGCATGGTTGTAACAGAGTTGGAAGAGTAATTATGTGAGTTTTTATTTAGTTTAACTCAGTTAAGTGAGTTAAACTCAGTTGTGCTAGTTGTAACTAAAAATACACTAGTGAAAGATGAGTGAATTAATTATTTAATTAATTCACAATTAGTGTATTACTTGCAACTAAAGAAATACAACAATTAACTACTTGCATGTCAGATCCAGTGGAGACCCAGTGGAGAGATAGGGGAAAGGGTGAGTTTGACTATCAATTGTGACTATAATGATGCATTCAATGCATCTACACAGAAATTGGAGATGCCAATGAGGATTGTGCAATGCAAGCAAGGCAAGATCGAATTCATTCAGGGATCTTCTTCAGCAGGGATTTCCCAGTGGAGGTAGGCTGTCAGGAGGCAACAAATTGGTGCATAGATATGCAAATTTCTGCATGACAGTGTGTGACGATTGTATATTGTTCTGAAAGCTCTATGATTTGAGATTTGTATGAGATTTTTACATGTTCCATTTATATACATAATATATGATAGTTGGGGCTTTTAGCTTTAAGCTTTCTCGGTAAAACATCTTGTTATGTGTGGTTGATTTTTCTTCATATGTTTGCGATTGGGGATTTAATTTTCGCAAAGAATTAAGTGGAAGGATTCTATATTTAACATAATATTAAATTGTTAGATCAGGGGAGTTCGGTAATATACATGCATATAGTATATAATTTTTACATTAGGGATGTTAGAAGGTAGTTTGGTGGAAATAGTGGGTAATGCTACATATAGGCTATGGGATCATTCATCAAATTTGAGAGAACTGAGAGATTCAATGAAGAAAAAAACTGAAGATTAAGTGTTTGATTTTCCATATCTATGTGGTGTGTGTGGGTTGAAGTGTTACTTTGAGGTATAGTGGTACCTAACAAAGTGGCACCGAGGATAGATGAGTCTAACAACGCTGGAAGGTTGAATATTTGAAACTGCAAGTCCTAGAAATATTCCTACCAAAGGTGGGAGGTCTTGGAGGAAATGAGAGCATTAAGGTACAAAGTGGTCCCCTATGGTGCTCACTGAAATGGATAGATGGTGATGGGTATCTCGAGTATGTAAACCAATTTATCGACATATAAACCAAAGAAAAAAAGGGTTGATTAATTTAATGGTGCTTAATGTGTGAAACAAACCAAGTTCTAACAAGGAATTTTCATACTAAATTGTAAAATACATAACATCCTTCCACTCAATAGTAATTGGGCCTTCTAAGAGTTTTCAATTGTGGGGGATGAGGCCAATAGAATAAAAAATAGCAAAGGTATGAAAATAGGGTTATAATTAGGGGTGTTGGGGCATGTCCCAAATAAACTAGCGACACTTCCAACAATTATTCAAAATTTCCTGCATATGTAAATGCTTCCACATCCACCACCTTAGGTAATATTCCCTCAAATTTGGACACTAAGCTACCTGTGTTAAGTGTGGGTGAGGGAATCTCATATTTTTGGTATCAAGCACAAATTTAAAGCCCATATTAAGAGTTGGGAGACTTAAGGAGGCCCGCGCTAACCTTTGGTCTAAGCCTTCCCCCCTTCATAAGCATCTTCTCAACATTAGTTTTTTGACATTGGATTATGGAGGATTTCAATATCCCTAAAATTAAACTTTATATGTTTCAGATGCAAATGACCAAGGGGGTTATTTGGATGCCTATCGTCTAGGCTCCTAACTTAAACTATAATTTTATTTTGTGACCCCATGGTGGGGGAAACTATGTGAGTTTAAATTTGGTTTCTTTTAAGAGGCTATGAGCTTGGGATGATGGCCCAAGATTCGCTTGACTTAGGGTGTGAAAAATGGTGAATTTCAAGAGGTGTACACTTAATGGTTATGATTCCCCTAGATCACTTTTAGTGCAAGGGGAAGAGCATATTGATAACACAACAACTAATATAAAATCATTTGTGTGATGTGTAGTGGGGGAAAGGTGGTATGTGACCATCACAATGTGTGTTAGATTGCAGAGATGTGGATATCAATGATCCTTTACTATTCCAACCCAATTAAACTATGTGAATTGTACCTTGCTGAAAATAAATAAGTGTATATAATGGGGAACTTACTTTCCTCCTACTTAAACTATGCGATCTTTCCTCTATTCAAAAAGAGAAGTGAACATGGGCTTCAAGATGTTTTTAATTACCTAGATCACTGAGTGCAAGGGGAAGAGCATACTCCAATGTGAAGTTTACCACTTCAATTCCTAATCTTACAATTTATCCACATGAGATAAATACCATCCATGTGGCAAAATAAAAATGATTCTCTCACTTTGGTGGTTAATTGAAGTGAAAAGACAACTTAATTATCCTTCCAAAATCTGTAGGAGTGGGGTAAGATTATAAATGGTTTCCACCCTACTAAAAAAGAGGAGAAGATTACAGTTATATTTATCTTTACATATATGCACACATAAATGGTTGATAATCGCGAGGTCCAACACCACTGTAAAATTGGTTTACATAAAACCATGCGTATGTTTTTTTGTCAGTCACAAAGTTAATCTCCGAATTGAAATAGAGACAAATTCCATCATTCCAAGGCCTATATGAGGCCAAAAAAGGATGAAAATAGATATTAAAATGGTTTACAAAGAGAATTGAAAGGGATAAAATCCTGCACACAACAAATATTAGAGAAATAAGGTTATGGAGTCACCAATATACTAATGATTATTTGGAGAAAATATGTTCCAAATCCACTCCTATGTAAGCCATTTTTTCCCACATAGGTCAAGTAACGATTTATTAGTAGAAAAGAAAACAAAATAATAAGTAAATTAATGAATTATAGTATGAAATATTCCAACTACAATGCAAAAACAACAAACATAGAAAGAAAAGAGTTTGGGAGACCAAAAATATTTTTATTGATCTAGAAGGGGTAAAATATCTCTCGTAGACACTAAATGGAGCTTTAGAGGAAATGGATACTTGGCTATCTTAAAAGAGGTTCCTCCTTTCCCTCACTTGTAGGTTTAATCTATCAAGAATTTCCTTGGACACTCTTGAATGATGAGACAATTGGGAGAAAATTTGAGCAACATAACCTTACAATAACTTATCTCTTCGAAATGGTCCCTAATGTAGTGATATTTATAGGCCAAGGTCCATGCCTTGTCCCAATTTGGATTATTGATGAGATTTTATCTTTGAGTGAGCCTTGCATCTTGGAAGGGAGACAAGAGCAGTCTTTTGGGGGCTCCATAACTTCTCCTTAATGGTGTATAGTCTCAAGACTAAGCCCCCCCTAACTTTTTACTTTTGCTTAACAAGGGGAATTTAAGGTGTCTTTCCTCATATATCTATTAAATTTCACTTCCTATGGACCTACGCCACTATTTAAGATAAAACCACAAGGATTCGAGAAAACTTGAAAGAGTGGATTTGCATGGATTAATTAAAGTGTGCTTAGTGACAAGTAATCCTCTGCTCGTGAAAACCTAATTTATTGACCGTTTGGAGCCTTTTATTTTGATATTTTTGGACATATTCCAACCCTAATCGACACATTTGAGTGCATAATTTATAAGTGATAACACATCTCTCTATTCTTCAATGCACATCCTAGGCATCACCATGGAACCTAAGAATAATGAATTTCCATCACTCCTCTCGATATTGAGCCACAATCTAACCACTAAATGAGAAGAAAGGGTGGGATAACCCTCATGAATGCTACCTTGATCTCCATCTAAAGTCGACTCTACTACTCCAGGTAAAGTCCCTCCATACTTCTGCAAAATGTACATCAACAAAGAAGTATATGAATTAATATTACCCTCAGCCTCCTCTATGAGTCTCTCTAACTTAGGGTTATATGGCCACTCACCCTCTCCAAGTATCTCTTTGATAGGTCTAATATCCTCCCTAACACATATGTACCATGGTTGTGGAGGCTCCTCCTCACACTCTTAGATCATACGTGAATCATCCACCTAATCTATGGAATGATCTAACAATCTCATCTTGAATCCATCTACAACTCTGATATAGGACTCTTATAAGCCCTGTTTTCCAAGGATACAAGAATTCTCGAATTTTGAATCAATACATCCTATATCTATGAAATGATACCACAATCTCATCTCCACTCCATCTACTACTCTCTGATCTAGGAATCTCTCGAGTCCTCTTTTCCAAGGCTACAAGAATTATTGAATGTTGCATCAAGACATCCTATATCTATTGAAACTTATTCTCCAGGTCTCAAATCCTCTCCTCATGTACTAGAAAAAATTGTTTGATCATCTCTACATCTCTTGTCCCCAAGGTAACTCCATCACCCATGCGTATGAATGTCACTTGAGCTCTCACCCCAAAAGTACCTCTCACAGTAGGAATTATCACTAGTGAAGGTCCAAAAATAACGTCAAATTATCCAAGTGAGGTATTATAACAACCAATTATGCTCTCAAAAAATCCTGACCCAAGGTTATCTCATAATCATCCAATGGTATAATGGCAAGGCTTGTGTGTGCGTGCTTAGGACAAAACCCAAGCTATTTGGAAACATCATCCCTAATGAAGTTATGAGTCACACCACTATCAATCAAAACCAAAAACTTCATATTGTTGAATTTTGCATGAACATAACTCAAATGGGTATCCATTAATTCCTACGATGGTGCGGTTTTTG
The DNA here is from genome assembly GCA_034641835.2 of Pinus albicaulis. NCBI lineage: Eukaryota > Viridiplantae > Streptophyta > Pinopsida > Pinales > Pinaceae > Pinus > Pinus albicaulis. The sequence goes on from CM076584.1 coordinate 1,116,182,787, forward strand.
CTTCCAAAATCACTTCCAAAAATTTCATCACTCTAATTGCTTGCTTTTCTATCTACTTTAAAGCTGATGTTTTCTTCTTCAATGGATATTCCTTTGCGTAATGTTTCTTCACAAAATTCCAACATAATACTGGATTATTATCTCTCGAGGCATTAACATCTTTGACTCTCAATAATTTAGTACCTTAAACTTCCCTTTTTCCTTCTTATTCTTACCCTTATCACCATGCTCCATCTCAACACTCTTTCGACTAGGATTCCTCTCGCCTCTATAATCTAATGCTTTATATTCAATGATGATGGCTACTGTAATAGATTAAATTTTCTGCCATCACAAATAAATCTGTGCCCATGATTGTAGTAAATTCATAAAATGGAATAAATTTTCCTCCTCTGACATGTCCTTAATCTCCAACATAAGACCTAAAAACTATTTAATGTAGGTTTGGATCTTCCCCATGTGCATTAGGGACATCAATAGATTTTGAGCCACCCATTCTTGGTTACTAGGCCTAATTTTCACATGAAAAGAAGCCTTCACATCTGCTCATGTTGATATCTTGTTCATGATGTGACCCACTGCAAAGTCTTCCACTCAACTTCTCCACCACAACTTGGATGTTACTATAAATAATATAGCTACAAAATGTACATTGTCCCCATATGAACAACCAATCATTTGATCCAAGTAATGCTCCATTTCTCGGCAGAAATTCCCCAACACCTCTCCACTTCTTCTCTAATAATATTTCTTTGACTCTCTAACTTTTATCTTTATTGTTGTGTTGGATGACCCCTTCCCAATAACCTTCTTGAAGATGATGATCAAATAATCTTTATATTGAAATCTCCTCTGGATAATAATCAACTCACTCTTGGCATCCTTTAATATTTCTTTTAGTTTGTTGTATATCTCTCCATGGTGTTGTATATTGTCAAAAAATTGACCTACAATCATCTCCAAATTCAAAAATCGTGCTAGGATTTACCGACACTTTATGAGAGAAACATATGTAACTTTTCTTTTTATATTAATAAATTTCCTGAAGTGGTCGCATTGGCTCAGGCCATGGACTGTTTCCCTCTTCGAGGGTTTTAACCACGTGATAATATTGGTGTACTGATTTGTGATCTGTTTGTGAGTGGTGACCTTTGGTTTTTGATCCAAGGAACTTACCCTGTAAATTCCTACATGGTATCAGAGTTATTTTGTGGGCCGCATCCGTTGTTGATCAAAATCCGAAGTTGGTTTGACTGCATGCGACTGCCATTTTCTCGATCTACTATTTTTGAACATTTTTGGGCTTAGAGCACTGCTCTGTTGTGTCCGGAGCATCTGTTACAGTGAGGAACACATTTCGTTTCCTGCGAAAAGGTTTCCGGTTGCCAAAGTTATGTCAGTTTAGATATGGAGCTATAAAGTATCTGTTTTGTAGTTATATTTGTTAATAGTTTTTCTTATTTCGGTTTTAGGTTTTATTTATTTTTCGGATCTATACCCTCTTCTCTGTGTATGCTCTTTTCTCTATGCTGTGTGCGATCTCGGAAAATCAGAAACAGGAGGAAGGGATTTTTTTTGCTACGTATGCTCTTTCCCTGCGTCTTTGTGTGATCTCGGGAAATCAGAAATAGTGAAAAAATAGATAGTTGACGGTAAGGCTAATCGGAAATATAGCATTATCCCGTAAGGTTTGCATTTCGTTTTTTTTTTCTCGATTTTTTGTGACCGGAGAGTTAAAACCTTCCTCCTTCCACACAATTACAGAATCCTTTTACTATCTCACTTGGTCAGAAGTTAGTTTATGAGAATAGAGGTCTTGGGTTCAAGTCTTTTTCTCAAGCATATTTTGTAAATTTTTTTTTGTTAAAGGGGCAGGATTTTTTTTTAAAATTCGAACTTCATCATCAAATTTCAAACTGTTCCCGTAACTATTGGGCATCTTCAACATGTTTTTTCAAAAACGCATAACTTCTTCATCCAGAAGCGTTTTTTCGAGCCATTTTTTTTGAATCAGCCTAATTTTTCGAGATATTTCCATTGGAGCAGTTAATGTTAGCTTTTCTCAGCTTCAGTTTTTAAAAAATGGAAAGTGCATGCCCGATTATTCTTAACGGCACCAATTACTTCCAATGGCTACCTCACATGGTAGATATACTTAGAAGTAAAGGGCTTTGTAGAATAGCAACAGGACAAGAAACTAAACCTTCCGATGATGATAAAGTTGCTAAATGGGAAAATAAACAACATCAAACACGAGGGTTGATAGGAATGTCCATTGCTCAAGATATTCAATTTCATATCCTTGACATTGAAACCTCTCATGAAGCCCTAGATAAGCTAAATACTGTCTTTGGCATTCAAAATCAAATCAGGGCCCACCAGCTTGAAAATGAGTTGCTTACTTTGGACCCCAACAATTTCTCCTCTATTGAAGATTTTTTGTCCAAATTCAAGACCCTTAGACTTCTTTTAGAAGGTTGTAAGGTCAAAAAGGAAGATGGTAGCCTCATCTATTGCATTCTTGCTAAGCTTAACCCTGCATACTCTATATTTTTTTCCGCCTTCCATTCCACTAGAGAAGCCATCATTTCTTCCAGAACCACCTACAAGAACCCTTCTTTTGATGCCTTTTGTGATTCTTCGATAAGAGAAGAAGAAAAACTCTTACACCTTGGTCTTATCACTTTTGGAAACACTTCTAAGAAAGCCTTAGTAGCCCAACATCAATCATATCAAAAGAATCCCAAGAATCAATATCCTAAAAAGTATGGTTCGAAACCAAACAAGGGTCCAAAGCAATTTCAGCCGCAAACTGAAAAAGAAACTCACCAAAATGATAAGGCAAATAAAAAAAAAGGGAAGAAGACAGATAGACATTGCAACTTTTGTAATCGTGATGGCCATATAGAGTCCAAATGTTTTAAGAAGATGGAAGCCTTAGAAGTAGCAATGAAGAAGCACAACATCAATTTGGAGCACTCTTCACCTTCATCTTCAGGAATGGCACTTTCTGCTTGTGGTTGTAAAGCTTCAAGATCTGGTTATGCCTTAAATTTATCTTATTCTTCTCATTTTGATGAGTGGCTCATTGATTCTGGAGCTTCTTATCACATGGCCAAAAATCAAGCCATGTTTTCTTCTTTAAATGATTGTAACACCAAACATATTTATGTTGGTGATGATAGATCTCTTAATGTTGTAGGATCTAAAACTATTCATCTAGATAATGGTCAGTTTAATGATGTACTATGTGTTCCTACCTTGTCATCCAGCCTTCTATCTGTTTATTATATAACTCATTCAGGTGAAGGGAAAATAGTAGAATTCTCACCTCTTGATGTTGTAATCAAGGACCTCAAAGATCCTAGACATATTTTAGCTACTGGAATGGTTGATGATTCCACAAGGTTGTATAAGTCTGAAAAATTTGGGTCATCATGTCTTCCCTCTGTTTTTGTTGCTCATAATGATGAAGTGAGCAAACTCTGGCATGAGCGATTTGGTCACTTAAACTATCTCTCTCTTCAAACTCTATGTAAGGAAAATATGGTGACGGGTCTTCCTATGGTATCTTGCCGAGATGGTGTTTGCTCCGGATGTGTATTAAAAAAACATCATTGGGATAGTTTTGACAAACGTGCCTCTTGGCATGCTTCAACCCCTTTGCATCTTGTACACAATGATTTATGTGGTCCACTTCCTATTGTCTCTTTCTCTGGTTGCAAGTAATTCTTAACTTTCATTGATGATTTTTCCAGACGCACTTGGGTATACTTCTTAAAACTCAAGAATGAAGTTTTTAACATGTTCTTGGCCTTTAAGGCCTTTGTTGAGAAACACTATGGACATCAAATTCTCAAGTTAAGATCAGACAATGGAGGAGAATATGTTAACAACAAATTTATCAACTTCTGCACCGAGCATGGCATTCAATTGCAAGATACGTTCCATATACTCCACAACAAAATGGTGTAGCTGAAAGGAAGAATCACACCTTAAAAGAAATGTCTAATTGTATGCTTCAATCTAAAGGACTTAGTCTCAATTTTTGGGTAGAAGCAATTAACTATGCAAATTACATAGTAAATCGCACTCCTAATAATGTTTTAAAGAATATAACTCCAGAAGAAGCTTGGAGCTCAATCAAACCAGATGTAAGTCACTTTCGTGTTTTTGGAAGTGATGCTTGGGCCCATATTCTAGATGCAAAACATATAGCCTTAGAACCTTAGAGTGAAAAATGCATTTTTGTTGGATATTATGAAGATGCCAAAGGATATAGACTTCTTCAACCAAAATAAAAAAATATAATCATTAGAAGAGATGTAAAATTTGATGAAAATATATCGGCCTGCGAGCCTAGTTCGGCAGGTGTGCCACCTTTGGCCTACTAGCCTGATTCGGCATATGTGCCACCTCTCTCTCTCTTCTATTTTTAATAGCATTCCTTTTAGTTCAAATGATGAAAGCGAGGATGAACATCCTCCTCCACCTCTTGAAATTATTCCTTCTACTCCACAACTTCCACGATGGGTCTGCTCTACTCGGGATGCAGCAGGTTATCTTGCAGGTGACCCTCCCGATCAACGGTGTACACGTTCTCAGTTCGAAAGAGCCTCTTCCTTATTGGCTCAAGTTCCAGAAAATCCTGATCCAGAAACCTTTGAAGAAGTCTCCAGTCATTTAGATTGGGATGAATATATGAATGAAGAATATCATTCCTTATTGGCGAATGATACTTGGGGTCTTGTTCCTCTTCCAAAAGATAGAAAACTTGTTAGATGCAGATGGGTTTACAAAACAAAGTTTGGACCAGATGGAAAAGTGGATAGACATAAAGCTCATCTTGTTGCTAAATTATTTTCACAAGTTGAAGGCATTGAATATACTGAAACCTTCTCCCCTATTGCCAAAATGAATTCTATCCGCCTTGTTCTTTCCCTTGCTGCCTCCTTTAAATGGGAAGTCCATCAGATGGATGTTAAATCCTCCTTCTTACATGGAGATTTGCATGAATAAATCTTCATGGAACAACCCCCTGGCTTTATCCAAAACGACTCCAGCCTTGTTTGTTGCCTTAGGAAGTCTCTCTATGGTCTCAAACAAGCTCCTCAGGCTTGGTATGCCAAAATGGATAGGTTTCTATTAGATACTGGCTTTTATAGGTGTCATTCTGACAACAATGTCTACACCAAGAAAGTGGGTATTTCCTTCACCATCCTTGTTATTTATGTTGATGATCTTATCCTTACTTGTAGTGATCCAAACCATATAAACCATGTGAAGTCTAGCCTCAAAAAGAAGTTTGAAATGACAGACTTAGGACACTTGCATTATTTCCTTGGTCTGCAAGCCTTGCAATCCAAAGAAGGCATTACCCTCTCTCAGTCCAAGTATGCCTGTGATCTTCTACACCACTTTCACATGGAAGACTGTAAGCCAACCCCTTCTCCCTTTAAGTCTGGAGTCAAGCTTTTAGTCACTTGTACTACTCCTGAAGTTTATGCTACCTTACCGTCAAATTGTTGGTAAACTTCTGTATCTAACCCATATCCGTCATGACCTTTCCTTTGCCGTTGGTCTTGTTTCTCTGTTTATGCACCAACCTCATGAAAGTCATTGGAAAGAAGCTAAAAGAATACTTCGATATATTTGAGGTACAGTTCAGTTCAGGATTCATTACAGTGCACGAGCATCTCCATTGTTGATTAGTTTCATTGATTCTGATTGGGCTGGTGACCCTAATGATCGAAATTCTACTGCAGGATATGTATTCACTCTTGGTTCAGGACCTATTACTTGGTCCTGTAAGAAAAAAAGTGCCATCTCTCTTTCTTCAGTAGAAGCAGAGTATCGTGGTGCAGTTGAATTCAACAAGGAAGCCATGTGGCTTCGTCAGATCCTATCCGAATTTGGTCTTCATTAGTAGCATCCAACTACACTTCCGTGTGATAATCATAGTGCCATTCATCTATGTAAAGATCCTGTTCAGCATCAGCGTATGAAACACATTGAAATCCACATACACTTCATCAGAAATCTCATTCATGATCATGTTATTGAAGTGTAGTACTGTCCAACCAATGATCAAGTAGCCGATATCTTTACGAAGGCTCTCACAGAAGCGAAGTTTACCAAACTTCGATCCATGCTTGGAGTTTAGGAAAGTTGTCATTAAGGGGGGATATGATCAAATGCCTCCTTCCTTCTCCTATTGTGTCACTTTTGTAAATCCTTAAATCCTATCCCAATTTGTTCTTAAGGGGGGATGTTAGGATATTTCGACACATAGGAAATAGGCTCCTTTTGTGTCACCTTTGTAATCCTTCAATCCTATCCCAATTTTTTCTTGAGGGGTGGTGTTAGGATATTCCGACACATAGGAAATAGTTAATAATAACTTAGTCTAGTGTAGAGTTAGGTAAAGTGTGTTTCTTTACTATGTACATTTGTAACTCATAATTCGGCTGTCACGATTTTTAGTGACTCGACGGTTCACTCTCTCCTTGGTATTAATGACACTTGATCTGTGGCTTAACACCCGATTGGTCCATGATCTCTATTTAAAGAGCATGGAGGGTCATTTGTCTGTAAACCATTTATTAGAGAAACATATGTAACTTTTATTTTTATATTAATAAATTCATTGAAGTGGCCGCGTTGGCTCAGGTTGTGGACTGTTTCCCTCTTCGAGGGTTTAACCACGTGATAATACTGATGTAATGATTTGTGATCTATTTGTGAGTGATGAAATTTGGTTTTTGATCTAAGGAACTTACCCTGTAAATTCCTAAAAATCGATCCTTCCTCTTGGGGGTCTTTTGTTTTCTTTCTGTGTCACTACCTATGTCTTGTGAACTAGCCATAAATTCACACGAAATAATCATTCAAAGAATATAAACACAACTTCCACAACAATATAGTTATCAAAAATTAAATGATATCTCTACCATATACCCTCTGCCATGGAAGCAATAGTGAAGAGAAACACTATGCTCTCCTAAAACATGTGTCAAAAGAATCTCCCCCGGTTAGGAACAAATCTTACTCACCTCTCATGACTGAGACAACGACCCTGCTATGAACTTCACACTTTCTTGATCTTCTCATCGTCTTCATTATCTTATACTCTAATACCACCTGCCACAAATGTGACAATGGTGAGGAGCACCTGAAATACTATATGCAATCTCAACTTTGATAGCATTTTCCATGGCCCCAGGGAGACTTGCACGGTTTAGGACACACCATGAACTCCCAAGGCATGTGATAGCAACATTTTTTGTTTGACATGTTTTCCTAAGATGGACTTACTTAAAATTGGGCTACACCTTCACTTATTTTAATTAAGTGAGTGTGGAATATACACTCTACTTAACCAAAATTCATATGTACAAACTACAATAATGTCAATCCATGTAATACAAAAATACATGTACACAATGCAATATGATGTGGGCAAATCATCGACCTAAATTATATCTGAATAATGTATAATAATGACAAGAGTTACAATATCATCTCATTGGCTTACAATAACAACTCCTACTAAAGATATACAATGAAGGCCTTCCCTGGAATACTCCAAAATTGAACCTAAAAATTCAGTTCACTCCTAAACAAAATATTTCAGTCCAACCCTAAACTTTAGATTTCAGTCTTGCCAAAACTCCAAAATTTGGCTCAAACCAAACTCCAAATTTGGCCAAGCTAAACAACAAATCTCATCTCCCCGTTGAACGACAAAATTCAACCCAACTAATTGAACCCTAAAATTTGTTCCAACAAGACTCAAAATTTCAGTTAGTTGTGTTGTGTCATTCTAGTGAACGCCGAATTTTGGTCACCTACTCAAACACCAAAATTATGTTTGGTTTGTGCCTCAATTGATTTGCACCTTTTTAGAGGAGGCACTCTGCATTGACCTGTCAAGAAAAATTGATGCCTGCATGCCTTTTCATCAGGCATGATGTAACTATAGTCATTCCACTCCCTTATCATTCCAACTTTTCTTTGTGTGAAGTGTGGTTGAACTTTGTTATGCCTTCTATATAGTCTCTACATTGAACTTGTCACTCCTCAAATCAAGTTACAACTATATATATGTGGTGGACATGGATGGACCAAGTGACACATTGGTTCAGTGGGGGCACATCCTGTTGAAAAATGTAGCAAAAAAATTTCAATTTGATTTTGTCTTAATTAAATTGAGAAAATTCAAATTTCCACATCAACAAACAACTTGGACAATGCTAATTTGTGTGAGACAAGGTTTGTGTCACCCAATTTACTCAGTAAATTTGAGTTGGAGGAGTTAGAGGGATTGTAGTCAAACTCAGTGATCATCCAATTAACTGATCAATCAAACTACAATAGCTAGTGCATGCAGATAATTCAAGTTCCCTAGGCTTGGTGGAGATTCCAAGGCAGTGTAACATAAGTTGTGGACTAGTCTTGAGTGTACAGGTTTTGCATGCAGTTATATGATCAACCTAAGGAATTGTGCAATTAAATTTGAGGAATTTCCTAAATAATAGGGGCCTAATTCCTCAAGGAAAAGTGCAAGTAAATAGGAGCTAAGGCAGATGAAAAATTTGACTAATTCTAGGTAAGAGGCCTTTAGTGAGTAGAGAGATAGATTGTGCTCTTGCAGGGTGAGCTCACTTGAGAAAAGAAATTGTAATACATCTCTATTCATTTGATTAATGAAAGAGGCATTGGGGTTTTTAGAAAAATTCTTTCCCCAGATAAAAATACTTGTTGCATGTGTGTTATTTCTTATTGCATGTATGAATTTTTTGTTCTAGACTGTGAATTAATGTTCACAAACGAGTAGAGTTGGTTTGTGTCGTGATTTTAATTAAAAATTCATGAGCAGTTGCAAATATACAACATAATTTCTACATGGTATCAGAGAAATATTCACATTAGAGTAGGAACTGCGAAGCTATTTCTTAGGAGGTTCGAATTTGAAGATCAATGTTGTAGGATTTCTTCAGAGCTAAGAAGACGACTTTTAATAAAATAAGGCTATATTATTCCTTGTAAGGTACCTCTAATTTTGTCGCATGGAAGGATCACATGGAGGCAGTATTGGATGACAATGGATGGCTAGAATACATCAAGATAGATGTTGCACAACCACTAGAATTTGATGCCAAAAACCGTGCTCAGTGGAATAAAGATGTAACCAAAGAGAGGAGAATGATATTGGAGGGAGTAAAAGATCACATTGTATCATTTATCCATGGAAAAGAAACTCCATTCACGATGTGGAAAGCACTCACATACTCTGTTCGAGAATAATAATGACCACATGAGGCTGGTGCTCAAGGATAAACTTCGAAGTATCAAGATGCAGAAGAAAGACACAATTCTGCAATATCTGAGCAAGTTTACACAGTGTCGCGATGAACTTGGCGGGGTTAGTGTTAATGTCCCTAAAGAAGACTTGGTAAGCCTAGCACTTCTGGGCCTTCCCAAGGGCTGGCACAACTATCAAGATTCCGTGAATGGGAGGGAGAAACTACCAAATTGGGAGCGCTTATGGACCAATTTGGTACAGGAGGAAATAACGAAAAATACAAGAGATGGGACGTCATCCAAGGGAGAGGATGAAGACAAATTTGCATTGGATGGAAAGGAAAATAAGGGAAAAGGGAAGAAATCCAAATCCAAACCAAAATCCAATCAAGGTGGCAAGAAGAAGGATCTTTAAAAAATAAAATTCTTCCATTTTCATGAATTTGAGCACTATGTCACGAAGTGTCCACACAAGAAGACAAGCAAGAAGACCTCAGGAGGAGCAGCAGGTGAAGCCTTAGCTTCACAGTTCAAGCTTGAATTTACCCTCATTGCATGAATTCCCAACAAAGTGATGGGGAACGTGTGGTACTTGGAAATAGGTGCATAATTCCACATGATGAAGAATATATATATTTTCAATGACATGGAGGATAAAGGCTTGCAGATGCACATTGAGATGGGGGATGTAAAAAGGTACAACACAAAAAGGATTGGTACAGTTTTAGATGGAGTCGGTTTCCCCCCTCAGGCTCAAGGATATCATGTTTTTTCTGGGCCTAAAGAAAAATATCATCTCTGCTGCAGTTTTGGAAGATCGTCGTTATGCTGTGATCTTCAAAAAAGGAAAGGAATTCCTTAGACACATAGCCACGGGACACGTGAAGTAGATCAGGGTTCGTGTGAAGAACCTATACAAGCTAGATGTGGAGGATTGTGCTGCATTGAGCACAAAGGAAGAGAAGGTGTAGAGCTGTGATGTCGATGAAATATGGCATATAATACTTGGCCATTTGCACCATGGCGCTTTGAAGATAATGCAACAGATAACCACATGTCTCCCCAAAGGAGTACTTGAGTCGTAGGATGTATGTAAAGGATGTACTTTGGGGAAGTACACAAAATCCAATTTCCATGATTGGGATAAAAAAACACATGTAGTTGTGGAAATGATCCACTCTAATGTCTGTGGACCTTTCTTGACAACCTCCACTGGCAGGAAAAAATATTTTTTCATTTTTATTGATGAATTCTCACAAAAGTGCTGGATCTTCTTCATTGCAAAATAAATATGAGACATTCTCCAAGTTCGTAGAATTCAAGGAAATGGTTGAGAAAGAAACTGACAAGAAGGTGAAGGATCTCAGGAGCGATAATGGAGGTGAGTACGTGTCAAATGAGTTTAAAAATTTCTGTGCAAAAGAAGGAATTTGACGAGGGTTGACAACAGCCCACAACCCACATCAGAATGGGGTGGCTAAGAGAAATAGCCGTAGCATTGTGGGAGAAGCGAGTGCGATGTTGCATGACCAAGTCCCACCTCTGCACTTGTGAGCCAAGGCATGCAACACAATAGTCTATTTTCAGAACTATAGTTCTCATTAGATTCCAGACATGATTACATTGGAAGAGGATTTCTCAGGGAGGAAGCAATATTTTTTGCACTTCAGGATTTTTGGAGCCTCTTTTTACTGCCATGTCTCCAAAAAATCAAGTTAGAAGCTAGACTTGACAACAAAATTGAGGGGATTTATGGGTTAAACAAAAACTCCACACAACTACCGTGTGTACTTTCCATCCCTTATAATGAAAATTGTGCAAAGGGATGTAAAATTTGATGAGAAGAAAGCGATGCAGTGCTCTCTTAAGAGGGAGCTTCAAATCTCATCAGAAGGGGAGCTTTTAGCTCCAAAGGAGGAACCTCAGGAACTTATGGTGCAGACACAAATTGAGGAGAAGATATTGGAGACAATCACTCAAGAAAAACCATCCGGAGAAGGTAGGAAAATAACTAGGGAAGCTGAGAGACTTGTGCATGATGTGAGGGAGAATGTGGGGTCTCCTTCAAATCAACGCAGGAAGAGAAGGTCACCGGATCGGTACAATGGATACATGGCTCTACTGACGAAGCTTGCAGAGACTGTGCCTTCTGCTTTTGAGGAAGAAATAGAGAAACCTGTATGGGTTGATGCAATGGGGGAGGAATATGGATCCATTGTAAAGAAATTTTTTTGGGAAGTGGTACCAAGACCAATAGATAAATTAGTTGTGGGTTCAAGATGGATCTTCAAGGAAAAGCTAGAAACAAATGGAAGCATAGAAAAGTACAGGGCTAGGTTTGGTTTCCAGGGGATACTCTTAGGTTTAAGGGATTGACTATAAGGATAAATTTTCTCCTGTAGAAAGGTACTCATCCATCATATCAATTCTTGCACTTGCTGTGTAGATGGGGTGGAAGATCTACCAGATGGACGTGAAAACAACATTCCTCAATGGATTTATTGAGGAGGAGGTGTACATCGAGCAAACAGAAGGCTTGAAGACTTTTTATCGAGAGTCTCATGTGTGTAGACTTAAGCGAGCATTGCACGGTCCGTGCTTGGTGCACCAGGATCAATAGCTATCTCACTGGTTTGGGCTTCACCAAAAGTGAAGCAGATGAAAACCTATATCACATCTTGGTATAAGGTAAATTGTCGAATTTTTTCTTATATGTTGATGACTTGATTCTAGTGATTAGCAGCTGGTTAGAGCTTGCAAGGAGGACCTTGCACGAGAGTTTGAAATGAAGGACATGGGTCTGATGCACTACTTCCTTAGATTGTAAGTGTGGCAAGAATATGGGGAATTGTTTGTCTCTCAGGGAAAGCATGCCAATGAGATACTTTAGAGGTTCCGCTTGGACAGTTGCAAACCCATGGAGACACCTCTAGCGACCAAGTGGAGGGAAAAGGATGCCACTTTAGGTGAGAAAGTGGATGCTACTTTTTATCGACAATTGGTGGGTTCACTAATGTATCTTGTGAACACACATCCAAATACGTGCTGTACAGTCAAACAACTAAGCCAAGCCATAGTTCGACTAACCAAATTATTTTGGAGGGAAACTAAACATGTTCTATGGTACCTCAGAGGCACTACCCAATTTGGAATATGGTACAAACAGACATAGGAAGTGAAGATGCATGGCTTCATAGATGCAGATTGGACAGGGAATCCATCACACCGAAAGAGTACATCAGGAGGAATTTTCAGTTTTGGGTCTGTTAGTGTCTAAATATTCGGTGATCAAATATTCTCTTTCAGGTTTACTTAATAGTGTTCCTTGGTAAAAATTTCATGTTTTCAAACAAATTCTCAAATACAATTTTGTTCACTTAATTTTGTCTAGGATTGAATTCTACTCCCTCCATCCCATTCATGGTCATCATCATTTCAAGGTCATGACATCCATCATCACCTAGGGTCATACATCAATCAACATACCTCCATCTAGGTCATGGCCTAGGTTTACTTTGTTTCGCCATCATAATGTCCAATCATGTCATGAAAGAAGGCAAACAAGAGTCATTTTCACCATAAAAATCATCTTCTTTGGGAGTTAGAAAAGATAGGAAATAAAATAAAGGCAATTTGTCTTTTCTCAACTACATGATCAAGTTTTCAAAAAGGAATTTTTCAAAAAGTGTTTATGATTTCAATAAAAGACAAAAAAAAGAAGCAAATTTTGTGAGTTATAAAGGGAAATGAAGCTTTGGAGTTCATTTCATCCTTTGGTTTTCAATATAGCTCCCCTCTCATACTCACAACACTCCACAGATATCAAATATTGAAGACAACCAACAAAAAAATGTTCCAACTGCTCTGTGCTACGCTTCTGGCAAGTGTGCTACGCTTTTTCTTCCAAGCTCTAAAAATATATCAAGGGGTCAATTCATCATTGTTCAAAGGTTCAGAGACCTCCAAATCAGTAAGTGAATGCTCCTCATACCTCATTCAAGTCAATTTCTTCAACAAAGGGTGGATATCCTCCTTTAGGTTTTCTCCACTACGTTTTTGGTTTCTTTCATACTTGGTTGGTTTCAGTTGAAAAAAATCTAACCTCATCATCTAAAAACCTTTACTCATCACTCATATACCTTACCAAATTACTATCTATTACTCATATCCCTCCTTGCTACCATTTTCACTAAAACCCTAGTTTTCACTACGTTTTTGCAGAGAAAATAAGAAAACTCTGTGTTTTAATATTTTTGGCACCTTTCCCATGCCCATTTCCAAAAATTTCACTTGCTTCCTGTAGCCAACTCAACACTTTACCTCCCCAAATTTTTATGGATTTTTCCCTAACTCCCTTACATCTCATTTCTGTCCCTACAACCACTGTATCACTATCCTCTGTTTTCCTAATTTTTCAACTTCCCTTTCCACCACATCAAGCTAGGGTTATTCTTGTTGACAAACATCATGGAGGGTGAGAAGAATGTCCATAAGGGAGGCCATCATTCTAGGTTTGAGCCATCCAATTTTCAGGAGATAAATTCTTCTCTTTATGTTAAGAAATCTTTTGAAAACAATGATTGTTTAAGGTTTTGTGAGAGAATCCAAGAGGTAGGTTGTCATGCTCAATTGACAAGAATTTTTGCCACCAAATTTAGGAGAGATAAGGCTATCATAACAGGGATTGAGTTCACTTTACCAGCAGATGCTATAGCCTCAACAATAAGTATCCGAAACCATGGAGAAATCTGGTTCAAAGGGATGGACTTGGACCTTGATAACTATAAAATGTTCTTAAGACCTCATTTCAAGGATGCTCCTGAGCACATATTTCCTTTGAGGAATTTACTTGACAAGTATGCCCCTTTGATGAAGCTAATCATGAATTATTTTACATGTGAAGGGAGATTCTCAATATTGTACCAGTACCACAAGGTTATTGATGCACTTCATTGCCACCAAGACACTCAATTTTCCTCATTATCTATTCAAGATTTTGGTCAAAATCACTAAAAAGGTACAGAGTAAAGGCAAAGATCATCACACTAATTTTTTCCACCATGGTTTGGTCAAGCTTATATTTTTGCATCAACTCTCAATAATCAATATGTCTTGGGAAACTTTCATGAAGACAATTTCATCTGTGCCTACTACTAGTCCATCCATCATTCAGAACATACAATCAACATCAACACAACCAAAAGAGGTTGGCTCTTCAAGTAGACAAGCAGAAGTTCCAAATATGCCAAGGGATGAAATCACTCAAACCTATGAGAAGGGTAGAATGATGGTTTCTTTTCCTATGATCACTAAAGGTGTGCTTTCACCTGAAGCTACAATTGAGCAAAGAGAAACCATGGAGCAACCACCTATGCATGAGAGTGAGTCACCATTGCAGCAACATGATGAAAAAACGCCTATGGAGGTTGACATGGAAAAGCAGGTGGAAGATAAATTAGCTGAGGAGATAATAAGGGAAAATGATGCAGAGATAACAGAGCTTAAGCACAACCTCTCAAGGAAAAACTTCATGATAACCTTCTTAGAACAAGAAAATATGCAATTGAAGGTGAAACAAATGCTCCAAAGAAAACCAAAGGAAGAGCTTGAGGCAGAAAAAGGTAAAGGAAAAGAAGTGGTATATGTTGATCAGTTGGAAGACAACGAGGCTGAAATAAATCCAAGGAGGCCAAGAACAAGAGGATTAACTAGGAAGAAAGAACAAGAAAAAGAGTCATCTTCTCCATTAGGTCAGCTAACCTTTAATGAGTTGATCGCTACTAAGATTGAGAAAGACAAAGAGATATGGCTTGATAGTGTGAATGTGCATATTGATAAGCTTTTGAAGAAGGCAGAAAGGAATAATAACCTCTAGAGGCACATGGAGAGACACTATTTCACTAGGAACCAAATCACCAAAGTTAGGGTTAAGAATTTGAAGAAAAAGCTTAAAGAAACCTTAATTAAGCTAAAGGAGAAAGATAACTTGGATTTGCTCGCTGAGGCATCCCTATCAGTCTAGTTCATCATTCAAGGATGAAATGGAACAAAATTCAACAAGTTTTGGGCATTTTTGGTATTTTTTGAGATTTTTGGCAAAATCTGGAAATTTTACCCTTGTAAAAGTGTTGCATCGCTTTTTTCTCAGAGCCTCCAAAAGAAGTTTTCTTTACATGGTTGGATTTATCTTGCAATGTAATTTCTAGATATGGTTGTAGTTTTTCATGACATCCCCAGTTTTGGAGAAAAACCCAAAAAACACCCTCTTCTTCATGCTTCTGCCATTGTTTTTCCATGTGTGCGATGCTTCTGGAGTAAGCTTGGAAAAATGGATTTTTGAAGGTATTGAAGGATGTTTATTTATTTATTTATTTTCAGGTTAGGGTTGGTTTGGATAGATAACAAATAGTCTTACCTTGACCAATATTCATATCAGCAGGAGGATGCCTTAAAGTCATCTAAAATTGCCCCCAAAGTGGCACGACGATTCTGCTGAAAAGTGCGATGCTTCTGTAAGTGGCGCGACGCTTCGGTCTTGGATACTTTCTGGACACGTGTCAATGAAAATTGGTCCAAATCTCGAGGTCACAACTATCCTATGATGTTTTTTGTGGATACGTGAGTCTGTTTTTGCCCCTCATTGTTGAGGAATCATGTACTTACTCAAGGAGACAAACACTCCTGGTTATTAGCTAAATTTGGGGGGACTGTTTCTAACTTCCCTAAATTATAGTTAATGACTCAGTAGGTGCATTTATGATGTATTTTAAATCAGGTTTTGACCCATTGACATCTTCTCTATTTTCTATATGTTGTCCAACTCAAGTCATTTTAGAGGTTGGATAATTGATATTGCAGTTGTGGAGCTTCTGTACAATATTTTTCAGTGAAATCAAAGACATGTTGCAGCCATAATTTTGGGACTCCAGTGGTATGCTTATTAGAATTTTTTTTTTCTTAGTAACACCATCAAATTGAATGTTTATGTTTTCTTGACATCGCATGTATGTTTCTATATAATGATCTTATGAGTCTATGAACATAATTATTTCTTTTTGTGCTCTGTTTTATAAAATTTTCATAAATTTGTTTTACCTCTTCTGATGAATGAACCTATGTAAAATGCTCATTCTAACTCTCTCTCTCTTTTCAAACCCTATACCATAATGAAAATTTAATTATGTTTCTAAGTATACCTAGCTGGCCTCATCTTCATCTCTGCAACTCTTCAATTGAAATCAAACCTAGTACCTAAACTGACATTCCTATCCAGCAAAATTAAAAACAAAACTCCAATTCACTAAGCTTATATCTAGCCTAAGATCATTACATCTCCTGTTAGTGTGGAATTATGAATTATGGACAAATCATTCTTCCCTAGACAAGTGCTAATCTAGAACAACATATTAAAGACTTTACGACTATCTTGCCTAACTGTAAACAGACACACCGAATGAAATAAGGAACCTACTTGGGATCCAAGCACTTCCAAAGTCTCCTTCTGTCACTTTTGTTGTAGCTTCAAATTCCAGCTGGCTGTGAAAAATATTTCCTGCAAGAATGAACACTAAACAACAAGACATAACAATAATACAGATGTATATTCAAGTTATTTAGCTAAATCAATAAAGCATAAACCATATACATCAACTAAGAAATTATGATATTGAAAATCAAAGCTTATACAGATGCATATAGGGAAAAATAAGCAGTATTATTTATTGATGATAGAAGGGGAGGTTACAACGCAATGACTGATTTAGTGCCACCATCTCCAGCAACATCCCAATCTCATCACAATGCAGATATCTCCAATAATCTGTCACTCAAATCAATCTCCTCAATGAAAATTCCACCAGCATTTCTCTACACAAATTCTTCCTTCTCAAACACTAATATCTGTGCTCAATTTATAGAGGAGTTGAGGTAGTTTTACAATCAATGACTTTCCAATAATAGGCAAGACATGTTCTCAATATTATAGAGTAAAATGGACACATGGATTCGAAGTTTGACACATGAACTCTTCTAGAAGGCACTGGCCAAGTGGAGATTCCAGAACAATGAGAATTTCACTCCCAATGTGACCAAAACACCCATGGATGTCGGGAAGTGTTTTGCAGAGCAGCCTTGCATAGGGCTATCTGCATATGCAACACACTTAGTCCCTTTAGAGGCAATGTTGGTGAGCTCTCATATGATCTATTATAAACTTCAAACTTTGGAAACCTTTGCGGATGAAAGTATTTTGATTGATTTGTCTTGTTATTTGTCTTAGGGCATGTAGCAATGAAATGTTAGTGAATGATAGACCCTGTACATTGGTCATGGAGATGATGCCCAGTTAACCAGGTCATTGGGAATGATGCTTAAATTGACCTATAATAATTGCCCCCTAAAGCATGAAGTCAGAATAATAACAACAGTATTTTGATTGATATGCTTTACACTGTGATGGGCTAGAGACGAAGCGGAGTGGTGACCTGCATCAATATTACAATACATTACATCATGATATATCCTCTTGATCATAATTACTGAGGGTAGGCATTTCCATATTTAGCACATAAACACTCTAATAACATGTACATAATTCAAAAAGTCGTCAACATTGGAATGTTGCCCAATGCAGACATGCCTACAGATATAGGCCCATGTTTGGATGACGATCTGTATGTAAGGTCACCATACATATGATGTGTAAAACAATCCTGAAATCGCAGCCCGGATGGCTGAAACTAGATCCAGGGTTTTCTTATCTCGTTCACTCGATTATTCAGGTAAAATTCTAGTCATGTGAATATATGATTTTACGTCGAACATGGAAAGACATCGTTTTATTACCAGTCAATGATGTGAGCTGTTAACAAATGTGAGAGAACCACCATGATGTCAATGGCCTCAAGGTACTGCAGTACATTTTTTAAGGCATGAATAGATGATTTGATGTCGAACGCCAAACAAAATCTTTTGGTCAAAAGTTTGGAAGCGAGGATCTTGTCGATGCTGTAACAAGCCTCATGGTACTGGAATTTGATGTTTTTAAGTGAACTTCCTAGATAATGATTTGTTGTTGACAGTAAGCCACCTTATTGCGAAACGGGAGTTACTGTTTTCAGAGACAAGGGTATGAATTGATATAGCAATTTTCAGGGATGACAGTCATGAGAATAAAGGTTTATGAGTATTGCAAAAGGATGAGTTATTCACTGGATGACTTCTCTTTAACATATCGATGACACTGTGATGAGTTGGTAGCATTGACCCAAAATTGAAGTGAAGGTATGATGAACCATAGGTATGAATGAATCATCAAGATGATTACCCAACCCAAACAGTCATGGACATGGAGTGGAGGAAGTGTCATGTTCAAGAACGACTTACTACCATAAATAACTTTTGCTCACTTTTCCCAAATTTTCCTTGGTCATTTGTCGACCACCTCTTTATTTTTTAACAAGCTTGAGGAGGATAACATTTGCTTGATCTATAATTCAACCCTTCGGGCGAATAAAGTATCTCTATTTAATAATTTAATGAGTCTAACGATGAATGAAACTCGATTCTTGCCATGATCGACAAGCCCGTCGCCATTTTATGTTTTAACGAGCTTAACGACAGTGATAGCCCGATCCTTTTTCATATTTAGAGAGTTTGAGAAAGAGGACGAAAGAAAACTCCATAAGTACTTTTTCGTAAAATTTTCACTCAGATCCGAAAAAGTGTAAAATAATATCTTAGAGAACCTCTTTGGTCATGTTTGACCAAGGTATTCTTTTTTCGTAAATAATCTATCTCAGTCCGGAAAAGGGTTAAACTTATACTGAGTAGATATCAATTCATTTACTTTTACGAGCTCAAAAAGACAAGTGCTCGGCAATATTTTCACATTATCGAACTCTGAAAAGAGCTAAAAGAAGACTCCAAGGGTTCCTTTTTCGCTGTTATCGAAGCTCGAAAAAGAGATAAAAGTGAACTTCAAATCCTTTTTCGTTTTTAACAAAACTCGAAAAATAAGGAGAAAAAGTATGCTTTGTGGTCAAATCATTTTTGAAATAAATCTGCACGACTAATCTGTTCATCAATTGTAAGACTTGTTCAGAACAACATCAAATGGATTAAAAATATCTGTTTCATTATAAAAAACATAATAAAACTATAGTCATAGCAATAAATTCAATTTGCAAATAATTAAATGACTATTAAAAGTAGTTTCACTATTCATTTTTACCATTCCATAGTTACCATTTGCAATTTGGAGCTCTGAACCTGATTTTTCCCCCGAACTTCAGTTTTTGAGGATGGTTTTTGTTGCTGTTTGATCCAGGTTAGTGATATGAACCTCCTCTTTCTTTTAATATTCATTTCATTTCCAATTTTTGCAAATTTTAAGGGTTTTAAGGCCCCTAGGGTAAATTCTGCCCAAAAAGAGGGCAACACACCCCTGAATGTCGAAACCTATGTTGCATAGCAAGTACAGTGAAGGTTACTTGCATACACAACACATTGTCTCTTGTTAGGGAGTGTGTTGGCCGCAATATAGATTTTTGTTTTTCACATTATGCCCAAAATTTGCCTAGTATTTTGCAATGAATGGAATCTAATGGATCTTATGGTTGTATTTCAGGTTTCCATCGGATTACAATGACAATTACATGGAGGGAAAGAGAACATGAAGAATAGGATATGATTGCCTTAAATGATTTGGGTACAGTAAGAGCCCTAAGAGATTGTGGACTGCTTAAGTATTTCAAATTGTCTGGGATGAGGCAAAAAATAGAACTATTGGAGTTCTTAGTTTGAGCATGGGATCCAACTATCGAGGCATTTCATATTAAGAACCAAGTGGTTCCTATAATAGTCGAGGATGTGTACTTGCTTACAGGTTTGTCGAGGAGAGGCTTGCCCATTTCACTCTCAGGGTCTATTGTTGGAGGAGAGATAGTGAGAGATTATGATTTGCAACATTGTTGCCCAGGGGCAGCGCCAAGCAAAGATGGAAAGATAAACATCTGAGATGTTAGATATTTGCCTTTGAGAACTATCATTTTCATGATTGCAAAACTTGCTGGCACCATTACACTACATGTAGCGAATAGATCGTATATGCAGTACTCGCTACAGTGTATGGAGCCAACAGTCTTCAATTGGTCTAAAGCTGTTCTATCTCAGATAAAGAAACAATTGAATAAAGTAAAGGGAGGAAGGAAGAAGAATTTAAGTTATGGTTCTATCCTTATATCCTTCACCTTGGAACGGATTCCAATGATGCAACCACAGCATGTGACACTGGATGTGTCTAATCCTAGAGATCCACGGAGGCAGATATGGGTGGAACTCATGGGTAGGCATGCAGGCCAATCTACCATTGTGTTCTTGACTGCGTTCTTCGCCTGGTTCCCACGACAGATTGTCACCATCGATGAATATGCATACACAGGCATTGATTTCCGAGGAGATCCAAATTTAGAATTACCAGAAGGCGCTCAGTGGGGTGTAATAGGTAAGAATGTTTTGACCATGTTTTTGATTTTCATAAGGTTTATAAAATGTTTTTGTATTTTTATGTTTTCCCAATACTAAACTAAATTTTTGATGTAATGCAGATGTTGGTCGTGTTCAACCAGTAGTGGAACTGGAGCGCGAAGCAGATGTGCTAGAAAAGAGGGCTGTCGGGAGAGCAGTCCTTCAGGATCTTGATATGGCTGAGACTTTGACTGAGCTTCAGCAGCACATAGAGGGTTTGACCTTCGGGATTCTGGATTTTTGGATCGAAGAGCTTCCTATGCAACTGCAACAACACACTATTTGGGTTCCTAATCGCTGGATGCGATTACTTCATAGGATAGCTAGATCTATAGCATGTTACCATGAGCACCACTAGTTTAATTATGACATTTTGCATACATTTTGAGGTCAGATGACCAATGTGGTGGGCACACATTTTTGTAAAAACCTATAACTATCTATCTATATGATTTCAGTGTTTTCCTATGTTTATTATGCAATCCTGTTCAATGATGTGAATGATTTCTTTACATATGTTGAAAATGTTTGTCTAAAAATTGATTAGCTAATGAATCAGTCAATGTGTTCAAATTTCTGGAAATGTGTTGATATCAAATAAAATCAAAGTGTCTTTCCAAAATTCGAACTCTAAGGAACAATCTATGCAATGTTGGATTTCTAACAGTATAAAAACTAGTAAGTTGTAATACCACAAGTTGTGAGTCTAACCTTATGATGATACGGTTAATACTAAATGAAATGGCATCAGAGAGAAGTTCGATCAACGCGCTATACTTAGCGATATTTTTCATCAATCTACCAATACAAATTCCTTGAAAACTCACTAACTCGCCGTTCGGAGCGAAAATGGCCCATGCTGCAGAGGATAGATTCTGCGTACTACGACTAGCACCATCAACATATCCAACAAAGGGTTCCGAAGATTCAGACGTATGCAATGAAATGTAAAGCGGATTACTAACGTCAAGAAAACTATAAAAACAAATTAAGATAGTGAATGCAGATCAACAACATATATATACAATATAATACAAAAAATTACTACGCTTATGATTAAGCATAGTAACGTTTCAAATACAAACAATTTCTAGGCTGCGCCAAAGGAATTCCATCGTAATCAACCAACTCGTAGGCACCCTTAGCAAGAATTATTTTGACAATATAGGGGCCATGCCATAATGGCTCAAACTTTCCTGTACCTATTACATCAGCTTCTTGATCGTAAAGAAGGACCAAGTCGCCCTCTGAGAAAATGCGAGGCTGGACATTTTTGTTGTATTGCGCCTTTATTTGTCTCTTATGCACTTTGTGGGCCAATTGGGCTTCACGACGCATTTGATCAAGATGGATGAGGTTAAGGAGACACACTTCTTCTTTTGAGGTGTTAGGTAACAAGTCAATCACGAGTTTTAACGACGGTATTTCACATTGGATTGGTAAGAGAGCTTCCAGACCATACACCAATTGAAAAGGAGTAAAGTCATTTGCGTTTCTCACCGAGGTTCAATACGTCCACAAGGTGGAGTACATGATCAAATGCCAATTTCTTTTATGAACTCATATCATTCGTTGAAGCATATGTTTAAGAATTTTGTTGATAGCTTCAACTTGTCCATTTGATTGTGGATAATAAGGAGTAGAATTATCAAGTAACAATCCTAACTTGGTAGTCAATTCAGCCATCATATGATTGCGAAAATGCTTCCCATGATCTGTAACTATAGCCTGTGGGACCCCAAACCATGCGATAACATGATTAAAGAAAAACAATGCAGTTGTCTATCCTGTGTTGTTGAATGTAGGCATCGCTTTGGCCCATTTCGTAAAATAGTCGACTGTGACAATAATATAACCGTGCCCCTTAGACGAACTAGGGTTACAGGTCATGAAGTCAATACCCCATTTTGAAAATGGTCCCACAGAGACAACAAGATCCATTGGCGTTGACAGTTTGTGGATTTTACGATAAAAAATCTGGCACGCATGACAACTTCTGACCGCGAGGATGCAGTCTCGAAAAATAGTAGGCCAAAAGTAACCGGCGCGGAGTATCTTCTGCGCGGTAGCATAATCAGATAAATGTCCACCACAAGCTCCAACATCACAATCATTTGATAATTTTTCGGCCTCCTCATGAGTGAGGCACCTCCTTAAAATGGTATCGACACCACGAAGATAAAGTGTATTGCCAATGATCAGATAATATTTGGCTTGGTATCATATACGTCGCTGTTCAGAGCGAGAGGTATCAGGTCAAAAAGTTTGAATTTGGAGATAAATGATGAAATACCCATACCAAGGATCAGATGATCAGATAAGAAACAAAGACTTGTCTAGAATTAATGGTTCCGACGTAGTTGCAGTACTATCAGAGGGAAGGTCATAGAGAAGCTCATCCAAAACTAAAGACTTCTTTGACTTGGTTTTGATGAATTCCAAATCAAATTCCTGCAAAATGACAATCCATTTTGAATATCCCCCCCCAGCAATTGACATGATAAAATATAAGTCATGGGGTTGCGATTCGAAACGATAGTGGTTTTTCAGAGCAGGATGTAATGGCGAAATCTTTGGATAGCTTGAACAGTTGCCAAGGCAAGCTTTTATACATATGAATACTTAACTTACATATCATTGGGATTTCGACTCAAATAATAGATCGAATGTTCAATTCCATTTTCTACTTGGACCAATACCGTAGCAATGGTCATTTCGGCCGCGACGATATAGAGGAAATAATCATTTTGATAATTAGGGGGATACATTAATGACGCTCGGACAAGAGTGTCCTTGACAACATTAAAATAATCTTGCGCAACTTGGTCCCAATGGAAGGGAACCCCTTTTTTCAATAGTCGAGTAAATCCTTTAGCCATTTCGACGTAGTTTGGAATGAAACTTCTTAGGAATTTAGTCTTTCCTTAAGTTTCTGTATCTGAAGTAAGTTTGACGGCATAGGAAAATCAAGAATGGCCTGAACCTTCAATGGTTGATTCGAATTCCTTCTTTGGAGACTAGAAATCCAAAAAAACGACCAGAACCAACACAAAACACACATTTATGTGGATTGAGGCATATTTTGTAGTGTCGACAGCGTAAGAAAATGGATCTCAAGTGCATTGGGTGATCAATCCGATTTCGTGAATGCGCTGGTAAATCATCTAGATACGGTTGAACAATGTGCTTGATGTCATTGAAAGCATAGTCCATTGCTCTCTAAAAGGTTTCCCCAACGTTCTTTAAACCAAACAATAGCTTCCTATAAGCGAATGTGCCCTAGGGACAGATGAATGTTGTCTTATGTTGATCCTCTGGGCGGATATTGATTTGATTGTAGCTG
This sequence comes from Pinus albicaulis, assembly GCA_034641835.2. Taxonomy (NCBI): domain Eukaryota; kingdom Viridiplantae; phylum Streptophyta; class Pinopsida; order Pinales; family Pinaceae; genus Pinus; species Pinus albicaulis. Next base: position 1,116,206,959 of record CM076584.1, read on the forward strand.
GAAAATACATCCATGCATACAGCACAATCATCAATAATATGGTCGATAAAGGGAGTAGGATAGTTGTCTTTTGGACAAGAAAGATTGACATCACGATAATCGACGTACACTCTAATGGTTCATTTCTTTTTCATGACAAGAACGGTATTGGAAACCCACCAGTTAGTTAGCGGAATGGGGTAGATGAAACCAACACGCAAAAGTTTTTAAAATTCTGCTTTGATGGCATCAGCTTTCTTTGGATGAACAGGACGAAGCCGTTGACGCACCGGTTTGACATCGGGATACATAATAATAGTGTGTTTAACAAAACTTGTCTCTATGCCCAAAATTTTCTCGTAAGACCAAGGAAATACGTCACAGAATTCAAGAAATAGAGAGCGATATGATTTGAGTTCTGATGGAGAACAAGATACATTGACATGAATATTTTCTACAACGCCAGGTTTGGTCGAAATATTAATAGAAATGGTTTCTTCAATATTTGACAGAGTTTGCTCGAAATCGATTACATTAATGGGTAAAGAATTCGAAATTTTTTTGATTGTTGGGTGATATAGTTCACTAAGATTATTTTCTTCATAATCAGGAAGATGGGAACAATGATGATAATCTTCCCATGGTTCTCGTTCTGACATCATGGCTTCCAAAATATTCTCATTTGTTAAGAACATTGAGGAAAAAGGATCAGAGGGAGTACCAAAATCTAAGGAACGATCAACCCAAACACTTGGCAATGCTGATTTCAGATTTTCCGCCCAAGCCAGATAGATTGATTGCTATGCCAGCTCAATAGGGCTAGGCGGCAGAAATTCACCCAACGTAGTAATTTCAGAATCACCCGTACTCTCTCTTAAGCCAGATAGAGTGGAAGAGATCATGTAGCAGGTCTCTATACTTTCAATTTCTGCCAATGTCGCAGGTGGCGGTAATGCAAAGGTTCCCATTAAAGTGGAATCCTTTAAGAGTCCTACACCAATGTTTTGAAGTTCTAGTTGGGGTATGTGAATGAACGGAACGCTTCCAGTTACCTGCGAAGCAGAGGCAAATAAGGATAGCTAATTAATGACTGTAATAGTACCTTTATGTGGAAAGACAATCATTCTAAAATATGTAGAAACAATTGCAGTCATTGCATATAGCCATGGCCTTACAAGTAAAATATTATAGTCAAGGGGCTCGTCAACAACTTCAAAATCAATATTCACTGTTTTTCCCCCTAATTCAACATGCAGGTTATTAATAATACCAGAAAGTTTATATGTACGTCCATCAAAAGCCTTCAACGTCATTGATGATTGTGATAAGCGCGACGATCCAAGTGAATTCCAACAATTTAGAGACATAATGCATGTAGATGCTCCCTCATCAATAATAGTACGATGAACAAGGTGATTGAGAACATTTACTTGTATGGAGAATGTCAATTCTGTTGGTAATTGCGGTACATAGCCCATATGATTAAAGATGACAAGATTAGAATCAATCGGATCAATTCCACCAATAGCTGACAATATAGCCTATTTTTGGGAGGGACAATTTTGTAATACCTCAAGAGAAGACATAGCTGAATGGGATTGAGCCAAATCTTCAACTATATTATAATTTTGTGCATCTCTTGCTCGAGGATTATATTTTGATTTGTGAATTACTCCCTTTGGTGGCTTAATTGTCAATTCAGGAATAGCAGTAGGCGGTATTGATTCCGTAGATGGATTCTTTGTCGAGGTAGTAGGTTGATTAGTGGCCTGACTACCATAATCTTTATTACGCGTTGACACAAAAATATATGTTGAAGGTTTTGTGACAAATAATTAACACTTGGGAACTAGGAGCTGGATCCGTAGCAACCATGTTTGTGTCCGGATTTGGAAATGGGTCTGTCAACACAGTGGGCGCATGGGAAGTCTTGATGATTTTTGAGACTTCAGTGCGGTGAGGAAAATTCCTAAGAAAGTGTTCCTCATTACAGATTATGCATGGGTAACAAGGTTTCCTAGGTCCAGACGATTGATCAGATGATCTTTCTTGCGGGTTAGAAGTTTACTTTTTCTTAGATTTCCCTTTTTCTTACTTCTGGGTTGCTTGTCACTTTTGCCTTTGTCAAATGACACGAAATTAATTTCGGAAGCAGGAGCAGGATCAGATGCTGTAGTGTGATGTGTGCTTGCAGTGCCAATCAAGTCGTCTTCGGCATGAGAGTCCTTTAATTGAGGAGGAACAGTAAAATTAGATCTCGACGAGTTAGGAATTTTTTCATAGAGCGTGCCAGACTGAGTGTAAATCAAGTCTAAATATTGGGCACGAGCGATAACTTGCTATTCTGTGACGAAACCACCCTTAGCCATATCCTCAGTTATATATGGTAACAGGGACTTAATGAACCATTCAACAAGGAGTTGGTTCGGAACAAATGTATTAACCATTTTACGACAACAACGCCACTCATGAATATGATCATAGATGTGAGTAGCATTAGTCTATTTGAAATTGGTCAAGAGTTCTGTTCCAGTTTCATACCTGATGAGTAACTGGAAATGAGTCCAAAAGATAGTAGCTAGGGTTGTGAAATTATCAGAAGAAGCTCTAGGTAATTCAATGTACCATTTTGCAGCCGAACTTGTGAGCGTACACTGGAAAAGATGTAGTCGAACATAATCATCATTAAAGGAGTTTGATGAATACCATAAATGATCAGTCATAACATGAGTCGACGGATCTTATCCAGGAGGAATATCCGAGGGTAATTTATGAGGTATCATCGACCACCAAGGAGCATTTTTAATTGGATTATTAGTTAGCCGATTTAAATCTGGTAATTCTAAAGTTGCAAAAAAGGGAAATTGTCGATTAAGGTTAGGTTGAGCATAGCTAGGGTAAGATGGAATTGTTTGAGCAACATGCCTTTGAGCACCAACATAAGGAATCTGTTGCTGGTAACTCAGCTAGGGTTGTTTTGAAAAGAAAACGCTTGAGGATTCTATTTACCAAAACCTGGATATGATACTTTTTGAGATGAAGTTTGTGGCATTTGCACCTGTGGCTGCCAAGGGGTCTATCCACCAATGTTATAACCCAAATAAGGATAAATTGGATTCGGTTGATAGGTATAACCAGGTTTCGGTTGTGACATCCCCTAAAATGGTAAACCAACTTGTGAATAGATAATTCCGGATACAGGTTGTTGTAAATTAACCGAAGGATTTGGAGTCTGTGGACCCAACATTTGATGATATTGAGTTGAAGGACCCGTTTGATAAGGTTGTACAACATTTTGATTCTATAACAGGGGTAAATTTGTATTGACAAGTGGAAATGATGTGGGTGTAACAGTTTGAACTGATTGATACAAGTGTACAACCGTTTGTGGTTGGATAGGCAGAGTGGGTTGCCATTAACAAACATTCATTTTGACATTAGGTTGACCAAAAAGTGACGGAGTACTATCATATTGGGTGACCAAAGGTTGCCCCCAGCATGTGGAGGATAATAAGATAGAAAATATTTCTCTCCAAATGCTGGGAGTCCAGTTGATATGGTACTTGAAGGAATAGACCTAGAAGGACCGAATTTATATTTCCCTAAAGATGTGTATAAAGAATCAAGTCGTTCAGTACTCACTATAGGATTACTAGTTAAAATACCAGATGATGACATTGGTAAAGTCCATGGGTTTGAAGATGCACTAGATAAAATGCCAGATAATGATTTGTAACCTGATGGGACCAAAGGGCCACCATGAAAATATGACTCTGGTGAAGTTTTAAACATCGATGGGGTAGCGAGGGCAGGAGCTGACATAATTGGAATAGATGGCCAACTGAAGATGTTGGTTCATGGGTGGTTACTTGATCAAATGTATACCCTTTTGAATCGACGGGAGTTTGAAAAGAAAAATGATCAACAAAAGCATATGGTGTCGATTGAGGAAAAGACTCGTACAGGTAAAGGTCCTCTCGAAAATGGGTTGGAGTTAAAGGTGTCTCGTCTTGTGGGATTTCTTCAATCACAATTAAACCAGGGGGAAGTATTTCACCATCAGGACCAAACTATATTTCAGGTGGTTGACTATGTGATATGGGAGATTCAATAGCTACAGAAATTTGTGGGATGACCAACGTAGGAACAACTTTTGGTTGTTCGACTTCAGGATTCAGATGTTATGGAAAAGAAGATAGAGGATCTAGATCAATTTCGGGTTGAACAATGTCAGGTTCAAGAGGTATGGTTTCACTGATTGGATGGATTGTGACCACGAGTAGCTATGAAGACTTCGTTTCGACAACAATAGACGAACCGGGATGTGTAGAAACAACTTGAGCTAACTCTGGTTTATGGGAAAATGATTTTTCACCAGAGGTACGAATTGTACTTGATTCGAAATATCGTGATCGCCTTCGCCTACCAGAAGTAACTTTTGGTGGTAAAGGTGGTTTTAACGCTAGTCTACGCGAACGACGGGGGAAAGGACTTTTTTCTTCCACGATTACTTATTTATTTTAACCAAAAACAAATAAACAAACTAAAAGGGTAATGCTAGGCAAAAGAGTTTACCAAGAAACTGTGAACTGCAGAATACCTCTTGGCGAACCAAGAAGTACGGGCAGGCAATCTCCCTGAATGCTGTGTTCGGTGTATCACAATTTACAAGGTGGCCGATTTGGTTCACTATGGATGGATAGCACCTAAAAGTTGTCCTCCCAAATATACCCGAAGGTACGTGGAGGCCCAAGTCCATATTAGCGCCATCGGATGTGAAACCACACAGTGAGAGCACCCCTTTATACTTATCGCACTGTAACACCGCCTGATATACTCGAAAGTATGTGGACGAGCTACGATATCCTTACGTACGTGGAGTGAGGTATCACACTCGGAATGTATCGCAGACAATTTAATGACAACTGCTATGTTTTACGACGCCAGAACACGTCTCTAGCCTAGACCTTCTAAATGTCATCGTTATGGTTCCAATGCTTTGTTAGGTAAATTGAGATTAATTTTATGTTGATCTTGCTTAACAATTTTCCTTTCAAAGGTTCACCACGATGATGTATTGCAAAACTCCTAAAATTCAACTAAGAATGATAAACAGTCTTTCACTTTTAGTTTTTCAATGAAAATCCTAGCTACTAGAGGGAAAGATAAAACAATTTGCGAGAAAACAAATCAAAGAACACAAATTAAATGCAGATTTCCTAATTTTTCCTTTTTTCAAAACACACAAACCACTACATGTAAATGCAGATTTTCCTTTTCAGTGCCTTTAATGTTATGAATGTAGAAAAGAAACTAATTGCACTAAATAAATAAAAACAAATTCCTTTTACTTTTGAGAAATGAGGAATACAAACAACAATTTCTCTTTTGAAGGAAAAATGAGGAATGAAACAACAATTTCTCCTATCAGGAAAGGAAGATTTTACGACAATTTCCTTTTTCAAAAGAAAATGGATCTAATGCGACAATAAAAATACTTTGAAATTAACTTGCCAATGATAAAGAAAAATGATTTAAACAAACATTGGACAAATTTTCTTTCAAAGGAGGAAGAGGTAGATGAATTCACTGGTCAATATGAGGCTCAGGCTTTTCAAAACACATCAGCAAACAAAATGAAACAAATTGCAAAGACAAATTCAAGGGAATTTGGATGGTTTCATGAGGCAACACAGTCTCTAATGAGAGACAATGCTTTGCAATGCAGACCTGCAAGGGAGACAGTGCTATGCAAAGCACTGTGTCTTGTCCAAGAGTGCGTTGGGCGTGGTGTATAAAGAAAAACACAGCTGTTTAACGCACTTCATTTGCAAATTTGGATCTTAAAAAGCCTAATCTTTGTGAGTAACAACTACTGGGTGAATAAACAAAGAAAATCAGAGGCTAAAACACCTAGGATAAAGAGTAATCTCCCCAACGGAGTTGCCAATTTGTTAGTGCGGAATTATGAATTACGAATAAATCATTCTTCCCTAGACAGGTGCTAATCTAGAACAACAGATTAAAGACTTTATGACTATCTTTCCTAAATGTAAACAAACACGTAGAATTAAATAAGGAACCTACTTGGGATCCACACACTTCCAAAGTCTCCTTCTGTCGCTTTTGCTGTAGCTTCAAATTCCAGCCGGCTGTGAAAAATATATCTTGCAAGAATGAACACTAAACAACAAGAGATAGCAATAATACAGATGTCTATTCAAGTTATTTAGCTAAATCAATAAAGCATAAACCATATACATCAACCAAGAAATCATGATATTGAAAATCAAAGCTTATACATATGCATATAGGGAAAAATAAGCAGTAATATTTATTGATTATAGAAGGGGACGTTACAACCTAATGATTGATTTAGTGTCACCATCTCCAACAACATCCCAGATTCATCACAATGCAGATATCTCCAGTAATCTGTCACTCAAATCAATCTCCTCAATGAAAATTCCACCAACATTTCTCTACACAAATTCTTCCTTTTCAAACACTAAGATCTGTGCTCAATTTATAGAGGGGTTGAGGTAGTTTTACAATCAATGACTTTCCAATAATAGGCAAGACATGTTCCCAATCTTGTAGATGTAAAATGGACACATGGATTTGAAGTTTGACACATGTGAACTCTTCTAGAAGGCACTGACGAAGTGGAGATTTCAGAACACTGAGAATTTCACTCTCAATGTGACCAACGCACCCATGGATGTCAGGAAGTGCTTCGCAGAGCAGCCTTGGATAGGGCTACCTGCATATGCAACACACTTAGTCCATTTAGAGACAACGTTGGTGAGCTCTCATATGATATATTATAAACTTCAAACTTTGGAAACCTTTGCTGAAAGTCTTTTGATTAATTTGTCTTGTTATTTGTCTTAGGGAATGTAGCAAATGAAATGTTAGGGAATGATAGACCCTATACATTAGTCCTGGAGATGATGCCCAGTTAACCAGGTCATTGGGAATGATGCCCAAATTTACCTATAACATCTCCAGTCACCACATTGACTGTAAAAGTGACATTGAGAGAGCCCTCTCTAGTTTGGTAGGGCTAGCTACCAAATCTAAATATTGGTTTGAGGTTACCTCCTTCAGTTTCAATTCTCAGCCTTGGGAAATGAAGGGAGTGATAATAGGGTCTGCAACGATTTCATGGTACAATAGGAAGCAAATATATGTGTCACTCAACTCGGCAGAAGTAGAATACATGGATACCAGTCAAGCAACATTGGAGGCGATCTGGATGAGAAAGATACTGGTTGGATTGTTTTGTCAGATGATGGATCCAACTATGATCTGCTGTGATAATCAGAGTTGAATCAAGCTCTATGAGAATCCTATTTTTCATGATTGATCTAAGCATATAGGTATTTGGTACCACCATTTACGGGTCTGTGTGCAAAGGAATATAATGTTGTTGCAATACATTCCGATAGAGGAACAAGATGCTGACATTTTGAAAAAGGCCTTTTCAAGAGGGAAATTTGAGTTCTACAGGTGTAAGATAGGGGTGGTTGATAATCCCTTTCTTACCGAGAGAGAGTGTTGAAAAATGCAGCAAGAAATTCTCAATATGATTTTGCTTTGATTGAATTGAAAAAATTCGAATTTCCACATCAACAGAGAACTTGGATGATGTTAACTTGTGTGACATGGCTTGTGTCACCCAGTTTACTTAGAAAATTCTTGGAGGAGTTAGAGTTCAGTTAAGCATGTGTGATTTCTAATTTGTAGCAATCAAGGCTAGTTATATAAGGTTGTTTTCAGTTAAACTAGTTCCAACTGTTGGAGGAAATAATGGAGGGTCAAATTTTGCAGTGTGCCTTCAGTGAAACTCGATGATCATCCAATTAACTTATCAATCAACCCAAAATAGGTAGTGCATGTAGAGAATTAGAGATCCCCAGGCTTGGTGGAGATTCCAAGGAAATGTAACATCAATTGTAGACTAGTCTTGAGTGTATAGGTGTTACATGCATTCAAATGATCAACCTAAGGAATTACGTAATTCAATTTGAGGAATTTTTTAAATAATAGGGACCTAATTCCTCAAGGAAAAACACAAGGAAATAGGAGCTCATGTAGAGACAAAATTTGACTAAGTGTGGGTCAGATGCCTTTAGTGAGCAGAGAGATAGGTTGTGCACTTGCAGGGTGAGCTCAGTTGAGCAAAAAAATTGTAATATATCTCTATTCATTTGATTAATGTAGGAGGCATTCAAGTTTTTAGTAGATTGTTTTCCCTAAATACAAATACTAGTTGCATGTGTGTTATTTCTTATTGCATGTCTGAATTTTTTGTTCTAGATTGTGAATTAATGTGCACAGAGCAGTAGAGTAGGTTTGTGTCTTATGCTTTTGATTAAAACATCATGAGTAGTTGCAAATATACACCATAATTTCTACACATCCCATTGTAAGCCGATATTTCACGTTCCAAGTTGACCCTTTTTCCACCATCTCGTGTGTTCTTGTCTTGTCAATTGAATCATCTAGCCTAGTTGTAATGCACCCATGGAACCCTTGTCCAAATCACTCCATCTTGACTCATACTGTCTTGTGCGTGGCCTCATCCGCCAACTAACTTGTCTTGCCCAACTGCAACCTACCCACATCCATACTCGCCAACTCAACTTTGTAACATGTCCTGTGCTCGTGCCAAGTGTTTGTCTCGACGAATCCCATGCCAGTCCCATACTCCATTAAATCGAACATATCAACTCATTCATGTCAGCCAACCCATGAAATCTCATTTGTTGGACCATCCTCATCGCATGAATTGTCTTTTTTCACCATGGTGGAAACCTAAAATTTTGCGTTCCACCCAACATTGTCTCATTCGAGGACTTGAACAATTTTCTTGGTGCACCGATGTCGTGTTATATCACATTGCAAGCTAGTCATAACATCCAACTCATCAACCATAACATCCAACTCAACTTGCCAAAATATCATGTGTCACCAAGGTAAAAAAAACTCCAAATCATACTTGGATAGCCAAACCAAGATATCCATCACCATTATGCTCACGCACATTTGTGTGCCTAACACATTACCAAGTCTAATGATATTACCACTAGTATTTATTGCATGAGAGAGTGAGCTTGGGAGAGGAAATAACACATTGGATAGCCAAACCAAGATACCCATCACCAATATGCTCAAGCACATTTGTGTGCCTAACACATTACCAAGTCTAATGATTTTACCACTAGTCTCTAATGCATGAGAGAGTGAGCTTGGGAGAGGAACTGACACATTGCTTGCGTATTGGGAGAGGAACTAACACATTGCTTGCAAAGGCCAATAGCAAAATTTAAACTGGAAATTAAAATAATGTGCAAAGATGATTATTTTTAAGATTAGATAGACTACATACCTCCATATGATATGGTTAAAAATTTCACTATACAACCTAGCAGTTCATTCTACAAGCTAGTATGAGGGTATGTGTAAGTTCGTTTTTCCATCCGTTCCCCTTTAAAATAAAGATAAAAAATAAAAAATATGTTTTAAATAGAAAAATAATGTTAGCTATAATTAAAAATGAATATGTTGTAAAGTAATTAGAAGTAAAAGAAATGTTTGAGTAAGATATTTAAAAATCTTGTACTTTTCAAAAATATTTCAACAAAAAATTTAATTAAATTATTTGAAGATTTATGTTAACTAATTTATGTCGATATCAATTTCATATATAGAAAAAAATGTTATAATAAAATATTTTAATGTTGTATATACAAAAATATTCAATGTGGGTTATCAATAAAATATTTTAATACAAATTAATATTCACATATACTTAATAAAAACCATTTTAATTTGCTTGATAAAATGTTTGGATATGCAAAATATCAATTATGTAAAATATTTTAATGTTACCTATCATTTTAAATTTTTTATGTACATATCATGAAAAAATAAAATTTTATGATTAAAATGTTTATTTAATCCTATATATATTCTATTTAACATTGACAAATACAATTTAAACAATGAAAAATAACGAACTATATTTTACAATCTAAAAAAATTAGACTCTAAATTCATATTACGTCAATACTTATAAAACTCCACTCTCTTTTACATTTCAGGATAAAACAAGACAAACTAATAAAGCTCCACTTTCTTTTACCTGTCATGATAAAACAAGACAAACTAATCGTTTAATTATTCAAGTCAATAATACTTTCATTCCCTCACAAATATATTGAATAGAATTCTTTTATTTCAGCGATGCACCTGGTTAAAATCACCATCATGTAAACAACGTATCACGATAAACCATTCTCTTCCTCGCCATTCTCTATTCAACAAATTTTATCCTTATACGCCGCCTTTGCTCAGTACTTTGTGCTACTATTCTCTATACAGTCCAAAAGTATGGGTGCAAACATCTCGGACAAGCTGGGCATGACATTGATTGCACCAATTATCAATCGTTGACCATTACAACCATTAGCTTTCTGTGGGCACAAAAGGGGTAATTCTTTCTACAGATACCAACCAGCCATCGTGTCATTACCAAAATGTCAACTCACATTTGATATCGATTGATAATATATTCAGTATGTACACTGTCATCTTTCTCAACCTGGTTCTTCTATCGTTGTCTTTGTTACATTCAGAGTTGAAATCTACCGAAGCGTTGTTATCCACACTTACTCACGTAAGTAGTGGGTTTACTCTGGTTTTAAAGTATTTGCCATTTTTATCACAATTGTAAAAGAAGAAGAATGCTTATTCTGGTTTCAAATTATTTGCTATTTTTATCTCAATTGTAGAAGAATAAAATATTTTTAAAGTTTAAGAGACTAAATATAACTTATGGAACCGATTGTTCTTTTATCTAGCTTTTATATATTTTAGAATATTTTGAAAATTGAATGGACTTAAGATTCATAATATTTTGAAAATTAGATAAACAATGAAGGCCTTAGCCCTCGGTCCATGTTCTAACTGGGATTCACAACAAAAATTTGGTAACCCTGTCCTAAGGTTACTTTATACTTACGATGTGTAAATATTTAATTGGTGTTAACTCTGTTCATAATATATATGCGGATATGATTTTAAAATGGTACTTTGATCCGTAAGATAGGATCTGCTCTGTCATCAAATTACAATTAAAACTCTGTCCTTGTTGATCGGTAATTTTTGACACTTGTCCACCTTGATACTCGCTCCTCCCGCCTTTCGACAAACCCCAGTCTTCGACACGGTTTCACTTCGTTTCTCCCTCGGCGCTTTGGGGTTCCTCTGCTCTGGTTTATTCTTCGAGGGTTCTGTTGCTTGTGCCGCTGGTTCGATGTGTTCCCTTACTTCATTCTTCCGTCGGCGCCGTGGGATTTCTCTGCATAGGTTTATTTCATTGGTTCCGTTGCTATGCCTCTAGTTCGATGTGTGTTCTCGTCGCGTTTGTGTTAACACTGTCAATCCACCTTCGTTTGCTGTGTGGAAAAAGGTTTGGATTGAAACGATAATGGTCTGGTTGGTCTTTCTTGTGATTTGGTTGCAGACTTATCAATCTGTCCGTTTAACTTTACTGTCCATGTTACAGGCTGGAACCTCCGGATTTGCTCCAATAATCTTCCCCAACTTGGCTCGTCTTCTCGCCAAGGTAAGTCGAGGTTCTATGCTTTACTCTGTCATTCGTCTTCACCAGTTACTGATGTATGCTGCTCCTAGTGAGCAGGTGTTTCTTTCATCCAACTTCGCCTTCCCGTTCACTGTCTCTCTTTTATACTCAGGTAAATGCTTCAGGGTTCATTCCCTGTTCTCTGGTTTGAAATTTCGTTTTTCGTTTTGTCACTGAACTGACATTCTCTAGGTTTTAACTCCTATTTGCTTACTCCATTTGCAGGTCAACTAACCTTGAGATCTTCCGTGGGTTCGACCGGTCGGAAGGAAGACAACCCAACCAAGGAACGGGTAGGGTCGTTCTGCTCTGTGACTGGTTAACTTGGAATTTATCTGTGTCTTTTCTGGTTCCCGCTCATTCTGCGTTCTTGGTCTTTGAGGGTTGTTTCGATAAACCCTCCCTTGGCAAACTGTGCCAATAGCTATAGGGTTTCTATCTGTCTCAATTTATAAGTTTTCACAGTCGCAGTTGAGCACTGTACGTTCATTTATGTAAACCCTACTTTGCGTTTATCGTTACAAAACAAAGGGGTTTCTGCAAAATGTATATTGAACTATTCCTGAATATTACTATGACTTCTTTTACTCAGTTAATTTGAAAGGACTCTTAATGCATTACCTGGTTTCTTTCTGGTGTATTACTGATAGGTAACTGGTTGCTTTCCGAATCTTTTTGCTGGAAAAAGAATTGGTTATTGTTTGTTATGACTCTTCATTCCTCGCCTGTGTGCTAATTCCTTTCGTACGCTGTTGGATAGTTGCTCTTTGTGCTGTCACTTTCCTGTCTGCAAGGATTTTAACTTCCTATACTTTGTTTACCATACATACTAAAATTGACGTTCTAATGCAGTAGAATAATACATATACATGTGAGATTAGCTGTAGCTGTATATCTGGCAGATGGTTAAATAACTCTGGTTCTTATTATGCTTTTCTTCCTGAAAATTCCGAACCCTACATATGATTTACTTTCTTGTTTAAATACTTGCCAAAAAAGAAACGTGTAGCAGTTTCTTGTCTTCGGTTGAAACTGATAACTGAAATAGTTCTAACTGTCTAATCAGTTTCTCTTTTCTTTAAAAGAAGACCAACGAACTTTTAATTGTCTTTAAAAGAAAACAGTCAGACTCCTAATTAACAAAACAGTTATTTAGTCCTAATCCTATTGTTTCTGCCTAATTTATGAGTAACAATAAATAAAAAGAAATTAAAATACAGGTTCCATAACCTGCCTACCAACACGTGCATAAGTCTTCTTTCCTGTCGAGACAGTCAACCATCTTTTCCCTCCTCCGAGCTGGATGCTCCTGCATCAGGCTCCCGGGGTGAAAAAAAGTCATGGCTCTGTTCCATGAGATCGTCGACAGAGTAACCTGCTTTCTGTATCTGCGTCGCGTCAAGCCACGAACTGTCCTCTATTGGTCGGTTCTTCCACTTGACTAAATACTGCAGATATTCTTTCCTTCAGGTGCGCTTGGCTACCTGTGTATCGAGAATATTCTCGATCTCAAGGGGCTGTGCCGTGGGCATCTGTCTCATCCAAGAACCCTCCTCAAACTTGGTGTCCCGTTCTGGCCTTTCTGTTGTGTCATTCTCAGTACCAGCAATATATGGAAATAAATCTGCCACATTAAAGATGGGTGAAATACCTATCCCTGGCGGCAACTGCAACTCATAAGCGTTGGCAAAAAACTTGCGAATGATCTTGCAAGGGCCAATCTTCTTAAATTTCAGCTTATTATATTCCCTTCTTGGAAACCGTTCCTTGCGCAAGTGCGCAAGGACTTCGTCCCCCACATTAAACTGAACTTCCCGTCTTTTCAAATCAGCCCGCTGCTTATACTTCTGACTACTATCCTGTAATTTTAGTTTCACTGTTTCGTGCAAGTCGCTCATCGCTTGGGCGAAATCTTCCCTGTTTGCACTCCGTTTTTCAAGTTTCCCCAAGTCTCGCAGTTCATGCACTCCGCGAGGATGCATGCCATACAAGATTTGGAAAGGACTGTAACCTGAGCTGCGAATCGGTGAATCGTTATATGCGAACTATTCCTGAGCAAGTACACGATCCCACATTTGCGAATTTTCGCCTATTAAACTCCGCAGTAGATTTCCCAGACTCCTGTTCACCACTTCAGTCTGCCCATCAGTCTGTGGGTGGTAAGCGGAGCTGAACTGTAACTGAGTGTCCAACTTTTTCCACAAGGTTCGCCAAAAATGTCCGGTGAACTTCACATCCCTGTCGGAAATGATGGATCTCGGTAGACCGTGCAGTCTAACAATCTCTGTGAAAAACAGGTGTGCTACATGAGTAGCATCACTGGTTTTGCTGCAAGGTATAAAATGCGCCATTTTTGAAAACCGATCCACTACCACCATTATTGAATCAAAACCCCGCTGCGTCTTAGGCAAACCCAAGACAAAGTCCAAGCTGACTGAGTCCCATGGTCTGCTCGGAATGGGTAGTGGCATATAAAGACCTGCATTTTGGCTGTGGCCCTTCGCCAATTGACACGTTTTGCACCTGCTCACATACCTCTGTACGTCACGTCGCAACCTTGGCCAAAAATAAAAAGGTTCAACTTGTGAAAATGTTTTGTCTATACCGAAATGTCTGGCTAGACCCCCGTTGTGCTTTTCCCGGATGATGTTCTCTCTCATCGAACAGTCGGGAACGCATAACTGTCCTCCCCTGAACAATAACCCTTCCTGCAGATTATAGTCCAACCAAGGACTATTATTTCTTAACAGAGGGTTTTGGCAGGCCTCATAGGCCTCCTTAAAATCTGCATTTGACTGATACAGATCCTTTAGGTGATCAAAACCCAACACCTGCACCGTACTCTCCTGCAAGAGCAGAACTCTTTTGCTTAATGCATCTGCCACCTTGTTGGATTTCCCACTGATATGTTTCAGTACGAATGTAAAGCTTTGCAGATATTCCACCCACTCTGCATGCTTGTGATTCAACTTGTGCTGCTGCATAACATACTGTAAAACAGAATTGTCAGAAAATAATACAAACTCATTACCTAACAGATAGTGCCTCCAGTGCTTCAAAGCTTGAACAACCGCATAAAATTCCTTGTCGTAAGATGAATACTTCTGCCTGCTTTCGTTCAACTTCTCACTGAAATAGGCAACTAGTTTGTCCTCCTGGTTGAGTACTGCCCCAATGGCTGTACCGCTAGCATCACAACGAACTTGAAAAAGTTTGTTGAAATCTGGTAATCGCAAAATTGGCCTCTCAGTGATCTTTCTCTTCAGAGTCTGGAAACTGCTTTCTGCTGCTTCAGTCCAGCAAAAAGGCTGATTTGCCTTTTTAATTGTGTCCAACATGGGTGCACAGATCCCGCTAAAATTTCTGATAAACTTTCTGTAAAAGCCTGCCAAGCCATGAAAACTTCGAACCTCGAAGAAACTCTTTGGGGATGGCCAGCTAACTATTGCTGCAATCTTTTCCGGATCCATCTTCAGCTCATTTTCTGCAATCACAAAACCCAAATAAACTAGTTCTTTTTGGAAAAAAGTACACTTTTTCAAATTTATCAGCAGTTTGTTCTGCTGTAATCTCCTCAGTACACTTCGAACATGTCGAAAGTGTTCTTCTTTTGTTCTGCTGAAGATTAAAATATCATCTAAGTACACAATCACAAATTTCCCAATAAAATCCTTCAGTACTTCATTCATCAGGCGCATGAAAGTACTGGGAGCGTTGCTCAAACCAAATGGCATCACCAGCCATTCGTACAGTCCTTCATTCGTCTTGAAAGCTGTCTTCCACTCATCCCCCTCTCGAATTCGGATCTGGTGGTAGCCACTCTTCAAGTCAATCTTCGAAAAATAGGCTGCCCCACTCAAACAGTCCATCATGTCATCCATTCTCGGTAACGTAAACCTGTACCGAATCGTAATCTTGTTAATGGCTCTCGAATCTGTACACATTCACCATTCGCCACCTTTCTTAGGAGCTAATACTGTTGGAACTGCACAGGGACTCATACTCTCTCTGATCAGTCCTTTATCCAGCAATTCCTGTACCTGTTTCCGAATTTCTTCATGATCTTTCGGGCTCATACGATAAGCTACCTTGTTTGGAAAGCTAGCTCCTGGTATAAAATCAATACAGTGGCTGATACCTCTCTCGGGGGGTAGTTCATTTGGGAGATCGTCCACTATGATGTCCCAAAAATCCTGTAACATGTTCTGGACCTCCTCGGGTAAATCCATAATTGTAGTGTGTAATATCACTGTCCTTGGCCTCCTCACAACAGCAAAATTCACATCGCTGTTTTCAATCTGTTTTAAAAACTCTTTCCCACCTATCAGCAGTGCTTTTACCCCACTGGTTTCTGCTGTGACTTCCTCCTTAATGGGTACAAGCGTGTGCTTGATCCCATCTTTAACAAACTTATATCAGTTCGTTTTTCCGTCATGAACCACTTTTCTGTCAAACTGCCAGGGTCTTCCTAACAGTATATGACAGACATCCATTGGCATAACATCGCAGATAATTCTGTCCTTATATCTGCCTATCTGGAACTCCACCTCGCATTGTTCATAAACTAACAGTTGATGTCCTTTCTGCAGCCACGACACCTTGTAAGGAGTGGGATGTTTCTGCTTTTTCAATCCCAATTTCTCCACCATTTCTGTGGCCACCAAATTATCTGTGCTCCCGCTGTCAATGATCAGTTTGCAGCATTTACCCTGTGACTTGCAAACTGTCCGGAACAAAGCCTTTCGTTGATCTGGGTCTACCACTTCCTTTGCTGGTTTTAACAGTACCTTATTCAACACCAAGGCTTCACCTGTTTCTGGTGCATTTTCCACTTCTTGGGGCGGTGTCTCCGCTTCTTCTGATTGAGCAACATAAGTTCCTCTCCCACCTGCTGGTTCACCTTCAGGACATTCATACGATTTGTGCCCCCACTTTTGGCACCAATAGCACTGGACAGTTCCTCTGCCCCGACCATTTCCTCTCCCTTGTTGGGCTGGTCGTCCTCCCCTAGTGCTGTTCTCCTTTTCTGCTGTTCCTGCAGATTTAGAATTGCTGCCCTCTTCAGTTGAACCTGTACCTCTGCCTCTTCCAAAGGCCTTCCCCTTTCCTCGGCCAGATCCACCTCCTCTTCTGGCATTCTGTTTCCTGTTTATCTTCTCCTCTGCCTTCAAGGCGAATTGGTATGCCTTATCTAAGGTTCTGGGTGAGAGAATACCAATTTCATCCAGTATCTCTCCCCTCAGCCCATTCACGAACCTTGCTGTTTTCTCTGGGGTATCTTCCATATACCCCGCCCTCAAATTCAGCGTATAAAACTCTTCTGTATATTCTTTGACCGTCATTCCCCTTTGCCTCAAGTTTTGTACTTGCCTGTACAGCATTATTTGATAATCTTTAGGCAAAAACTTCTCTTTCAGTTTGGCCTCCATTCTGGTCCATTTTTTAATAGGCTGTTTACGTAGCCTTTTCCTTTCTGCCTGTACACTGTCCCACCACAAGGACGCATGTCCTTTCAACTTGGTGGCAGCGAACTTCACCTGCCTGTCCTCACTAGTTTCTTCAAACTCAAAATATTTGTTGACTTCACTCAGCCAATCCAACAATACATCTGCCGACAAACTCCCGTCATAAGTGGAAAGCTCATGTTTCGGTTTATGACTGGACAACAGAACTGATTTCAACAATTTGAATTCAGGTGTCACCCCTTCGAACTCATCTTCTGGGTCTGCCACATCTTCATCACTGTCATCTTCTGGGTCTCTCCTTCCCCCAGCTTCTACTGCTGCCAATCTTTGATTCAAAATTCGAATCTCTTCTCGCAGTCCCTCTTCAGCTATTCTTCGAACTGCTCTCCCTCTTCTTCTTCCTCTTCTGCCAACCTCCATTTTCCTTTTCTATCTCCTGCAACCCGCTCTGATACCAAAAATTGAAGGCCTTAGCCCTCGGTCCGTGTTCTAACTGGAATTCACAACAAAAATTTGGTAACCCTGTCCTAAGGTTACTTTATACTTACGATGTGTAAATATTTAATTGGTGTTAACTCTGTTCATAATATATATGCGGATATGATTTTAAAACGGTACTTTGATCCGTAAGATTGGATCTGCTCTGTCATCAAATTACAATTAAAACTCTGTCCTTGTTGATCGGTACTTTTTGACACCTGTCCACCTTGATGCTCGCTCCTCCCGCCTTTCGAGAAACCCCAGTCTTCGACACGGTTTCACTTCGTTTCTCCCTCGGCGCTTTGGGGTTCCTCTGCTCTGGTTTGTTCTTCGAGGGTTCTGTTGCTTGTGCCACTGGTTCGATGTGTTCCCTTACTTCATTCTTCCGTCGGCGCCGTGGGATTTCTCTGCATAGGTTTATTTCATTGGTTCCGTTGCTATGCCTCTGGTTTGATGTGTGTTCTCGTCGCGTTTGTGTTAACGCTGTCAATCCACCTTCGTTTGCTGTGTGGAAAAGGGTTTGAATTGAAACGATAATGGTCTGGTTGGTCTTTCTTGTGATTTGGTTGCAGACTTATCAATCTGTCCGTTTAACTTTACCGTCCATGTTACAGGCTGGAACCTCCGGATTTGCTCCAATAATCTTCCCCAACTTGGCTCGTCTTCTCGCCAAGGTAAGTCGAGGTTCTATGCTTTACTCTGTCATTCGTCTTCACCAGTTACTGATGTATGCTGCTCTTGGTGAGCAGGTGTTTCTTTCGTCCAAATTCGCCTTCCCGTTCACTGTCTCTCTTTTATACTCAGGTAAATGCTTCAGGGTTCATTCCCTGTTCTCTGGTTTGAAATTTCGTTTTTTGTTTTGTCACTGAACTGACATTCTCCAGGTTTTAACTCCTATTTGCTTACTCCATTTGCAGGTCAACTAACCTTGAGATCTTCCGTGGGTTCGACCGGTCGGAAGGAAGACAACCCAACCAAGGAACGGGTAGGGTCGTTCTGCTCTGTGACTGGTTAACTTGGAATTTATCTGTGTCTTTTCTGGTTCCCGCTCATTCTGCGTTCTTGGTCTTTGAGGGTTGTTTTGATAAACCCTCCCTTGGAAAACTGTGCCAATAGCTATAGGGTTTCTATCTGTCTCAATTTATAAGTTTTCACAGTCGCATTTGAGCACTGTACGTTCATTTATGTAAACCCTACTTTGCGTTTATCGTTACAAAACAAATGGGTTTCTGCAAAATGTATATTGAACTATTCCTGAATATTACTATGACTGCTTTTACTCAGTTAATTTGAAAGGACTCTTAATGCATTACCTAGTTTCTTTCTGGTGTATTACCGATAGGTAACTGGTTGCTTTCCAAATATTTTTGCTGGAAAAAGAATTGGTTATTGTTTGTTATGACTCTTCATTCCTCGCCTGTGTGATAATTCCTTTCGTACGCTGTCGGATAGCTGCTCTTTGTGCTGTCACTTTCCTGTCTGCAAGGATTTTAACTTCCTATACTTTGTTTACCATACATACTAAAATTGACGTTCTAATGCAGTAGAATAATACATATACATGTGAGATTAGCTGTAGCTGTATATCTGGCAGATGGTTAAATAACTCTGGTTCTTATTATGCTTTTCTTCCTGAAAATTCCGAACCCTACATATGATTTACTTTCTTGTTTAAATACTTGCCAAAAAAGAAACGTGTAGCAGTTTCTTGTCTTCGGTTGAAACTGATAACTGAAATAGTTCTAACTGTCTAATCAGTTTCTCTTTTCTTTAAAAGAAGACCAACGAACTTCTAATTGTCTTTAAAAGAAAACAATCAGACTCCTAGTTAACAAAACAGTCAGACTCCTAATTAACAAAACAGTTATTTAGTCCTAATCCTATTGTTTCTGCCTAATTTCTGAGTAACAATAAATAAAAAGAAATTAAAATACAGGTTCCATAACCTGCCTACCAACACGTGCATAAGTCTTTTTTCTTATCGAGACAGTCAACCATCTTTTCCCTCCTCCGAGCTGGATGCTCCTGCATCAAACAATAATAAAAAGTCAAATAATTGATTTTCTTTTTTATTTACAAATATTTAGAAATTTGCAATAAAATTAAATTTAGGTAGTGGAAGATTGCAGGTTTTGAAAATATTCCAAAAATCTTATAAACAAAAGTAAAGTCAAATTCTAAAATATTTTCAAAATCTATAATATATATTACTAAGAAAACATGTTAAAGACCTCTACTAACATGTAAGGGTATTATTAGAAATTTGAAATGTTGTTTATTTAAGATTAGCATAGATCCATTTAACTAACTTCTATTTAGAATGCAAAATTCTAAAAATCTAAAGAAATTTAATCATTTTTAGGGCTTTATAAATCCGTAATTAAGATCGATTTATAATGGTTTTCCCTTTTCTCTCTATATAGACCATATGTAATTTTCCATTGAGTAAATTATATTTTTGAATAATTTATTATTAATAATATTTTATATTAATAATTGAATGAGCTACATATTTTCTTCTTATTAAAAACTAACAAATTTATTTTATATTTAATTACTTTTTCCTTTTAAGCATAAATTATTTTAATAAAATGAACATTAACACATACACTCATATATACACACTTTATATACATTAACACATACACTCAGAGAATACACACACTTTATATATATATATATATATATATATATATATATATATATATATATATATTAAATTTTAAATAATCATTTATGTTTTTATTATATTGGAGAATATATTTTTATTTAAAGTATATTTTTTAAAGTGACACGCTTACTCCAAATTGAGCAAGGACAAAACTACACATCTCATGATAATTATTAGAATTTTGAAATGTTATTTGTTTAAGATGATGAGATTAGTGAATGACACCTGCATTTTGGCGAAGAGTACTCCAATGTCCTCCACTGTTTTCTTCGATATACATCTTTAAAAACCTATCTTTGGCTTCCAGGACCGTCGAAGAGAAGCACTCCATATAATGGTTTTAATAAACGCTGAGTTCACCTCATAAGTGGTAACAATTTTTAAGCTCGAGTATCGATATAAAAACAACTGTGTCAGTTTTGCAGAAAATTTCCATAAACACCCAGGGAATAAGGGATTTTATAGGTCAAATGAAAAATACATAAGACTGATGTTTCTTGCACATAACAGTATTTGTTAATAGGTTGGGAATAGAAGTTCGGAGTAAGGATTATTGTAACAGGCTTGGTCAAAAATCCATGTAATAAAATTTAATAAAGAAAAAATAAGACCATGGTCATGGACATGTATTCTAAGTTGAATGTTGGGAAAAAAATCCTAGTGCAGTTTATTATGGCTAACAAAAGTTGGCAAGGAAATGAAAAAGACTTTGGAAAGACAAAATGACATTTTTGACAATTTATTTATGAAAATAAAGGAACTTAGGAGAAAAAGAAGGTGAAAGGTCACATGTTGCATGTGAGGATGAAAATAAAAGAAAATCATAGAAAATGAAGAAAATAGAGGCCTCATTGATAAAAAGGATTCTAAGGATTAGTTGGTACCTTTTGTCAGTTCAGTTTTGGAGCTCTTTCTATATTCTCTCTCTCTCACACTCTTGGACATTTAGAGTTTTCTTATAGCATTTTAGCATTCGATCAAGGAAAGAAAAGGAAGGACCAAGAAGAGGAAGGGAAGAAAAGATCAAACAAAGAAGAGAAACATCAAGAAACTACAACAAGATTATTTGCAGGTATCGATTTTCATGTGTGATTTCCTTGCTAGAATTGGCATGCATAGTACATGCATATGTGGTTTTGGTTCTCTTGCTGTCATTTGCATGGGTTTTGCAAGGTGTGATAGTGTTCTTCAATGTTTCCCTTCCATTTATATATATCTAATGTGTGATGGGGTTCTCATGTTTCGTTGAGTTGTATTTCCTGATGGACTTGAAGTTGAGTGGGGTGGTCTTAGGATTATTCACAAGGCCTAGGAATCCTGGGAGTGGATACATGGAAAATCCTAGATGTGAACACCTTGATTGAGACTAGGAATCCTTGACCTATGAATGATAGGATACACAGTAAATATTAGTGGTGAATACCCTTGATTTGGCCTAGGAATCCCTTGATCGGTAATGGTGGGATACACACCAAAGCCCAGAGGGTGGAGACCTCGTAGGCCTAGGAATCCCTTGATAGGTAATGGCAGGATACATGGTAAATACGAGAGGTTGAGACATACAAATTCCTCATGGTTTAGGTGGAGGGATCTGAAGGCATCCATGCTTGTTTAGGGTTTAGTGATTTGGTGCGGAATGTGGTAAAGCCCAGTGATGAGGGTTGAGGTGGTTTGGCCTCAGGTTGCCATGGTTGGTTTTGTTGTGAGTCCCACATTCATGCTTGAAATATGGCATGAGGGTGATTGGCTGAAAGAAATATTTGGTTCAACCAATCTATGGTTGGGTGGTTCGTGGAAGTCCCAAACCTAGTTGGATTTTTCATTAATTAATAAGAGCTTATTATCCTTGGTATTTCATGTGTAAATGTATTGGTTTATATGTTGATCCAGATTTATTTAGGAACACAATAAAATATAGAAATACACATAAACAAAAAGATGCAGCTAAAATAAGACTTCATTTCATTAATATCACATAACTAAAATATGCTTATAGACAGAATGGAAATAAACTAACTAGGGTGTTGGTATCTTATCTCTGAGAAGAGATGTGGTGGTTACATGCCTATGAAATATATTACAATGAGGCTCAAAGGCCTATTTATTATTCATAAACAATAGAAAACCCTAAACATACAAAAACACCAAACTATGGGCCCTGTTGGGGTAAATTGGTACATTAATTTTCCAGGGTCATAACTTTGGCATATGCTCTCTGTTTGACGCACACGATACCTTATTAGAATGATATATTCGAGAACTAAAATTGCTAAAAGTGAATGTCAAGATGAAGAATGTCATTGTCCATTTGTGATTTTTGAAAAAAACTTCGTTTAGGGGTTGAAAACAACTCCAGAAGTTCAGGACCCAAGAAACCACCCAAAATAGTAAATTGTGCTACAATTAAGGAAACCGAAAAATTGATCATTCACCTTGATCATTCCTCTCCCCTTAGGAAGCAATGGTCCCCATTGCATTGAGTTCCTCTATGAGATGAGAAAAATTCTGCTGAACTTGGTCCCTGGTGAGCCACTTGCCCTGGTGAAGGAGTTGGCCTGCTTTGAAAACTCGATATAGTTGGATCCTTCATTGTCGACTGTTATTGATATATGTGTCCATGATCTGACCAATTGTGGCTTGTTCCATGCAGTCTGGGTTTAACTATGTTGGTGTTGGAAAGTAGGGCCGAAGGTGGTCCACATTGAACACTAGGTGCATACCAAGGAATGGTGGAATACTGAGCTCGAAGGCATTTTCCCCTACTGACTTGGTGATGGAGTATGGCCCATATTGAAGCAGGTGAAGCTTGTGGTGGGGTCCAACGAGGTGCTCCTTCTGCAAATGTAGCTACAATTTTTCGCCCACTTGGAAGTTGGGTGGCACCTAATGATGATCATGTTGCTGCATTTACTTAGCATTGGATTTGTCCAATATGTCATGAAACTGTTGGAAGATGTGCTGAATGCACTCAATGAAGATGTGCGCCTTGTCAGCTTTTGACTAGACATGAGCCCAATCGGCCCGTGTAGCTATAAATGACATGGCTAAATCAATGGGACATAGTAGCTGGAATTCCAAGCCCACATGAAAGGGGATGTGACCGGTTGAGATATGGAGAGCCCGATTATAGCTGTGATGTACATAGGGGAGGCTCTCATGCCATGTGCGTGGATGCTTTGAGTTGTACATGCGAAGAATGTATACGATCATCCTGTTGAATACCTCTGTCTGGCCATCAGTTTGGGGATGGAAAGCTATGGACTTGGTGAGCTTGGTGTCCAGCATTGACCAAAGGTTGTACCAAAATGTACTCATGAACTCACTGTCCTGATTTGATATGATAGACTATGGGATCCCAAAGTGTACCCACGCTATTTCAAAGAAGAGTTTAGCAATGGCTTCTGCTGTGATATTCTTCTTTTAAGCCGCCATAATGGTCATCTTCGAGAATCTGTCAACGAATATGAAAACATAGTCGTTTCCATGCTTATAGATGGAAGGCCTGACATGTAATCCATGGAGATGGATTCCCAAGTTCGAGTAGGGGTAGGCAGCGAAGTATAGAGGCCTTGCTTCTTGATGATCAATTTGGCAATGACACAGGTAGTGCATGATATGATGTACTTACCGAAATCCTGTCAAAGGTTTGGCCAATAGAAATACTTCTACAGTGCTGCCATTATTTTCTCGACCCTAAAATTCCCAACGACCGGACTATAGTGTGCTTCCCAAATCATCTTGGCATGCTCTCTTGAAGGAACACAAAGGTGTCCAAGGTGACATAACAGTGCATCCTAAAGGTGAAAATTGGGAACTTTCTTACCCTCTAAAAGCATCATGTATGTGTGGTTGAATTTATGATCGCTCTTTTTTATTTTTGTAAATTTAGCAGTACCTTTCTATTTTCTATTTATAAAAAAAGTAGCAGGTTGCAACAGATCAAAACTTGATGGCCTCAACTTGCCCGAAGGAAACCACGTATGTTGGCCATCTTAGAGAGTTAAATGCCATCCAGTATTGGAAAATTTTCAACATTATAATAACCGTTATGTCCATTCTACTATTCTTAATAAATTCTAACTGTAAACAGTAAATGCTATCCACAAAATACATAAGAATACCAAGGAAATATTTGGTTAGTCATTTGAGGATTCAACAGGTGCCGAGTGTTTAACATTGGAGCCAGGCATATCGACCTGATGCATTGTTTGCAACTGATGCTCAATTATTCCAAGACGAGATGTAGCATGATGCTGTGAAACGTGGATCTCTTGAATCTATTTTTTAATTTCTCGCATAACATAAACCACTTGGGGATCTCCTCCCATTTCCTGTAAGCTCATAACGGCCTTGGCCAACACGCATTTGAGCGTCCAATAAGTGTGAATGGACTAATGAAAAAGGGACAGTCTCCCTCTTGTATTGCCAAGGCCCTTAATGAAGCCCATGGCTTCCTCCTATATGTCTATCTCCTCTTCTTTGTTGTTGCAGTCTCTCTCCCAGCTCTGAATAAGATTACGAACCTGTGGAGGATTACCTGTAGAATAAACATCGAAGGGGTTTTCCATAACCTCCTTTTTTGATTTTCTACCTTGGTTGCAAGACCCTGCAGTGAGCTTTAAAAATTTCTGTTTCCCTTTATCCTTTACTTGGTGCTTGGCAGGGTGTCCTTTTACCATGTTTTTATTCCAAAGTACAAACACCCGAATGTTCTGTTGCAATTCCTTGGACAGTGACTGGGCAACACCTGTTTTTAATTTAAAGAGGTCTGTATATGGTAAGAAAAAGTACGGTAAATAGGTCCCACATGGTAAAGCATAGTGGTGAATACCCTTGATTGGGCCTAGGAATCCCTTGACCGGTAATGACAAGATACAAGTTAAATACAAGAGGTTGAGATTGACAAATTCTTGATGGTTTGGTTGGAGGGATACAAAGGTATCCATTCTTCTTTAGGGCCTAGTGATCCGATGGGGATTGCGGTAAATCCCAATTCTATTGATGAGGGTTGAGGTGTGTTTTTCCCAAGAAAGCCTTGGTTTGTTTTGTTGTGAGTCTCACATTCATGCTTGGAATATGGCATGGGGGTGATTCACTGAAAGAAATATTTGGTTCAATAAATCTATGGTTGGGTGGTTCATGGAAGTCTTAAACCTGGTTAGCTTTTGCATTCATTAATAAGATATTATTATCCTTGGTATTTCATGTGTAAATGTATTAGTTCATATGTGAATTTTATTGCTGTTATATCCTTGTATCCGTTGGTTATATGATGGTTATAAGTATGTTTTATGAAAAATTTGATATATGGTTCTCATCATGTTTTGATTTGCAAATGAATATACAATGAATCCATGATCTAATATATGATAATGCAACTATTGTGATAAGGAAACAATGCTTGTTTAAGAATATGAGATAAGTATGAGACCTCTATGCTCAGATATGTTGTTAAGACCAGTAGATTGTATATTTGTGACATGCTTGACGAAATGTCTGTCATGGCTAGTAGGGGTCAGATAAAGTACTTGCATTAGTGATTGCATAAGTATATTTGTTTAATTTTTATTATTCATTTATGGAAGTTTCATGGAGTTCTGGGCAATAGCCTTAGACCTATCCTTGAAAAAGTGTCTCAAAATACAAGGTCACTCGCACAAAAATACATGGAAAAGTCCATAGTTGTTGGCATGCCATATACTATGTTTACAACTACAACTTATGTTATTTTAACAAGAAATTTAAACAAACTATTTGAAAATCTATGTTAAGTAATTTATGTGGATATCAATTTCATATATATTTACATATAGACAAAAATTGTTATAATAAAATATTTTAATGTTGTGTATACAAAAATATTCAATGTGGGTTGTCAATAAAATATTTTAATACAAACTAATATTCACATATATTTAAAAATATATTAATAATAAAAACCATTTTAATTTGCTTGATAAAATGTTTAGATATGCAAAATATCAATTATGTAAAATATTTTAATGTTACTTATCATTTTAAATTTTTTATGTATATATCATGCAAAAATAAGTTTTTATGATTAAAAAGTTTATTTAGTCTTATATATATTCTATTTAACATTCACAAATACAATTTAATCAATAAAAAATAACATACTATATTTTACACTCTAAAAAAATTTAAACTCTAAATTCATAATTCATATTAAATCAGTGAAATAAACTCCATTTTCTTTTACACGTGTTGATAAAACAAGACAAACTAGTCAGTTAATTATTCAAGTCAATAATACTTTCATTCCCTCACAAAAATATTGAATAGAATTCTTTTATTTCAGCGATGCACCTGGTTCAAATCACCATCATGTAAACAAGGTATCACGATAAACCATCTCTTCCAAGCCATTATATATTCAACAACTTTTATCATTATACGCCGCCTTTGCTGAGTACTCTGTGCTACTATTTTCTATACAGTCCAAAAGTATGGGTGCAAACAGCTCAGACAAGCTGGGCATGACATTAATTGCACCAATTAGCTTTCTTCTGGGCACACAAGGGGTAATTCTTTCTACATATACCAACAAGCCATCGTGTCATTACCAAAATGTCAACTCACATTTGATAATATATTCAGTAGGTACGCTGTCATCTTTCTCAACCTGGTTCTTCTATCGTTGTCTTTGTTACATTCAGAGTTGAAATCTACCGAAGCGTTGTTATCCACACTTAGGTAATTTGTGGGTTTACTCTGGTTTCAAATTATTAGTCATTTTTATCTCAATTGTAAAAGAAGCAGGTTTATTCTGGTTTCAAATTATTTGTCATTCTAATCTTAATTGTAGAAGAAGAAGAAATTGATTTTAACTGTGAAGTTAAATATAATGTATAGGACAGATTGCTCTTTTATCTAGCTCTTGTAGATTTTAGACTATTTTGAAAATTAAATGGACTTGAGATTCATAATAGTTTGAAAATTAGATAAACAATAATAAGAAGTCAAATTTTTCTTATTATTCTTATTATTATTTTTTAATAATTTACAAATATTTATAAATTTGCAATAAAATTAAATTAAGGTAAAGGAAAATTGCAAGTTTTGAAAATATTTCAAAAGTCATGTAAAACAAAAGTAAAGTCGAATTCTAAAATATTCTCAAAATCTACAATATATATTACTAAGAAAACATGCTCTACTAACATGGAAGAGTATTACTAGAAATTTGAAATGTTGTTTGTTTAAGACCAATATAAATCCATCTTAACCAACTTCTTTTTAGAATGCAAAACTTGAAAAATGATTTACAGGTACCGTTTCTCTATATAGACTATATCTGATTTTTCATTGATTAAATTATATTTTTGAATAATTTATTATTATTAATATTTTATATTAAAAATTGAATGAGTTACACATTTTCCTTTTATTAAGAACTAACCAATTATTTTACATTTAATCACTTTTTCCTTTTTAAGCATTATTTTACATTTAATTACTTTTTCCTTTTACGCATTGAAATATTTTACTAAGATAAACATTAACACATACACTCATACACACACACACACTATATATATATATTAAAACTATTTATTTAAATTCTATATTAAAATATTTATGAGAGAGAGATTTTTTTTTTTCCTTTTTCTTTTATATTTAAATTATTTTTTTATAAATTTATATTATTTAAGATAGATATCTAAATATTTTATTTATTACTAGAAGAGTGAAATTGAAATATCAATAAACCAAGTAAGCAAAATGAGAATGCTATTATTAATGTTTTATAATGTTTTTAATTAAAACTGACCAAATATATATAATCATTTATGTTTTTATTATAAGAACAATGTTTTTTCATTTGAAGTAATTTTGTTAAAGACACACTCATCAATTCCAAATTGAGCAAGGACAAAGTTACATCTCCCTCATACTCTATGCCTCTTAGACTCAATGATAACTAATAGAAATTAGAAATGTTGCTTGTTTAAGATGATGCGATTAGTAAAGAGTACTCCAATGTCCTCCATTGTTTTCTTCGATATAGTCTTTAAAAACCTATCTTTGGCTACCAGGACCGTCGAAGTGCTCCATCTGATGGTGTTAATAAACCCCGAGTTCACCTCATTAGTGGTAACAATTTTTAAGCTCGAGTATCTATAGAAAAACCAACTATGCCAATTTTTCAGAAAATGTGCATAAACACCCAGGGAATAAGTAGTCAAATGAAAAATACATAAGATCAATGGTTCTTGCACATATTGGTATTTGATAATAGGTTGGGAATAATATTTCAAAGTAAGGTTTGTTGTAACATGTATCGTCAAAATCCATGTAATAAAAATTAATAAAGCAAAAATAAGACCATGGTCATGGGACACATATCCCAAGCTAAATGTTGGGAAACACATCTTGGTGTGGGTGTTCATTTGGTTTACTATGGCTAACTGAAGTTGGCAAGACAAGGCTTTTGAAAGGAAAAATGTCATTTTTGGTAATTTATTTATGAAAATAAGGGAAAGTAGGAGAAAAGGAAGGTGAAAGGTCACAGGTTGCATGTGAGGAGGAAAATGAAAGAAAATAATGGAAAATGAAGAAAATAGAGACATCATTGATAAAGAGGCTTCTCAGGATCAATCGATACCTTTTCTTAATTTAGTTTTGGAGCTCTCTCACACTCTTTTACACTTAGGGTTTTCGTGGAGCATTCTAGCATTTGATCAAGGAAATAAAAGAAGGGACCAAGAAGGAAAAGGGAAGAAAAGATCAAGCAAGACAGAGAAACATCAAGCAAATACAACATGATTATTTGTAGGAATTGATTTTCATGTGTTATTTCCTTGCTAGATTTGGCATGAATGGTACATGCATGTGTGGTTTTGGTTCTTTTGCTGTCATTGGAATGGGTTTTGCGAGGTGTGACAATGTTCTTCAACCTTGCCTTGCCATTTCCAGATATCCATGGTGTGATGGGGTTCTCATGTTTGGTTGAGGTATATTTCCAGATGGACTTGAAGCTAAGTGGGGTGGTATTAGGATTATTCACGCAGCCTAGGAATCCCGAGAGGGGATACACGATAAAGCCTGGATGTGAACACTTCGATTGAGCTGAGGAATCCTCGACCAGTGAATGGTGGGATATATGGCAAAGCTTAGTGGTGAATACCCTTGATTGGGCCTAGGAATCCCTTGAATGGTAATGGTGGAATACATGGTAAAGCCTAGAGGGTGGATACCTCGTATGCCTAGGAATCCCTTGATTGGTAATGGTGGGATACATGGTAAAGCCGAGAGGTTGAGATAGAAAAATTCCTCATGGTTTAGGTGGAGAGATCCAAAGGCATCCATGCTTGTTGAAGACCTAGTGATCCACTGGGTATTGTGATAAAGCCCAGTTCTATTGATGAGGGTTGAGGTGGTTTGGCCTCAGGAAGCCATGGTTGGTTTTTTTGTGAGTCCCACATTCAGGTTTGAAATATGGCATGGGGTTGATTGGCTGAAAGAAATATTTGGTTCAACTAATTTATGGTTGGGTGGTTTGTGGAAGTCCCAAATCTAGCTGGATTTTGCATTCATTAATAAGAGTTTATTCTCCTTGGTATTTCATGTGTAAATGCATTGGTTTATATGTATATTTTATGGATGTTATATCCTTGTATTTATGTTGGTTATATGCTGGTTATGAGTATGTTTTATGATAGAATTGATGTATGGTTCTCATCATGTTTTTATTTGAAAATGAATATACAATGAATATATGACATAATAGATGATAGTGCAGCTATTTTGATAAGGAAACAATGCTTCTTTACGAATGTCAGATAAGTATGAGACCCATATGCTCAAATATGTTGTTATGACCTGTAGATTGCATATTTGTGACATGTTTGAAAAAATATATGTCATGGCTTGTAGGGGTCAGATCAAATACTTTCACTAGTGATTGCATTAGTATCTTTGTTTCATTTTTATTATTCATTTATGGAATTTTAATGGAGTTATGAGCAGTGGCCTGAGACCTAGCCCTGAAAAAGTGGCTCAAAATATGGGGTCACTAGCACAAAACTACTTAGAAAATTCCATAGTGACTCGCATGCCTTGCTATGGGAGTAATTGGAAGGCATCAGTCACATGCATAACTTGTCATAAGAGCGGCTGAGGGTCTAGATCAACAAAAAGACAAGTTACCTCATAGGTTGGTCACCTGGAGGGGTTGGTTAGATCCTGAAGGTTCTGTAGCAAGTGTGAAAGGTCATCTTGGTTTGGTTTTGTCGATTCCATTTCCTTAACTATACATGGGGAGTTGAATCACATCATAGTAGCCTCTCGTCACATTTTTACTTCAGAGTATTTATTAACTTGGGTAAATGTGGGAGGAGGGTGTTACAGAGTGGTATCAGAGCATGGTTCACCTCTTGGACTAGATTGGTGGTGTGTTGGTCATGCATACATGTTGGTTTCATATGTGTCCTTATTCTTGGGGTTTATGTGCTTGTTGTGTCTGCATGGTGGTGGTCATTTTTGTAGTGGTGTTTCCATGTTGAGGTTGATGAGGTTTTTGTTGGTATGTGTTTGTCATGAATGCATAGGCATTTGTTATCCATGTTAGTGTCTATATGTTGTTATGCATGATTGTCATGGCTATAATTATGCATGCATGATAAGTAAGACATACATTGTGATAGTCATTGTATGCATTTTAGGTCATCACGATGTTGTTGGCATGTTATGTTGTTGATATGTTGGTTGAGATAAAGTAGAGATGAAGATCATCAAAGCGAAGTTGCAACGCTGGACCTCGGGGTAAGAGAAAATATTCATACATGCATGTATGTTAGGCATGCATGTATGTTGGTTAATGGTTGTTATAAGCATTAGGGTTATGTACATGTCAGTTAGTCTGTGGTTTTGTGATTACATGTATGATAGATGCTAGTCGTTTAGTGTGGTCATATGTACATGCGTTAAATAGTAATGTATGGTAGTTAACTTGTTGTTATATGCATTGCGTCCATAACATGATGACTACGATTATGTCATTTGAGATCTTGATGTTATATGTTTCATGCTAATTTTGATTTGCCTATGCATATGGTTACAATTATGACATTCATGTATGAGTCGACCTATTTGTGATATTGTGTTGTACTAATCTAGATTGTTATGCATGAATGAAATTTTTTTATGAGTTTATGATGTGAACATGTTAGATAACTAAAATTATGGATATCATGGCCTTATTTATGTTTGGGTTGATATGTTGTGAAGTTATATCATGCTAATATAGATTGATTGTGCAGACAAGATAACCTCCCCTGAGATACATCAAGGTATGAGTTTACTTATGTTGTCTACTTGGTGCTTGAATGTTTGATTATGTTGTCTATTTGGTGTTTGAGTGTTTGGTGTTTATTATGTCATCTATACATTGTTTGAATGTTTTATTAATTGCATAATATGATTTTGTATATATAATATTGCATGAAGGAATGATCTTGTTTTGAGATGGTTGTACTAACACATATGTGTTGAGAAAAATTGATATGTAATTGAGTGTAATTTGGTGCTAGTTGTAGTATTATGGCTAGTAATCGTGAGTTGATTATGATATGTTTGTTAGTATTGGTAAAGGTTGATTTCAAAGTAATAGATAGGATGCCTTTACCTTTGGAATATGTGGCTAACATGTGTGAACAATTGCGGGAAACATGCTTGGAATTACTATGAAAGGGTAACAATTGATTTGCTTATATATACTTAACCACTGGGTGATGTGATAGCACATAGTAAGACTCAATTGCATCAAAGTAAAAGTTAAAAGAAAGGAATTGGGTGAGAATTCCTTTGGATATGTTTGGAAACCACAATTCCAACCAAATGAATGCTTTTCATACATGAAGTATTCTTAACCTTTATTTTGTCTAACATTATGTGGATATGTGCTATATTCTTGAACATTTATTTAATAGGTATAATGATTGGTTTCCAGTTATAGATGGATTCGTCAAGGAATTGGAGTCCCTTGAGAGATGGCATGGAAATGTTAAGTTACAAGTCAACATGCTTGGCACAAAAAGGTAAGGTAACATGATATGTTGTTATAATTATTTATGCAATGAAAATTATGTGTGTTATGACAATATGATGCAGGGGATTGCAGGACAAAAGGGACTGCCATGAAATATTGAAGAAGGCCCAGGTTGAACTTTCCCTTGGAAGCACTGGAAACCACGGGGATTGAGTCGTGGCATTTTTTGGGAGTTTTGCGACTTTAGTATTTTGATTGCCTCTGGTGCAAGGCCTTTCCACTTTGTTTGTGGGGTTGTATTGATTTTGGTTTTCACGGTTTTCTCTTGTTTGTTTCTTGATATTTCCTTTTATGTTTTGAGAGTCTTGGGATTTTCTTGGGGGAAGAGGAAAATTAATGGAGTTTAGGAAGAGATGAACGAAACCCAACAAGAAATGTAAGAATCAGATGAATCTTAGTGCATGAGTAAAGGGAAGCTAAAGACAATAGAATGACAACTAGTTGGATTGATTGTGTTCATTAGGATAAATGGACGATGACAAGAAAATTGCAAGGAAAGGTAAAGTGAATGGATCTGAGGCATCATATACCTTGGCTAAGTTTGGAATTTTTGTTCTCAATATTGTGCATGGATAAAGGGATTTCTCCTAACCTATACCTTATGGTATCTGGTAATTATGTTGTGATCATGATTATGATGATGTCTATATATGTATGTACATATGTTTTTGTCTGAAATGGTTGTGAGGGATGATGATTGTTTTATGTTGATGTTTATATGTATCTATGCATGTATGCATGTCGTTTTTTAAGAGGATCATGATTGATTTATGCTTATATAAATCATTGTTTGACAGGGTTGTTTGAGATCATTCTTGTGGAGGAATGATTGCTTATGCAAGTGAATGGCATAAAGAGGTTCCTGGCTATGATAAATCAAGTGGGAAGAGTAGTCCTGGCAGATCTATAATGTAAATATGATGTGGATATTAATTGATATTATATGCTTGTACTATGCCTATGTTTATGTTTTGGACATGTACTGCTGAGGGATACATCAAAAAAATGAAAACAATGCGATCTACGACATGCTGTAACTTGCATGAATAAGTGGAAAGACATTATAAGAAAGGTTGCTTGGTAGAGTCAATGTGTGGTCTATGGATGTGTAGTAATATTGTTGTATATATGTTGTACATGTTGCACTTGTGATGTTTTGTGCATGCGGTGTTGTGTATACAAGGTGTTGTGTACATGTTGATTATGCAATACTATGTATATAGGGTGTTGTGTACATGTTGTTTATGTAGTGCTGTGTACAGATGGTGTATTGCGCATGTTGGATATGTGGTACTATGTATATATGGTGTTGTGCGCATGTTGGATATGCAGTTTTGTGTACAAATGGTGTCGTGCGCATGTTGGATATGAAATGATGTGTACATATGGTGTTGTGCACATGTTGGACATGTGGTGCTGTGTACATATGGTGCTCTGTGCATGTTGTATATGCGGTGACGTGTACATATGGCATAGTTTTCATGTTGGACATATGGTGCTATGTACATTTGGTGTTGTGTGTATGATTGTACATGTGGTGCTGTGTGCATGAGGTGCTGTGTACATGTCGTGCATGTGGTGCTGTGTACATGTGGTGTTGTGTACATGTTGTGTAGGTGGTGTTGTGTACATGCTTTGTATTTGGTCATGTGTACATGTAGTGCTATGTACATGTTGTGCAGGTGGTGTTTTATACATGTTGTACATGTGGTACTGTTGTATGTGTGGTATTTTGTGCATGTCGTACATGCTGTGTTGTGCACATGTGGTATTGTGTGCATGTTATACATGTTGTTTCGTGTATGTGTATTACTATGTATGTCCATTGTGTAATCTTGGTATTGTGACATGTGTATTCATTGTGTTGTACTCTATGTACGTATATGTATTGTGTTGTACACCAGGTGTGGGTGTATGTGTTTTATGTTAGGTGTAGGTGTATGTATTGTATGGTGTTGTATTCCATGTGTGGTTGTATGTGTGCAATGCACACTATGTGTTTGTGTACATGGTTGAAGAAAAGAGAAGCACTATGTATTTTTCAGGTGTGGCAACTGATCTGATGTGCATACGGAAAGGACAAAGGATAATGGTAGAAGCTAAGGATCGATTAAATGATAAGTATCAATATTTTATTTTAGTTTTATTATGCATATGATCTATTATTCTGGTTTATGATGGTTACATGTGATCTATGATTTTGATTATGATGGTTTCCTTTTAGCTAACCAGATGTGATATGATTAGACATGATGATTTGATCAAACATCTAGTTTGACTTGTTGTGATAGGAAGTAAACAAAAATGAATGTGTACCTTATTGATTAGCTAACGATGAGATATGATGTGAATTTATTTCAATTTATTTTGAATCTAATGGAAGTTATGTGCTTGGTATAGGAAAGCATGGAAATGCCTAGTTTGGGTGGTTGAAAATGACTGCAAGAATTAACAGTAGTAAAAAAATGAATTGGAACATGCAACCATATGCTGGTGAAGCACTTCTGGAGGAGGGCCATTGTGGGACACTAGTACCCAATATTTTCCATTGTTTTCCATGAGCATTCTATGACCGCTATGATGGTTTTGAGACATGTAGATTCCTTGATTGTTTTACCTTCTAATGCAAGTAAGACTTGCCAAGGAATGGATCACATGAGAAAGGGGATGTTGGGGAACTTTGAAGGTGAGTGACTGCATGGAAGTGGGTGACCATATTTCCTGAGGGATTGTGTAGCAGAGAAGGGAAGGTTGAGGATGGATTTCCCTCATCTTGCAAAAATATCATATATGTCGCTAAGGTAAAAAAACTCCAAATCATACTGGGATAGCCAAAACAAGATACCCATCACTTAAAAAAACTCCAAATCAAGAAGATTTGTGTGCCTAATGCATTACCAAGTCTAATGATATTACCACTAGTCTCTAAGGCATGAGAGAGTGAGCTTGGGAGAGGAACTAACACATTGCTCATGTGTTGGGAGAGGAAATAACACATTGCTTCCAAAGGCCAAATCAAAATTTAAATTGGAAATTAAAATAATGTGCAAAGATGATTATTTTTAAGATTAGATAGACTACCTTCATATGCTATGGTTAATTTTTTTTTGAGCCGAGAGGCTCATTGATTATTTTTAAGATTAGATAGACTACCTCCATATGTTATAGTTAAAAATGTATTGAGCGGATAGGTTCATTCAACAACCCAACGGTTCATTCTACAACCCAGTATGAGGGTATGTGTAGAGAGGCTCATTGATTATTTTAAAGATTAGATATACTATGTAACATACACCGATTAATTCACATGGAAATGCAAGGAATTAAAAAAAAAATTATACAAGTTACCCATGGGTAACTATTCAAATCACTATTAAATATTCCTTACACATCATTGGTTATAATTTTCACCAGTTCATAGTGTAACCTTAGTTTGAGAATGGTAAATTGATTAACCATTAAGCACCTATATTGTAGCACATTAACATAAAACTGCATGATGTAACCTTGCATTCATTTCATCATTCTTGTAGTCATCACATACTTGACATTATGAACATCACAACAAGAACAGAATCAACATCATCAACTTGACACAATAATCAATCACTTCATTAAACACCAATATACCCTGGAAACCCCGTAGGGTGAAAACCAACAAACATTTAATTTTATTATTAAACGCTCGTGAAGGTGTTCAAGCCTCACTCAATGGCTTATAAGGGAGACCATCCCTTAACCTTCATTTATAAATCTTACAAGGAAATATTAAAATATCTAGCTTAAAGAAATTACAACAAATATGATAGCATTTACCCACTAATCTTCATATCTTCATATCTTGGTGGCATGGATGTACCTACAACGTACCAATGCATAATGGACCATCTTGCATCTCGCACTCATCTACATGAACCATCGCACCCATCTGCATGAACCATTACTCATTTACCTGCCACCATGTTAAGCATAATATTTCCTTTTCATAAGTCACCATTGCTTCTTGCTTTGATGTCATAAAAAAGCTTTTATAGCATGATTAGTTAAAGCCTTAATTAATAAATAATCAATCTTTAAGTGATCCTTTAACACTTATTCATGTAAATACATGAAATGTGAATACAATATCAGAACATGTTTTCTTCTAACATCTCTACCTTAGTGTAAGCAAGTAATTATCAATTCACTTCAAAATAATCCCCACATTATTATGACACTTCTCGCACATGCTCACATTCGTACATGACAATTCACTACATTTTTCCAAGAATTCCTCTAATGGAAAATGACACAATGTGCATCCGAGTTACTTAAACTTTAACAAAAGAGCCAACCTTTTAGCTATTGCTTTTGGAGCAAGCAAATATAATAAAGCTAACATGTTGAATGTTGTTCCTATGCATGCAATGCATATGGTTTCCAAAAGAGTCTTCTCAAAGAAATTCTTAACACAAGAGAGCATGTAAACACATGTTTCCTTTTCTGAAAAACTAATGCAATTAAGCATACAAATACATGTCTTCTTTTTCAAATATTACACTAACAACCTTTTCCAATGTAGTCTAACACAACATGCTAACTTTTCCCACATACGTATATGTATATTCTTTCCAACGAAAGGTAATACAAATATTGCATGCATATGTAGAAACTAACATAATAGTTATGATAATATAAAGTACTCACATATAATTTTTCCTAAGAAACATTATAACTCACTATTTCTTCTATCCATGCAAAGAACATAACTCTATAACAAAATGACTATTATTTATGCAAGCAAGAGCTTATCACAATAGTTCTTATTAATGTACGTAACACAAATTCCGTTCTTGGAATTACACATCATTAACTATTCTTTTCATGTAAAGATAAACATAATTATTTCTCAAAAAGAAGTTAATATAACTTAGTTTCTTTATGTAGTTCTGCATGCTTCCCTTTCTCGAAATTATGATAGATAACCATATTTTATGCATAAAACTAGGAAACCATAACAAGGTTAACTTAACCTTTTATACATCAAAGTCAAGAACTAGCCATGCAATCTTTTCAAGAGGTTACCCTTTCTTGAAAAGTACCATAACTAGTAATTGCACCACATGTTGCAAAAGAAATTCCGTAAGGAAATAGCATAGGAAAGAGTATCCTAGAAGAAATAAGTTGTTGCAGAGAAAGAGCCATTATGAAGGAATGAAATGCATTTTTTGCTTCCATGGAGGCAGGTCGTGGACGTTTCAAAGATATTAATGATAAGAGTTATCAATGAGAAAATTTTGTTATATATAAACCAACATAATATAGATAGAAATAGGCAATTGTGGGTGAAAACATATATATAAACCAAAATAATATGTTCACATATATAAAATTTTTGTTATAGATATTGAAATAGGAAATTGGGGGTGAAAATAGTT
This sequence comes from Pinus albicaulis, assembly GCA_034641835.2. Lineage (NCBI taxonomy): Eukaryota > Viridiplantae > Streptophyta > Pinopsida > Pinales > Pinaceae > Pinus > Pinus albicaulis. Next base: position 1,116,244,694 of record CM076584.1, read on the forward strand.
TGGTGATTAATAATCCTCTAAAACAAGCATGAAATGAACATGTAACTCAAATAAGATATTTTAAATACATTCAAGTACAATCTATCTAGTATATATGTAAATAAAGAGAATTTTTATTAACAGAAATAGAGTTTACTCCAAGTTCATTTACATATTCGAATAAATTTTATATTGTATATAAATAACAATAGACATTTTTGGAAGGAGATATTGTTCTTTATGTTATGGTTTATTTTCTTAACTCCAAACTTGGTTTATTCTTTCTCTATATACATAAGAAACAAAAGATACAAAGTAATTTCACAATTTTAAATTATAGTTTTATATTTTATAATTACAAATCTAGTTTCTTATTAAACTATTTTACACACATCTATTTATTCAAATTAATTATATTGTGAATATGTTTTCTCCTATTATTTGATTAAAAAATTATTGTACTCCCTACTAATTAAAAAAACTATATTAATAAAGAATTGAATGCCAAAGAATTGATTTTTTTATGTATAAATTATTTGTTTTATATGTAGTTGAATTTCCATTACCTATTATCTTCAAACCCCATGGGGAGGTATTGAACATGGGAGCCAACTTTAGGTAAATAAACATTCACATTGTCAACTTCGAAAAAAAAAAATATAATCCTAAAATTCTCTTACCTAATCATATTTTTAAATATATAATTGAGTTTCATTTATTAAAAACAAAGGCAATATTAAGAACCTCCTAGAGTTATAAAAGATAATTGACATGAAAAATAAAAAATATCCTCATGACAACATACAAATGTTAATCTTAATTGAATCATTGAAAAACTAAAAAGGGATAATATAAAGTATCACAATTTTCTTATCAGACCTAAATGCTCCTATATGAAACAATGATTGCTTTCATCAGTTCCAGAGCAGTAAAAACAAGTTTATTGAGAAAGCAATGAGAGGGATTTTTTTTGATAGAAGAAATTTGATATTCATTAACAAAAAAAAATCAGATAGATTATGTATGTAGTTACAAACTGTTATGTAGGTACAAACTATTACAACTAAGTAATTGAAAGTAAATTTAGTGTTATTTAAGAAATGAGAATTATGTACATTAATCATTATTGATCAAGATAAATAATTTCCTGTGAAATAATTTAATTCCACATGAATACCATGGGTCAATACCATGGGTTGTTTTATCCACGTAAAATCAATCTAACTTATTAAAAAGAAAAAAAAACTAACATTACTAAAAAAAATATAAAACTATTTATTTGTTGATTTAATGGGCTAAAACATTTCAATCATCTAGCATATCTAGCATTTGATCCAATGGCTCAAACATGGACACATTTCCAGCTAGGGAAGTTGTTTTCAAATAAGGTCAATACTATGGGCTGTTTTTATAGTTTATTATTATTTTTGTTTTTTTATTTAATTTACTTTTATTTTTATTTTTTTTGTGTAATTTGACATAGTCAACATGTTAAACATGACATTACAACATTTCTATTATACACCTAAAATCAATCTAACTTATTATATATTAAAAAAAACTAACATTATAAAAAAATAAATATAAAATTATCTACTTGTGGATCTAATGGCCTAAAACATTTCAATCATTTAACATTTGATCCAATGGCTCACACATGGACACATTGGCAGCTAGGGAAGTTGTTTTCAAAATAAGGGTAACTAGCAATTGCACCATATGTTGCAAAGGAAACGCTGTAAAGCAGTAACATAGGAAATAGTAAAATAGAGGAAAAAACCATAATGCCAGACAATTCTGGAAGTTTTCTGGGTTATTTCCAGGGCCTGAAAACGGAAATATTTTCTGTTGTTTTAAAGATGACAAAAATTGGAGAAAAGGAAAAATTAAATTGAAATAAAAAATGGAAAAAATCATTAGAATGTTTACCACAAAGCATGGTCACAGTTTTTGTACCACTATGCATGCACCAGAATTTGGGGCATTGTGCCATAGTGTGAAGAAGTCATTTGCAATTACAGACAACTTCACAAATAAGGCTAACCATCTCATTAATCAATTACTCTCCGTATCACGTATTGATTCAAATGTTCACGCATCCTCACAAAACTTCCATGTGAAGCATTATTCTTACCATACTCAATACCAATCAATCACATCTCTAGAAATAAAAATATTTTTGTGCTGAAAATTAACAAAATTCGTTGATCCATTTCTTCATATTAACTACTCTGTCACCAACAATGCCTTAAACAGATTAAATTTTGTTGGGTAAATTGGCATGAGTTCAAAACTTTGTATACTACATATGAAGCCCACAAGCAAAATCCAATGTACCAATGAAAAAGGAAACACGTATAGTCAACAACCATGAACTATTTATTCCTGGAAAATACAACATAAAGTCCTTATTTTCTTAGAGAAATGAAAAATTAACTACATATAGACATGGATATTTAATAGCCTCACTATGAAAAATGCATAGCATAGATAAAAGTATCTGAAATGCTTCAATTCATACAACCCCATCATATAGTTGACTACTGCACTCTGAGCAATCATGCATCCCAAAACCTTCAAACAATTTCCCTTAACAGCCTATACGCCTCATCGAGCAGGCAGCCATATTCCTGCATTTCAGCAAAGAATTTGAAAGGTAACATACACTCTAATTTTTCAATGCTAAATGGCCTTTCTCCAAGTTGAAATCACATTATTATTTTTTTTCTAAAAATAAAATAAATAAAACTAGACATACCTTTCATTGCCTTGGCTCAGCTGGCTTATTTTGGATTTGCCAAAACTCATGGAGATGAAGAATGATCACAAAAAATTGTAAAAGATCATTAAAGATTACAAAACAATAACAAAAATGCAAAATATTGTACTTTTTACTTTTCTGTTAAAAGAAATCACCCAACACACATCACACATTTTTGATAGACATTCCTTACCCTGGTGCAATTTTCATTCTCTTTTGACATACCTTTCCTTTTTCTTCACTGTAATAAAACACACAGGATTCATATTTGTTCTATAGTTGAGTTTCCTGTCATATTAAAAAAACAAGTCTAAGATATGATTTGATAAAGTAGAAGGAGCTTATCAATGGTTTTCTTAACTATTGGAAACACAAACTCAGATGTGGAAGGCAATTTTTTTTTATCATGACCAATTCAAATCAATCATTACTAAAAGAGCTTCAGACTTGGCTTATTCACTCACATTAATATTTAGCAACAAGAATATCCAAAAATCTAAACCAAGAAACCCATTACAACCCCACATAAAATCATTTCTATGAGAATCTAAAGAACTGCAAGTGTGCAGGGCTGTAAACATGGGTTCCCATCATTATTAAAAAAATGAAAACCAATGAACAGGAGGAGGTTTCATACACAGAGATATGACACTTCTTCATACATATTAGATATTATGGACAGGCCATTGTCAGGAAATAAAAAAAAAAAATGATACATGGAGGAACATGATGTTTCATCCACAGAAGGGTGACATTGGCCTGGCCTCATACATTTGCTTATTGATGTGAATATAGCATAAGGCTAGTGTCATATCTTCTGCGGAAGAAACACAACAAGCCCTCTTCTTCTTTTTCATGAAAACGAACATCACCCTTTTCATATTTATAAGTAAAATTGTTCGTATATGATAAAGTAGTTTCAGTGTGAAACTTGGTTGTGTGAAATTATTAGTCTTTTGAATATCCATGTGAGATCCCAACATTCTATATAACAAAACAATCGATTCGTTGTAAAGTCAATGCGTGAAGTTAATCAGTAACCAAAAATGAAACATATGAAATAAGAGAACTGATATGATACAAATTTATCTACAGATACAAAAAGGGGGAATTTTTTTGAAGCTAATTTAGATAAATAAGAGAATTGATATGATATAAATTTAGGGAAAATTTTTGAAGCTAATGATGATTGAGTTTCACCAATCTGATTTATCAGAAGTTTCAATAACAAAAAAAATAGAGGGACAGAGCGCCCACTGCTCAGAATGTACAGAGACAGCACCATCGTGTTCAACGCCTTGCTCCAGAGGGAAGAACATCCCCTGCGTATCATCGCTACTCAAAATTTTTAGTGAAGGGCGCCTCATCGGTATGATTAATGCCGTTGTGTTGCTGGATCACCAATAATGATGCACCCATTGGAACCGTGGAGGAGACGAGCAGATCCCCAATTGGACCCAATTCCGGACACTCTGCGCTTATATCCACCAATTTTGCAAGCAGGGGTGATGGGAAACGCCCCCTCCCCACCAAAAACACACATGAAATAAGAGAACTGATATGATACAAATTTATCTACAGATACAAAAAGGGGGAAATTTTTTAAAGCTAATTTAGATAAATAAGAGAATTGATATGATAGAAATTTAGGGAAATTTTTTGAAGCTAATGATGACTAAGTTTCACCAATCTGATTTATCAGAAGTTTCAATAACAAAAAAAATAGCCTTTCATTGCCTTGGCTCAGTTGGCTTATTTTGGATTTGCCAAAACTCATGGAGATGAAGAATGATCACAAAAAGTTGTAAAAGATCATTAAATATTATGAAACAATAACAAAAATGCAAAATATTGTACTTTTTACTTTTCTGTTAAAAGAAATCACCCAAAACACATCACACATTTTTGATAGACACTCCTCAGTATACTGTTACCCTGGTGCAATTTTCATTCTCTTTTGACATACCTTTCCTTTTTCTTCACTGTAAGAAAACACACAGGATTCATATTTGTTCTATAGTTGAGTTTTCCTGTCATATTAAAAAAAAAAGTCTAAGATATGATTTGATAAAGTAGAAGGAGCTTATCAATGGTTTGCTTAACTGTTGGAAACACATAAACTCAGATGGGGAAGGCAATTGTTTTTTATCATGACCAATTCAAATCAATCATTACTAAAAGAGCTTCAGACTTGGCTTATTCACTCACATTAATAGTTAGCAACAAGAATATCCAAAAATCTAAACCAAGAAACCCATTACAAGCCCACAGAAAATCATTTCTATGAGAATCTAAAGAACTGCAAGTGTGCAGGGCTGTAAACATGGGTTCCCATCATTATTAAAAAAATTGAAAACCAATGAACAGGAGGAGGTTTCATACACAGAGATATGACACTTCCTCATACATATTAGATATTATGGACATGCCATTGTCAGGAAATAAAAAAAAATAATGATACATGGAGGAACATGATGTTTCATCCATAGAAGGGTGACACTGGCCTGGCCTCATACATTTGCTTATTGATGTGAGATATAGCATAAGGCCAGTGTCATCTCTTCTGCGGAAGAAACACAGCAAGCCCTCTTCTTCTTTTTCATGAAAACGGACATCACCCTTTTCATATTTATAAGTAAAATTGTTCGTATATGATAAAGTAGTTTCAGTGTGAAACTTGGTTGTGTGAAATTATTAGTCTTTTGAATATCCATGTGAGATCCCAACATTCTATATAACAAAACAATCGATTCGTTGTAAAGTCAATGCGTGAAGTTAATCAGTAACCAAAAATGAAACATATGAAATAAGAGAACTGATATGATACAAATTTATCTACAGATACAAAAAGGGGGAATTTTTTTGAAGCTAATTTAGATAAATAAGAGAATTGATATGATATAAATTTAGGGAAAATTTTTGAAGCTAATGATGATTGAGTTTCACCAATCTGATTTATCAGAAGTTTCAATAACAAAAACAGAGGCACTTGGTCTACTACATCGTAATGTGTCGCAGATAGGACCATCGTACACTCAACGCCTTGCTCCAGAGGGAAGAACATCCCCTGCGTATCATCGCTACTCCAAATTTTTGGTGAAGGGCGCCTCATCGGTATGATTAATGCCGTTGTGTTGCTAGATCACCAATAATGATGCACCCATTGGAACCGCGGAGGAGACGAGCAGATCCCCAATTGGACCCAATTCCGGACACTCTGCGCTTCTATCCACCAATTCTGCAAGCAGGGGCAACGAGAAACGCCCCCTCCCCACCAAAAACATTTGACCAAAAATGAAACATATGAAATAAGAGAACTGATATGATACAAATTTATCTACAGATACAAAAAGGGGGAAATTTTTTGAAGCTAATTTAGATAAATAAGAGAATTGATATGATAGAAATTTAGGGAAATTTTTTGAAGCTAATGATGATTGAGTTTCACCAATCTGATTTATCAGAAGTTTCAATAACAAAAAAAATAGAGGGACAGAGTGCCCACTGCTCAGAATGTACAGAGACATCACCATCGTGTTCAACGCCTTGCTCCAGAGGGAAGAACATCCCCTGCGTATCATCGCTACTCCAAATTTTTGGTGAAGGGCGCCTCATTGGTATGATTAATGCCGTTGTGTTGCTAGATCACCAATAATGATGCACCCATTGGAACCGCGGAGGAGACGAGCAGATCCCCAATTGGACCCAATTCTGGACACTCTGCGCTTCTATCCACCAATTCTGCAAGCAGGGGCGACGGGAAACGCCCCCTCCCCACCAAAAACATTTGACCAAAAATGAAACATATGAAATAAGAGAACTGATATGATACAAATTTATCTACAGATACAAAAGGGGGAAATTTTTTGAAGCTAATTTAGATAAATAAGAGAATTGATATGATAGAAATTTAGGGAAAATTTTTGAAGCTAATGTTGATTGAGTTTCACCAATCTGATTTATCAGAAGTTTCAATAACAAAAAAAATAGAGGGACAGAGCGCCCACTGCTCAGAATGTACAGAGACAACACCATCGTGTTCAACGCCTTGCTCCAGAGGGAAGAACATCCCCTTAGTATCATCGCTACTCCAAATTTTTGGTGAAGGGCGCCTCATCGGTATGATTAATTCCGTTGTGTTGTTGTATCATCAATAATGATGCACCCATTGGAACTGCGGAGGAGACGAGCAGATCCCCAATTGGACCCAATTCCGGACACTCTGCGCTTCTATCCACCAATTCTACAAGCAGGGGCGACGGGAAACGCCCCCTCCCCACCAAAAACATTTGGTATTTGTTGCTCTTCCCAAGTTCTACCACCGATTCCACCATGTTACTACTGATCTCCCGTTCTTCATACACGATGGACTCCCCCATATTATCCCCACAACCGAGCCGCCCAAGGGATTTTCTGGGATTCAAAATCCAAACTTGCAGGGCCTCTTCGTCAAGCCTGTTCCCCTGCTCTCTGTTTATTTCTGCATTCGAAAACTGGTATACATCCGCGTGACCAGAAGAAGAAAATGAGCCGGCAGCCATCGGAGAAGAAAATGAAGTCGAGGTATGAGAGAAGAAACCCTCACTGAGTTCCCTCACGGACATCTGATATTCGTTAGGCTGTATAACTGATTAAAATAACATAATTTAATCCTAGGGTTGAGATGGTTTGAATCGTCTAACATTCAAATCAAAGGTGCATAATGGTACACGTACTCATTTAGCAAAGTTATTTTCAAATAAGAACACTTTACAACGTAATTAACCCTTATTTTGTGTATAAGAATGAAGAAGACCTTTTACAAATAATAAAAAAGTTAACCTTTTATACAGTAAACCATGCAATTAAATTAAAATACCCAATATACAACACAATAATAACTCTCTTTTACCCACCATAACATGTAACTTTTGCAAAATCTTGCAAAGGAATTAACACAATGGATTTATTTTTCACTCACCAGATAAATATATTCTTTCTAAAGAAAATCCTATGACTTATGTTATTTATGCCTATAATTTTTGGAAGGTAATTCCATAAGATATTATGTTTAACAAAAATTACACATTTTCACCTTAAGAAGGGAAATCCACTCTTATTATATCTTCCCATGAAATATTTTCTCATATATTTATTTCATCTTGATATGAGAATAAATTGGAAAATAAGTCAGGTAAATAGTCAATAGAGAATCATTTCAGTCACATCCCAATAAACTAATGAAATACCCTTTTCTTGGTATATGTAACCCATCCCAAGAAAGATGAAAAAAATAACTATTATTCTTTACTATTTTCACATAATATTTTCCCAAGAAAATCTATATGATATATATATTTTTATTTATATCTTTCAACACAGAAGATTATATGAATAATAAAAAAAGAGCAAGGATTACTTATCTTGGCATTCGACTCTCATAAAAGAAAACGAATGGCATATGTCAAACTCCCTCCACTTCATCATAGCCTTTCCTAAAATAAGGTGATAAATGCCCTTACTCACCCAATAAGGCCTCAACAGTCTCGGTCCTTCCCTTTTTGCTGTATTCCGTTTTCCTTTTTAGATTCTGCGAGGGTTCTTTAAAACACACATTCAAAATGATGTAATATCATTTTTTTAATTTCGCACAAGCATAGGTTCTTTTAAACGCTGAGAGATTAGCCTTCCCTTTCTTCTGTATTCCGCTTTTCTTTTTGGGCACTACGAGGGTTTTTTAAAACATACATTCAAAATTTCACACATGCAGAGGTTCTTTTAAATGCTGAGAGATTAGCCATCATATGTAACCGCTCCTTAAATTTATGCCCTTTCCAAGAATGCTCCTCCCTTCAATATCCTGGCGATCATCCTAAATTACCTTCTTCCCTCTGTTGAGAGTCGGTGGTAAATATCAAGAATATTAGTTACCAATAACTAGTTCTTGATTCCAACTGATTCTTGATTAAAAGTTTTAATTAATATTTCTTTATTAATTCCATGTGGTTTTAGGGATGTTACATAGTCCCCCCTTAAGAGAACACTGTCCTCGGTGTGCTTCTCTCACTGAAACTTAAACTTATACTCATGATATAATAATATAAACCACCCAAAAGGGGTCCTTCCCTTTCACAATGAAACACTTTCTTTTCCTTAAATGCTATTAATTGAAACAATAGTGTTTTTATCCATAGTCATAAGCATGTATAGCTCAAAAAAAATATTCCATTTCCATTATTAACCACTTATCCATTATTCAATTTCATAAAAATATAGAAAAATACTATACCAACCTACCATTACTTACCAATTACTATTGGAAGTAATGATGGATTTTACACAAGCTCTCTGAGAATGGTTGAACACCCATAAAAACTCCCTGGAAAGAGCCTATAATGTATGAATAACAAATTCAATCACATTAGTCACATAGTATCAATCAAATGAAATGCTGGCAACTATCAAACATTCATGCAATATTAAGAGATGTTTTAATCAGAGTACTTCCATAAGTACTCAGAGAGCACAAACCCTCTAATCAATGCATCACGTGCACACTGTCTTAGCTCCTGCTAAAGACATCCACACAGTACCTCAAAAAGTACTCAGAGAGCACCTAGCTCTCTAATCGTACCAATGGTCAATCAATGCACCATGGGCCTATCCTAGCCTCTGCTAAGACATTAAAACAAATTAGTAATAAAATAAATGAACTTATAAATTCAATAATTCATTTTCCGGAGCTAGGCTCATTTCCCCTCAATATAAGATATTTACATAATCATTTAGAAATTCATTTTAATATAACACATAACTTATTACTTAACTTGTTCCACCATGAGAACTATAATGGTAAAAAAAATGCTCCTCCCCATCCATGGGAGATGGTTTCCACAACCAAATCGAATATTTTTCACATCCAGACAATTATTTGACAAAATACCATTCCAGGTCCAGTATGGATTCCTCTTGGCAACATCATGCCTATTCCTCTGTCAGCGTCCCGTTTATGAGAAATTTTGGACCTCCTCCAGCAGGCTCCAAAATCAATAGAGTTGCTTCAGGTTTTCCCCTCTTCACCATCTTCGTCAACTCTTTTCCCTTACTGAGATTATATATCTCTAGGGAGAGGAAATCCGAGAAGGTAAGTGCCATCAACCCCTCCGGGCAGACAACCACCATCAACCCAAGGCCTTCTAGCCTTTTACAATTGTTCACAACTGTTTGGCATGTTAAATTTATCTTTTAGCATTATTTCCCATAGTAAATTACATAATGACCTATGTACACATTATACATAAAGAAAAAGAAACTTTATGTACATCATACATTATACTTGGCCCTCCGCATGGGTCAATGATATCTATATTAACAGGGAACATGAATAACATACATGTGTTATACATTATTATTTCCCAAATAATCACAATCATGCACATTATAACATAATACCATGTGTTATACATAATTGTTTCCCAAATAACAAAATCATGCACATTATAACATGATACTTTATCAATTACCGTTGCAATTTTTCCATGGCACTATTTTACTTTCACAGGTTTTCTTGTTGTCATTAAGCTAACCATGCTTAATCTCTTTCTTGTTTCCATTAAGCTAACCATGCTTAATCTCATCAACGACACTAATCATAAATATGCATTGTTAAAAAAATATTCACTTTCAAAATAATTTTAGTTTCATGCATACAATGTTGTCTAGCATATATATATATATATATATATATATATATATAATGATTAGGGTAACAGTCCCACGGGTAAGATTCCAACATTTTCCAATTCTACTAGTGTATTGTTACCAATAGTCTGACACATGAAGTAAATACTTGTTCACAATTTGTGATAATCTTTAATCAAAACCAATTCATGCATATAGGTTTTATTAGTTAGTCATACAACACTAACTAATCAATGCCACTAATAATCTTAATGCATACATGACACTACTCATTCAAAAACTAATCATTCAACACTAGTCATTATAGTCAAGTCTCACTACTTGACCCATTGTGTATTTTTAACATCTGAAAGGGTTCATTCAATTTAATTTTAAAACACTCTATCATCTTATATAAGGAATTTCCTCACCTTTTTCATTCATGCACTAGTTTCACACACCATCACTATACACATTCATCTTTTTCAAGTAGTGCATGGTAACTTTAGTTATGTTCATTAAATGTATGAGTAATATGTCATATACCCAAATGTTAATAGAAAACTCTCACTTTCACTAGTGAGTACTCAGGTTGTTCATAAGTACAACAAAATTTTTATTGTCTTTTATCTTCAACATGATTCCAATGTTATGAAAACCATTTTGTAGTAGCATTTATTACTTATTACTCTTTAATGTAGTTATAAACATGAATCACATATCTCATGTAAAAAATAGACTACTGCATATATCAATCAATATGTAGATTTATAGAATCATAGATTAATAAATATGTAGATTTCTAGAATCATACCTTAACTAATGTCCATTAGCAGCATACCTCAATTTATTTTCGCTTAACAAATCCCAAAAGCGCCAGTGCTGCAACCTTTAGCTCTGATACCACTTGTAACATACACCGATTACTTCACATGAAAATGCAAGGAGTTAAAAAAAAAATAGACAGGTTATCCACGGGTAACTATTCAAATCACTATTAAATATTCCTTACACATCATTAGTTATAATGTTCACTAGTTCATAGTGTAACCCTAGTTTGAGAATGGTAAATTGATTAACCATTAAGCACCTTTATTGTAGTACATTAACATAAACTTGTATGATGTAATCTTGCATTCATTTCATCATTCTTGTAGTCATCACATACTTGACATTATGAACATCACAACAAGAACGGAATCAACATCATCAACTTGACGCAGTAATCAATCACATTATTGAACACCAATATACCCTGGAAACCCCATAGGGTGAAAACCAACAAATGTTTAATTTTATTATTAAACACTCGTGAGGGTGTTCAACCCTCACTCAATGGCTTATAAGAGAGACCATCCCTTAACCATCATTTATAAATCTTACAAGAAAATATACAAATATCTAGCTTAAAGCCATTACAATAAATATGATAAAATTTATCCACTAATATTCATATCTTCATATATTGGTGGCATGGATGTACCTACAACATACCAATGCACAATGGACCATCTTGTAGCTCGCACTCATCTGCATGAACCATCGCACCCATCTGCATGAACCATTACTCATTTACCTACCACCATGTTAAGCATAATATTTCCTTTTCATAAGTCACCATCGCTTCTTATTTTTATGTCATCAACAAGCTTTTATAGCATGATTAGTTAAAGCCTTAATCAATAAATAATATGTTGTGAAACCAACTCCAAAAATAGAAGAAAAGAGATATCAACACCTTAGAAATAAGCCAATTCAAGGGGGCAACCTCCAATACATTACATGAATGAACAATTCTTGGATGATACAAATGACAAAACCTCATTTCTATATATAGGAGTCCATGGGGCCACAGTGTAATCCTAGCCAACCTAACAATAATAATGTAAGGGCACAATAATAACAATATGGGGGTTATAGAGGTACAAAAATAACAACAAGGGGGGCTAAAATAACATAATAAGGGACTACACTATTAATATAGGGACTTAACATGCCCCTCCCCTTCAAACAAGTGTTGTCCTCAACGCTTGATTATTTCTTGATGCTTCTGTATAAAATTATCATCCTCCCATGTGGAATTTTCTACAAGAAAGTTCTTCCACTTGCTGAGATACTCTGAAATTGATCGTACTTGTCAATTTCTTGTTTCTGTGACTGCTTCAAAACTTATTTCGATGTGATGTTGATATTCCTATTGTTTCATTAGATTCTGCACCAAATTTAGGTTATCCTTTGAGAGTTGGAGAACTTGTTGTTGATGCTCGATGCGTTTTTCCACTAATTTACCATCCATATTAGTTATTATTTGATCCTTCAAACCATCCAACTTAGCGTCCATTTCCGATTTAAAACAATCTATGTCATCTTCGGTTGCTCTTCGTAATATTGAAATTTTTTACACTTGGTACCGTAATTTTGATATCTCATACTGCAATTCTTCCTCTTCATGCATCATAGTATAGCCTTCTAAAGACTTAATTGGTGTTGAATTCTTTTTAGGGGGAATTTTAGAACCCAATAATGATATCTATTCTTCAATATGCCCTTGGAATAAATTCAAACTATTTTTTTTCAAACGAGACTTGTGTAATTCAAAAAAAATACACACCTTTTTCTTGCTTTTGAGGAGCTCGGTATTGAAATTGAATTATCTATGTGATTTCGGATCTTCAATATCTAAAATTTGGCCATGCGGTAGCCCTTTGAATCCTCTTTCGAATGCCGCAGGTCTGACCTGATTTGGATTCTTCAAGACAACGTTATGTCCAATTTCCCACAATGACCTAATTATGGACTGGTTCAGTAGAGCTAAATTGTACAACTTTCCACGTGTCACCGTTTGATCCTTTGGCTTTGAAATTAATAGACAGGAAACTACAGTCCGTTTAATTCTAGCCACTTCTTACAAAATTCCAATCCGATGCTCAGAGAGAGATTTATGAAGATTTTCCCACGATCACCTCTTTGAGATGAAATTCGAGAACCTGAAAAAGAGCTAACTTCCATAGATCATATCTCCGAAAATATTACGAACCAAGCTCTAAAATTTTGCGACGATGTTCCCCAAGATTTTGGCTTCACTCTCTAAAAATTTCAGCTTTTGAACCTTTGTAGAAAAAACGTTATAGCTAAAATGCCACGATGACTTGTTTGGTGCAGCGAAACCCTAGAATCCAAAGCTCTGATACCAAATGTTGTGAAACCAACTCCAAAAATAGAAGAAAAGAGATATCAATGCCTTAGAAATAAGCCGCTTCGAGGGGGAAACCTCCAATACATTACATGAATGAACAATTATTGGATGATACAAATGACAAAACCTCATTTCTATATATAGGAGTCCATGGGGCTACAATGTAATCCTAGCTGACCTAACAATAATATTGTAAGTGCACAATAATAACAATATGGGGATTACATGGGTACAACAATAACAATAAGGGGGCTAAATTAACATAATAAGAGACTACACTATTAATATAAGGACTTAACATAATCAATCTTTAAGTGATCCTTTAACACTTATTCATGTGCTTACATGAAATGTGAATACAATATCAGAGCATGTTTTCTTCTAACATTTGTACCTTAGTGTAAGCAAGTAATTATAAATTCATGTCAAAATAATCCCTAGATTATTATGACACTTCTCACACATGCTCACATTCGTACAGGACAATTCACTACATTTGTCCAGAAATTTCTCTAATGGAAAATGACACAATGTGCATCTGAGTTACTTAAACTTTAACAAAAGAACCAACCCTTCAGCTATTGCTTGTGGAGCAAGAAAATATAATAAAGCCAACACGTTATATGTTGTTCCTATGCATGCAATGCATATAGTTTCCAAAAGAGTCTTCTCGAAGAAATTCTTAACACAAGAGAGCATGTAAACACATGTTTCTTTTTCTGAAAAACTAATGCAATTAAGCATAAAAATACATGTATTCTTTTTCAAATATTACACTAACAACCTTTTCCAATGTAGTCTAACACAACATGCTATATTTTCCTACATACGTATATGTATATTCTTTCCAACGAAAGGTAATACAAATATTGCATGCATATGTAGAAACTAACGTAATAGTTATGATAACATAAAGTACTCAAATATAATTTTTCCTAAAAAACATTATAACTCACTATTTCTCCTATCCATGCAAAGAACATATCTCTATAACAAAATGGCTATAGCTCTTCTTATCACAATAACTCTTCTTAATGAACATAAAAACAATTTCTTTCTTGGAATTACACATCATTAACTATTTTTTTCATGTAAAGATATACATAATTATTTCTTAAAATGAATTTAATATAACTTAGTTTCTTTATGTAGTTCCTCATGCTTCCTTTTCCTGAAATTATGATAGATAACCATCTTTTATGAACAAAACTAGGAAACCATAACAAGGTTAAATTAACCTTTTATACACCAAAGTCAAGAACTAGCCATGCAATATTTTCAAGAGGTTACCCTTCCTTGAAAAATACCATAATTAACCCTTATTTTGTGCATAATAACTAAGAAGACCTTTTAAAAATAATAACAAAGTTAACCATGCAATTAAATCAAAATACCCAATATACAAAAATAATAACTTGTTCTTTTACCCACCAGAACATGTAACTTTTGCAAACTTTTGCAAAGGAATTAACACAATGGACTTTTCTTTTCTTCAAACTCTTGCAAAGGAATTAACATAATGGACTTATCTTTCACTCACCATATAAATATATTCTTTCCAAATAAAATCCTATGACTTGTGTTAATTATGGGTATAATTTTTGGAAAGTAATTCCATAAAATATTATCTTTAACCACAATTACACATTTTCACTTTAAGAAGGGAAATCCCAACTTATTATATCTTCTTATGAAATATTTTCTCATATATTTATTTCATCTTGATATGAGAATAAATTAGAAAATAAGTCAGGTAAATAGTCAATAGTGAATCGTTTCAATCGCATTCCAATAAACTAATGAAATACCTTTTTTTTGGTATATGTAACCCTTCCCAAAAATAATGAGCAAGTAACTATTATTCTTTACTATTTTCACATAATCTTTTCCCAAAAAAATCTATATAATATATATATATATATATATATTTTTGTTTATATCTTTCAACATAATAAAAAAAAGAAAGTAAAGATTACTTATCTTGGCAGTAGACTCTCATTAAAAAAACAAATGACATAGGTCTTACTCCCTCTACTTCATCATAGCGTTTCCTAAAAGAAAGTGATATCGCCCAATAAGGCTTCAATAGTCCCTCTCCTTTCCTTTCTGCTGTATTCCATTTTCCTTTATGTGTTTAGCGAGGGTTCTTTAAAACAAATGTTCAAAATGATGAAATATTAGTCTTTCCTTTCTGCTGTATTCCGCTTTTCTTTTTGGACACTGCGAGGGTTCATACGTTCAAAATTTCACACATGTAGAAGTTCTTTTAATCCTCAGAGATTAGCCATCGCATGTAACCGCTCCTTAACATAATGCCTTTTCCAAAAATGCTCCGCCCTTCTGGCTGTCATCCTAAATTACCTTCCTCTCTTAGTCGAAAGTCGGTGGTAAATATCAAGAATATTAGTTACCAATAACTCAATTTTGATTTTAACCTATTCTTGATTAAAAGTTTTAATTAATATTTTTTTATTAATTTTATTTGGTTTTAAAGATGTTACAGACTACCTCCATATATTATGGTTAAAAATTTATTGAGCTGATAGGCTCATTCAACAATCCAACAGTATGAGAGTTTGTGTAAGGTTGTTTGAACAATATTTTAATACAAATTAATTTTCACATATAGTTAAAAACATAATAATAATAAAAACCATTTTAATTTGAGTGATAAATGTACACTTTATGTAAAATATTTTAATGCAATTAGATATCATTTTAAAATTTTTAAGTTTTTATGATTAAAAAGTTTATTTGATCTTATATATAATTTATTTAGCATTCACAAATACAATTTAAACAATAAAAAATAACACATTGTATTTTGCACTCTTTGTATATAAGGAAATACTCTATTTAACATTGACAAATACAATTTAAACAATGAAAAATAACACAATGTATTTTACACTTTAAAAAAATTTACACGTAAATAAATTTAATTCCTCTATACTCATATTAATTCCATACTCAACATGAATCTAAAAATATGGAAAATAAAAAATGAACTCCGCTTTTCTTTTTCAACCATACTAATACAAAGAGAAACTAATCATTTAATTATTCAAGTCAATAGTACTTTCACTCCTTCACAAATATATTTAATATAATTCTTTTATTTCAGCGATGCACCTGGTTCAAATTACCATCAAGTAAACAACGTATCACGATAAACCATCTCTTCCTCGCCATTGTCAAATTACCATCATGTAAACAACGTATCAAGATAAACCATCTCTTCCTCGCCATTATCAATAACTTTTATCATTATACGCCGCCTTTGCTCAGTACTCTGCTACTATTTTCTATACAGTCCAAAAGTATGGGTGCAAACAGCTCAGACAAGCTTGGCATGACATTGATTGCACCAATTATCAATAGTTGACAATTACCAACCATTAGCTTTCTTTCTGCAGATACCAACAAACCAGTAGCAAATTTTAAACTGGAAATTAAAAAAAAATGTACAAAGATGATTATTTTTAAAGTTAGATAGACTTCTTCAAGATTAATATACTATGATATGGTTGAAATTTTTTTGAGTTTAGAGGTTTATTGATTATTTTTAAGTTTAGATAGACTACTTTTATATGTTATGGTTAAAAATTTATTGAGACAATAGGCTTATTTTACGACTTATTTTACAATTTAGTATGAGAGTATATATAAGTTTGTTCATCTTAAAAAATATAAATTATATTTTAAATAAAAAAATAATGTTAGCTATAATAAAAAATGCATATGTTGTAAAGTAATTAAAAATAAAAAAAATGGGTAAGTAAGATATTTAAATCTTATACTTATCAAAAATATTTGAACAAGAAATTTAATTAAATTATTTGAAGATTTATGTTAACTAATTTATGTCGATATCAATTTCATATATAGAAAACAATGTTATAGTAAAATATTTTAATGTCAATGCGGGTTATCAATAAAATATTTTAATACAAACTAATATTCACATATATTTAAAAATATAATAATAATAAGAACCATTTTAATTTTCTTAATAAAATGTTTAGATATATGAAATGTCAATTATGTAAAATATCTAGTTCTATATATACTTTATTTAGCATTCACAATAACAATTTAAACAATAAAAAATAATATAATATATTACATTCTAAACAAATTTACACTCTAAATTCATAAATTCATATTACCCAGATACTTATAAATTGAAAATAAGCTCCACTTTCTTTTACATGTCACGATAAAACAAACAAGACAAACTAATCATTTAATTATTCAAAGTCAATAATACTTTCCTTCACTCACAAATATATTGAATATAATTCTTTTATTTCAGCGATGCACCTGGATCAAATCACCATCATGTAAACAACGTATCAAGATAAACCATCTCTTCCTCGCCATAATCTATTCAACAACTTTTATCATTATACGCCGCCTTTGCTCAGTACTCTGTGCTACTATTTTCTGTACAGTCCAAAAGTATGGGTGCAATTGACAAGCTGGGCATGACATTTGATAATGTATTCAGTATGTACGCTCAGTATGTCAACTCACATTTGATATCGATTGATAATGTACACTCTCATCTTTCTCAACCTGCTTTTTCTATCGTTGTCTTTGTTACATTCAGAGTTTGAAATCTGCCGAAGCGTTGTTATCCACACTTACTCAGGTAAGTAGTGGGTTTACTTAGGTAAGTAGTGGGTTGAAATCTACCGAAGCGTTGTTATCCACATTTAATTATTCGTCATTTTTATTTCAGTTGTAAAATAAGAAGAAGAATGTTTACTCTTATCTCAAATTATTTGTCATTTTTATTTTAATTGTAAAAAAGAAGAAATTATTTTAAAGTTTACCAGGTTAAATATAGCTTATGGGATAGATTGCTCCGCTATTTAGCTTTTGTATGTTTTAGAGTATTTTGAAAATTGAATGGACTTGAGATTCATAATATTTTGAAAATTAGATGAACTATAATAAGAAGTCAAATAGTTGATTTTTTTTTTTTTAATTTACAAATATTTAGAAATTTGGAATAAAATTAAATTTAGGTAGTGGAAGATTGTAGTTTTTGAGAATATTCCAAAAATCTTATAAACAAAAGTAAAGCCAAATTCTAAAATATTTTCATAATCTATAATATATATTACTAAGAAAACATGCTAAAGATCTCTACTAACATGTAAGAGTATTATTAGAAATTTGAAATGTTGTTTGTTTAAGACTTAGAGCATAGATCTATTTAACCAACTTCAATTTAGAATTCAAAACTCTAAAAATCTAAAGATATTTCATCATTTTTAGTGCTTTATAAATCTGTGATTAAGATAGATTTATAATGGTTTTCCCTTCTCTCTCTATATAGACTATATGTAATTTTCCATTGATTAAATTGGATATTTTATTATTAATAATATTTTATATTAATAATTGAATGAGCTACATATTTTCCTCTTATTAAAAACTAACAAATTTATTTTACATTTAATTACTTTTTCCTTTTAAGCATTAAAATATTTTAATAAAATGAACATTAACACATACACTCATATATACACACTTTATATATATATATATATATATATAAAGTGTGTATATATGAGTGTATGTGTTAATGTTCATTTTATTAAATTCTATATTGAAATATTTATCAGAGAAATATATATATATATATATATATATATATATATATATATATATATATATATATATATAATTTTAAATAATTATTTATGTTTTTATTATATTCCAGAATATTTTTTAGTTTAAAGTATATTATTTAAAGGGACACGTGTACTCCAAATTGAGCAAGGACAAAACTACACATCTCTTTCATATTGGATTGTAGAATGAGTCTCTCAGGCTCAATGATAAGTATTAGAAATTTGAAATGTTGTTTGTTTAAGATGATGAGATTAGTGAATCACACCTGCATTTTGGCGAAGAGTACTCCAATGTCCTCCACTCTTTTCTTCGATATACATCTTTAAAAACCTATCTTTGGCTTCCAAGACCGTCGAAGAGAAGCGCTCCATCTGATGGTGTTAATAAACCCCGAGTTCACCTCATGAGTGTTAACAATTTTTAAGCTCGAGTATCGATAGAAAAAACAAATGTGTCAATTCTACAGAAAATGTCCATAAACACCCAGGGAATA
Organism: Pinus albicaulis; assembly: GCA_034641835.2. NCBI lineage: Eukaryota > Viridiplantae > Streptophyta > Pinopsida > Pinales > Pinaceae > Pinus > Pinus albicaulis. Next base: position 1,116,264,428 of record CM076584.1, read on the forward strand.
AGGGATTTTATAGGTCAAATGAAAAATACATAAGACTGATGTTTCTTGCACATAACAATATTTGATAATAGGTTGGGACTAGTAGTTCGGAGTAAGGATTGTTTTAACAGGCTTGGTAATAAATCTATGTAATTTAAAAGTTAATAAAGGAAAAATAAGACCATGGTCATGGGACATGTATTCCAAGTTGAATGTTGGGAAAAAAATTCTAGTGCGGGTGTTCATTCAGTTTATTATGGCTAACGAAAATTGGCAAGGAAATGACAAAGACTTTGGAAAGACAAAATGACATTTTTGACAATTTATTTATGACAATAAAGGAAATTAGGAAAAGGAAGGTGAAAGGTCACAGGTTGCATGTGAGGAGGAAAATGAAAGAAAATAATAGGAAATGAAGAAAGTAGAGGCCTCATTGATAAAAAGGATTATGAGGATTAGTTGGTACCTTTTGTTAGTTCAGTTTTGGAGCTCTTTCTACATTCTCTCTCTCTCTCACACTCTTGGACACTTAGAGTTTTCTTAGAGCATTCTAGCATTCGATCAAGGAAAGCAAAGGAAGGACCAAGAAGAGAAAGGGAAGAAAAGATCAAACAAAGAAGAGAAACATCAAGAAACTACAATATTATTTGCAGGCATCGATTTTCATGTGTGATTTCCTTGCTAGAATTGGCATGCATAGTACATGCATATGTGGTTTTGGTTCTCTTGCTGTCATTAGCATGGGTTTTGTAAGGTGTGATAGTGTTCTTCAATGTTTCCCTTCCATTTATATATATCTAATGTGTGATGGGGTTCTCATGTTTTGTTGAGTTATATTTCCAGATGGACTTGAAGTTGAGTGGGGTGGTCTTAGGATTATTTACAAGGCTTAGGAATCATGGGAGTGGATACATTGTAAATCCTAGATGTGAGCACCTTGATTGAGACTAGGAATCCTTGACCAGTGAATGATAGGATACACGGTAAATCTTAGTGGTGAATACCCTTGATTTGGCCTAGGAATCCCTTGACCGGTAATGGTGGGATACACGCTAAAGACCAGAGGGCAGAGACCTCGTAGGCCTAAGAATCCCTTGATCGGTAATGGTAGGATACATGGTAAAGCCGAGAGGTTGAGACGTACAAATTCCTCATGGTTTAGGTGGAGGGATCCGAAGGCATCCATGCTTGTTTAGGGCCTAGTGATTTGGTCGGGATTGTGGTAAAGCCTAGTGATGAGGGTTGAGGTGGTTTGGCCTCAGGAAGCCATGGTTCATTTTTTTGTGAGTCCCACATTCATGCTTGGAATATGGCATGAGGGTGATTGGCTAAAAGAAAGATTTGGTTCAGCCAATCTATAGTCGGATGGTTCGTGGAAGTCCCAAACCTAGTTGGATTTTTCATTAATTAATAAGAGCTTATTATCCTTGGTATTTCATGTGTAAATTTATTGGTTTATACGCTGATCCAGATTTATTCAGGAACAAAAAAAATACAAAAATACACATAAACACAAGGATGCAGCTGAAATAAGATTTCATTTCATTAATATCACATAACTGAAATATGCTTATAGACAAAATGGAAATAAACTAGCTAGGGTGCTAGTAGCTTATCTCTGAGAAGAGATGTTGCGGCTACATGCCTCTAAACTATGTTACAATGAGGCTCAAAGGCCTATTTATTATTAAGAAATAATAGAAAACCCTAAACATACAAAAACCTAACCCTAGGAGATGAAACGCCAAACTATGGGCCCTGTTGGGGTAAATTGGTACATTAATTTCCTAGGGTCGTAACTTTGGCATACGATCTCTGTTTGATGCACACGATACCTCATTAGAAAGATATATTCGAGGAATACAACTAATAAAAGTGAATGTCAAGTTGAATAATCTCATTTTCCGACTGTGATTTTCCAAAAAAACTTCGTTTAGGGCCTGAAAATAGCTCCAGAAGTTCAGGACCCAAGAAACTGCCAAAAATAGTAAATTGTGCTATAATTAAGGAAACTGAAAAATTGAAAGAAACAATGGTGGAGGTCCAAGTGGAATAGGCGAGTGGCCACCAATATCCACCTTGGTCATTCCTCCCCACTTAGGAAGCAATGGTGCCCATTGCGTTGAGTTCCTCCATGAGATGAGGAAACTTTTGCTGAACTTGGTCCCTGGTGAGCCACTTGCCCTAGTGAAGGAGTTGGCTTGCTTTGACAACTAGATATAGTTGGATCCTTCATTGTCGTCTATTATTGATCTATGTGTCCATGATCCGACCAGTTGTGGTTTGTTCCATGCAGTCTGGGTTTAACTATGTTGGTGTGAGTTGTTCTTCAATGTCATATGTGTCCAACAATGGTGTAAAGTAGGGCTGAAGGTGGTCCACATTGAACACTGGGTGCATACCAAGGAATGGTGGAATACTGAGCTCGAAGGCATTTTCCCCTACTGACTTGGTGATGGTGTATGGCCCATATCGAAGCGGGTGAAGCTTGTGGTGGGGTCTAGTGAGGCGCTCCTTTTGCAGATGTAGCCAGAATTTGCCCACCACTTGGAAGTTGGGTGGCACCTAATGATAATCATGTCCCTGCTTTTACTTAGCATTGGATCTGTCCAATATGTCATGAACCTGTTGGAAGATGTGTTGAATGCACTCAATTAAGATGTGCGGCTTGTCAGCTTCTGACTAGACATGAGCCCAATCAGTTTGAGTAGCTATAAATGGCATGGCTAAATCAATGGGACATAGTGGCTGGAATCCCAAGCCCACCTGAAAGGGGATGTGTCCAGTTGAGATATGAAGAGCCCGATTATAACTGTGATGTACATAGGGGAGGCCCTCATCCCATGTGCGTGGATGCTTTGAGTTGTACATGCAAAGAATGTGTATGATCATCCTGTTGAAGACCTCTGTCTGGCCATCAGTTTGGGGATGGAAAGCTATGGACTTGGTGAGCTTGGTGTCCAGCATTGACCAAAGGCTGGACCAAAATGTACTCATGAAACCGCTATCCTGATTTGATATGATAGACTATGAGATCCCAAAGTGTACCCACACTATTTCAAAGAAGAGTTTAGCAATGGCTTCTGCTGTGATATTCTTCTTGCAAACCACCATAATGGCCATCTTTGAGAATCTGTCAACGATTACGAAAACATAGTCGTTGCCATGATTATAGAAGGAAGGCCTGACATGTAATCCATGGGGATGGATTCCCAAGGGCAAGTAGGGGTAGGTAGCGAATTATAGAGGCCTTGCTTCTTGATGATAAATTTGGAAATGGCGTAGGTAGTGCAAGATATGATGTACTTACCGACATCCTGTCGAAGGTTTGGCCAATAGAAATACTTCTACGGTACTACCACTGTTTTCTCGACCCCGAAATTCCCAACGACCAGACTATAGTGCGCTTCCCAAATCATCTTGCATGATCTCTTGAAGGAACACAAAGTTGTCCAGGGTGACATAATAGTGCATCCTAGAGGTGAAAATTGGGAACTTTCTTACCCTCTAAGAGCATCTTGTATGTGTGGTCAAATTCTGGATCGCTCTTTTTTTTTTTTAGTTTAGCAGTACCTTTCTATTTTCTATTTATAAAAAAAGTAGCAGGTTGCAACAGATCAAAAATTGATAGCCTCAACCTGCCTGAAGGAAACGAGGTCTGTTGTCTGTCTTAGAGAGTTAAATGCCATACAGTATTGGAAAATTTTCAACCTTCTAATAACTACTATGTCCATTCTACTATTCCTAATAAATTCTAGCTATAAACAGTAAATGCTATCCACAAAATACATAATAATACCAAGGAAATATTTGGTTAGTCATTTGAGGATTCAACAGGTGTCGGGTATTTGACACTGGAGTCAGGCATATCCACCCGATGCATTGTTTGCAACTGACGCTCAATTCTTCCAAGACGAGCTATAGCATGATGCTGCGAAACACAGATCTCTTGAATCTCTCTCTTTTTTTTTTTTAATTTCTCGCAGAACAGAAACCACTTGGGGATCTCCTCCCATTTCCTATAAGCTCATGACAGCCTTGGCCAACATGCATTTGAGCGTAAAATAAGTGTGAATGGACTGATTAAAAAGGGAAAATCTCCCTCTTGTATTGCCAGGGTCCTTAATGAAGTCCATAGCTTCCTCCTGTATGTCTATCTCCTCTTCTTTGTTGTTGCAGTCTCTCTCCAAGCCCTGAATAAGATTGCGAACCTGTGGAGGATTACCTGTAGAATAAACATCGAAGAGGTTTTCCATAACCTCCTTTTTTGATTTTCTGCCTAGGTTGCTAGACCCTGCAGTGGGCTTTAAAAGTTTCTGTTTCCCTTTATCCTTTACTTGGTGCTTGACAGGTTGTCCTTTTACCATGTTTGTATTCCAAAGTACAAACACCTAACTGTTATGTTGCAATTCCTAGGATAGTGACTGAGTAACACATGTTTTTAATTTAAAGAGGTATGTATATGGCAAGAAAAAGTCAATAACTGTTTAGGTGCAATAGTAAAAAGGTCCCACATGGTAAAGGTCAGTGGTGAATACCCTTGATTGGGGTTAGGAACCTTGGCTGATAATGGCGAGATATAAGTTAAATACTAGAGGTTGAGATTGACAAATTCCTCATGGTTTGGGCGGAGGGATACAAAGGCATCCATTCTTCTTTAGGGCCTAGTGATCCGATGGGGATTGTGGTAAAACCCAGTTCTATTGATGAGGTTTGAGGTGTTTTTTTCCCTAGGAAGCCCTGGTTTGTTTTGTTGTGAGTCCCACATTCATGCTTGGAATATGGCATGGGGGTGATTCACTGAAAGAAAGATTTGGTTCATTAAATCTATGGTTGGGTGGTTCATGGAAGTCTTAAACGTGGTTAGCTTTTGCATTCATTAATGAGATATTATTATCCTTGGTATTTCATACATGTAAATGTATTAGTTCATATTCATTAATAAGATTTATTATCCTTGGTATTTCATGTGTAAATGTATTAGTTCATATGTGGATTTTATGGATGTTATATCCTTGTATATGCTGGTTATGAGTATGTTTTATGAAAAATTTGATATATGGTTCTCATCATGTTTTGATTTGCAAATGAATATATAATGAATCAATCCTAATATATGATAATGAAAATATTGTGATAAGGAAACAATGCTTGTTTAAGAATCTGAGATAAGTATGAGACCCCTATGCTCAGATATGTTGTTAAGACCCATAGATTGCATATTTGTGACATGCTTGACGAAATGCCTATCATGGCTAGTAGGGGTTAGATCAAGTACTTGCACCAGTGATTGCATAAGTATATTTGTTTCATTTTTATTATTCATTTCTGGAAATTTCATAGAGTTGTGGGCAGTAGCCTTAGACCTATCCCTGAAAAAGTGTCTCAAAATACAAGGTCACTGGCACAAAACTACATGGAGAAGTCCATAGTTGTTGGCATGCCATATACTATGTTTATAAATTTATTGAGTTGATTGGCTCATTGATTATTTTTAAGATTAGATAGACTATCTCCATATACAGTCATTCTACAACCGAGCAGCTCATTCTACTCAGTATGAGGGTATGTGTAAGTTTGTTCTTCCGTCCGTCCCCCTTTAAAATAAAATAGAAAAATAATATCCACTATAATAAAAAATGAATATGTTGTAAAGTAATTAGAAGTAAAAAAAATGTGCGAGTAAGATATTTAAATCTTATACTTTTCAAAAATATTTCAACAAGAAATTTAAATAAACTACTTGAAAATCTATGTTAAGTAATTTATGTGGATATCAATTTCATATATATTTATATATAGAAAAAAAATGTTATAATAAAATATTTTAATGTTGTGTATACAAAAATATTCAATATGGGTTATCAACAAAATATTTTAATACAAACTAATATTCACATATATTTAAAAATATATTAATAATAAAAACCATTTTAATTTGCTTGATAAAATGTTTGGATATGCAAAATGTCAATTATGTAAAATATTTTAATGTCAATTACCTATCATTTTATTTTTATTTTTGTATATATCATGAAAAAATGAGTTTTTATGATTAAAACATTTATTTGATCCTATATATACTCTATTTAGCATTCACAAATATAATTTAAACAATGAAAAATAACACATTGTATTTTGTATCTATACTTATAAATTTTCAATTTATATGTGAAAAAATTTAATCCCTCTAAACTCATATTAAAATTGTACTTATAGGTTGAAAATAAACTCCACTTTTTCTTCATATCATAATAAAACAAGACAAACTACTCATTTAATTATTCAAAATAAACTCCACTTTTTCTTCATATCATAATAAAACAAGACAAACTACTCATTTAATTATTCAAGTCAATAGTACTTTCATTTCCTCACAAATATATTTAATATAATTCTTTTATTTCAGCCATACACCTGGTTCAAATTACCATCATGTAAACAACGTATCACCATAAACCATCTCTTCCTCGCGATGATCTATTCAACAACTTTTATCATTATACGCCGCCTTTGCTCAGTACGCTGTGCTACTATTTTCTATAAAGTCCAAAAGTATGGGTGCAAACAGCTCAGACAAGCTGGGCATGATATTGATTGCACCAATTATCAATTGTTGACCATTACCAACCATTAGCTTTCTGTGGGCACACAAGGGCTAATTCTTTCTGCAGATACCAACAAGCCATCGTGTCATTACCAAAATGTCAACTCACATTTGATATAGATTGATAATGTATTCAGTATGTACACTGTCATCTTTCTCAACCTGGTTCTTCTATTGTTGTCTTTGTTACATTCAGAGTTGAAATCTACCAAAGGGTTGTTATCCACACTCACTCAAGTAAGCAGCGGGTTTACTAGGGTTTCAAATTATTAGCCATTCTTATTTCAATTCTATATTTTAGAATATTTTGAAAATGGGATGGATTTATATTCCTAATATTTTGAAAATTAGATAAAGGATAATAATAAGTAAAATAGTTTTTTTTTTTAATATACAAATATTTAGAAAATTACAATAAAATTAAATTCAGGTAAAGGAAGATTGCAAGTTTAGAAAATATTCCAAAAATCATATAAGCAAAAGTAAAAAAATATTTTCAAAATCTATAATATATTTCCTAAGAAAATGCTCTACTAACATGGAAGAGTATTATTAGAAATTTGGAATGTTGTTTGTTTAAGACCAATATAGATCTATTTTAACCAACCATTTTTTAGAATGAAAAACTTGAAAAATGATTTACACTTAAATATATTTAATCCTTTTTAGTACTTTATAAATCCGTGATTAAGATAGATTTATAGTGATTTTCTGTCTCTCTATATAGACCATATGTAATTTTTCATTGATTAAATTATATTTTTGAATAATTTAATACTATTAATATATTATATTAAAAATTGAATGAGTTACACATTTTCCTCTTATTAAGAACTAACAAAATTATTTTACATTTAACTACTTTTTCCTTTTAAGCATTATTTTACTTTTTCCTTTTAAGCATTATTTTACGTTTAATTACTTTTCCCGTTAACCATTGAAATATTTTACAAAAATAAACATTAACACATACACTCATATATACACAAGCTATATATATATATATATATATATATATATATATATATATATATATATATATATATATATATATATATATATATATTTAATATAGAATCAAATAATAGTATGGAATACACCCCCCCCAATAATAACAATACATATATATTTTTAGATTTTAGTTTTAAATTAGTTTATATAAATTACATTAATTTAATGTTAGACATCTGTAATAATTTCGTTTAATAACTAGTGAGTGAGTGAAATATCAATAAACCAAGTGAGCACAATGAGAATGCTATTATTAATATTTTATAATGTTTTTAATTAAAAGTGACCAAATATGTAAATCATTTATGTTTTTTCATTTAAAGTTTTTTTTTAAAGGGACACTTGTCAACTCCAAATTGAGCAAGGACAAAGTTACACATCTCAATGATAAGTATTAGAAATTTGAAATGTTGTTTGTTTAAGATGATGAAGAGTACTCCAATGTCCTCCACCGCTTTCTTCAATATACGTCTTTAAAAACATGTTTTTGGCTTCCAGGACCGTCGAAGAAGCGCTCCATCTGATGGTGTTAATAAACCTCATGTTCATTTCATAAGTGGTAACAATTTTTAAGCTCGCGTATCGATAGAAAAAATAATTGTGCTAGTTTTGTAGACAATGTCCATAAAGACCGAGGGAATAGGAGATTTTATAAGTCAAATGAAAAATACATAAGACTAATGGTTCTTGCACATAATGGTATTTGATAATAGGTTGGGAATAGTAGTTCAAAGTAAGGTTTTCTGTAATAGGCATAAAAGTTAATAAAGGCAAAATAAGACCATGGTCATGGGGCACATATTCGAAGATGAATGTTCGGAAAAACATCCTAGTGTGGGTGTTCATTCAATTTATTATGGCTAACGAAAGTTGGCAAGACAATGAAAAAGGATTTGGAAAGAAAAAATGAAATTTTTGGCAATTTATTTATGAAAATAAAGGAAATTAGGAGAAAAAGAAGGTGAAGGTCACCCATGTTGCATGTGAGGAGGAAAATGAAAGAAAATAATAGAAAATGAAGAAAATAAAGGTCTCATTGATCAAAATTCTTTTGAAGATCAATTGGTACCTTTTGTCAGTTTAGTTTTGGAGTGCTTTCTCTATTCTCTCTCTCTCACAGTCTTGGACACTTAGAGTTTTCTTGGAGCATTCTAGCATTCGATCAAGGAAATCAAAGGAAGGACCAAGAAGGCAAAGGGAAGAAAAGATCAAGCAAGGAAGAGCAACATCAAGCAAATACAAGAAGATTATTTGTAGGAATTGATTTTCATGTGTGGTTTCCTTCCCAGATTTGACAGGCATGGTATATGCATGTGTGATTTTGGTCCTCTTGTTGTCATTGACTTGGGTTTTTCCAGGTGTGACAATGTTCTTTAACCTTGCCTTGCCATTTCCAGATATCCATGATGTGATGGGGTTCTCATGTTTGGTTGAGATGGATTTCCAGATGGACTTGAAGCAAAGTGGGTTGGTCTTAGGATTATTCACAAGGCCTAGGAATCTCGGGAGGCGATACATGGTAAAGGATGGATTTGAGCACCTTGATTGAGCCTAGTAATCCTCGACCAATGAATGGCAGGATACACGGTAAATCTCAGTGGTGAATACCCTTGATTGGGCCTAGGAATCCATTGACCGATAATGGTGGGATACACAGTAAAGCCTAGAGGGTGGAGACCTCATAGGCTTAGGAATTGATCTGAAAATGCTTTCTAGTTATTTTTATGCTTGTATAATATCAGATATAAACTTTTCTTTTCTTAGTTTTACTTATCCTTCATAGGTTTTTTTATGAGCATGTGATTGTCAAATCATTGTACTTGGTGAAATCATGTGTTTGTCATAAGCTTAGAAAGCATAATTTTAAATGACATAGCATAAGAAATATTAAACACAACAAACACACATAGCAGAGCTTAACATACAGAATTTTGATAAAGGATTTCACCCCTCCTGGGCTACATCTCCTTGGTCTAGCTTCATAGTGTGGGCCTTTGTATTAGCTTCAAGTGTGCTCAAATTATTGTTACAAGCTTCAAAACCTTTTGGAAACTATTCCAATGAGTTTAAAACATCATAATATCCCAGAAATGACTATTTTTTTGCTGAATTTGGACTCTGGATGCTCTGGAAATGACCCCAACACCTGGTGGCCCTGGCCTTCAAAATATTCAAATGCACTAAAAAACCTGTAGATGACCTTTTCTACCTCTGCAACCTGCTTCATTGAGTTCCCAACATGCCAATTAGCCTAGAATGTCTCTTCCTAAGCTCTGTTTGGGCGAAAATTGGATGAGTTATGATCAAAATTTCTTTTTCCACTATTTCTCCACTAAACTTGGAGAGACTGCCCGTTAGATGTCTAAATTTGGAAACTCCGCCATAAATGGCGTGCTCCCTAAAACTCCGCTAGCATAATCCAGGATTATATTAGAGTTAATCAGTTTTAACGGGCGGATAAGAACAATTTAATGTTAAGTGCGATTAGTGCTAACCCGGTGGATAAGCATGGTTAATCCATGCTTAAGTCGTTAATTAATTCGATTTTAAAAACTTGGCCATAGCTTTTAGCACCTCGTCTTCATCGAACGGTCTCATGGGAGGGGGGTAGCCCGTGGGGCTGTCCCTCTCCAAACCCCAATCGTCGCAATGCATTAATTGAAATATAAGTGGCATCCTCTATGGTTAAGACCCATCAGATAGAGGAGTTGGTGTAAGGTGCGGGCGGTAGGCGGAAGGTCAGGGGTTCGAGCCCAACCTCCCACAATATATTTTGTCCAAAATGACTTATCCATCCGACTAGATTTAACATCGCCACAATATTTATCCCTACTCTACTTTTAGTTAACACCTCCTCCAAAGTTGGCTAGAATCCGCCATATGTATAGTTAGGTACGATGACATGTTTCAAACCATAATTTTAAATAAAAATTTGATATATATATAATATAAAATGATTTTTAATATATATATATATATATATATATATATATATATATATATATATATATATATATATATATATATATATAATCAATTGATCAAATAATTCGAACCTTAGGACTATAATAAAATCCAACCTACCATGCCATGAAGGGGTTGGGGGGGGGGGTACGTGGCATGCCGCGTGGCCCTTCCCCATTGGCTGTAATTTCCACCTTATAAAAAAAAATGCCAAGATAATAAAATTCAACTTAGACTTAGGGAAAAAAAATTCTCTTTATAGTCATCATTGGAAAATCTGGTGGTGCCACTTGGAAAAGTGTCATTGGCTATTTCTGGAGGACATTCCCTGTGAAGCTAACTATACTTGCCACATCATCCCTGTACCTGTTCTGCTCCTTTTTTGCATGTTTTGGAAAATGAAAAACAAACCATAACTCACTCATACAAATTCAGATTTTGATGAAACGAATTGCACCAGAATCTTGGCGACGAACTCTATCCAGTTGCTCAAGTTCGAAGCAATTTTGAGCACTTTCAATTTTTAGCTAAAACTTGAGCCTTAGATCATTCCTCCCCACTAGAAGCCTTTTGGACCCCAAAATATACTATTAATTGTTCAACAAGTGAGGGTACATCTCCCTAACTTTTCCAATCTCCAACCATTTGGCCTTTGAAGGATTTTGACCCTTGAGTCCAACTCTAAGGTATTAAACATTCCATCTTCTTGAAGTTCTGATTCTTTTGTCAAGTATGAGATCTTGCGGAAGTTCATCAAGATATTCTGGCAAGAAATCATCTATTGATGGCAGCTAAACATGCTCTCCTTGATCATCAATCAAAGGAGGCTCAAACAATCTCAAATTCTCAACATTAACGACATAATAAATTTACATATAAGGAGGAAAATCTAGCTTGAATGCATTTGTACCAATATTTTCCAGAATTTTAAATGGACCATATCTAATTGCTTTGAGCTTTTTACCTTCCCCTTGCAATATTTCCTTGCTTATGAACAACCAAATTAATCACCAACTTGGAATTTATGATCAACCCGGTGTTTGTCATGCCTTCCCTTGTAGCTGCTTTGACTCTTTTCAAGTTGCTCTTGCACTATGTGATGTACCAACTAAATTTTCTCAATGAACTTTCTTGCCTTATCTATGTCACAATGTCCGTCTATAGCAACATCTTTCTCAAAGATGAAGTCCAATGGCGATCTTGGCAAGTAACCAAAGCATGCCTCAAATGGCGATGTATTTGTGGAAGAATGTTTTGCCCGGTTGTATGCATGTTGTATCTAGTGTAACTGTTCATCCCACAACTTGGAATGCTTGCTGCAATAGCCTCTTAGAATATGGATAGCAGTTCTATTTACCACCTTTGTTTGACCATCTGTTTGTGGATGAAATTTTGTACTTTTCTTCAACTTTGTATCCATCATGTCCCATAATTTTGACCAAAAATTCCCTACAAATCAAGAATCTTGATGACTTACAATAGAAGTAGGAAGACGAAAATGGATCCACACATTTTGAAAGAAAAGATTACCAGTTTGTTCAATTGTAATAGTTTCTTACATGCCATCAAAATACACATTTTGCTGAACCTATCTACCACAACATACAAATAATCATGACCTTTCCTTGACATAGGAAGGCCTCTTACAAAATCCATTGAGATGCTCTCCCAAGGATGAGAAGGAACCAAAATTGGTGTGTATAAACCAAGCTTCCTATTGCTAGGCTTACTTTTTGCACATAAAGAACATCGTCTAATAAAATGAAACATTTTTATTCATGCGTGGCCAATAACAATACCTTTGGAGATGCATTACTGTCTTGCCTACACCGAAATGTCCCGCAATCAATGATGTGTGTGCCTCCCTTATGATACTATTTCTTTGTCCCTGTGGAATAGATAACTTGCCCAAGTGATACAACAAACTGTTATGCACATGATAATATAAATCTTCACTTTGGTTTCCCTTACTCAAGTTCTCATACACATATTGAAAATCACTACCATTCACATACTGTTCAATGTAACTTTCATGCATAATAGAATTGTTCTTGAGCATAATAGATGAATTCACAATAAGCCTAGAGATCATATCAACTACATTATTGTAGATTCCTTTTTTGTACCTGATAACCAAGTGAAATTGTTGTAGAAAACCCATCCACCTAAAATGTCTTGATTGCTACAACTTTGACTGTGATTGTAAGTACTGCAATGGCTGATGGTTGGTATGGATAATGGTCTCTTTTCCCATCAATAAATGATTCCATTTATTTACACTTTGTACCAATGCATATAACTCTTTATCATAGGTGGGATATTTAGTCACAACTCCATTAAAAATTTCAGAATGAAATGATATAGGCTTACCATGCTGAATGAGCACTGCTCCCACAGCATAATCACTTGCATTTGTTTGGATCTCAAATGGTTGTCTGAGATTTGGAAGTGCTAGAACCGGTGCTGAACTTATATTTTGCTTTAAAGAATCAAATTCTTTCTACTGAAAATCTCCCCAATGGAAGACTTTCTGTATGCTTGTCAATGCATGTAATAGAGCTGTAATAAAAAAAAAATTAGCAATGAATTTCCTCCAATACTGTGCTACCCCTAAAAAGATTCTTACCTCGGTAACTGTATTGGGCTTGGGCCAATTCAAAATGACCTCAAATTTTGAAGGATCAATTTTCAACTCACCTCCTCCAACAATGTGTCCCAAATATACCAATGAAGTCTTACCAAATTCACACTTTGACATCTTAAGAAACAATTTCTCTTTTCTCAAAACATCAAGTACCTTGTTCACATGCATGACATGTTCTTCTCTTGATTTGCTGAATATGAATATGTCATATAAGTAAACAATGACAAATTCATCTAGAAATGGTCTAAGTACATCATTCATTACTCTCATGAAATTAACTGGTGCATTTGTTAAACCAAATAGCATAACTAACCACTCATATAATCCTTGTCTAGTTTTGAAAGCAGTTTTCCAAATGTCTTCTTCAGCTATCCTAACTTGATGATAACCACTTGTAAAATCCAACTTAGTGAACTAATTTGCATGCTTTAACTGATCAAGAAAATCATAAATACATGGGAGTCGGTAGTGATTCTTTACCGTGATTTTTTTCAGTGCATGTTAATCGATACACAAGCGCCAAGTCCCGTCCTTCTTTGGAACCAAAACTTTCAGAGAACCACATGGCGAAGTAGATGGGCATATGATACCTTTATTAAAAAAACTCTTGGATTTTCTTCTTGATTTCCAAACTCTCCATAATAGACATGCGATACATACCAATATTGGGAAGTGGAACATACTACTGTAGTTGAATCTCATGTGGAATTCCCCTCTTGGGTGGTAACCCCTTTGGTTCTTGAAACATATCGCCATGCCAACTTACCACATCAAAAAAAATAGATTTCAATTTTTCATCACATCCATCAAAATATTCATAGTCAACATCATCCTTTTTCTTGATCATGAGAAGCACAAAAAATTTACTTGCATTTACTAACCTCTTCTTTTGCCCTGCATTAACTAAAGAGATATTCAATTTCTTGCGATGAGCTCTCACAATATACTCCACTCCATCTTTGATCAAATTATATTTGTTCTCATGATGGTAAAATACGTCTTTCCTCTCATACAAATATGGACTACCTAAGATAATCTCTGAAATGACAAGTCGAACCACATCTAACTCAACTTCATCGACAAATTTTGCAGTAATAGAAAATCTGAAAACACATTTTCTTGTAACATGTAAGTTGGCATTGTTAACTATCCAACCCAAAGGGTATGGCTTATGATGAGGTACAATTTCAAGATTTATTTTTTTGACTAAGTCTTATGAAATAAAGTTTTCTTGTGACCCCGTATCAAATAATGCATCAATGTTTGTATGATTAGAAATTACTCTAACATGGAATAATTCTATCCTTGTATCTTCTTTTGGAGTGTTGTTGTGACTGTTTGAGGAACTAGAACTTGCTATAACTTCATTTCCTTTGTTAACCATGGCAACTATCTTGGTTTCATCTCCTGAATCGGATCTAAAATATTTTTGTGTGGTGGTAGTCATATTTTGTGTCCCTTTGTTATTTGGTTTCTTTAGCCTTAATTTGGGATGTAGTTTCCAACAGTGGACTTCATCATGCCCCTCTTTGGAACAATGTTTGCATGTAATTTTCTCCCCTTATTTCTTAACATTTGCATTCTTCTTTCCCTTCCATTTTCCTCCCTTCTTTTTTCCCTTACCCTTGAATGGCTTCTTCTTACTATCCTCTTCAGAAATGTTTTTACCCCTTGCTTCGAGATGCGTGGCTTGCACACATAATTCATCTAAGTTATTTGGGTTAAACATAAGGATAATTTGTTTTAAGTAGGAATGTAAACCTCCTATATATTTCAAGAGTGTATTTTGTGAATTTAAGTCTACTCCAAGTAATAAAGCCTCGTCCTAAACTCTTGTGTATACTTTTGGAAACTTTGGCCTTTGAGCTATCTAAGGTTTTTCCAACTCATTATTTATTTCTGCATATAGGCTAATGGATAAAACTGTATTTTAATGGAAGAAATGAATTCAACCCAAGAAATGGAAATCTTACCATGTATTCGCACTTCCTCTTGTGTCTTTGTCTCCCACCAAACTAGTGCTGCTCCTTCTAGCCTTGATGAAGCCAATTGGATTTTGATATCGTCTTCTTGTAGATTTTGAATTCTGTAGTAAAATTCCAATTGACGAATCCAATTGTCTAGTATTTCAACATTAAATTCTCCATTGTATGTGGGAAGTTCAAATTTGATGTCCAAATTGAGTAACAGAGTCTTTACTTTTGGGATCTTAGAATGAGTATGGGTATGGGTTTTTATAGTGGATGTGGAAGATGAAGATGCTGATGAGGACGATGAAGATGATTATGGTGGAGAGGGAGGTGCATTTCCTCCACTACCCTTTGATCTCATCTCTTCCTCCTCTTTACTGTTTTAAGATCCTTCTCTATGAGGGTGTTTTGAACCTTCTCCAGTTTCCTTTGCCATGAAAGCTTCATACATAACTTTCACCATCCTTTGCATTTCTTTGAATTCCCTCTTGAAATCCTCTTCTTTATAATGTTCATGAATTTATTCTTAGCTTGACATTTTGGCTGTATATTCAATCTCAATCTCTACAACTTATATCTCTTCAATCACTTCAGCCTCTTGTGCAATTGGTTCCTCTTCTATCTCAACTGTTGGAAATGGAATTTGAAGTTATTCAAGTGTTTTCTTGAGTGTTCCTTTGGGTGAGGATGATGCCTTCTCAGCCTTCTTCCTTCTTATCCTAACTTCAGGACTAGCTATCAGTAGCTTCCCTTCTCCTCTCTGCAATCTCAACCTTGTAAGCATCATAAAATTCGCAACTATTAAAAACCCTTAAAGTAAAACAAACAAGCAACCTTGTGATCTGATACCAACTTGATCTAAAAATGATTGCTAGTTATTGCTTGCTAGTATCATATTAGATATAAAATTTTCTTTGCTTAGTTTTACTTATCCTTCATAGGTTTGTTTATGAGCATGTGATTGTCAAATCATTATACTTGGTGAAATTGTGTGTTTGTCATAATCTTAAAAAGCATAATTTTAAATGACAGAACATAAACAATATTAAACACAACAAACACACATAACAGAGCTTAACATACATAATTTTGATAAAGGATTTCACCCCTACTGGGCTACATCTTGATGCAGAGATTCTGTATAAATCAGACACTTGCGCATACAATAGATTGCATTGTCCATTTTACATAAAACCCTCAATCGATTCCCTCATTATAATCTTTCTAAAAATTACTTGGAATCAAATCAAAACCAGAAATGAAGAGATAGACGAATAATAACTAAAATACTTGCATAAAATACATTAGAAATTTATAAATGCAAACCATCCTTTGGCCAAATATAAAAATTGTTGGCCTCTCGGCTCTCGCCCCAAGTTCTCAAACCATTCCTCTCTATCTCTCTGTGTCTCTCTTTGTCCTCCATCCTCACACAAGATTCATATTTATACATAATTATGGATTAATTTGAATCGATGATTTCCTCCACACAAATCTCAACCAAATCCTAAAATATCTTTCTCCCTTCTTTGACACAACTAAGTTCCATTTAAGGAATTTCTAATCCCTAAAATATCTACCCAAAAAAATTCCACTCATATCCTCAATTTATTAAGAGAATATTTACAATAAACCTCACACTCAGATATATCTCTCAATTTATTAAAAATGAGCATAATAATTTATAAAATAATTGAAAAGACATCACCCCCTAATTACACAAATGAATAATGAAAATTAAGCTCGATGCTCCTGCATCAGACTCCACATGTAGAGAAGTTTCCATAGAATCCTGTCTATGAGGTCTGTCACTTTTCTGTAATAATGTGACAACCACAAGTCTCAATAACTTCCTCCCTCCAGGATTCCAAACTTAGTTTTTCCACCGGTCTTTTAAAGTATCAAATCCATTTTGTAATTTTGCACAGAATGTCCAAAATACTATTGAATGTAACTCTCGATTTTCCATACCATATCATATTTATTTATGGAATTACAGACTTGTGTAGAATCATTGATACCCATTCTTCTAGTCTCCAAACTCTAAAAGAACCTCGAACTGGTTGTACATTAGCATTAATCATTCTATCAACTAGATTCCATCGACCTCTCCAACAACTTCTTTCACCAATTCCTCGGAGTAATTCCTCTTTGTCTAATGCTTCCGTCTTCAATTGCACTGAACACTCAACTTTCTAAAATGAAGAATAATCAAGAAATTCTCCTTGATCAAAACTATAGTCATTGATTTCTCCTATATTAACAGATTTCTCATCCAGTGCTATACCTGCATTCATCAACAAACTGTTAGTTTAAAAAAAAAAGACCTTTCGACCTCTTTTGATGCTTCAAGCACCAATCTCCCATCATAGTCCTTCTGGATTTCAGCAGATCTTGTTTTGAATTGCTGGTTGTTTTCATCTTTATCCTCCTGGATCAATACTTCAATTTCCTTCATGTCTCTAAGGACATAACTTTCTTGTTGCTCCTAATCTTTCATCTCATCACCAAATACTTTCTGCTCAATTTCTCTGATTTCAACATCATATTTATTAATGTTTCCTTCTGTACCTACAACCACATTATTATTTAAAAATTTATAACATTCACTCAACTCTATAAATGTTAAAAACATTTCATCCCTATCATGCATGGAAATTGAAATCTCTTCTGTATCAGGTTCTACAAGCTTCACTTCTCCCTCAGGTTCCTTAAGCCATCGTTCCAAGAACTCTATTTCCATGTGAAATATTTCCAGCATTTCATCACAACCTTCATTCCCAGCTTTATTCTTCTTCTAGAAATTTTCCTGAGTTATCCTGTTTTCTGTATCATCACATTGCAAAATTCAACCATAAATTTTATTAAAAAAATTGATTCGTTTACCTCCTTGGAATATCAATTCGGCATTTTCATTATGCTTCTACTCCATAACAGCTTCAACTGGCTATCTTACACCAAATAGGAATTCATCTATGATTTCGTTTTGCTTCAATAAATCAGTACCTTCCTTCTCTGAAAGACATTCTCCATCATACTTCACCTCAATATTTTCATTCATCTCTGTGACAGTTTCACCAGACTGTTCACCCTCTTTTGCACATCCTGCAAACATACACAAACTATGAGTTTTAAAAATATAAGGCTTCATGGCCTCATTTGCTTCTCTTGTCAACACATTTTCAAATTGTTCTGAATTATTGGAAAATTTCATGAGATGTTTCTCATTGATCTCTTCACCCAAAATTTCACCCTGTTCTGGGCCACAAATGGAAACTTCCATTTTCAACTCAGCCTCTCTGAGTTCTTCCCATCTCCATTGCATATTCATCATATGATCGAGCTTCCTCAGCTCTTCTGTCAACTCTATGTTTACCTATTGTTCCCTATTTGTGTGTAGCCTCTGCCATTTCACTTTCTTCCTCATGGTACAACAATGTCTCTGGTCTTTATTTATCTGTAAAAATTCCATCAATAACTCAAGGTGAACTGCTATCTCAACTTTCTCCCTCTCATACTCTTCATCAGTTAACTACTTCCATATGCCCTTTTCCTTGGCATTTTCCTTCTTCTTTCTTTGGTTGAGGTCTTTCTCAAAACCTCTGAAATGACTATCAATAGTCATCTTATCCTCATTTGTGAACTTCATTTGTTCACTTGTGGATTTCATTCAAATCCCCTTTTCAGCAAGCTTTCATACTTGCCATCCAACAATGTAATCTCTTTTACGGCGCTTGGTATCTTTCAGTTCTCTATCTTGGAATCATCTATGGGCAATTCTCTTGCTCCTCTTTGCTGCAAACAACAACTGCAATATTTCATGTGTTATAATGACCAAACTCTTTGGGTGTAGGGCTTTGCCGATCATGCACCCAATTACATTCAAACCTTTGACTTGATTTAAGACTTTTTGACTCTAGACTTTACATCAACTCTTCATCTTGGATGAAAAATTCACCCTCTTGTACAATAATTCAGTGATTTAACTTGACTCAAGCTATCCAAATTTTCATTTGACCTTAATATATGATTTGAATTCAAAGCTTGACCCAATAATTACAATAGTGGATATTTTGACTCTAATTCAAGTTATACAATATACCAATGAACATCCAACATTCTCATGATGTAAAATATCCCCGTTACCAATTCTCTCTCATACTCATTCTTATGATAATATCATAAGTCACGAATTACATCATCTCCCTTTATCACTTCACATGACACTTAAGCCTTTAAATCGAAATGCAATCCATTTTTCCCAAGATTAATTTTATGGTGAAAATAAAATAAAACATTTAATTTTCAACATTTAAGATACCTCTTGGAGATGAATTTTCATACCTTATGCTCCCTTCAATAAACCTTTTCTTTGCAATTTCAACTCTCCAGATTTCATTCTTCTGTGTCGTTCTTATCACGATGAATATTCACATGCCCTTCATACCATAACCTCTTCAACACACTCATCAACTTAGCGCAGACAATTTTCCTATACTTCCATGCAGCTCCTTCTTTGCAGTGACGGTTCTCTTGCAACACCGTCTCTCTCCAGTGCACAAAAACAATTCCTTCATAGGAATTTTCCAAAACTTCCTTTTAATATGGTGGCATCAACATATTTCTCCGGAAGCAACAAACACAAACCACACTCAAACCATATTTTCATATCAGTTTTTGAGATGGATTCCAATTCCATTCCTTAAACTTTGGATTTATTTCACTCTTTCATAACATTTACAAACAAATTAACTTCTTGAGTATGGCAAGGGAAATTAAATCATCTAATTTTTAAAAATACTGATAAGGTTGTTCGAAAACGTTGTTTTCTTCCAGATCAATCAATAAACAAGGTTTTATAAACCACGCACCAACATCCCACAGAATCTGTGTTTGTATTGGTGTTGCACTTGTTTCAATGTTCCACCCTGGTCCATTACCAGCTACCAACATTTGCAGCCACAACACTTTCTCTCAAACGCTGCTAACATATCTCTCTCAGCAAGGTCAAAACACTTCTTCAACAGTTCATTTTTCTTCATAATTTGCAGGTATTGTGAACACATCTCTTTAAAAAAAACTCACAGAAAGCATAACACAATTCGTAGGCAACAATACCATTTCTGCTTGTTCGATTTAGCACTCAACCTCAACAATCGATTGCAATTTCACACCCAGTGAAACTATGCATAGCTTGATAAATGGATACAAATGTGTGCACAAATATACCACATTGATTTGATTCTTAATCCAATTTATCATACCAACAATGCTCAAAACAAATTATGCAAACAATGTATCTTCCTTACCACTTAAAAGCTACGCGAAAACCAATTCTAGTTTTGTAACTCTTTTCCGCCATTTCGCTGGATAACAACTACCGGTATTAGAAAGTTCCATGTTCAGACTTATGCTGCACACAATTTCAGTCCACATGCTCCACAAAGCCTATCTTACATGCTTCCACGAATCTTCACACAACACTTACCCAATGCCGTGAACTCAACAACAATTCACAAATCTCGAGTCTTCAATAGGGGTCTTCCACACTTTCTATAAACAATATTTCAACGCATATCTGTAAAAGAATACTTCAACACCTTAAAAGAGACAAGTCGACCAACCTTATCTTCTTGGTATGGAATTTGAAAGAGGGAGCCAAAAACATATGGCTTTTGTTATGTTCATCTCGTATTATTGGATTCTCTTTTGCTTGGTGCAGTCAACTAATGTGTGCGTTAATATCCAATGGAGTAAAACATTATATCAATCATAGAACCAAATTTTCAACTCTCCACATGGTATGGAGTCCATCATTCCTGCATTTGTCTCACAAATATCTCACATATCTATTACATTACAAGACTGCAATTTAAATTGGTCGAGATCTGAATCACAACTCTGGCTCTTTTGATGCGCAACTATGATTTTTTTTTTAAACCACATAAAACATCAAGACTGCGACCTATACCGACCAAGATCTATATCACCAATTTCTAATTTACATTTTAATCTTCACACTCTATCAATGTAATGGCATTCTGAGGCAATTCACAACATGAGATTGAACGCAATTATTTCCACACAAGAAATGGTGTCTAAGGAATGTTACACCATACTTACAAAACTGCTAAAGCAATTATGAATTCTGAAGATACATCTCGCTTGTTGGGCTGCTAACACAGTTACGGAATTGGAATGGGCATCATATTTATATGACTACTAATGCAAGTATGAATTCCATGTCACACTGTCCGCATACTACAACTCCATGGTGCCAGCATTAGGGATTTAACACAGTTTCATAGTCAGGCTTGCACGTCAACCCGGTTTGCAACCTTCAGTTCTCGTTTTGCCTTATGACATTATCTCTACAACTCCAATGCCACGTTCAACGTTGATTGCCTCCGCACCCATTACGCAGTGTTGGATTGTCTCATATGTTGGCCGATTCCTCCTTTAGTTGACTTTGCCAGCAACGTCGATTCCAAGTTCACATTCCTGCAAATATCATACTTTTCTATTGCATATATATATACTTGCAGATTCAACAAAAAATGTAGAACAATCAACTTTTTTAGCTTCAATACCAAATGATGCAGAGATTCTGCATAAATCAGACACTTGCGCATACAACAGATTGCATTTTTCCTTTTACATAAAACCCTCAATCGATTCCCTCATTATAATCTATAAAAATTACTTATAATCAACTCAAAACCATAAATGAAGAGAGAGCCGAATAATAAATAAAATACTTGCATAAAATAGACTAGAAATTTATAAATGCAAACCCTTATTTGGCCGAATATAACAATTGTTGGCCTCTCGACTCTCGCCGCCTTTACATAAGTTCTCAAACCATTCCTCTCTATCTCTCTGTGTCTCTGTCTGTCCTCCATCCTCACACATGCTTCATATTTTTACATAATTATGGATTAATTTGAATCCATGATTTCCTCCACACAAATCTCAACCAAATCCTAAAATATCTTTCTCCCTTCTTTGACTCAACTAAGTTCCATTTAAGGAATTTCTAATTCCTAAAATATCTACCCAAACAAATTCCACTCATATCCTCAATTTATTAAGAGAATATTTACAATAAAACTCACACTCAGATATTTCTCTCAATTTATTAAAAATTAGCGTAATATTTAATAAAATAATTAAAAAGACATCACCCCCTAATTACACAAATGAATAATGAAAATTAAGCTCGATGCTCCTGCATCACATCTCCTTGGTCTAGCTTCATAGTGTGGGCCTTTGTATCAAATTCAAGTGTGCTCAAATTACTGTTACAAGCTTCAAAACCTCTTGGAACCTATTCCAGTGAGTTTAAAAAATCATAATCTCCTAGAAATGAGTATTTTTTTGCTGAATTTGGACTCTGGATGCTCTGGAAATGACCCCAACACCTGGTGGCCCTAGCCTTCAAAAAATATTCAAATGCACTAAAACACATGTAAATGACCTTTTCTTCCTCTAAAAATTACTTCATTGAGTTCCCAGCATGCCAATTAGCCTATAATTTCTCTTCCTGAGCTCTGTTTGGGCAAAAATTGGATGAGTTATGATAAAAAACGCTTTTCCCACAATTTCTCCACTAAACTTGGAGAGACTGCCAATTAGATTTCTAAATTTGGAAACTCCACCATAAATGGCGCATTCCTAAAAATCCACCATCATAATCTGGGATTATATTATATTTAATTGGATTTAACGGGCGGATAAGCACAGTTTAAGGTTAAGCGCGATTAGTGCTAACCCGGGGGATAAGCATGGTTAATCCGTGCTTAAGTCGTTAATTAATCCACTTTTAAAAACTCTGCCATAGCTTTTAGAACCTGGTCTTCTTCAAACGGTCTCATGAGAGGGGGATGGCCCCCTCCAACCCCCAACCGTCACACTACATTAATTGGAATATAAGTGGCATCCTTTATGGTTAAGAACCATGAGATAGAGGAGTTGGTGTAAGGTGCGAGCGGTAGGCGGAAGGTCAGGGGTTCGAGCCCGACCTCCCGGAATATATTTTGTCCAAAATGACTTATCCATCCTGCTAGATTTAGCATCGCCGCAATATTTATCTCTTCTCCACTATTAGTTAACACTTCCTCCAAAGTTGGCTAGAATCTGCCATATGTATAGTTAGGTCCGATGACATGTTTCAAGCCATAGGTTTAAATAAAAATTTGATATATATATATCTATCTATCTATCTATATATATATATATATATATATATATATATATATATATATATATATATATATATATATATATATATATATATATAATCAATTGACGAAATAATTCTAACGTTAGGACTGTAATAAAATCCAACTTGCCATGCCTTGGGGGGGGGGGTGTACGTGGCATGCCACGTGGCCCTTTCCCATTGGCTGTAATTTCCACCTTATAAAAATAAATGCCAAGATAATAAAATTCAACTTAGACTTAGGGAAAACAAAATTCTCTTCCTAATCATCATTGGAAAATATGGTGGTGCCACTTGGCAAAGTGTCATTAGGTGTTTCTAGAGGACATTCCCTGTGAAGTTGACTATACCTGCCACATCATCCTTGTACTTGTTCTACTCCTTTTTTGCCTATTTTGGAAAACGAACAACATACCATAAATCACTCATACGAACTCCAATTTTGATGAAACAAATTGCGCCAGAATCTTGGCGACGAAATCTATCTGGTCATTCAGGTTCGAAGCAATTTTGAACACTTTCAATTTTTAGCTAAAACTTGAGCCTTAGATTAGGAATCCCTTGATCGGTAATGGCGAGATACATGGTAAAGTCGATTGATTGAGACAAACAAATTCCTCATGGTTTAGGTGGAGAGATCTGGAGATATCCATGCTTGTTTAGGGCCTAGTGATTCGATAGGGATTGTGGTAAAGCCCAATTATATTGATAAGGGTTGAGGTGGTTTGGCCTCAGGAAGATTTTTTTTTGCGAGTCCCAGATTCATGCTTCGAATATGGCATGGGGGTGATTGGCTGAAAGAGATTTTTGGTTCATCCAATCTATGGTCGGGTGGTTCGTGGAAGTCCCAAACCTGGTTGGCTTTTTAATTCATTATTAAGAGCTTATTCTCCTTAGTATTTCATGTGTAAATGTATTGGTTTATATGTGGATTTTATGGCTATTATATCCTTGTATTTTTGTTGGTTATATGCTGGTTATGAGTATGTTTAATGAAAGAATTGAGGTATGCTTCTCATCATTTTTTGATTTTCAAATGAATATACAATGAATATATGACCTAATAGATGATAATGTAGCTAGTTTGATAAGGAAAAAATGCTTCTTTACTAATCTCATATAAATATGAGACCCCTATGCTCAGATTTGTTGTTAAGACCTGTAGATTGCATAGTTGTGATATGTTTGACGAAATTCGTGTCATGAATAGCAGGGGTCAGATCAAGTTCTTGCACCAGTGATTGCATTATTATATTTTTTTCATTGTTATTATTCATTTCTAGAAGTTTCATGGAGTTCTGGGCAGTGTCTTGACACAAAAATACTTAGAAAAATCCATAGTCACTGGCATGCCTTGCCGCGGGAGCAACTGAAAGGACTCATTCGCATGCATATCTTGTCATGAGAGCGGTTGAGGGTCAAGATCAAATAAATTTACAAGTTCCCTTAGGGGTTGGTCACCTATAAGGGTTGGTCGGCTCTTGAAGGTTCTGTAGAAAGTGTGAAAGGTCATATTGGTTTGGTATTTTCAGTTCCAATTCCTTAACTATACATGGGGAGCGGAATCAAATCATAGTAACAGACTGATTAACGTGGGTAAATTTGAGAGGAGAGTGTTATAGGGTGGTATCATAGCATGGTTCACCTCTTGGATTGGATGGGAGGTGTGTTGTTCATGCATATATGTTGGTTGCATATGTGTCCTTATTTCTATGGTCTATGTGCTTGTTGTGTCTGCATGGTGGTGGGCATTGTTGTACTGGTGTTTCCATGTAGAGGTTGATGAGGTTGTTGTTGGGATGTGTTTTCCATGAATGCATATGCATTTTTTATGCATGTCAGTGTCTATATGTTGTTATGCATGATTCTCATGGTTACGGTTATGCACGCATGATAATCCAAGCATGCATTTTGATAGTCATTTTATGCATTTTAGGTCCTCATGATGTTGTTGGTATGTTATAATGTTGATGTGTTGGTTGAGATAGAGAAAGAGATGTAGATCATCAATGCGAGGTGGAAACACTGGACCTTGAGGTAAGAGAAGATCATCATACATGCATGTATGTTGGGCATGTAGGTATGCTGGTTAATTGTTGTTATAAGCATTAGGGTTATGTACATGTCTGTTAGTCTATGGTTTTGCGGTTACATATATGATAGATGCTAGTTGTTCAGTGTGGTGATATGTACATGCCTTAGATAGTCATGTATGGTAGTTAACTTCTTGTTATATGCATTGTGGTCATACAAATGATGACTAAGGTTATTTCATATGAGATCTTGATGTTATATGTTTCATGCTAATTTGGATTTACCCATGCAGATGGTTAGGGTAATGAAATTTAGGTATGATTCAACCTATTTGTGATATTGTGTTGTACTAATCTATGCATATGCGATTTTTATGCATGAATGCCAATTATTTACGAGTCTATGATGTGAACATGTTAGCTATTTATTGTTATGGATATCATGACCTTGTTTATGTTTGAGTTGATATGTTGTGAAGTTATATCATGCTAATATATATTGATTATGAAGACAAGATAGCCTCCCTTGAGATACTTTAAGGTATGAGTTTACTTATGTTGTATACTTGGTGCTTGAATGTTTGATTATGTTGTCTATTTGGTGTTTGAGATTTTGGTTTCTATAATGTTGTTTATCTATTGTTTGAATGCTTGATTACTTGCATGATATGAGTTTGTATCTATAATATTGCATGAAGGAATGATCTTGTTTTGTGATGGTTGCACTAACACATATGTGCTGAGAATAGTTGTTATGTACTTGAGTGTAAGTGGGTCCTAGTTATAGTATTATGGCTATTAAACGTGAGTTTATTATAATATTCTTGTTAATATTGGTAAAGTTTGTTTTGAAATTAATAGATAGGATGCCTTGATCTTTGGAATATGTGTCTGACATGTGTGAAAAATTACGAGAAACATGCTTGGAACTAGCGTGACAAGGTAACAATTGATTTTCTTAGATATACTTAACCACTGGGTGATGTGATAGTACATAGTAAGACTCAATTGTTGCAAAGTAAAAGCTAAAATAAAGGAATTGGGTGAGAATTCCTTTGGATATTTTTGGAAACCACAATTCTAACCAAATGAGTGATTTGCATACAAGAAGTCTTATTAACCTTGATTTTGTTTGACATTATGTGGATATGTGCTATATTCCTGAACATGTATTTAATAGGTATAATGATTGGTTTCTAGTTATAGCTAGATTCATCAATGAATTGGAGTCCCTTGAGAGATGGCATGGAAGTGTTTAGTTACAGGTTAACGTGTCTGACACAACAAGGTAAGTTAACCTGATATGTTATAATTATTTATGCAATGAAAATTATGTGTGTTATGGCAGTATGATGTAGGGGATTGCATGACAAAAGGGACTTCCATGAAATATTGAAGAAGGCTCAGGTTCTGCTTTCCCTCGGAAAAAATGGAAACCATGGGGATTAAGTCATGATGTTTTTTGGGGGTTTTTGCCTAAAATATTTTGTGATTTGTTTGAGCTTGATTCATGGGTTTTGATTTCCTCTAGTGCAAGGCATTTACACTTTGTTTGTGGTGTTGTATTGAATTTTTTTTTCATGGTTTTCTCTTGTTTATTTCTTGGTCTTGCCTTTTATCTTTTGAGATTCTTGGGATTTGGTATGGGGAAGAGTAAAATTAATATAGTTCAGGAAGAGCCAAATGAAACCCAAAAGGTAATGTAAGAATTAGATGAATCTCAGTGCATGAGTAAAGGGAAACTGAAGGCAAGAGTATGATAACCAGTTAGATTGGTTGTTTCCATTGGGATAAATGGACGATGGTAGGACATTCATGAGGAAAGGTAAAGTGAATATATTTGAGGCATGAGATGCCTTGCCTAAGTTGGGAACTGTTGTTCTCAATATTGTGCATGTTGTGCACGGATAAAGGGATTTTTCTTAACCTAGACCTTATGATATCTGGTAATTATGTTTTGATCATGATTATGATGGTGTCTATATATGTATGTACATATGTTGTTTTCTGACATGGTTGTTAGTGATCATGCTTGTTTTATGTTGATGTTTATATGTATATATGTATATATGTATGTATGTATGTCGTCATTTGACATGATCATGATTGATTTATGATAATGTTTATATATATATATATATATATATATATATATGTATGTATGTATGTATGTATGTATGTATGTATGTATGTATGTCATGGATCATTCTTGTGGAGAAATGATTGCTTATGCAAGTGAATGGAATGAAAAGGTTCCTAGCTATGAGGAATATAGTGGGAAGAGTAGCCTTGATAGATCTACAAGGTCAGTATAATGTGGATATGAATTGATATTAAATGCTTACACTATTCCTATGTTTTTTATATGGACATGTAATGCTGAGGGATACATCAACAAAATGAAAGCAATGCGATCTGCGACATGTTGGAACTTGCATGAATAAGTTGAAAGACACTAGAAGAAAGTTTGTTTGGTAAAGTCATTGCGTGGTCTATGGATGCGTAGTAACACTGTTGTCTATATGTTGTACATGTTTCACTTATGATGTTGTGTGCATGCAGTGTTGTGTATATAGGGTGTTGTGTACATTATGATTATGCAATACTATGTATATAGGGTGTTGTGTATATGTTGTGTACAAATGGTGTTGTACGTATTTTGGATATGCGGTGCTATGTAAATATGGTGTTGTGCGCATGTTGGATATGCAATGCTGTTTACATATGGTGTTGTGGGCATGTTGGATATGCGATGTTGTGTGCATATGGTGCTTTGTGCATGTTGGACATCTAGTGCTGTGTACATATGACGTGGTGTGCATGCTATACATATGGTGATATGTACATGTGGAGTTGTGTGTATGATTGTACATGTTGTGTTGTGTGCATGTGGTTCTGTGTACATGTTTTACATGGGGTGTTGTGTACATGTCGTGCATGTGGTGCTATGTAAATGTCATGTTGTGTTGTGTGCATGTGGTTCTGTGTACATGTTGTACATGGGGTGTTGTGTGCAGGTGGTGTTGTGTACATGTCGTGCATGTGGTGCTATGTAAATGTCATGTTGTGTACATGTTGTGCATGTGGTGTTGTGTACATGTGGTGCTGTGTATACATTGCATAGGTTGTGCTATGTACATATTGTGTAGGTGGTGATGTGTACATGTGGTGTTGTGCACATGTTGTGCAGGTGGCATTGTGTACATGTGGTACTTTGTACATGTTGTACATGTGGTATTCTGTGCATGTTGTACATGCTATATTGCGCACATGTGGTATTGTGTGCATGTTATACATGTTGTTTTGTGTACATGTTATACATGTTGTTTTGTGTACGTGTAGTACTATGTATGCGCATTGTGTATTCGTGGTATCGTGACATGTGTATTCATTGTGTTGTACTCTATGTACATATATGTATTGTATTGTACGACGAGCGTAGGTGCATGTATTGTATCTTGTTGTATGTCATGTGTGGTTGTATGCGTGAGATGCACACTATGTGTTTGTGTACGTGGTTGAAGAAAAGAGAAGCACTAGGTGTTTGTCGGGTGTGGGAATTGATTCAGTGTGCATACAAAAATGACAAAGGATAATGGTAGAAGATAAGGATCGATTAAAGGATAAGTATCAATATTTTATTTTAGTTTTATTATGCATGTGATCTATGATTTTGATTACGATGGTTGCCTTTTGAGCTAACTGGATGTGATATGCTTATACACGATGATTTGATAAAAAATCTAGTGTGGATTGTTGTGACAGGAAGTAAACATAAATGAAAGTGTACCTTATTGATGAGCTATCGATGAGGTATGATGTGAATTTATTTCAATTTATTTTGAATCTAATGGAAGTTATGTTCTTGGTACATGAAAACATGGAAATGCCCAGTTTGGGTGGTTGAAACTGACTGCAAGAATTAGCAGTAGCAGCAAAAGGAATTGGAACATGCAACAATATGTTGGTGAATCACTTTAGGAGCAGGGCCATTATGGGACACTGGTACCCAATATTATCCATTGATTTCCATGAGAATTCTATGACCGATAAGATGGTTTTGACGCATTTATTTGCGTTCGTTGTTTTACCTTCTGATGCGAGGAATACTTGCCAAGGGTCGGATCACACAAGAAAGGTGATGTCGGGGAATTTGGAAGGTGATTTTTTGCATGGAAAGGGGTGACCAAATTTCCTGAGGAACTGTATAGAAGAGAAGGGAAGGCCAAGGATGGATTTTTTTTGGTCATTAGAATTTCCAAATGGAATCAGATGCACATTGGGAGTACACCTTGGAACTATCATCCGATAATTGTTCACTGAGAGGACAAGTGGAACATGATTATAACATTGGACATTGGATGTAGTTTGACTTCGGAAATGGATTATGGAAACCTTGGGAAGGAGGTGAATCCTGGTACTACTTTGAGGTTGGAAGTGCGAACCTTTGGATTCCATTTTTGCATAGCGACATGCATCAGATAATTTTATTTGTTGGTTGAGAAAATGTGCATATGTGTATATTATTGTAAATGCCTTATCAATATGGATTTATAAATCTCCATACACAATATGAGTATTTTTTGGTTAAGGAAAATTTATATGATGTATAGGTGGCTGTTATTATAAATACCATAATGAGTTGTGTTATAAATCTCCAGTAAACGGTATGATTGTCATGTTATTAGTAGGTAGTCACCGTAAAGACTGCAACGAGTTGTGTTATAAATATAAATGGGAAGTATGTTTTGGTTGTCATCGTTCTTGCTGGTTATAGGTGTCATTGAGCACCGAGGACGGTGTTCCCCCAAGGGGGAGGGTTCTGTAACAACCTTGGTAAAAAATCCATGTAACAAAAGTTAATAAAGGAAAAATAAGACTATGGTCATGGGACATGTATTCCAAGCTGAATGCTAGGAAAAACATCCTAGTGTGTTCGTTCATTCAGTTTATTATGGCTAAGGGAGGTTGGTAAGGCCATGGAAAAATATTTGGAAAGGAAAAATGGATTTTTGGGCAATTTATTTATGAAAATAAAGGACATTAAGAGAAATGCAAGGTGAAAGGTCGTAGGTTGCATGCGAGGAGGAAAATGAAGAAAATAGAGGCCTCATTGATAAAAAGGCTTCTAAGGATCAGTTGGTACCTTTTGTCAGTTTCGTTTTGGAGATATTTATCTATTCTCTTTATCTCACTCTCTTGGACACTTAGAGTTTTCTTGGACCATTATAGGATTCGATCAAGGAAAGAAAAGGAAGGACCAAGAAGGAAAACATGATAAAAGATCAAGCAAGGAAGAGTAGAATCAATCAGTAACAACGAGATTATTTGAAGGTATTGATTTGCATGATTGATTTCCTTGATATATTTGGCATGCATAGTACACACATGTGTGGTTTCGGTTCTCTTACTCTCATTGACATGTGATTTTCCAAGTGGGACAATGTTATTCAACCTTTCCTTTCCATTTCTAGATAGCCATGGTGTGACAAGGTTCTCATGTTTGGTCTAGCTGGATTTCCAGATGGACTTGAAGTTGAGTGGGGTGGTCTCAGGATTATTTACAAGGCCTAGGAATCCTCAAAGGAGATAGATGATAAATCCTAGATGTGAACACCTCGATTGAGCCTAGGAATCCTCGACCGGTGAATGGTGGGATACATAGTAAAGCTTAGTGGTGACTACCCTTGATTGGGCCTAGGAATCCCTTAATTGGTAATGGTGCAATACACGATAAAGCCTAGAGGGTGGAGAGCTAGTAGGCCTTAGAATCCCTTGATTAGTAATGGCGAGATACAAGGTAAAACCCATAGGTTGAGATAGAAAATTCCTCATGGTTTGGGTGGATAGATCTAGAGGCATCCATACTTGTTTAGGGTCTAGTGATTTAGTGGGGATTTCAGTAAAGCCTAGTTCTATTAATGAGGGTTGAGGTGGTTTGGCCTCAGGAAGCCCTGGTTGGTTTTTTGGGAGTCCCACATTCATGCTTGGAATAAGGTACGAGGGTGATTGGCTGAATGAAAGATTTGTTTTAGTTAATCTATGGTTGGGTGGTTCATGGAATTCCTAAACCTAGTTATATTTTGCATTCATTAATAAGAGCTTATTCTCCTTGACATTTCATGTGTAAATTTATTAGTTTATATGTGGATTTATGGCTATTATATCCTTGTATTTATGTTAGTTATATGCTGGTTATGAGTATTTTTTATGCCAAACTTGATGTATGGTTCTCATAATGTTTTGATTTGAAAATGAATATACAATGAATATATGACCTAATATATGATAATGCAACTATTTTGATAAGGCAACAATGATTCTTTACGAATCCAGATAAGTATGAGACCCCTATGTTTAGATATGTTGTTAAGTGCCATAGATTGCATATTTGTAGCAGTTGGATCAAGTAATTGCACTAGTGATTGCATTAGTATCTTTGTTTCATTTTTATTATTCATTTTTGGAGGTTTCATGGAGTTATGAGAAGTATCCTAAGACCTAGCCTTGAAAAAATGGCTCAGAATATGGGGCCACTAACACAAAACTACTTGGAAAAGTCCATAATCGTTGGCATGCCTTTATGTGGGAGTAAATAGAAGGCCTCATCCACATGAATAACTTGTCATGGGAGCGGTTGGGGGTCCAAATCAACAAAATGACAAGTTACCTAAGGGGTTGGCCACTTGGAAGTGTTGGTTAGCTCCTAAAGGTTTTGTAGCAAGTGTGAAAGGTAAGAATGGTTTGTTTTTGTCGGTTCCACTTCCTTAAATATACATGGGGAGTTGAATCACATCATAGTAGCCTCTCGTCAAATGTTTACCCCAACATATTGATTAAACTGGGTTAATGTGGGAGGAGGGTGTTACATTTGTTCTTCCTTCATTTGGGTTTAATTGGTTAGGAATAAGGATAATTTTCTTTTCATTTGGGTTCAATTTATATAAAGGAACATGTTTGTATGTTGTGATATGACTAAAAGGATAGGTACACCATTATGAAAGACAACTCAAGAGATATATAGTGAAAATAGTCAATTTTGAATTTTGACTTCGCCAATCCATATGAATTAATAATTTCCACACACACGCACACACACACACACACACACACACACACACACACACACACACACATATATGGAGAGAGAGAGAGAGAGAGAGAGAGAGAGAGATATTAGTACGGAAAAGTGCCTTACACTATAGATGATAATTCTATAAATTTTTAAAAACATTAGAATTGATTAACATGAATTTGGGTACCAATTGCATCATCAATTGCATCTTGAGTCTCAGGTGTTTTAAAATTTAAATCTAAAAGCTGAAGTTTTGAATGATCATTTTTTTGAGCATTAGAATTTGTAGGGAATGTGGAATATCTGGAATTCTAGAGTCTAGATAGATGAATAGTAGAGAAACAGTCAAATGTGTAGCATTGCAAACTGACCTTCTACCACTGTTAGAATTTTCCACTGTTGCATCATAATCCCCATGAATTCTTCCAATTAAGCTAAGAAATTAGAGTAATTGACTTGAATTTGTGATTAGAGCTTGAATTTGATTGGAATTGACTTCAACGAATGCTTTATGAATTTAAAGAATTTTGTAAAGCTCCCGATAATAAGAGAGGAGGAATTGAACCTAGGGGAAGCCTGAATCAATCATTAGAGATAACATGAATGAAAAAATTTGTGGAATATAATAATTTAATAGATAAATATGTGAGAAAAACTATTTTGAAAATGACTTCCAAGGATCAAAATTACATCAAAAGTGCCCACAATCCAAAATTCCTTTCATGGAGAAGTCCATCACGTAGGAGTTAATCCCACCAAGATGCTACAAAAAAACTCAAGTAAATAGTGTATAGTGAGATATGTAGTGTGCAATGAGTATGCATGTTAAGGCCCTAATAAGCATTCATTATTAATTTATTAGTTATGGTTATGTCAACCTAGTGGTAGGTTATATCATGCCACTTTATGTCATATTTATATAAAAGAGATTTATTTGTATAGGCATAATATCTTATCTTGGCATTTCATTAACTGTAAAGAAGGTTTATCCTTCAAAGTGGACTATTATTCATTGAATTTTTATCACTTTCAATGTATTGGTTCACAACAATGCAACACACGAGGTTTTTGTGTCATTATTTTGGACCTTCCATCATGAACACCCAACATTAAATGTTCCATAAATTTAATAAGTGACATTAATATATAGGTTGATGATATTCCTTGGTGTTAGTGATAATAACACCCTATTTTTCTCGAGTTTCCCTATTTGTGAATAAATCCACCTTAACATGGTTCCCCCTTAATACATAGTAGAATTCAATAAGATGAAATTCATGCTATATGTATCTAATTTTGTTAAGGATTGAGCATAGTTTTGAATCAAGAGGAGATGTTTCTATAAGTACATATGATGATATTCCTAAAACCCCCCATGACAATTAATCTCTAAAGGCTAGGGGTGCTTTCTATATTTACTCCTTACCTAATTTGGATTGGATCATGATATTTGTTTTCTTCCATATTGATGATTTCCGAGTGGAAAAAGGGGAGGACCAATCGATAGGACTATTTCTACCGTTGGGACCCAATTTGGAAAATTGGGATCTAAAACCTTCCGAGAGAATTTTGAGGCATAAAATGATATTTTTTTTGGGTAAAAACTTGTTTCTTTAGTGTTGCACTTCTTTTTCCTATTATACATATAAATACCTTTCTAACGACACAATAATCGACTCAATTAGAGTTTGTATGCAAAATTTATTCCACTCAGAAGTTTACCTTCCTATGTTTTCCAACATAATTCGAGAGGATGCCACATCAACTCCCTTTACTCATGGAAAAGGGGATAGTGGTGTGATCATGATGAATAATAATCTAGAAGATTCCAGATTGTAACTTTGTAATGCAGCACGAAACTGTAATTTAAATAATACCCGTGGACCTGTGAGTTATGGGCCCACATAATAATCGGAAGCATTCAAGAGCGGGTCTCTTTATCGCAACTTCAATAGTTCTTAAACAAAGCGCAATCGAAAATATTTAACTCATCGCAACATATAACAAATAACATTAACACTAAACACTAAATATACCTATGCAAATTTGCGATGACAATGTCATATCACAACATCCATGGTTTATTGCATTTCGACATTTCACGAAATTACCTCTCCTTCGTTAACGATTATTCTATATCGCATGCGATATGCACTGGAGTATTGTGTCGACACGTGGCCACTCCTCATCGCTGGATTGCAAGATATATCATTTAACTTGCGAAGTCTTTAATCATAAATATAATAATTTTCGATGTGCGAAATCGCTCTGTTTGCGATTTAATCTCCACCGTTGATCTGCGTCTGGATCTAACGGTCCTCACTGCTCACTCTTGTCTGGATCTCTCACTCTACTGGTCAATCCACTCTAAAAAACTTAACAAAAATTTTACTCGAACAATATGGCACACCATAGTTCTGCTGAAATTCTCGTCAACTCATAAAACGATTGTGATTCTCACAAATGCACACAGAACACTGGAATCAAAACATTCATGAAACACACAAATTATATAAAATCTAGATTAATCCTGGATATACAACAACACACACATTTCATTACTTCACCAAACTCGAGTTACAAGCTAATGCCACTACGACCTGAATCACACTTACGCTGTCAGGCTACTTTGTGTTCCACTTTGTCATCATACAACACATAATCACATTATAAAGAAATCACAAGTGAGTGGATCATCTAAGATCCATGAATTTCTCCCACAATCGCTCAAATAACCTCCTAAAATATCTTTATTCGATTACATGGAAGATAATTACAATAAATAAAATCTTCTAGAGACATATTGCTTCCATCATTTTAGTTCCGTTTCATGGAATTTAGCCCCATTTACAAACGATTGTCCATGTTTCACCTTCCGCAACATTGAATTCCAACTTTAAT
This sequence comes from Pinus albicaulis, assembly GCA_034641835.2. NCBI lineage: Eukaryota > Viridiplantae > Streptophyta > Pinopsida > Pinales > Pinaceae > Pinus > Pinus albicaulis. The sequence continues at coordinate 1,116,299,833 of CM076584.1, forward strand.
TGAGAATGGTCTGATGCTCCTGCATCAGACTCCCAAGGTAAAAAAAAATTATGACCTCCTGGTCATATGCCTTCTTCATCTTTGTAACAAGTCTAATGCTTGCTATCAGTACCAAGTTCTTTTCTTCAAAAATTCTTCCCACATCTTATGTGGAATTTCCTTTGTGATATTTCCGCAACAACATTGTGAGCTGCAAGAAAACCTCTGTAGTAGCAAGTCCTCCCTGCTACAATTACCTCACTAATATTCTCTCCTCTAAGCTCAGTCTTTCGACATCTCTCTGGTTCTCTCATATGGAACCATTTGAGCACTCCTGGCTCTAGGCTATTGCACATCTTCTCCCCTTCGTCGGCTGCTACCTACACACTTTACCAAATCTTCGACATAATTATACCTCCTTCCTTTGCACTCAGAATCTTATCACAGGAAATATTTCCTTGCTCTGATACCACTTGATGTAGCATGAAACTGAAATTTACATAATACTCATCGACCTGTAGGTTATGGGCCCACATAATAATCAGAAGCATTCAAGAGCGGGCCTCTTTATTGTAACTTCAACAGTTTTTAAACAAAGTGCAATCGGAAATATTTAACTCATCACAATATATAAAAAATAACGTTAATGTTAAACATTAAATATGTTGATGGGAATTTGCGATGATGGTGCCGCATCGTAGCATCACAATATCCAAGGTTTATTGCATCTTGGAATTTCGTGGAATTACCTCTCCTCCGTTAATTATTATCCTATATCTCATGTGATATGCGTTGGAGCACTGTGCCGACACGTGACCACTTCTCATTGCGACATCACAATATATATCATTTAACTGAAGTGTTAAAACATAAATATAATAATTTTCGATGTGCGAAATCACTTTGTTTGTGATTTAATCTCCACCATTGTTCTCCGCCTAGATCTAACGGTCCTCATTGCTCGCTCTTCTTCGGATCTGTCACTCTGCCGGTCAATCCACTTTGAAAACCTTAACAACAATTTTACTCGAACAATATGGCACACCGTAGTTCTGCTGAACTTCTCGTCAGCTCATAAAATGATTGCGATTCTCACAAATGCACACAGAACACTGGAATCAAAACATTAATGAAACACACAGATTATACAAAATCCAGATCAATCCTGGATATACAAAAACACACGCATTTCATTACATCACCAAACTCAAGCTACAGGCTAAGGCCACTACGACCTGAATGACACTTACGCCCTCAGGCTACATTGCATTCCACTCTGTCATGATACAACATAGACTCACATTATAAAGAAATTACAAGCGAGTGGATCATCTAATATCCACGAGTTTCTCCCAAAATCGCTCAAATAACCCTCTGAAATCTCCCTGTTCGATTACATGGCAGATAATTACAATAAATCAAATATTCTAGAGACATATCGCTTCCATAATTTTAGTTTTGTTTCATGGAATTTAGCCCCATTTACAAATGATTGTCCACATTTAACCTTCCGTAGCGTTGAATTCAAACTTTAATTGAGAATGGTCTGATGCTCCTGCATCACTCTGGTTAAGAGTTGAGGGAGTCAAACCTAACCACTAGTAGGCTATTGGACTGTGTTATAACCAGACCACTAGGAGGAAAATGGTTTCCATTCTTTTTTAGTATATGTTCCTTATGTTAGCAGAGTAACTGAGAGGGATAGGAAAAGTGAACATAGAGAGAATTTTTGTACTGTAGTAGCCCATGAGACACATGCCATATTTCTTTTCACTCACAACCATTTTCTATGAAAAGAAAGAGAGTAGAGTGGACTCACCTTCCAGCTAGGTTTTCTCTTGAAAGGGTTTTCTAGGATATATATTGTGTCAAATGTGGCCCTATGAGTCTTTATTTCACTGTTCCCTATTTTACGCCTAAATTTTAATTTTCATACACTTATAATAAATAATAATCTAAAGATTTAGAAAACTAAAGAGAAATAAATCTTAATAGCAAAATTTCATATTTTTAAGTATAATTTACCAGATGTGTTATGACGAAATATCTAGTGGATTATCCACGATAGCTTACAAATAATATTGCTATTAGAGTAGATTTCTTTGGGTACATTTTGGATACTTTTGGGGAATTTAATCGTCCATAGCAAAAAGTTAGAAAAACCTAGTCATGGTCAACGAATTCATGAATAACCCCAATGATCCTATAGAGGAGAGGTTTTTATGGCTAGAAGCACAAGTTTCAAATATAAGCCATCATGTGAATCTCCTTAGGTTGGATTTGAGAAATAATATTGGGCTATTTAGAGAATATCATGGTTCTAACACGAAGGACATATCAGAGGGGAGATGAGGAGATTAGGAAGAAATAGAGAATGAGACGAAGAAAGGATGGATGCATAATATGTAAACTTTTGAGTTATTATAAGCTCATAATTTATTTATAGGGCCTTAATGATTATTGAGGGGGAAAATCCCTATTCTGTTCACTATATTGCTTATGGAACTAGCTAATAATCCTTATTCCATTATTTCAATATTAGGAACGATAACATTCAGATGTATGTTTTATGCATAGGTGCTTCCTTCACCCAGTTGTAGGATTGAATCCCATTTATATTTTCATCAATCATGGCTATGGAGTGGGGAAGGAATTCACAAAAATATGTAGGGAAGGAATCCCTTCATATCTGATAACCATCGTGTGGCTTAAGCCTTACACCCCTTTTACTTTTCCTCAATGAAGTTCCCTTCAATTGGGCCTTTCGACTGTGGCATATAGTCTTGGTGGTTTTAAATTTAGCGCTACTATGCTTTGATTTATGCCGCATGTGACCAAGAATCATGACCATGGTCCTCCAGGACATATCATCCCAATATCATTGCTCCTACAATTGCTAAGACATATCAACAATTATATGGTCGCTCTCAGTGGTCCCTATTGGACTTTCATGTTCTACTTCCATGTAATCCCATAACCTTTTCAACCCAGGTTGTTCCTTGGAGCATGCCTTTGTTCCTTCCAGGAGATGGAATTTTGGGAATGATAAAGTTACCATCTCCAACATGTAATGATCTACTAATACATGTTTATGCACATCACCCTAACATTTTGTTAAGACTATGAAATCCCTTTGCAATTCCATGTCATCCCGATCCTTGTCACCCCGACAGATTGGGACGAAGAGCATAAAATTAATTCCCAGGATTGAAGTACCAGGATGAGGTGGCAAGGGTGGCCTCCACTCATGCATAATAATCAAACATAGAAATTTATACATATATGTTTTTTTAAGTTTCCATCTAGCCTTGTGAGAAACTCAGAAGGGTTATGCCATGACATGTAGTATGAACGAGTTGAGAAATGACATGTGGCTTAAGACTTGGATAGCCACCAGGGCTCCACATGGGTGCCATGTGGCATCCCAACATCGTGGCACCCTTTAATTGGTTAGGAATTAAAATGGCCATACCGGTTGATCTAAGATTCACATTGGGACAATTTGTATATCTTCATAATCACCTTGATGAGACAGACACACTGGAATCATTTGTTTTGGGTTTCGAAAAGGTTGAAGAAAGTAAAAAAATTATACCCCATTTCCATAATGTGACTATGGGAGTCATATCATCCTAGTAACTACCTCCTACTGACCATATTTTTGGGGACGAATATTAGGGGGTATGCTAGAAAGTGGTATTATAGCTTTCGTGTTCAACACTTGGAATAGATGGGCTCTATTATTGGGGAAAATAACAACAAGGTTCCTTCAAATCCCTTAGGAATCAATCGGTACTCTATTAAAAAGTTAACAAAGAAATGGGGTTTCATGCTGAATTCTAGAAAATGGATAAAATTAATGTTTAAGTGTTAAAATCATGCTAATTATTGAGTTGATTTAATGTATAGTTGATATGATTTCATTGTGATTTAATTATGTAGTATAATTCTAATGTGTGACCTAATCATATTATGATATATGCTAATGATATGTTGTGTTTTTATGTCTAACCTAGTATGACTAGTTTCATCTAGACACATATTAGCAACCTCCCAAGAGGAATTAAGGTGATAAACTCACCATGAATATTTAATTTTATTAAGTCTAACAAGGGTGTGTATGTGCATGGTGACACATGAAGATCACCCAAAACAACAGAGGATGGTACCACATAAATTCAAAAGTCCAGAAAATGAACAACAAGATGGTAAAATATATCTTTGATCAATCACAACATAGAAATGCATAAGCGAGAAAAATTAAGAAGAAAAATTAGTTGGCCAAGGGGGAGGGGAATATTATCTTGAACTAATGGATACATTAGGGAGCCTAAGGGTAGAAATAAGGAGCTACAAAGTTGACAATGAGAGGCTAGTCTGAGCATAAGAGGGACAAGAAGAAGTTAATGCAGTCATATTACAATGTTTGTTAGATTTGAAAAGATAAAGAAAACAAGTCTTGGGTACTATTCATGGGGACATGCAAGGTTCCTTTCCCATAGAATAAAGGACTAACAGATTAGGTGAAATCCAATCAAGAGAAAGGCATAGGGTGTCAAGCGAAGACATAGTGAAAGGAGACACTCTATTGCAAATTATTTAGAGGAAGTAAAAAATCCACATGCAACAATATAAAGATCAGTTCAGGAGTTCACATCGTCATCATCATCATCACCATAACTGTCATGAATATAAGAGAGTAAGAGAAATTGTGCCAGGAGAGTTCAAGAAGTCCAAACCTCCCACTTTTGATGGTGAATTAAAGAAGTCAGAGGATGTAAAGGTCTGGTTGCCAGGGATGAAAAAATTCTTCAGAATTCACTATTATTAAGAAAATAATAAATAACATATTGGTATCTTTAGCCTAAATGGAAAGGCTGCCATCCGGTGAGAATCCATAAAGAATATAAAAGGGATGATATAAGAACAACTCTCTTGGAGGGAGTTCGAGCAATATTTCTGGAGAAAGTATCTATCCGAGAGGTACTTTGACAATAAAGAGAAGTAATTATATGAGCTTAAATTGGGCCATATGTCATATGATGAATATACCACAAAATTTCTAGACCTAATAAGGTATGACCCTTACTTTAAATAAGAGAAGGAAAATTTTCAAAGATATGTCAGTGGACTGTTGCCATCCTTTAAGGATAGGATTGATTTTGACGAACCCAAAACTCTAGAGGATGTAATCTAAAAGATGAAACACTACTATGAAAAATCCAATTGCAGGCCCAAGTTTAAGCCTGATTAGAAGTCTAAGAGTGGTGCCAAATGTTGAAATGGCACCAAGAAATAGCACCCAAAGGGGGATTCTGATTTAATTTTTCCCTTAATTAAATTGGAAGAGAAATTGTAATTTTAGCTCATGACAACTTGTATTAGTTTAATAAGTTAGAAAGACTGAGTTAACTTAGGAAATTCGAGTTGAGGGTCAGAGAGGAGGCATGTATAGTTCTCCCATGATTTTAGGGGGTTCAGTTACAGTTATTTGTGAGTTTTAATTAGTTAACTCAAGAAATTGAGTTAAAATCAGTTTAACTAGTTATAAATGAGAGATGAGATAGTGAGAGGTCCAATGAATTAAATATGATTTAATTCACAAGTAGTGGTCAACCAGTTAAATGATAATTCACTATAAATAATTGTTGCATGTCATTTCTAAGTAAGGCCTAGTTGAGACTGAGGTTAAAGGGATGATAACTATCAGTTGTATAATTATAAAATTTCACAGGTCAATTATAGAGTCACGAGGAAGCATATGATGCATTGCGCAATCAATTACATGGAATTTCCTATTTAATAAGGTGAAAATTCCTCCAGGAATGCGTGAGAAAGGCTAAGAATTAGTTTAGTACTTGACTGATTTTTCCTAGATCAGAGTGGGACAGTTTGTAGAGTGCAGGAGTTTCTCAATAAGAGAAAAGCATTGCATTGTTTCATGGTTTTGAATTTATCCAAAATAAATATAGCAAGCTTTTAGGTAGTGTGCTTTCCCCAGATACATCTTGTGTTGTGCGATTGATTATTTCTTTCTCTTACTTGTTATGTGATTATGCGATCATGTTTTGTTTTCACAAATTGTAGAAGGATTCAATGATTTTTTTAGTACATTACAAGATCAGATTGAATCCCATGTTTAGGTTCTCTACATGGTATCAATGCGCTAGGAATCAAAATATAAGAGAAGAAAAAAGTTTGTTTTGAACAGGTTTGAATTTTCATATTTATTCTTCAGAATCCAACAATAGATCAAGATGTCTTTCAATTGATTGAGACTCGAATATTCCCTTGAGGGAAATTCGAATTAAATAGCTTGGAAGGACTTGATGGAGGTAGTTCTCAAGGATAATAGACTGAAGGCTTTCATAGCAAGTGATATTCCTCATCCCGCAGTAGCAGATGCTCCAAAACTTGATGCATGGAAGAAGAATGTAGCAAAGGCGAGAAAGATCTTGTTAGAGGGAGTTCAATATCATATTGTTTCGAGTCTCCATAGGAAGGCTACTTAATATGCTATGTGGAAGGCCTTTACAAACATGTTTCAGAATAAAAATGACCAAAGGAAGCTGGCACTGAAAGACAAGCTTAGGAATATCAATATGGAGAAGGGCGACATGATCCAAAAGTACTTGATGAAGTTCAATTAGTGTTGAGATGAGTTTGGAAGTGTTGGGATAACTGCTGCCTCGATGATTTGGTGAGTCTATATCTTCTAGGCCTTCCCAAGAGCTAACATATCTACCAGGACTGTGAATGGGAGGGAGAGGCTACTGGAAGACTAATTATGGTCTGACTTGGTACAATAAGAACTTTTGTGGAGCATCAAATATGGATCCTCATCAAAGACTAATGATGAGGAGAGGTTTGCCTTGGATGGAAATGAGAAGAAAGGGAAAGGGAAGGCATACCATTCCAACTCAGAGTCTGACAAGTTAGGAAATAAGAGATACTTGTCAAAGGTAAAATGTTTCAACACTCATGAGCATGGACACTATGCCACAAATTGTCCACAAAAGAAGACCAAAAATAAGGCTTCATGAAGAGAAACAGTTGACGCACTTGCTTCATAGTTCGAGTTGGATTTCACTCTCATCGCATGCATAGTGTCATCGGTGATGGGTTATTTTTGGTACTTGGATAGTGGATTTTCATTCCATATGAATGGAAACAAATAATTCTTCATTAGCTTAGAGGAGAAGGATCTCCAGATTCACATCAATATGGGTGACGATGAGAGGTATAGTGTTACTGGTGTAGGTATAATTACCTTTTAGAGGGAGTCATGTAATAAACTCACATTAAAAGATGTCATGTATGTTGCTGGTTTAAAGAAGAATTTGGTTTCTGTTGCTATGTTGGAAGATCATGGCTATGATGTGATCTTCAGTGAAGGAAATGCGTTCCTTCATCCCAAAGCCACGATATAGGTGAAAAAGACTGGGGTTTGAGTAAATAACCTCTACAAACTAGATGTATAATACTGCACAAAATTGATTACGAAAGTAGAGAAGGTGGAGAGCCGAGACATCAATGAGTTATGGCACAAGAGGTTGGGCCATCTACACCAAAATTCTTTAAAGATCATGAAATAAATTTATACAGGACATCAAAAGGGTGCACTTGCGTAGAGAGATACATGCAAAGGGTGTACATTGGGGAAGTATACTAAGGCCACCTTTCACGACTTGGAAATTTGGGCCAAGGCGATCCTTAAGAGAGTTCACTCAGACGTGTGTGGACTGTTCTCGATAGCATCCATAACAAAGCATAAGTATTATGTGATTTTTTTTGATGATTTTTCAATAAAGTGTTGGATTTTCTTCATGTAGAAGAAAGATCAGATGTTCTCCAAGTTTTGTGAGTTCAAGGTACTTTTCAAGAAATATATAGGGAAGAAGGTGAAGGCTCTAAGGAGTGACAATGGTGGAGAATACATCTATAATGAATTCAATAACTTCTCTGCCTCAGAAGGAATTCGAAGAGAATTGATAGCACCTCATAACCCACAAAAAAATAGGGTTGCAAAAAGAAAGAAAAAAAGTATTTTGGGAGAAACATGAGCTATGTTGCATGATCAGGACCTACCGTTGAATTTGTGGGCGGAAGCATGCAATAAAAAAATATTTGTGTAGAACAAAATTCCTCATCGGATACTCTAAATGAGTGCACCAGAGGAGGTTTTTTCAGGTAAGAGATTGAATGTGTCGTATTTTAAAAATTTTGGTAGATATGTTTTTGCTATGTGATCAAAGATGCCAGGAAGAAGCTAGAGCCAAAAATAGAGTAAGGGATATTTGTGGGGTACACTGATACACCTCACAACTATCAGGTGTACTTTCCAGAACATAGGATGATGGTGGTAAGAAGATATGTGAAATTCGTTGAAGAGAAAGGTAGACAAACTTTTAGTGAGAGGGAGCTTGAGTTGCATGCAGTTGAGGAGCTCTTGGTTCCAAAAGAAGAACCTCAAGATGTGGAGAAGCCATAAGCAAAGGAAAAGGGAGTGGTAGAAACCAATCATGCATAGTCATCCACCAGAGATGGAAGAAAGCGCACCAGAGAGGCTGCTAAATTGTTGCTAGATGCGAGAGAGAATGTGGGAGCACCCACATCACAGCACAAGCAACAAAGGTCCCTAGAGAAGTACACTGGATACATAACTCTTATGAGAGAAGGTATTGAGATAGAACCATCCTCTTTTGAGGAAGCAATACAGTAACTAGTGCGGGTTGATGCCATGGTTGAGGAGTATGACTCCATTATCAGAAACCATGCATGGGAAGTTGTCCCAATACTAGTGGGGAAGTCAGTTGTAGGGTCTAGGTGGGTCTACAAGCTGAAGCGGGAAGAATATGGGAGTGAGGAGAAGCACAAGGCTAGATTTGTGGCTAGAGGGTTCTCTCAGGTGGAGGGGATTGAATATGATGAGATTTTTTCACTAGTCCCAAGGTACTTAGCTATTAGATCCATCCTTGCACTCTTAACATAGATGGGATGGAAAATACATCAGATGGATGTAAAGACAACCTTCCTCATTGGAGTTATTGAGGAATAAGTTTACATTGAGCAGCTGGAAGGTTTTGATACCTTAGACAGGGAGTCACATGTGTGTAGACTCAAGAGAGCACTGTATGGGATGAAGCAATTACCTCGTGCTTGGTACACCAAAATCAATAACTATTTCACCGGGTTGGGATTAAAAAAGAGTAAAGTGGATGAAAACCTATATCATATTGTGGTTGATGGTAAGATTTTGATTATTGTACTTTATGTCGATGATATGATACTAAAAGGTGATAAGCAGATCATAAATTTTTTCAAAGAGGATCTTGCAAGAGAATTTGAGATGAAGGACATGGGGCTCTTGCACTATTTCCTGGGGTTAGAAATATGGAAAATAGATGGGGATTTATTTGTATATTAGGGCAAGTATGCCAAGGATATTATGAGGAAGTGCCACATGGAGGGAAAAAAATCCATGGAGACTCCTATAGTAGGAAACTGGAGGAAGGAGGATGCTACTTCGAGCAAAGTAGTGGATGCTACTGTTTACAGGTAGCTTGTGGGTTGACTCATGAATTTGGTGGACACACGGCCAAACATATGCTACGTAGTTAACCAGTTGATCCAAGCTATGGTTAAGCCTACCAATCTCTTTTGGAAGGAAACCAAACATGTGTTGAGATACCTTAGAGGCACTACAAAGTATGGATTATTGTACAAAAATATAGAGGGAGTGAAGATTTAAGGCTTCACCGATGCAGATTGGGTAGGGATTCCATCTGAAAAGAGGAGCACATCAGTGGGCATCTTCAACATAGGATCAACAACAATTTCCTGGTACAGTAGAAACTAGAGATCAGTTGCACTCAGTTTAGCAGAGGTAGAGTACATGGCGTCCAACCTCAGGCAGCTGCAAGGCCATATGGATGGGGAAGATTCGACAATGATACATTGTGATAACCAGAGTTGCATAAAACTCTCAGTTAATCCATTATTCCATGACAGGTCCAAGCATATTGATATCTAGTATCACCATCTCAAATATTATGTGTAGAGTTAGATTATGTCATTAGAGTACATTCCCACGGAGGAGCAGCATGCAGACATCTTGATGAAGGCACTAGAAAGAAGAAAATTCTAATTCCATATAGACAATATCGAGGTTGTAGATAATCCCTTTCTTGTTGATAGGGGGCGTTGAAATGGAACCAAGAAATGGCACCCAAAGTGGGCTTCTAATTTAATCTTTCCTTTAATTAAATTAGAAGAGAAATTGTAATTTCATCTCACGACAACTTGTATTAGTTAACTAAGTCAGAAAGACTGATTTAGCTGAGGAAATTCAAGTTAAGGGTCTAAAAGGAGGCATATAGAGTTCTCCGATGATTTTAGGGGGTCCAATTATAGTTGTTTGTGAATTGTAATTAGTTAACTCAAGAAATTGAGTTAAAATCAGTTTCACTAGTTCTAACTGAGAGATGAGATAGTGAGAGGTCTAGTGAACTAAATATAATTTAATTCACAAGTAGTGATCAATTCGTTAATTAATATTTCACTATAAATAGTTGTTGCATATGAGTTATAAGGAAGGCCCAGTTGAGATTGAGGTTAAAGGAATGATAACTATCAGTTGTATAATTAGAAAATTGTACAGGTGAGTTATAGAATCATGAGGAAGCCTATGATGCATTGCGTAATAAATTACAATGAATTTCCTATTTAATAGGGTGACAATTCCTCTAGGAATGCATGAGAAAGGCTCGCTGAGCAGAGGATGAGAATTGGTTAAATACTTGACTGATTTTTCCTAGATCAGAGTGAGACAATTGTAGATTTCAGGACTTTCTCGGTGAGAGAAAAGCATTGTATTGTTTCATGGCCTTGAATTTATACAATATACATATATTAGGGTTTTAGGAAGTGTGATTTCCCTAGGTACATCTTGTGTTGTGCGATTGATTGTTTCTTTCTGTTGTTATGTGATTGTGCGATCATGTTTTGTTTCCGCAATTTGTAGAAGGAATTAGTATTTTGTTGTAGTACATTACAAGATCAGATTGAGTACCGTTGTTAGATTCTCTACACCAAATTTAAAGGAAAAAGGTAGAAGGTCATTAGAAAATAACATACAACCCTTACTACTCAAGAGAGTCGACAAAAGCTTAACGTTGTAGGTATAGAAATTTCAGCTCAAGAAGGGGAAAGGAGTTAGGGGAAGGGTCCATATAACTGTTCGATATGTAGCAAGAATAATTTGAGACAAGGTTTTTCAAAACTAAACATTCTAGCCTGAAACTGTACAATGCACAGGAAGCACAAAGTGTGGGAGATGTGGCATGTGGGATGCACAAGATCTACATAACACTAGATAGCTGGTGGAAGACCATAAAGCTTCTATAATTGAGATGGAAGGTAAGGTTTGAGATCAAATTATTTCTGTTTTAATTGACCCTATTTATAATTATAGCTATGAAGCCCAATGTTTGTGGAATGATGCCGATTAAGACAAGGAACACATGAGGAATCTTGGCTAGTTCAATTAGAGATAGGAATAAAGAAGAGGGTTGAGTATTGGGTGAAGGATTTCCCAAATAAATTAAATGAAATTCCTGGTACGACAGACCTCAATGTACTGCCACTAGGAGAATATAACACACTGCTGGGCATGGATTGGTTGTACAAGAACCACACCAAGGTAGATTGTTTTGAAAAGGAAATCGAGTGCTTAGATGAGCATTGAGAAAGAATGGTTTTGTAGCGAAAGAAGAGACCCAATATGTGAGGCTAATCTCAACCATGCAAGCAAAGGTAAGAAATATGATGGGATGCACCTTATTTTCCGTGGAATATTCTAGTAAATTTGAAGCAAAAAAACAAATTGAGAGTAATGAAAGTGAAATATTAACTAGATATCCCATCCTGAGCCAGTTCCAAGATGTCTTCCCTGAAGAAATTCCTATATTACCTCCTCATAAAGAGGTGGAATTATCCATATAATTTATACCATGAGCAACTCCAACATTAAAAGCACCATATCGAATCAATACTCCATAGTTAGTGTAGCTAAATCTATAACTAAAGGACAGGCTTGAGAAGGACTACATAAGGCTGAGTGTGTCTTAGTGGGGAGCACTAGTGCTATTTTTGAAGAAAAAGGATGACACACTTAGAATACGTATCGACTATAGGTAGCTAGACAAGGTAACCATCAAGAACCGATAGCCTTTTCCAAGAGCAACAATATTTTACAAGATTGATTTGAGGTCATGGTATCATCATGTGCACATCAAGGAGGAATATATTCACAAGACAACATTTAAATGAGGTATGGGATTTATGAGTTCGTAGTGTTCCCCTTTGGGCTCATGTGCTTTATGCATAGTGTGGTGCGTCCTTACTTAAGACAAATTTGTGGCTATCTTCATTGATGATATTTTGCTATATTCAAAGACACACAAAGAACATGTTAACCACCTAAATGCATTGCTACAGTTTCTAAGGGAACATAAGCTTTATGAAAATCTCAAAAAGTGAAATTTCTTGCAATCATAGATACACTATTTGGGACACATCATCTTCAAGGAGAAGATAAAAATTGAACTAGAAAATATCAAGGCCATAATAGAGTGGAAAGCACCAAAAAACATGAATGATATTAGATCATTCATGGGGTTAGCAGGATACTACATAAGATTCATCAAAAAATTCTCCAATATAGGCCACCCAATCACTTCCCTGCATAGGAAGGATATAATTTCGAATGACAATTGATTGTGCAACAAACTTTGATTAGTTGAAGCATATATTGACCAATGCACTAGTATTAATGGTAAAATATCTTGAAAATAATTTAATTGTGTGCACATATGCCTGGAAGGACAGAATTGATGGAGTGTTGATGTAGGAAGGTTAAGTGGTGTTCTATGAGTCCAGTAAGCTAAATGACCTTGAACAGATTTGTAAGTCATGATATGGAATTAACTGCCATCATACATGTGGTGAATATGTGGAGATACTACCTTCCTGGTAGAAATTTTACCCTAATTAATTATCATGGAGGTATCACGTATTTATTTTAACAACCCAAGTTAAATGCAAGGCAAGCTCGATGGCTAGGCACACTCAGGAAATTTGATTTTGAGATCAGATATATAAAAGGAAAGGAGAACAAAGTAGTAAACACACTCAACAGGAGGGTGCAATTAAACCATTTGGAAACCCTGAGTAATTATGGGACTGATCTTGAAGGAAATATTAAAAACATTGGGAAACATGATAAAAAGTGTTAGTAGATAAAGGAAAATCTAAAACAAGATATTGAGGGTGGAAATGATGAAGAATATCATCTCTCAGATGATGTTCTAGTAATATTCAAGGATATAATTTATGTGCCAAACAATAATGACTTGAAGAGGCTTATAATGGGAAAGTTCGATGCTAAGCCATATGTTTACGACACAAGATTCCAAAAGACTCTCATGTCCATCAAAAAGTTTTGTTATTGGCCTAGTTTGAAAATATAAGTGGTTTATTTTTTTGCCAAGTGCATAAAATTCCAGTAGGTGAATGTCAAATGTAAACACCCATCAGGGTTATTGCAACCTATTACCATTCTAGAATGGAACGGGAAAGTGATCTCCAAGGATTTCATTTTATAAGGACCTCCAAAAAAAATGATGCCATTATGGTGGTCATTGAAAAGCTCAACAAAGTGGCTCATTTTGTAGTAGTCAGATCCACCAATTCAACTAGTGAGGTGGCTCAAATAGTCATGAAGGATATTTGTAGTTGCATGTAGTTCCCGTGAATACAATTTTATATAGAGATGAAAATTTCACCTCAATAATTTTGAAAGAGCCATTTGCAGGCTTGGGGACATAATTCCTTTAGAACAACTTATCATCCCTAGATAGATGGACAAACATATAGGACAAATATAATGCTGTAGAATATGTTGAGGATGTATGTGATGTACCAGTCAAATAAGTGGGAAGAATATCTTCCACTTGTAGAGTTTTCATATAACAAAGGATACCAATAATCTCTAAAGATGATCTCGTTTGAGGTTCTTTATGGAAGGAGTTGCAATACTCCTATTTGTTAGAGTGATCCAATGAATAAGTTCCTTATTGGGATTGATATGTTAAAAGAAATGGAGAAAAAAATGTAGATAAAAAAACATACTTTAAAGGTGGAACAAGATAGGAAGAAAATAAATGTGGTTCAACATAGGGTGCATAAGGAATTATAAGTTGGGGAACATGTTTAATTGAATATCAAACCCAAGAAGAGTTCCTTGAAGATTGGTTGTGTACCAAGTTGGCACCACGATTTTGTGGGCCTTTCGAAATACTTGAAAGGATAGGCGTAATGGTGATCCAGATTTATGCAGGAAGGAAACATAATACACATATAACCATAAATATAAAAATGCAGCGGAAATAACACTTCATTTAATTAATGTCAAAAAATAAATTTTGTTTACACACATAATAGAAATAAAATAGCTAGGGCGTTTGTAGCTTATATATAAGAAGAGATGTGGTGGTTACAGACCTCTGAACTCTGTGTTACAATGAGGCTCGACGGCCTATATATTATTGAGAAACAATGGAAAAGCATAAACATCCAAAAATCTAACCCTAGGAGATGAAATGTCACAATATGGGCCTCGTCGGGGTAATTGGTACATCAATTTCCCGGGGTCGTAACTTTGGAATACTATCTCTGTTTGATGCACATGATACATCTTTAGAAAGATCTATCCGAGGAATACAATTGCTAACAACGAATATCAAGTCTGGAATGGACTCGTGTGGAAAAAAATCATATTCACTAGAGTTTTGATGCACAAAAAATGTGGTTTAAGGCCTCAAAACGGCTCCGGAAGTTTAGGAGCCGAAAACTGCTAAAAATAGTAAACTGTGTTATAATTAAAGAAGCTGAAAAACTGAAAGAAACAATGGTGGGGCCCTAAGTGGAAGAGGTGGGTGGCCACCAATATCCACCTGGATCATTCCTCTTCCCTTAGGAAGCAATGGTCCCCATTGCATTGAATTCCTCTATGAGATGAGGAAACTTATGTTGAACTTGGTCCCTCGTGAACCACTTGCCTTGGTGCAGGAGTTGGCCAGTTTTGGCAACCCGATATAGTTGAATCTTCTGATGGAAAGTGTTATTGATTTTCATGTCCATGATACAATCTGTGGTGGCCTGTTCCATGCAGTCTGGGTTTAACTCTGTTGGTGTTAGTTGTTCTGCAATGTTAAAGGTGTCGAGTAGAGGTGAGAAATACGACCGAAGGCGGTCCACATTGAATATTGAGTGGTTCAAAGGAATTTTTCCCTAAAACCTTGGTGATGGTGTATGGCCCATATCGGAGTGGGTGAAGCTTGCAGTGGGGTCTAGTAAGGCGCTCCTTCTGCAAATGTAGCCACACTTTGTCACCCACCTAGAAGTGGTGTGGCACCCAATGTTGATCATGTCGTTGCTTATGCTTAACATTGGCTCTATCCAATATGTGATGAACCTGCTAGTGGGTGTGCTGAATGTGCTGAATGAAGTTGTTTGCTTTGTCAGCTTCATACTGGACATGAGTCGAATCAGTCTGAGTAGCCACAAATGGCATGGATATGTCAATTGGGACATAGTGGCTGGAACCCCAAGCCCACCTGAAAGGGGCTGTGGCTGGTTGAGCTGTGGAGAGCCCGATTATAACCATGTTGTACATAGCGAAGGCTCTCATCCCATGTGCGTGGATGATTTGAATTGTACATGCGCAGAATTTGTACAATCATCCTATTGATGACCTATGTTTGGCCATCAGATTGGGGATGGAAAGATGTGGACTTGGTGAGCTTGGTGTCCAACATTGACTAGAGGCTAGAACAAAATGTGCTGAGGAACCTGTTGTCCTGATTTGAGATGATAGACTATGGGATCCCAAAGTTCACCCACACTTGTTCAAAGAAGAGTTTAGCAGTGGCTTTTGCTGTGATATTCTTGTTGTAGGCTGACATAATGGTCATCTTCGAGAATCTGTTGACAACCATGAAAACACAATCGTTTCCATGCTTATTAGAAGGAAGGCCTGACATGTAATCCATGGATATGGATTCCCAAGCTCGAATAGGGGTAGGTAGTAGAGTATAGAGGCCTTGCTTCTTGATGGATGGATTTGCAATGTAGCAAGTAGTGTAGGATCTGATGTACTTCCCAGCATCTTGTCGAAGGTTCGGCCAATAGAAATACTTCTGCAATACTGCCACTGTTTTCTCGATCCCAAAATTCCCAATAACTCTACTATAGTGAGCTTCCGAAATCATCTTGGCATGCTCGCTTGAAGGAACACAAATATGTCCCAGGTGACATAGTAGTGCATCTTGGAGGTGAAAATTTGGAACTTGCGTACCCTCCAAGAGTGTCTTGTATGTGTGGCTGAATTCCAGATCGCTTTTGTAGAGAAGCGGCTAATCAGAAGTTTCGTGCCCACAAGAGTTAAGAACGGTTGTTAGTGCCATGATCGGTGGTCAGCTGAGGTAGTATGCAACATTATTGGTGCTGCCCTTCTTATAGTTGATGTTCAAATGAAATTTTTGCAGATATCTGGACCACTTCTGATGGCGATCATTCTGCAACTTCCCTTCTGTCTGTATGAACGGCAAGGGTCGATGGTCTGTATGGATGACCATTTCCTTCCCCAAAATGTAATGCTTCCATGCACAGTGGAATACATTTCTTTTTCATAAGTGGGATACTTGCGGACTGTGTTAGACAGTGTCTCATTGTTATATGCCATTGAATTCCCTTGTTGAGTAAGAACTTCCCCAATAGCATAGTAAGATGAATCTGTCTTGAACTCAAATGGTTGTTGCAATTATGGTAATGTGAGCACTAAGGCGGAGAAGAAGCGATGTTTCAATTCTACGAATGCCTTCTGTTGAGATTTCGAACAAAAGAATTTTGATTTCGCTCCTCCCTCGATGACTTGACTCAAGGGCCAAGTGATATGAGAGAATCTCAACATGAACTTGCGATAGAAATTAGCAATACCCAGAAAGCTGCGAATCCTGAATTACTTCGATCTTATTTGGACCCACATACACCCCCTGTTCATCAATAATGTATCCAAAATACTGAACATGGGTCATGCCAAAAGTGCACTTCTCCAAATTGGCACACAACTTGTATTGCCGCAGTGTTTGGAGGACCTATCGGATGTGGTGGAGGTGCTCTTCCCATAGCTGAAGATCAGGATGTCATCCAAGTACACTACTACAAATGAGTTGGTGAATGGCCACAAGATGTCATCCATTAGCCTCATGAAGGTTGCGGGAGCATTCGTCAACCCGAAAGGCATGACTAACAATTCAAAAATGCCCTCCCTTGATTTTAAGGCAGTCTTCCACACATTGAAGGGTTCGATTGGTACCTGGAGATGCCCATACTTCAAGTCAATCTTGCTGAAATATTTTTCTCCTTTGAGTTGATCTAGAAGGTCATCCATCTGTGGGATTGGGTACCTATTCCGGATAATGATCTTGTTCAACGCTTGATAGTCAATACAGAGTCTCCAACTCCCATCCTTCTTCTACACCAACACGATCAGGCTCCCATAGGGAAATGAACTTGGTTGGATGTGACCTTTCTACAGTAGCTCCTAAATATGCCTCTTGATTTCATCGTTCTCAAGAATATAGTGTCGATAGATCGGTCCATTGGGCAATGACGCACCTACGGTCAGATCGATGGGGTGCTTGAACTGACAGTGTAGAGGCACCCCTGTGGGTGAGGTGAAGATGTCCCCGTACTCCTCCACGACATTATCCATTTGTTGTTGTTGTGTGGAGGAGCCTTGTTTGGAGGTTGTGGCCACAATATTCTTCTTTCCCTAGGGGCGAATCATTAGGAAAACAAATTTCCTGGTTTTGGAAATGAGATTACTACATTGTTTTGTAGTAACCAAAGAGATAGCCGCAGGCGGTGGTACCTCTGGTATCCTGTACAAATTATTGCCCAAAGTAACAATAACAGCGTGAGGCCGAGACACATACACAACATGTTGATTCCATAAGTATGGATGACCTAATAATACATCAAAAACATCAAGAGGATCAATGTCACATAATACCTCATCTATGAAGGGGTTGATGTTGTAAGGAAGACGACACTGCTGGATGACACAGAGATCCTGTCCTTGGGTGAAGCCACCCGATGGTGTACACCTATGGGTGTGTTATGGTCGAAAAGCCCAAATGGTTCATGAACTCTGCTAAAATGAGGTTCTTTTGGCTCCCACTATCAATAATGAAATATAACAGGGAACCCTTTACCCACATCTGAGAGTGGAAGAGATGCTCCTTCTCCTCTGGATCTCCTGGTTCCTCCTTCTGGATCGTTGCAGTCACAACGATGGTGTTGGGATCCGCATCAATAATTTTCTTCCCTTTGTCATTCCCCTTGTTGAGTTCTGATTTAGAGTCATAGCATGCATCTAATTCAGAAGCCCTCATCTTAGCCACCAGTGACTTCTTGGCCCGAAACTCACTTGTGTTGTGAGTGGAGCTCTTATGGAACTCACACCACTTTCCCGTGTCCTTTGGCTTCGTGGTGTTGTTATTTTATTATGGATTCAGTAGGTTATCTTAGACTGCCATGCCTTGGCTTTGTCCTTTTTTCTGCGGTTTGGGGGCACCTTTCCCTTGCTTTTGATTCACAGATCCAAAGTCTCGCTTCTTCTGTTTGAATTTAAACTCAACCTTGGCAGAATATCGGTATGCCGTACCAAGCAAGGAGATTTTGAGGAACTCCATTTCCTCCTTAATGTATCTGTGTAGACAAATTCGGTACTTCAGCACCAAATGTTTCTCTGAATCTTTGATACCCAAATTTGTGCATAGGGTATGGAATACATTCGTCAGCTCATGCACATCTTGATCCGTTTGCTGCCGCAACATATTCCACTGTATGTACTTTTCCTCATAGCTTCCCATAGGATAATATTGTTCCTTGATGGTGTCTTAGAAAGAATTCCAAGTGGGTACGACTGAGAAAAAAGAGGTTTCCCCCTCGTCCTTTTTCTCACAGTTGGTTTCCCAGTAGTCCTTGACATGGGGGGTAGCTTTGAGGAGTGCAAAAATAATCTTCTCCTGGTCGGAAAAGTCATGAACTGAGAAATATCGTTCTAATAGATTCAACCATATATCTACGACATCTACATATATTTCGACCTCAAATATGGGAATGTCAAAGTTTACTTCTACCTTAAAATGAGTTATGCCTCCAGAGTGGTTGATGGATGCAGATGCGCCGCTAGTGGGCAGCCGTTGAAGGATCTAGGAAAAATTATCCATCACTGCGTTCCTTTATTTTTTAAGGGTCTCCTCAAGAAATATTTTGATAGGATCTCCTGCTCCCTCATCTTTATTTTCGTCCCCCATGGGAAACCATCAAGGTTTGCGAGGTTAATCTTGCAAAGGTTCAACCAAATCGAGCCCTAACTCCTTATACCTCGACCTCGTTGGGGACATGCAAAGAAGGATCGAGAAAGAGAAGACTGCTCTGATACCACTTATTCGGGTTTATGCAGGAACACAATAGAATACACATATAACCATAATATAAAAATGCAGTGGAAATAACACTTCATTTCATTAATATCAAAGAACTCAAATTTGTTTACACACAGAATGGAAATAAACTAGCTAGGGCGTTGGAAGCTTATCTCTGAGAAGAGATGTGGTGGCTATAGGCCTTTGAACTCTGTTTTCCAATGAGGCTTGAAGGCCTATATATTATTGAGATAGAATGAAAAACCCTAAACATCCAATAACCTAATCCTAGGAGATGAAACTCCAGAATATGGGCCCCGTCGGGGTAAATTGGTACATCAATTTCCCGGGGTCGTAACTTTGGCATACTATTTCCGTTTGACGCACATGATACATCGTTAGAAATATCTATTCGAGGACTAAAACTGTTGAAAACAGATATCAATTCAAAAATGGACTCATATGGAATGGACTGATCTGGAACAGACTGATATTCGTCGCAGGTTTGATGCCCAAAAAATGTCGTTTAGGGCCTCAAAATGGCTTCGAAAGTTCAGGACCCGAAAAACTACTAAAAATAGTAAACTGTGCTATAATTAAGGAAGCTCAAAAACTGAAAGAAACAATGGTGGGGCCCCAAGTGGAATAGGAGGGTGGCCAACAATATCCACCTAGTTCAAATGGCCTATATATCAGCCTTACCACAATCAATGAAATTCCATGATGTTTTCCATGTTTCATTGCTTAAAATATGTATGGGATTTTTGGCGCTACATTCAACACCCTCCAAAATTTTTCTTGTGCCTGAGTTTTGGAGCGTATTGAGGATATTAAAGTATGTTCCCTCATGGTTAGTTCATGGTCAATTGATATTTTGATAAATTTTTAATTATACTTCTCAGAATCTAAGTTTCAAGGTCTTACACATTCTTAATGAATTCACAGATGCACATCTTTCTATGCAAGATTACATAAGCATTGCACAACTATTGAATGTAAGGCTTGCGATCTCACTATTGAAAGTGGCTGTGCAATCCATAAGCATAGTGTACTGCATAACCCATGTTGATAGGTAGCACACACCTTCCGTTGATAGTCTCCCTCACTCTAGTTGTAATTGTACTTCTATTTTAGTGAGTTTTCTCAATTATCGCTTTTACACACCTTTGCTTTCAAAAGTTTTTATTTCACGTTCATGAATCTCGTTTTTGCTTGATTTCACTTTAAAAAGTGACATTTTCATGTTATCTCACTTTTACATGTGTCACTTTCAATTTATTAGCGTTTACAAGTGTCATTTTCAGATTTTCTTACTATCACAAGTGTCGCTTCTAACTATTTTCACTCTTGTATGTGTCACACCTTTACATATACATATATTCAGATCTAACACACTGTTATGCATTAGATGGTCCTATATACCATAAGAATATGTTATAGATAGATTCCTATAGCTTATCACATTTTCTGGTCACAATCGACCCTTGTGTCACAACTTGTATTCTAAGTGTCGCAATGTGACATTTCAACTATCGCAATTAAAAATAAGTGTCATTTTGATGTTGTTTTAAGGTGTGATTGATGTTCATGAGTAATTTTCATCCCCTGCCTTGTATTGATGGAATTCATGTGTGTGATCTGTGTTTGAGTCTTGTTCGGATTCTTTTCCTTTTCTTACTCTACTAGTCCAACACTTAGCCATTTTGAAGCTCTTCTTGGTCCTCCTACCTAGTGCAAATTGTGAATACATTAACCCTATTGTTATATGATGAACACAACCTATCCATGAGCCTCATTAATAATTCATTTCCCTTCCATACTTGTGCATTGAGTCCTATTTAAGGTCAAATCCTATGATTTCACATTGAAAACCTTCAAAGCATAGTCACATAACCCTTCTTGCTTGTACTGACTCATTGCATTGAGTTTTGAGAATTCTACCTTGTATAGCACATGGATTATTTCTATTGGCCCTCTATAAAAGAAAAATGCACCCTACAAGGTCTCTTCCCTCTCATAGTGCATTAAGCCTCTTCATGGGAAAAGTGACTCCCTTTCTGTTGCCTTCCTTAGCCAACTGCACAATTTCCTCTTCTAGTGAGGCTTCCTTAGTTCATGACACATTTCTAATGGATAATAAAATATTTAGGAAGAAAACTACGCTAGCCTAGAAGCCTCCCTCTCAAGTATAATGCATAGTGCAAATATAGTGCCTAGTCCTACCTTCATAACTAAATGTAACCTCTCAATGCACCCAAGACTTGATCTACATCCCTCCCTTGGTGCATGACACATATCTAGTGGAAAATTAGTCACTATTGAAGAAAAATGTGCCCTACTTTAAAATTGCTTCTCAAATATAGCATATTATGCAATTTTAGTCAAGAAGCCATCAACCCTTGTCAACTAGACTCCCTCACTGTGCCAAAGTTGAGTCCTTCCCTGCCTCTTGAGCACATGTCACATTTGTATTCAATAGTTAGGCCCTCCCTCAGTCACTGTGAAGCTCAACTGTGCTATCACTATCTCATACTTCCTTGAGCCTAGTCCATGGTGTAGTTTCCATAAACAAGATGATCACACTATCTCTTGCACTTTCCCACTGCGCTGGACCCTAAAGAACCCCTCCCAATAGCACATTAAGTAGTTCTAGTGAGTAGTGATGGCCACCTAAGCCACTTTTGAGATCGACTGTGCCATCCTTATCAAGCCCTTCCTTCTCAATCCTTTCAAAGGCCTGTCACAAGAAACTTCTTCCATGACCAAGTTAGAGATAGAATAGATGGTTTTAATACTGATTTTTCCTTTTCATGAGTGAACTTAATTGGCAGGGGTACTTCCTTAACAAGTAAAGGTGATACTTGTTGTATCTTAAGAGACAATTCCTTGGTTGTGGAAAGGAATCAGTGCTTAAGAAATTTTTAAAAATGTGTCTCAGAAGTAACTATATCAGGTGGTATTCGTTCAATCCCTTTAGAAACTAATTCTCTAAAACCCTAAATAATCTGGTATAATGAAAGACTCTACAATTCCATTAACTTCTGATATCTGAATGGAAAAGAAGAAATGTAGAAGAAACTCAAAATGATATGCTATATCACAAAATCTATCACTTTAAATTTTAGAATGAATTTATGGAGAGAGAGGAAACTCAAAATAATATGCTGTAAACACAAAATATATTACTTTTAAGTTCTAGAGAGAATTTGTGAAGGGAGAGAAGTTGGAGTGAAGGAGCGCAAATTAACGTTATTTAAATATTACTCACAAATGTAATTAAGAGACCGACAACTACTTTACTTCACTTCATTCCAGGAAGAAGTAACACAAAATGGCACAGGAAAAATTAATGACCATCAATAGTTGTAAGAAAATTGATGCTTATTTCATTAATTCCTCAAAAAAGTAAGTACCAAAGTCTTAGTCTTCCAGAGGTCCAAAACTCGAAACCCTTCTTCTTGCTTTCTATCTTTCTTAAATACATCAAAAAAAGTTCGTAACTGTTAGAACTTCTTGAAACTACTTCGACTACCTAAACTGTTAAAAATACATATTACATTGCAATTGAGGACATCACTATAGATTTGATCTTAACAAACAAAGACAACAAATTAAAACTTGAAATATTATTCTTTTTGCTGAATCTGATTTGTTGTTGATGCATCTCCCTAAAGTGATGATGTGTCTCCCTGACAGATCGGAAATCCTTGCCCTGCATTTCTTCCAGAGTTCAATATTTCTTTTCTTATTGTTGTCATGTATTTTCTGTTTCTGATGTGGTATTTGAACAATTCTTCAATAACACATCTTTGTGAGACTTGACCAAGCTGTTGTGTTTCTAACAGTCCCACCATATGCTCCTTTTGCATGAATCTACCTATGCCTCTACATTTCAAACAATGTTATCATTTATCCTTCTGCTCAACTTTGCCTCTTCTAATAGTGCCCACAGTGTTCCGTCTTCTCTTCTCCTTTGCTCTGTGTTGGATCACTTACCCGAGTCCACTTCTTGCGTTCATGTTTCTTCATAAAACAATGCAACTGCACATAATCCTGGACTTTAAATAAATTCAAATTTTCCTTTGAAATATATCACATCCGTCGTTTTATCACGTTTCACATTTCAGCATTCATAACATATTCACGAGCGCCATTCCTCCTAATATTGTGATGTGCGATGTGCGATAAAGGTAGGGATGACATGGCAAGTGGAGGTGGGGCCGATAAAAAATTGCAATTGGCAATATAAAACCTTGTCGCATTTCGCATTTCGGCATTCATAACATATTCATGAGTGCCATTCCTCCTGATCTTGCGACGTGTGATGTGCGATTGGAATATATTAAATCATAGTTCTCAGCTACATCGCGTCTGGCCCTTATCGCATTTCACATTTTGGAATTCATAACATATTCATGAGCGCCATTCCTCCTGAGCTTGCGATGTACGATGTGTGATTGGAATATATTAAATCATATTTATGAGCTACATCGCGTTCAGCCCTTGTCACTCTTCACATTTCGGCATTCATAACATATTCATGAGCGCCATTCCTCCTGAGCTTGCGATGTGAGATGTGCGATAAAGATAGGGATGACGTGGCAAGTGGAGGTGGGGACACCCAACTCAACCCTGGCATGTAATGTTCTAAACACATCAATTGACCTGAATCTTGAACTGTTTTGCACACGAATAAGCATGACTCGACTTGCCTTCACATATCCACAGATAATTTTAATACACCAACATATATATCAAATTTTTTTTTTCGTTATACAATTTTTTTTTACATTTTCTAACATATATGATTTTTTTTGGTGTTTTGAGAAATATTTCAAAAGAAAATGCAAATGAGCCATAACATTTGGCTCCACCTGGGAATAGTGATTTTTTCCTTGAAAGCACTAAGAATCACAGATTAGTGCCTTATCCATTGGGTATGGAGTCAAATATTGCTTGGTGACATATGACCAATGAGAAATCTGGTATTTACAATGGTATAATGCTGACTTTTAATGCTAAAAATAATGCTTCAAATACTGCCCATTCATAGCCAGCTGCAGAGATTCGCCATCTAAATCTTCTAGGATGAAAGTTTTGTTTGATCTAGCTTCAAAAATTCTGTACGGACAATACCAGAGAGAGTCAAACTTACCATGCTTTCCTTTATCCTCCCTTCTAGTGTCCCATCTTAGTATTAAATCTCTTGCATGGAAGAGGATTTCTTTCGCCTTCTTATCAAAAATAGACTTCATTTTTTCCTGATAGGTAATCCAATTTTCTCTCACTTTGTCTCTATTTTCATTTAAATCAATCACCTTATTCATTATTCTTACCATAGTGTTGATCATAATTCGCTTCCTATAAAAATTTCACAGGCAATCTGGCTTAAAGACCTCAAATTCCCCCTTCCAACCTTGGGAAATCACTCTCACACCTATCGTTACCATTTCCCGCCTCCAAAATGCATTATAAAAGGATGAAAATCCATATTTGAAAATATTTAAGGCCGTAGCCCCTCTCTCCTTTCCTTCCGCGTGACCCAGTGCTGGAACTGAGCGCAAAAGAACTAGGCGCTTATCAACCAAATGCTCGGGCGAAATAGTGGCCGTCGATCTTTGCAAGATCGGACGTTATTCGTGAATTGGCACTGTGCTCGTGATCCATTCTATTCAGCGCCCAAATCGTTTATACGTCGCCCGATCATTCTACCAGATAAACAGTCCCAAGCCCGCCCATCCTGGTGGTCCCCATGCCCGCTCCCATTGCAAAACCGGGTGGTATGTATCGCATTGCCTTTCAGCGGTAGGTGATAATTCTCCTTGGGCCAGCGATTCCATACAACGCTCACCACATGTCCCTGCGTATGGCTCTAAAACTGCCGTTCATCGCGCGTTATTGTTCGGAACAAGACGCCTAGCGATATCGCCGTCAGCCGTCGGATCTGGTGATCTTCATCTAACGGCTATCGCGCTTTGAAGTTGCATGGGATTTAACGCAAGGAAATCGTACCCCTGGCCCACTGGAAATTGCCCCTGACATTGTTTCAACCGTCGATCTCGTCTGGAGATCGGACGACCTAGATCATTTCTACGCCCCACTGTTGACCCAGTCTCCCATCACATCATCATTCCACGTGTCTTCTGTCGTACATTCATCCACCATCGTTACGTTGCATTTTCACCACCCTGCACTATTCCACCATCTCCATTGACACCACCACATCCTCCAGTCCCTGTGTCTGGTTTTCCTAACATGTTTGCGGATTTTTGCAGGTTTACAGCGGTGGAGAATTATTATCATTCACAGTATCAATTAATGTGATAGAGAGCAGGTCAAAGGACCAGTTTTTTAGAGGCGAAATGGATGAAGAAAGTCCCTGGAAGCCAAATCGACAAGACTTCAATTAAATAAATAGGGTTCAAATTTGTCAAACCCTATAGGGAAATTCAAGGCGCCAACTTCATAGACGAAAACATTAATGGGGCAGCAAAGGAGTATCAGTGGAAGATCAAGGAATTTAGTGTTCGGCATTGAAGATTTTAAATCATAATTCAAGGTTTAGAAGGCAAAGAGTACAATGCACAATAAAAAACATCTTCCAGGTTTCATTTCAGCAGAATTTCCCTTCAGAAAAGGACAAAATGTTTATATGGTTATCCCTATATCGTGTTCCTGAAGATATTTTCACCCAGAACATTTATTTCAAAAGACAGGCTACAGAGTACGTGCATCACCACAAAGTCATCAAGAAGCATGGGTGTGCACGTCTCCTCCATTTTGTTTTTATGATACGATTAAACGTTTATCACCAACTTCATTTATTATGTTTTCTCTTTCTCTATAAAACCCCCGAAGAACAGATTATTGAGGGTTCTAGATCCTATTAGAAAATTATGCATTGAAAGGATTTTTGTAAACATTTTGTAAAACTTTGGTATGAATGCACAGAGCCCATAGGGTCTCAGTGAGGAGGAGTTCTATTTGTCAAAGAGGATTCTGGTATTTGGTATTTTACAGTCTGTAACTTTCTTTATTGTGTTATATTAATAGAACATTTCATTTCATCCATTCTTCTTGTATCATGTTTTGGAATGTGAGTGGCTCACTAATTTTTGGTATGGATTCATCCTAGTTGATGCCCATGCTTGGATCAGTCAAGCACTTTAAATATGGCTCATGCATGATATTCTGTTCCATTATTCATCTAACCACACTTCTGCAATATTAGTTTCTTTGGGAGGGTACTTTTAAAATGCTATTATCATGTATGGATTCTTAGATTGGTAAGCCCATGCATGATGGTATTGTATATCTGGGTATCAGCTCAATGTTAGCTAGTATTTTATAAATATCTCTTTCACTACATACACCTTCTGATAATTTATGTCTGTGAAGTATTTCTGAACTAGCCCGCTTTGCAGTAAACTGTCTCTGAATTGTCTGTTGCTTTTGTATTAGAGTTCTGCATCTTGCCTCTGCAGTACCTCTTTTCCTGTGTCAGTTTCTGAGAGTTTGGTCCCATTCTATTTCATTTCCCTGTTTACAGGAGATAGCATGTGAGCTGAAGCTGACAACTTCATAGATTATATTATATGCTCCTTGCTATGCTAAGATGTCCTAGGCACCGGTCTATCACAACTCTAGGCTGTCTCTAGGAGCTACAACACATAGAATTAGGTTCTTCCTGATCTTCTTGAAGGAAAGCAATCACTGGTTTAGCCAAATCACTAGGAAACAATGCCTGAGTTACATATACTAACTCAAAAGGTGATTTTCCAGTGGACCTCCTAGTAGTTACTCGAACTTCCCAAAGATAAATTTTAAATTTTGAGTCCCAATATTTTTTATTTTCAGTGATTGTTTTCTTCAGAATCCTGATCAATGTCTTGTTTGAAGAATCTTCCAATCCATTCCCTTATGGATGGTAGGCCATGGAATGTGACAAAATTACATTATATGTTTGACAAAAATTAATGAATCAAGCAGAATTAAATACCTGAACATTATCAGTTACAATCTTGACTCGACAACCAAACCTACTAAAGATGTTCTCCTCTAGAAACTTCATCACCACTTGGTCATTTTCTTTCTTGGTGGGGATTGCTTCAACCCACTTTGTGAAGTAATAAGTAGTAGTTAGAATCCATTTGAACTGCCCACTTGATGGTGGATTGATCTCTACAATAAAGTCTAGTCCCCACTGCCTGAAAGGCTATTATATGAATACTGGAATGAGAGGTAACGAAGAAAGTCTCTTCTTTTCTGTAAACAATTGACACTTATAACAACTTTTGACTAGTCTGTACACATCAACGAACAATGTAGGCCAATAAAAACTCGACTTGAGGGTTTTATGTGCTGTGACCTTCCAACTATAATTTCCTCCATAGAGATTGTCATGATATTCCTTGATAACCTCAATGGATTCACCTCCAGTTAAACACAACAACAAAATACCAACATGATCTTTCTAGTACAAATTTGCTTCTACTATGACATATGGTTGAGATTTAAGCTTGAGAGCTTTGTATTTGGTTCTATTTAGTGAATATGGACAAGAAAAGAAACACAGGTAATGAACAACATCTTTATACCAATCTGAACACAAAAATTTGGATTGAATACCTATTTTGGACTTATCATGACCTTCTTCATTGTCAACTCCGTTTATTGGTGCTAGGAGGTTAATTCCCAATGCTTGAAAATTTGTTTTTGTTAGAAACTTTGCTAAACCCTGTCCTTTAATTAACTTGGTGGGTTTAATGTCCTAATCATACTCCTAGATTTTAGCTATCCATTTTCCTCTTTTTCCTTCAATGCCACTTTGAACCAACACATCCTTAACAACAAAATTATATATATAAGCGGTTATTTGGAATTGTAACACATAAGTCTTGAAGGCTTTGAGTGCTTTGACCAATGCATACACTTGTTTCTCCAAAATTTTATATTTGAGCTCAACATATCTAAGAACTTTGCTGAAGAATGGCACTGGCTGCTCCTTATTATCCTCATTTTTCTGCAATAACACAACAACAATAGTAGTGGGAGAAGCAAATGAAAATATTTGAAATACCTTTTTATAATCATGACTTATTAGAGAAGGAGCTTTCAGGAGTGCTTCTTTTATTCTGGTAAATTCTTCTCTTTCTTCTTTATCGCATCTCACTTCTAAATTTTTCTTCAACATGGCAGTTATATTTCTCACAATCTTAGCATAGCTTGGTACAAATATTCTCAGAAATTTTATTTTTCCCAAAAATATCTGAATATCTTTCTTGCTTCTCGGTAAAGGAATTGTTTGAATTTCTTCCACCCTTGCTGGATCAATCTTCACTCCTTGTTTTGAAACTATGTGGCCCAATAATTTACCTTATTCTAAGGCAAACAAATATTTTTTGGGGTTTAGTGACAGATCAAACTTCCTGCATTTTTCAGAAGTTTTTTGCAGATGTTCCAGGTGTTCATCATCTGACCCTGAGAAAACCATTACATCATCCAGATATATAACCACATACTTGTCACCTACAAATGCCATGTCCATAGCCCTCTGAAAATTTGCACCTGTATTCATAAGACCAAATGGAATTCTTGCATACATAAAAGTACCCTAGGGGGTTGTGAAAGCTTCCTTTTTCTGATCTTCCTTATCCACTGTCATCTGACTCAAATATGTCAATCATGGACATCCTGTAAGATCTTGTCACTTTTTGTAAGATATAATCCATATTAAGTAAAGGATAATTATCCTTTAGAGATGCACTATTCAAATTCTTGAATTCCACACACAATATTATCTCTCCATTTTTCTTCCTCACAGGAGCTAGATTAGAAACCCAATCCAAATATCTAAGAGGAAATATGATTTTTTCTTGCAGCAATTTCTTCACTTCCTTTTCAATTGGAGCTAACAGTAATGGATTAATCTGTCTGAGCTTTTTCATGTGTGGTTTAATTCCTTCTTTCAATGGGATATTATGTTGTATTATGCTTTTATAATACATTTTCAAGTCTTCATATGACCAAGCAAACACATCTGTATACTTCTTAAAAAGATCACTATATCTATCTTTATAATTTTTGGGAACACCACTGAATAATTTCACCATTTTTGGCTCCTACCAAGTTCCCCAATTACAATCTTCCATCTCTTCCTCTTGATGTATTTTATTTTAATTAACAACAACATCATTAGAATCAAATATTCTTTCAAAGGGAACCAGTCCTTTAGGGAAGTATATTATCTTTCAATAGTATAATATTATGATCACCTATTGACTGCTTAAGGTTTCTTATCTCTCCTTTCTACTCTGTCTGTTCTTCTTCTTGATCTATCTCAGCATCTTCAAAGTTTCCAATCATTGTCAAGAAATGATTTATGTGATCATCATCTTCAAACACCTGCCAATGTTTCACATTTTCAGGAATAGAGGGTCTATGTATAATTTCAATCTCATACCTTAACCTTGGATTGATTGGTGGCTTAAAAGTACTAGCTACAACTGCTAATGAATATTCCAACCTATTCCCCTCCCCAGGAATGAACTGAAGATCGAAGGCTTCAAAATAGTTCTCTATCAGATCCAAAAATTCATTTCTGTATGAGCTTAATCTCGGATTCTTGGTTTGAAAATGTTTTTTAATATGTCCTATTATCAATTCAAAGTCACCAAAAATTGAAATACACTGAATTTCCATCTGTTTAGCAACTTGAAGGCTTAAAATTAAGGCCTCATACTCAACCACCTTGTTTTTTGAACCAAATTCTAATTTAATAGAAAAAGGCATGAGGTTACCTTCTGGTGATATCAACAAGAATCCAGCTCTTGTGCCATCCTTGGAGTAGGCACCATCAAAATATCATTTCAAAATATTCTTTGAATGTAGTTCATTATTGACAACTGCTGAAGAGAGTTTCTTTTCTGTGTCTTTAGCAAATTTTTCATCTTCATGCAACATGAAACATGAAATATCTTTTGTTTCTTGACTATAAATAGGGGAATTTCCTGCATCTTTCTTAGTAGTGGTCTTCACGAACCTTGTTTCCCTCTACAATATAATTTCTTCCCCATTGAAAATAGGAATGATAGCATAAGTGAAATATAATTTTAGAACACCTCCCAACTTTGCTCCCCAAGATCTTGACAGGAGCATTCCAAACCTAGCTAGAATGTCAGCAAAAACTGCATCCATGACTATACTCTTTGCTGGAATTTATGCCAAAGAAACTGCTACATATTTAATTAACCCAACACATTTCACCCTTTTGGAATCAAATAAATATAGATCCCTATAAGGTATCTGCAAGTTCCTTCATAACAGACAATGGCATGAGATTATGGGATGCTCCTGAGTCCAACATACAATTATGGAGAGTAAAATCATGAAGTATCGGAGAAATATAGAATGGTGGAACAAAAGGATCTACTTCTTCTACATGAGGATCAAAGGTGACCACTGGCTTCTCTTATTGTAAGTTCACAATGTCACTTATATCTTCAATCTGTGTGAGATTAATAAATTCTGAAATTTCTTTCTTGTATACTGGTATTTTAGCTAATTCTAGAAGAGGTATTTGAATTTTTACCTTCTCCAACTATTTTTTCAAACTGAAAGCATGCGTTTATTTAACATTCTTTTCAGGTTCTTCTTCACTCTTTCTAGAATTTATCGCTTGTTTGGGTACAAGAACAACTCTCTCCAAAATATTAGTATCAACTGATTTTCTCTGGGAAGGTTCACCTTGCTGCACATTTGTTCTATTAACTAATTTTATAGGTTGCTTCCCATTACTGATTAGTTTTATAGGGCCCTTTTGTTATGGAGTCGCCATTGGAGGAGGGTCAGGGTCTTGTTGTTCACCCTCAGTGTCTTCTAGCCTTGATATTTTTCTTGATCTGCAATTATACTTCTTGTGCAACTCAGTATGCATAAAATATTAAATTGTTTACAATATTCATTCATCTCATCTTCAACAAAATATACTCCAGATTTAGTATATTTTCCTACACAATCTTCCTCTTCATTCTCTTCTGTTGTGTACATAACATATATTTGATCTTCAACCTCCTTTTGGTCATCTTCTATTGAATCTTCGGGTTCTGCTTCTATATACAATAGTGCTTGAACCTGGTCTTGATATTTTCTTTCCCTCTGCAAAATTTGCAGGGGTTGTCTTTTGAATTGAGGGTTAAATCCTCCTCGGTTTTGTTGTACTTGTCTTTGGGGGTTTTTAGTTTCCAATTCCATCTTAACTAGCTTATTTGACATCATTTTTATCACCTTTGTCACATCTTCAATTCTTTGATCTTGTGATGGTTCTTCTTTTTCTTTCCCCTTCTCTTGGATTGGATGTTTCTCTTTCGCCTTCCTAGTGGCAGTCATATTAGCTTCAATTTCTAAAGAATCTATCTGTATCTGCTCTAGAGTAGGGGATGTCCTTTCTCTAAGTGTGAAACTAAAATAGTCTTAAAAAGCCCCAACAAAAACCACCTTTGCTCCAAAAGGAGGGGGCTTCATTTCTACAGGCAAACTAGTATACAATTTATTGAATCTTTTGATAAAATATGATATATTCTCATATGGTTTTATTTTGATTGCATTTAATTCTGTTAGTGAATATCCATGATCCCTTTTTTCACCCCATCTATGAGTGAATTGATTTTCTAGTTCTTCCCATGTATTAATAGAATTATTTGGCAATCCCTTAAACCACTTTCTAGCCTCTCCATCTAGATACTAAACAAAAATCCTCATTACAACATCAATATGTTCTACATTCAGATTTTTAGCAAAATTACAAAACATAGACAAGTGTTTTTTTGCAGTTATTTCATCTTCTCCAGTAAATTGTGGGATAAATTTAAGATACTCTTGAGTAATCACATTCATTGGTTATGGAAGGTTAAATGGAGCATATATGTTCAATAAAAAGGCTGGTGCTGCAATTTTTGCACCTTGATTGATTGTTCCTTGGTTAGATGTAGTCGATGAAATTGTTGTGAAAATGAACGGAGGTGGAGGTAAAAATGATATGGGAGTGGGTTGAGGGACAATGGCAGAGGGACCTGAAA
This sequence comes from Pinus albicaulis, assembly GCA_034641835.2. NCBI lineage: Eukaryota > Viridiplantae > Streptophyta > Pinopsida > Pinales > Pinaceae > Pinus > Pinus albicaulis. The sequence continues at coordinate 1,116,332,444 of CM076584.1, forward strand.
TTGGAGTTTTTTGAGCTTGAGTAAAGGTAAAATAAATAGACTCAAAGGAGTGTTCTTCCAACTTAGGTTCTTGAAAATAAATTGGTGTGAAAGGTGAATCTTGTTCTAAGAAAGGAAGTACTTTAGAGATATCTTCAAACAAATTATTACTAGAACTACTGTCAGGAGCAGACAGTGTAGGACTTGGTGTTGAGGGGGTTTTGGGTTTCCGAACCCTTTTAGAACCCATTATTTTAGGGTATGAAAAAGCAGGGACCTTCTACTGTGAGGTATTTGACCTCGTGTGAGGCCTTTTGTGAGCCAAAATTTTGAGAATAAAAAACACAACCAAATATTTTCTCCTCACTAAAAAACCAGAGGATAATGTGAAAAACCCAGGGATAATAATTTTCGTCTCTTCGTCCCCAGCAACGGTGGAAGAAAATGTTGTATCTTAATAGAAAATTCATTGGCCGTGGAAAGGAATTAATGCTTAAGACATTTTTAAAAATGTGTCACAGAAGTAATTATATCAGGTGGTCTTCATTCAATCCCTTTGGAAACTAATTCTTTAAAACCCTTAATAATATGGTATACTAAAAGACTCTACAATGCCATTAACTGCTGATATATGAATGGAAAGGAAGAATTGTAGAAGAAACTCAAAATGATATGTTGTAACATATAATATATTACTTTAAATTTCAGAATGAATTTATGGAGAGAGAGGAAACTCAAAATAATATGTTGTAAACATAGAATCTATTACTTTTAAGTTCTAGAGAGAATTTGTGAAGGGAGAGGAGTTGGAGTGAAGGAGTGCAAATTAAGTTTATTTAACTCTTACTCATAGATGTAATTAAGAGACCGACAACTGCTTTACTTCACTTCAATCCAGGAAGAAGGAACACAAAATGGCACAGGAAAAACAATTCACCATCAAGAGTTGCAGTAACTTGATGCTTCTTTCATTAATTCCTCAAAAAAGTACGTACCGAAGGTTTAGTCTTCCAGAGGTCCAAAACTCAGAATGCTTCTTCTTTCTTTCTATCTTGCTTAAATACATAAAAAAAAAATCATAACTGCTAGAACTTCTTGAAACTACTTCGACTACCTAAACTGTTAAAACTACTTATTACATTACAATTGAGGAAATCACTATAGCATTGATCTTAAAAAACAAAGAAAACAAATTAAAACTTGAAATATTATTCTTTTTGCTGAATCTGATTTGGTGTTGATGCATCTCCCTTAAGTGCTGATGTGTCTGCCTGACAGATCAGACATCCTTGCCTTGCATTTTTTCTAGATTTCAATATTTGTCTTTTCTGCTTGCTCTCATGTCTTTTCTGTTTCTGATGTGGTATTCGAATAGTTCTGTAATAATGCATATTTTCCCGACTTGACCCAGCTGTTGTGTTTCCAACAGTGCCACCATATGCTACTTTTTCCCAACTCTTCCTATGCCTCTAAGTTTCAAACAATGTTATCATGTCTCCTTCTGACCGACTTTACCTCTTCTGTTTGTGCCTACAACATTCCGTCTTCTCTTCTCCTTTTCTCTGCGTTGGGTCATTTACCCGAGTCCACTGCCCACGTTCACGTTTCTTCATAAAACAACACAACTACACATAATCCTGGACTTTAAATAAATTCAAAATTTACTTTGAAAACTATCGCATTCATCCCTTTATTGCATTTTGAATTTTAGAATTCATAACATATTCCTGAGCACCATTCCTCCTGAGCTTGTGATGTGTGATGTGCGATAAAGGTAGGGATGGCGTGGCAAGTGGAGGTGGGGCCGATCGCAAATCACAATCGGCGATATAAAACCTTGTTGCATTTCACATTTCGACATTCATAACATATTCATGAGCACCATTCCTCCTGAGCTTACGATGTTCGATGTGCGATTGGAATATATTAAATCATAGTTCTGAGCTACATCACGTCTGGTGCTTATCGCATTTCACATTTCGTCATTCATAATATATTCATGAGCGCGATTCCTCCTAAGCTTGCGATGTGCAATTGGAATATATTAAATCATAGTTCTGAGCTACATCGCGTACGACCCTTATCACATTTCTTATTTCGACATTCATAACATATTCGTGAGCGCCATTCCTCCTAAGCTTGCGATGTGCGATGTGCAATTGGAATATATTAAATCATAGTTCGAAGCTGCATAACGTTCGACCCTTGTCGCACTTCGCATTTCAACATTCATAACATATTCATGAGAGCCATTCTTCTTGAGCTTGCGATGTGCAATGTGCGATAAATGTAGGGATGACGTGGCAAGTGGAGGTGGGGATACTCAGCTCAAGCCTGGCATGTAATTTTCTAAACGCATCAATCAGCCCAACTCTTGAATTGTTCTGCATGAGAATAAGCATGAATTGACCCACCTTCACATCCCCACACATAATGTTAATACACCAACTTATGAATCAAAAATTATTTTTCAGTACAAAAAATGCAAATGAGCCACAAAAATACTTAGGGAATATTTTTGACCCTAAAATAGTGATCCAAAACCTCACTGTCATGTACCTTCTTGTGTTGCGGCTAGGGCTAGAGTTACTCCTTTATTCCATGTTGTTGAGGCCTCCTATATTCGTCCAAATTTCAAAGCTATTTTCTTGAGAATACATTGCACACTTGGATGCTAAAACAAATTCAATTCACCCTCTATTTATATCCAATAAGGGGCTTCCAAAAATTGCTGAAGAGACAAATCTATTGGCTAATTTTTACATCAATCCTATATGACTTGAAAACCAATAATTACTTGCCAACTTCCAAAATTCATTTCTCCTCAAAGACAACTCAGAATTGGATGATTCTCATTGCGTTAGAATCATATTGATGAGCAATATCAGCCTCATCCATCACATGTTGAAAAATCATCATGGTTTTGGCCCAAAGATCGATGGGTGCTAAGCCCCATACTTGGGTTCTAATCCCACAAGTGACCCTTGTGGTGCTTTTCCCTCCAATCCTTGAACCCTAGGGCTTGGAGTACCTCCAAAGCTACATAAATAAACACTCCCTCTTAGCGAGGGAGGTACCTTCAAAACTAGGAGGAAACTCATCATCATCATCATCATTTCTCGCAACACTTTCCCAACTCCTCACGCTCATAATCACAATGATACCTTTATAGTGAACTACACCTCTCTCGGAAGTGTCACTGTCACTAGAAGCATCATGCTTCTTATTCTTATCCTATATCACTTTCCAATATCTACATGATTCCTTCTTAGTATATGTGAAAGAACCCTTTCTCCCCATTGACCATGCGCTCTTCTTGGGATGTTTAATCTCCCTATGAACCTGCAAACTCCCACTAGAAATTGACTCCCTCTGAGCCTCTAGAACCTGAAACTTCTCAGGAAAGTGTACCTTCTTCTCAGGAACTTGTACCTGCTCCTATAAAGCCTACACCAAGACCTACACCTGCTCCTAATTCTCTAGAACATGCACCTATCCCTACTTCTTTCCATGATCCTTAGGCTTTCTCATCAACCTGTAGAGACCATGCTCTCTAATTCTGAGTAAAATCCCATCAGACATAAAGCCTCTAGGCCTGATTCTTGACTTCCCATTCTGGAAAAAGACCTCAAACCCCTACCTCTCCATCATCGAGACATAAATCAAACTATATCTGATAACTGGTACAAGTAGTACATCCTAGACCCGCATCATACGTCCTGTCTCCATCCTAAATGGCACCACACCCGATCCTTAGATCTCCAACTAACTCTTGTCACCCAAAACCATTTGAAACTTTGAGTCCCATTCAACTAGAGTCTAAAAAAACTCCTATGACCTTGTCATATGCTTCATCATACCATTGTCCATGTACCATCCATCCTCTTTCACAGTACTCTACGAGAAATGAGAAATCAAATAAAAGTAATCCTCTTCCAATTTCTTATAGATATCATCTATCTTATCTGAAGTTGCAACACTGACGACTTGCTTTCATTTCCTCTTCTCATCATCTCTCTTCTTTATTGGACATATCTATGAAAAATGACCCATCTCGCCACAATTGAAACACTTGAATTTACTCAAGTCCTTCTTCTACTTACCCTTCATTCGAGCTGCAAGTTCCATGTCCTCATCTACCTTCTTCGATGGATGAAGATCCTCATCTCGCAACTCTTCCTGAATGAAGTCATCCCACAGTCTATTATAGTCTGGTAATTTATACCCGGGAACAATTCCTTTGATGAAGGGCTTCCACTCCTCAATGGACCCTTTCAAGGAAATACTCACCATATCTCCATCTGAAATAGTCACACCGATGGTAGCAATACCATCTCTAACCTGAGACAACCTTCTCTAATACGAAGTCACTTCTTCACCCTTTATAATCTTGGTGGACTTCAAATTATCCTCCAATACCAATACTCAATTATCGTTCTTATTTTAGAAAAAATTCTAAAGAGGCATCCACATCTCATGTTTATTGTTCTTCCCAGACAAATGAGGTATTAAGGAATCCTTCACACAATTAAGGATGATAAACCTCACCTCCTTATCCAAATAATCCCATATATCCAACTCCTTAGGGTCGGTTGGATTCTTGATCTCTTTCACGGTAAAATCCCAGATTCTATTGACCTGCTAGAACAATTTGATCCTTTCCTTCCAAGGAGCATAGTTGGAAAATCCCTCCAAACTGTCCTCAAATCGAAGACCTATCTGCAACTTTGATATTGTAGTGAGCCCTTCACTTACAATGTGACCAACTCCCTCTCACATTGTACTTCACTGCAACCCTGAATCACTGACTCCCAAAGTATCTCAGACACACCTTGATACCATGTTGAATTTCCATGACCTTGGGTGTAGGTACTGATGCTCCCAAACCAATAATCTCAACCTTAAATTATTTTTCACAACAAAAATATAAATTAGTAAAGAAAAGATGCACCAATATACAAATAAATTCAAAAAATTGTACATTATTGTATAATCACCAATCTTCATTATATTAAACCAAAATATGAATAATACAACAGTATATGGTATACAAGATACAGTCAAAAAATAAATGTCGTATCTTATCCTACTTGTCCTTAGTTTCCATATTTTTCACTATTAGTTCCTTAGTCCATCAAGGCCAATACACATCGAGACTCAAGGAGGGCTGCCACCTAACACTACTGCAATTCCCTTCTATAGAGTGTACACGGGCTGATCCAATATGCTCTCTAGGTAGGCCTAATTCCCAAGCTCCAACTACAAGGCTAACATCCACTTTATTCCATCAAAGTTTTGTACTTTGGCACCAACCTTCAGCGACTCTTTTTCACATCAAGATAACTTGTCTAAGGATACTTTGGGTAGCCAACACACTACCCTCCACCAGATCAATGGCACTGAATACTAGACTGGATAATATGAACCGATGAAGGCTCATGATCACCCAATCACGCCTCAAAATTTTCTCCCATAGGATGCATAAATAAATGATCCAAAATGGTCACTCCTTGACCCAACACTCCTCCAAAACGCTATTGTAAATTATGTTTGACTTTGTTGTTTATGAAAATCTTAGTTATGGCATGTGCTACAACCCTAAACCCACCCCACAGTAAAAAAACATGCCCTTTAAGGGTTTTTCCCCACCTTTGAAAGCTTCCTCCCTTGCCACCCTACATCCTTAGGGAACTTGTCAACCCTTAACACCCCTAACACAGTCCCAACTGTGTGCTATGGCCTGCAGCCTAGCACAAAAACCTTCTTATAGCTTCTGACTCCAAATAACGATGCACAAACAATCCCAAACAAAAACATTCTTCCTCCTCATGAATTCGGCCTAACAACCATCTACCTCATCCCTTGAGACAATAATATCGGATCTATTTTGACCCTAAAATAGTCACCCAAAACCTTGTTGTCCTGTAACTTCTTATGCTACAACTAGGGCTAGAGTTACTCCTCTATTCCACACTGTTTAGGCCTCCTATATTCGTCTAAATTTCAAATCTATTTTCTTGAGAATAAGTTTCACATTTGGATGCTAAAAAAATTTAAATTCACCCTCTATTTATATCTAATGCGGGGCTTCCGCAAATTGATGGAGATACACATCTATTGGCTAATTTTTACATCAAGCCTACATGACTTGAAAACCAATAATTACTTTCCAACTTAAAAAATTCATTTCTCCTCAACAAAAACTTGAAATCAGATGATTCTAATTGCATTAGAATAATCTTGATGAGCACTATCATCCTCATCCATCACATGTCGAAAAATAATCATGGTTTTGGCCCAAACGTCGATGGGTGAAAACCCCCATACTTGGGCTCCAAGCCCAAAAGTGACCCTTGTGGTGCTTTTCCCTCCAAACCCTGAAGCCTAGGGCTTGGATTACCCCCCAAGCTAAAAAAATCAACACTTAGCGACAAGCAATCCTCTGCTCATGAACACTTAATTTATTGACCATTGGGAGCCTTTGATTTTTATATTCTTTGACATATTTTAGCCCTATTTAACACATTTGAGTGCAAAATTTGAAGTGATAACACATATCTCTATTCTTCAATGCTCATCCTAGGAATCACCATGGAATCCAAGAATAATTACTTTCCAACACTACTATCGATAGTGAGTCAGAATATCACCACTAAATGAGAAGAAAGGGTGGGCTAACCCTCATGAATACTACCTTAATCTCCATCTAAACACAACTCTATTATTCTGGGTAAAGGCCCTCCATAATTCTGCAACATGTACATCAAAAAAGGAGTATATGAATTAATCTTACCCTCAACCTCCTCTATGAGTCTCTCTAAATTAGGGTCATATGGCCACTCACCCTCTCTAAGCATATCTTTGATAGGTATAATATCCTCCCTAACACATATGTACCATGGTTGTGAAGGCTCCGCCTCACACTCTTGGATCATAAGTGACTCATCCACCTGATCTATGAAATGATCTCACAATCTCAAGTCCACTCCATCTACCACTCTCTGATATAGGGCTTTCCCGAGTCCTCTTTTCCAAGGCTACAAGAATTCCTGAATGTTGAATCAAGAGATCCTGTATCTATGAAATGATCCCACAATCTCATCTTCACTCCATCTACCACTCTTTGATCCAAGACTCTTTCGAGTCCTCTTTTCCAAGGCTAAAATAATTCATGAATGTTGCACCAAGACATCCTATATCTATTGAAACTTATGCTACAAGTCTCAAATCCTCTCCTCATGTACTATAAAAACTTTTCGAATCATCTATGCATATCTCCTACTCAAGGTAACTCCATCACCCGTGCATATGAATGTCACTTGGGCTCTCACCCCAAAAACACCTCTCATAGTAAGCACTATCACTAGTGAAGGTCCAAAAATATCATCAAATAATCCAAGTGAGGAATTATAACAACCAATTATCCTCTCAAAAACTCTCGAACCAAGGCTATCTCATATTCATCTAATGGTATAATGGTAAGGCTTGTGTGTGCAGGCTTCGAACAAAACATAAGGTATTTGGAAACATCATCCCTAATAAAGTTGTGAGTCACACCACTATCAATCACAACCAAACCTTCATATTGTTTACTTTTGCATGAACATAACTCAAATGGGTATCCATTGATTCCTATGGTGGTGCATTTTGTGCTCCCAAAATCACTTCCAAAACTTGCATCACTCTAATTTTGACTTTTATCTACTCTAAAGATGATATTTCTTCTTTAATGGATAGTCCTTTGCATAATTTTTCTTCACACAAGTCCAACATATTACTGGCTTATTCTCTCTTGAGGCATCTAACATATTTGACTCTCAATCATTTAGTACCTTCAACTTCCCTTTTTCCTTCTTCTTCTTTCCCTTATCACCATGCTCCATCTCACTGCTCTTTGGAATAGGATTCCTCTCGCCTCTATAATCTAACAATTTATATTCAATGATGATGGATACTGTAATAGATTGAATGTTCTGCCATCACATATCACTTTGTGCCTATGATTGCAGGCCATTCATAAAATGGAATAAATTTTCCTTCTCTGACATGTCTTTAATCTCCAACATAATCCCTAAAAACTATTTAATGTAGGTTTTGATCTTCCACATGTGCGTTAGGGACATCAAATTATTTTGAGCCACCCATTATTGGTTACTAGGCCTAATTTTTACATGCAAAGAAGCCTACAAATATTCTCATGTTCATATCATGTTCATGATGTGACGTACTGCAAAGTCTTCCACTCGATCTATCCACCAAAACTTTAAGGTTACTATAAAAAATATAGCTACAACATGTACATTGTCCCCATATGAGCAAGCAATCATCTAATCAAAGTACTGCTCTATGTCCCAACATAAATTATCCAACACCTTTCCACTTCTTCTCCAATCATATGTCTTTGGTTCTCTAACTTTGATCTTCATTGTTGTGTTGAATGACCCCTTACCAATAACCTTCTTCAAGATGGCGATCAAATCATCTCGATCTTGCAATCTCTGCTCGATAATCATCAACTCACTCTTGGCATCCTTTGATATTTCTTTTAGTTTGTCAGATCTATCTCCATGGTGTTGTATATTGTCAACCAAGTGATCTAAAATCATCTCCAAATTCAACAATCGATCCTTCATCTTGGTGGTATTTTGTTCCCTTTCTAAGTCACTACCTTTGTGTTGTGAACTAGCCATAAGTTCACACGAACTAGTCACTCCAAGAATCTAAACACAACTGCCACAACAATATGCTTATCACAAATGAAATGATATCTCTCCCATATATCCTTTTCCATGGAAGAAATAGTGAAGAGCACCACTGTGCTCTCCTAAAACAAGTGTCGAAAGAATCTCCCCAAAATAACACCAAATATTACTCACCTCTCATGACTGTGGCAATGTCCTTGCTATGAAATTCACACTTTCTTGATCTTATCACCATCTTCATGATCTTCTAATATAATTACACCTGCCACAAATGTGACAGTGGTGAGGAACACTTGAAACCCTATCTGTGATCTTGACTCTGATACCATTTTCCATGGCCCTAGAGAGACTTGCACTCTTTAGGACACACCATGAACTCCCAAGGCATGCGACACCAACATTTTTTTGTTCCACAAGTTCTATTAAGATGAATTTACTTAAACTTGGGCTACACCTTTGCTTATTTTAATTAAGTGAGTGTGGAATATATACGCTACTTAACCAAAATTCATATTTACAAACTAAAATAATGTCAATCCATGTAGTACAAAGATACATGTACACATTACAATATGATGTGGGCAACTCACCAACCTAAATTATACCTGGATGATGTATAATAATGATAAGATATATAATATCATCTGACTGGCTTACAATAAAAAATCCTACTAAGGATATACAATGAAGGCCTTCCCTGACAAACTCCAAAATTGAACCTAAAAATTCGGTTAATCTAAACACCAAATATCAGCTCCCTGTTGAACACCAAAATTCAACCCAACTAATTGAACTTTAAAATTTGTTCCAATGGGACTTGAAATTTTGGTTACTTGTGTCGTGTCATTCTAGTGAACACCAAATTTTGGTCATCTACTCAAACACCAAAATAATGTTCGGTTTGCGTCTCAATTAATATGCACTTCTTTGGAGGAGACATGTTGCGCTACTTTCAAGCAGAACTGAGGCCTACATGCGTGCTCGTGAGGCAGGATGTAACTGCAGTAATGCCACTCCCTTATCATTCCAACTTTTCTTTGTGTGAAGTCTCGTTGAACTTTGTTATGCCTCCTATCTTGTCTCCACATTGAACTTGTCCCTCCTCAACTCAAGTTACAAATCTATATATATGTGGTGGACATTGTTGAAACTCAACATGAAAATGCACCACATACTAGTGTGGGATTCCAAGTCACACATGAGTGAGGAATTCAGAGACACATTAGTGCTAATGTGGGTGACCAATTTTTAAATAAATTGGAAAATAAATTGTCATCTTATCTCATACCAAATTTTAGTAGTTAATTAAGTGTGATAGAATTAGTTAGCTCAAGAATTCCAAGTTGAGGGTCAAAGAGTATGCATGTAGAGTGATTCTATTAATTATAGGGTCTAGTTTCATTTGTAGCACTGGTGTGGTGTGAGTGCAATCAATTAACTCAAATTAATTGAGCTAAAATAAGTTTAACTAGTTTTAACTGAATGGTGAGCTAGTGGAAGATCAAGTGAATTAAAATAGGTTTAATTCAAAAATAGTGATCTACCAAGTAACTGATGATTCACTATTAATAGATCCATGCATGTCAATTCTGATGACGACCCAGTTGAGACAAAGTTTAAAGGAAATTAAACTATCGGTTGTATTATTAGAGAACTGCCCAGGTGCAGTTATAAAGCCATAGGAATCCCATGATGGATTGCATAGTCAAGGAGGGTTGGAATTCCTATTTAATAGGATTTTTTTTTCCTAGGTATTGCGTGAACAAGGCAGGCCAAGGGAAGGCAAGAAATTGGCTATGTATTGGTCCAATTTTTCCTAGATCAGTATGAGACAATTGGTAGAGTGTATGAGGTTCTTGTGAGCACACATGCATTATATTGTTTCATGATTCCTTTTTTGATTATATAATAAATATGGAGGGGTTTTGAGCAGTTGATTTCCCCAGGAGAATCTTGTGTTGTGCGATTGATTTACTTCTTTCTCTTACTTGCATGTGGTTGAGCGATCATGATTTATATTTCGCAAATATTGTAGAAAGATTTAGTATCTTGTTTTAGTACATTGCATAACCAGATTGAATCCATTGGTTTAAGTTCTACATGGTTTCAGAGCTGTGTTAGAAATTTTCTAAATGGTATGAGAGAGCTATGAATCAAAATAATGGAGAAGAAATTAAGTTTGTGTTGAACATTATTCAAATTTGTAGATAATTTCTTTGGAGCTAGAAGTGGATCAAGATGTCTTTCAATGGCTTGAGACTTGAATATGCACTCAAGGGAAGTTCAGATTATATTGCATGGAAGGACATGATGGAGGTAGTGTTGGACGATAAGCAGTGTTGGATGGCAATGGGTTGAAGGAATTCATAGATAATGATGTTCCCAAGCTCGTAGTAGCAGATGCCCAACTTCTTGATGCATGGAAGAAGAAGGTATCAAAGGCGAGGAGGATCTTGTTAGAGGGATTTCAAGATCATATGGTCTCAAGTCTCCATGGAAAGGAAAATCCATATGCTATGTGGAAGGCCTTGACGGATCTGTTTCAAATTAGCAGTGACCATAGAAAATTGGCACTTAAGGACAAGCTCAGGAAAATAAAAATGGATAAGGGCAACACAATCCAGAAATAGTTGACCAAGTTCACTCAATGTCGAGATGAGCTTGGAAGTGTTGGGATTACTATAGCTGATGATGAATTGGTGAGCCTAGCACTTCTAGGCCTTCCCAAGAGTTGGCATAGTTACCAGGACTCTGTGAATGGGAGGGAGAAGTTACTAGATTGGGAGTGAATATGGTCAGATTTGGTACAATAAAAGTTTCGGCAGAATACCAAGGATGGATGCTCATCCAAGACAGATGATGAGGAAAATTGTGCCTTGGCTGGTAAGGCAAAGAAAGGGAAGGGGAAGAAGTCCCATTCCAAATCTAAGACTAGAAAAGAAGGCAAGAAGTGTGACATGTCCAGAGTAAAATGATTTCACTATCATGATCATGGAAACTATGCCACAAATTGTCCACAAAAGAAGAAAAATAAAAAGAAGGCTCTGGGAGCTGAAGTGGGTGAAGCTTTGGCCTCACAGTTTGAGTTGGAATTATCGCTCATCACATGTATGGCATCAAATGTGATGGGATCTATGTGGTACTTGGATAGTGCAGCATCTTTCCACATGACGGGAAACAAATAAATCTTTAGTAGCTTGGAGGAGAAGGGTCTTCAGATGCAAATCAAGATGGGTGATGACTAGAGGTATAACGCTACCGGGATTGGTATAGTTACTTTCCAAAGACAGTAAGGTAAACCTTTCATATTAAAATATTTCATGCATGTACCAGGCTTGAAAAAGAATTTAGTTTCAGTAGCTATGTTTGAGGATCTTGGATATGATGTGGTTTTTAGTGAAGGAAAGGCGTTCCTTAATCACAAAGCCACACAACAGGTAAAGAATATTGGGGTTCGTGTGAAGAACCTTTACACACTTGAGGTAGATGGCTGCGCAACATTAAATAGTAAATCAAGGAAGGTGGTGAGCCAGGGTACCGGTGAGTTATGACACATGAGATTGGGCCATCTACACCATAATGCTTTAAGGATCACGCAACAGATTTCTATAAGTCTTCAAAAGGGTACTCTTGTGCAGATAGACACGTGCAAGGGATGTACCATGGGGAAGTATACTAAAGCCACTTTTCATGAGAAGGGGAAATGAGTAGCAACAATCCTTGATAGAGTTCACTTAGACGTGTGTGGACCATTCTCTACAGCTTCCACAACAAAGCACATGTATTATGTGATTTTTGTTGATGATTTTTCTATAAAGTGTTGGATATTCTTTCTCCAAAAGAAAGATCAAGCATTCTCCAAGTTTTGTGAGTTCAAAGCTTTGGTAGAGAAAGATACAGGGAAGAAGGAGAAGGCTCTAAGGAGTGACAATGGTGGTGAGTATATATCTAATGAATTCAAGAACTTCTGGGCCAAAGAAGGAATTCAGAGAGAATTGATTGCACCTCATAACCCACAACAGAATGGGGCTGCAGAAAGAAATAATAGAACAATTGTGGGAGAACCACGAGCTATGTCACATAATCAGGGCCTACCATTGCATCTGTGAGAAGAGGCATGCAACACATCGGTATTTGTGTAGAACCGTAGTCCTCATCAGATACTTGGCATGACTACACCAGAGGAGGTTTTTTCAGGTAAGAAACCAGATGTTTCATATTTGAAATTTGTGGCTCATCTATCTATTGCCATGTGACCAAATATTCCAAGAAGAAGCTAGAATCAACAATAGAGGTTGGGATATTTGTAGGGTACATTGATACTTGCCACACTATTAGGTGTATTTCCTAGATAACAAGATGAAAATTGTTAGGAGATATGTTAAATTTGATGAGGAGAAATCCATGCGATTAACCCTTGAGAGGGAGCTTGACTTGCATGTAGATGAGGAACTCTTAGTTCCAAAGGATGAACCTCAGGATGTGGAGCAGCCACAAGAAGATGATCATGGAGTGGCAGAAACCACTCATGCAGATTCATCCACCAGAAATGGTAGGAAGCACACTAGAGAGGCTGACAGATTGATGCTAGATGTGACAGAGCATGTAGGTGCACCTACATCACAACACAGGCAGAGAAGGTCCCCAAACATATATACTAGATACATGGCTCTTATGAGCAAGTGTATTGTGACAAAACCATCCTCTTTTGAGGAAGCAATGAAGTAGCCAACATGGGTTGATGCCATGGTTCAGGAGTATGACTCCATTATCAGAAACAGTGCATGGGAAGTGGTCCCAAGACCAGTGGAGAAGTCAGTGGTTGGATCCAGGTGAATCTATAAGGTGAAGCAAGTAGCAGATGGGAGTGTGGAGAAATATAAGGCTAGATTTGTGGCCTGAGGATTCTCACAGGTATAGGGGATTGACTATGAGGAGACACATTGGTTGTAAGGTAATCATCAATTAGATCTATCCTTGCACTCTCAGCGCATATGGGATGGCTGATACATCATATGGATGTAAAGACAACCTTTATCAATGGAGTTATTGAGGAAGAAGTGTACATTGAGCAGCCAGAAGGTTTCAAGACCTTTGACAAGGAGTCACATGTGTGCAGACTCAAGAGAGCACTGTATGGGCTGAAGCAAGCACCTTGTGCTTAGTACACTATGATCGACAGCTATTCACCGGATTGGGCTTCAGAAAGAGTGAAGCGGATGTGAACCTATATCATATTATGGTTGATGGTAAGCTTTTGATTATTGGAATTTATGTTGATGATATTATATTGACAGATGATGAGCAGCTCAAAAATTCTTTCAAAGAGGATCTTGCAAGAGAGTTTGAGATGAAGGACATGGGGCTCTTGTACTATTTCCTTGGTTTGGAAATATGGCAAAGAGATGGGGAGCTATTTTTTTCTCAAGGCAAGTATGCCAAGGATATTATGAGGAAGTTCCACATGGAGGGCAGAAAACCCATGGAGACTCCTCCTGTAGGTAACTAAAGGAAGGAGGATGCTACTTCATGTGAGGTAGTGGATGCTACTGTTTATAGGTAGCTTGTGGGTTTTGTGAACACACAACCATATATATGCTACACAGTTAACCAACTTAGTCAAGCTATGGTTAATCCTACCAAGATTTTTTGGAAGGTAGGGAAGCATGTTTTGAGATATCTGAGGGGCACTACAGAGTATGGATTATGGTACAAACGAATAGAGGGAGTGAAGCTTCAAGGCTTCACCGATGTAGATTGGGTAGGTAGTCCATCTAACAAGAAGAGAACATCAGGGGACATCTTCAACATATGATCAACAAAATTTTCTTGGTACAACAGGAAGTAGAGATTGGTTGCACTCAGTTCAGCTTAGGTAGAGTACATGTCAACTAGTCAGGATGCATGTGAGGCCATCTGGATGAGGAAGATACTTGTTGGTTTGTTTGGTCATCAGATGGATTTGACGGTGATATATTGTGATAACCAGAGTTGCATAAAACTCTCGGTTAATCCAATATTCCACAATAGGTCCAAGCATATTGACATCCAGTACCATCATCTTAGAGATTATGTTCAAAGGCGCATTATGTTGTTGCAGTACATTACCACAGAAGATCAGGATGTAGATATCTTTACAAAGGCGCTTGCGAAGAGAAAATTCGAATACTATAGAGTCATGATCAGGGTAGTAGATAATCCATTTCTTATTGAGAGGGAGTGTTGAAATTCAACAAGAAAATACACCACATACTAGTGCGGGATTCTAGGTCATACATGAGTGAGGAATTCAATGAAACATTAGTGCTAATATGGGTGACCAATTTTTAAATAAATAGGAAAATGAATTGTAATCTTATCTCATAACAAATTGTAATAGTTAACTAAGTTTTATAGACTTTGTTAGCTTAATCGTTTCAAGTTGAGGGTCAAATAGTAGGCATGTAGAGTGATTATATTATTTACAGGGTCCAGTTGCAATTGTACCACTAGTGTGGTGTGAGTGTAATCAATTAACTAAAATTAATTGAGTTAAAATCAATTTAACTAGTTCTAATTGAACGATGATCTAGTGGAAGATCAAGTGAATTAAAATATATTTAATTCACAAATAGTGATCTACCAAGTAACTGATGATTCACTATTAATAGCTACATGCATGTCAATTCTGATGACGATGCAATTGAGACAAAGGTTAAAGGCAAGTAAACTATCAGTTGTATTATTAGCAATTTGCCCAGGTGTAGCTATAAAGAAACATGAAGTCCATGATGGATTGCGAAGTCAAGGAAGGTTGGAATTCCTATTTAATAGGAATTATTTTTCCTAGGGATTGCATGAGCAAGGCAGGCTGAGGGTAGGCAAGAAATTGGCTATGTATTGGTCCAATTTTGCCTAGATCAGTGTGAGACAATTGGTAGAGTTTATGAGGTTCTTATAAGCACACATGCATTGTATTGTTACATGATTTCTTGGTTGATTATACAATAAAAATGGAGGGGTTTTGAGCAGTTTCTTTCCCCAGGAAAATATTGTGTTGTGTGATTGATTTACTTCTTTCTCTTACTTGCATGTGGTCGAGCGATCGTGATTTATATTCCATAAATATTGTAGAAGGATTCAATATCTTGCTTTAGTACATTGCATGATCATATTGAATCTATTTGTGTAATTTATACATGGTATCAGAGTTGTGTTAGAGATTTTCTACAGATGTGGCTTGCCCAAGCTAAACATTGGTTCAGTGGGGGCACATCCCATTGTAAGTCGACATTCCATGTTCCAATCTGACCCTTTTGCCAATGTCTCGTGTGTGCTTGTCTTGTCGATTGACACATATATCGTAGTTTCAATGCACCCATGGAACCATTGTCCAACTCACTCCATATTGACTCATATTATATTGTGCATGCCATCATCATCTAACTGACCCATCTTTCCCAATTGCAACTTGCCCACACCCATACTTGCCAACTCAAAACTTTGTAACATGTCCTGCGCTCGTGCCAAATGTTTGGCGTGACACATCCATGCCAGTCCCATACTCCATTAGATCGAACATATCAACTCATTCGTGTCATCCAACCCACATCATCTCATTGGTTGGACCATCCTCATCGCATGACTCGTCTTTTTGCACCATGGTGGAAACCTAAAATTTGGCATTCCACTCAACATTGTCTCATGCAAGGACCCGACCACTTGTTTTGGTGTACCCATGTTGTGTTATATCGCATTGCAAGCTAGTCATAACATCCAACTCATGAGGCATAGCATCCAACTCATCTTGCCAAAATATCACGTGTCACCAAGGTTAAAAAACTCCAAATCATTCTTGGATATCCAAACCAAGATACCCATCACCAATATGTTGAAGCTCATTTGTGTGTCTAACACATTACCAAGTCTAATGATATTACCACTAGTCTCTAATGCATGAGAGAGCGAGCTTGGGAGAGGAACTAACACATTGCTTGCAAAGGCCAATAACAACTTTTAAATTGGAAATTAAAATAATGTGCAAAGATGATTATTTTTAATATTATATAGACTACTTTTATATGTTTTTTTTAACCCATGGTGAATGAGTAACTTCTTGGACTAATCTAGGGGAGATCCACGATCACCTTCATGATTGCTTTATAACACCAAGAGTATATCGTGCAAACCAGATATACTAGATATTATGATTTAGCAAGATCCGAGACTCACGAAAAAGGGGAGTCTACTCCTTGAGCCGAGATCATAGCACGTCATATAATCAATGGGATTTGAGCCTACATGTTATGGTTAAAAATTTATTGAGCCTAGAGGTTTATTCATTATTTTAAAGCTTAGATAGACTACCTCCATATGTTATGTTTAAAAATTTATTGAGCCTATAGGCTTATTCTACAACCTAGTATGAGGGTATGTGTAGGTTCATTCCTCAGCACGTTCTCCTTTAAGATAAATAAAAAAATAAAAAATATGTTATAAATAGAAAAATAATATCGGCTATAGTAAAAAATGAATATGTTGTAAAGTAATTAGAATTAAAAAAATGTGTGAGTAAGATATTTAAATCTTATACTTTTCAAAAATATTTCACTCGATATCAATTTCATATATATTTATATATAGAAAAGAAATGTTATAATAAAATATTTTAATGTTGTGTATACAAAAATATTCAATACTAGTTATCAATAAAATATTTTAATACAAACTAACATTCACATATATTTAAAAATAAATTAATAATAAAATCCATTTTAATTTGCTTGATAAAAAGTTTGGATATGCAAAATGTTACTTAAAACATTTATTTGGTCCTATATATATTCTATTTAGCATTCACAAATACAATTTAAACAATGAAAAATAACACATTGTATATTTACACGTGAAGAAATTTGATCTCTCTATACTCATATTAAATCTTTGAAAATTTACACGTGAAAAATTTTAATCCTTCTAAACTCATATTAAAACCGTACTTAAAAATGAACCCCACTTTTTCTTCATATCATGATAAAACAAGCAAACTACTCATTTAATTATTCAAGTCAAGTCAATAGTACTTTCATTTCCTCACAAATATATCTAATATAATTCTTTTATTTCAACCATACACCTGGTTCAAATTACCATCATGTAAACAACGTATCATCATAAACCATCTCTTCCTCGCCATTATATATTCAACAACTTTTATCATTATACGCCGCCTTTGCTTAGTACTCTGTGCTACTATTTTCTATACAGTCCAAAAGTATGGGTGCAAACAGCTCAGACAAGCTGGGCATGATATTGATTGCACCAATTATCAATTGTTGACCATTACCAACCATTAGCTTTCTGTGGGCACACAAGGCTAATTCAATTCTTTGTGCAGATACCAACAAGCCATCGTGTCATTACCAAAATGTCAACTCACATTTGATATCGATTGATAATGTACTCAGTATGTACACTCTCATCTTTCTCAACCTGGTTCTTCTATCGTTGTATTTGTTACATTCAGAGTTGAAATCTACCGAAGCGTTGTTGTCTTTGTTACTCAGGTAAGTAGTGGGTTTACTCTGGTTTTAAATTATTAGTCATTTTTATTTCAGTTGTAAAATAAGATGAAGAATGTTTACTCCTATTTCAAATTATTTGTCATTTTTATCTTAATGGTAAAAGAGAAGAAATTATTTTAAGGTTTACGAAGCTAAATATAGCTTATAGGATAGATTGTTTAGCTATCTAGCTCTAGGATGTTTTAGAATATTTTGAAAATTGAATGGACTTGAGATTCAAAATATTTTGAGAATTAAATGAACTATAAAAAGAAGTCAAATAGTTGATTTTTTTTTTTTTTTAATTTACAAATATTTAGAAATTTGGAATAAAATTAAATTTAGGTAGTGGAAGATTGCAGGTTTTGAGAATATTCCAAAAATCTTATAAACAAAAGTAAAGCCAAATTCTAAAATATTTTCAAAATCTATAATATATATTACTAAGAAAACATGCTAAATATCTCTACTAACATGTAAGAGTATTATTAGAAATTTGAAATGTTGTTTGTTGCATAGATCCATTTAACCAACTTCAATTTAGAATTCAAAACTCTAAAAATCTAAAGAGATTTCATCATTTTTAGTGCTTTATAAATCTGTGATTAAAATAGATCTATAATGGTTTTCCCTTTTCTCTATATAGACTATATGTAATTTTCCATTGATTAAATTATATATTTAAATAATTTATTATTAATAATATTTTATATTAATAATTGAATGAGCTACATATTTTCCTCCTATTAAAAACTAACAAATTTATTTTACATTTAATTACTTTTTCCTTTTAAACATTAAAATATTTTAATAAAATGAACATTAACACATACACTCATATACACATACACTTTATATATATATATATATATATATATATATATATATATATATATATATATATATATATATATATATTCAAACTATTTATTTAAATTCTATTTTGAAATATTTTTCAGAGAAATATATATATATATATATATATATATATAATTTTAAATAATTATTTATGCTTTTATTATATTCGAGAATATTTTTTTATTTAAATTATATTTTTTAAAGAGACATGTGTTAAATTTTAAATAATTATTTATGCTTTTATTATATTCGAGAATATTTTTTTATTTAAAGTATATTTTTTAAAGAGACATGTGTACTCCAAATTGAGCAAGGACAAAACTACACATCTTTTTCATATTGGATTGTAGAATGAGTCTCTCAGGCTCAATGATAAGTATTAGAAATTTGAAATGTTGTTTGTTTAAGATGATGAGATTAGTGAATCACACCTACATTTTGGCGAAGAGTACTCCAATCTCCTCCACTGTTTTCTTCGATATACATCTTTAAAAACCTATCTCTGGCTTCTAGGACTGTCGAAGAGAAGCGCTCCATCTGATGGTGTTAATAAACCCTGAGTTCACCTCATCAGTGGTAACAATTTTTAAGCTCGAGTATCAATAGAAAAAACAAATGTGTCAATTCTGCAAAAATAAGACTGATGTTTCTTGCACATAGCGATATTTGATAATAGGTTGGGACTAGTAGTTCGGAGTAGGGATTGTTTTAATAGGCTTGGTAAAAAATCTATGTAATAAAAGTTAATAAAGGAAAAATAAGACCATGGTCATGGGACATGTATTCCAAATTGAATGTTGGGAAAAAAATTATAGTGTGGGTGTTCATTCAGTTTATTATAGCTAACGGAAGTTGGCAAGGAAATGAAAAAGACTTTGAAAAGACAAAATGACATTTTTGACAATTTATTTATGAAAATAAAGGAAATTAGGAGAAAGGAGGTGAAAGGTCATAGGTTGCATGTGAGGAGGAAAATGAAAGAAAATAATAGAAAATGAAGAAAATAGAGGCCTCATTGATAAAAACGATTATGAGGATTAGTTGGTACCTTTTGTCAGTTCAGTTTTGAAGCTCTTTCTATATTCTATCTCTCTCACACTCTTGGACACTTAGAGTTTTCTTAGAGCATTCTAGCATTCGATCAAGGAACGCAAAGGAAGGACCAAGAAGATAAAGGGAAGAAAAGATCAGACAAAGAAGAGAAACATCGAGAAACTACAATATTATTTGCAGGTATCGATTTTCATGTGTGATTTCCTTGCTAGAATTGGCATGCATAGTACATGCATATGTGGTTTTGGTCTCTTGCTGTCATTGGCATGGGTTTTGCAAGGTATGATAGTGTTCTTCAATGTTTCCCTTCCATTTATATATATATCTAATGTGTGATGGGGTTCTCATGTTTTGGTGAGTTATATTGCCAGATGGACTTGAAGTTGAGTGGGGTGGTCTTAGGATTATTTACAAGGCCTAGGAATCCTGGGAGTGGATACATGGTAAATCCTGGATGTGAACAACTTGATTGAGACTAGGAATCCTTGACCAGTGAATAATAGGATACACGATAGATCTTAGTGGTGAATACCCTTGATTTGGCTTAGGAATCCCTTGCCCAGTAATGGTGGGATACGCGCTAAAGCCCAGAGGGCAGAGACCTCGTAGGCCTAAGAATCCCTTGATCGATAATGGTAGGATACATGGTAAAACCGAGAGGTTGAGACATACAAATTCTTCATGGTTTAGGTGGTGGGATTCGAAGGCATCCATGCTTATTTAGGGCCTAGTGATTTGGTCGGGATTGCGGTAAAACCTAGTGATGAGGGTTGAGGTGGTTTGGCCTCAGGAAGCCATGGTTGGTTTTGTTGTGAGTCCCACATTCATGCTTGGAATATGGCATGAGGGTGATTTGCTGAAAGAAAGATTTGGTTCAGCCAATCTATGGTCGGATGGTTCGTGGAAGTCCCAAACCTAGTTGGATTTTCATTCATTAATAAGAGCTTATTATCCTTGGTATTTCATGTGTAAATGTATTGGTTTATATGCTGATCCAGATTTATTCAGGAACACAATAAAATACAGAAATACACATAAAAATAAAGATGTAGCTGAAATAAGATTTCATTTCATTAATATCACATAACTGAAATATGCTTACAGACAAAATGGAAATAAACTAGCTAGGGCGCTAGTAGCTTATCTCTAAGAAGAGATGTTGCAGCTAGATGCCTTTAAACTGTGTTACAATGAGGCTCAAAGGCCTATTTATTATTTAGAAACAATAGAAAACTCTAAACATACAAAAACCTAACCCTAGGAGATGAAACACCAAACTATGGGCCCTGTTGTGGTAAATTGGTACATTAATTTCCTAGGGTCGTAACTTTGGCATACGATCTCTGTTTGATGCACACGATACCTCATTAGAAAGATATATATGAGGACTGTACAACTAATAAAAGTGAATTTCAAGTTGAAGAATCTCATTTTTCGACTGTGATTTTCCAAAAAAACTTCGTTTAGGGCCTGAAAATAGCTCCAGAAGTTCATGACCCAAGAAACTACCAAAAATAATAAATTGTGCTATAATTAAGGAGACTGAAAAACTGAAAGAAACAATGGTGGAGGTCCAAGTGGAATAGGTGGGTGGCCACCAATATCCACCTTGATCATTCCTCCCCACTTAGGAAGCAATGGTGCCCATTGTGTTGAGTTCCTCCATGAGATGAGGAAACTTCTGCTGAACTTGGTCCCTGGTGAGCCACTTGCCCTGGTGAAGGAGTTGGCTTGCTTTGACAACTCGATATAGTTGGATCCTTCATTGTCGGATGTTATTGATCTATGTGTCCATGATCTGACCAGTTGTGGTTTTTTCCATGCAGTCCGGGTTTAACTATGTTGGTGTGAGTTGTTCTTCAATGTCAAATGCGTCCAACAATGGTGGAAGTAGGGTCGAAGGTAGTCCACATTGAACAGTGGGTGCATACCAAGGAATGGTGGAATACTGAGCTCGAAGGAATTTTCCCCTATTGACTTGGTGATGGTGTATGGCCCATATCGAAGTGGGTGAAGCTTGTGGTGGGGTCCAGCGAGGCGCTCCTTCTACAAATGTAGCCACAATTTGTCGCCCTCTTGGAAGTTGGGTGGCACACAATGATAATCATGTCGCTGCTTGTACTTAGCATTGGATCTGTCCAATATGTCATGAACCTGTTGGAAGATGTGCTGAATGCACTCAATGAAGATGTGCGGCTTGTCAACTTCTGACTAGACATGAGCCCAATCAGTCTGAGTAGCTATAAATGGCATGGCTAAATCAATGGGACATATTGGCTGCAATCCCAAGCCCACCTGAAAGGAGATGTGGCCAGTTGAGATATGGAGAGCCCGGTTATAACTGTGATGTACATAGGGGAGGCTCTCATCCCATGTGTGTGGATTCTTTGAGTTGTACATGCAAAGAATGTGTACGATCATTCTGTTGAAGACCTCTGTCTGGCCATCAGTTTGGGGATGGAAAGCTATGGACTTGGTGAGCTTGATGTCCAGCATTGACCAAAGGCTAGACCAAAATGTACTCATGAAACCGCTATTCTGATATGATATGATAGACTATGGGATCCCAAAGTGTACCCACACCATTTCAAAGAAGAGTTTAGCAATGGTTTCTGCTGTGATATTCTTCTTGCAAGCTGCCATAATGGCCATCTTTGAGAATCTGTCAACAATTACAAAAAAATAGTCATTGCCATGCTTATAGAAGGAAGGCCTGACATGTAATCCATGGAGATGGATTCCCAAGGTCGAGTATGGGTAGGCAGCGAAGTATAGAGGCCTTGCTTCTTGATGATAAATTTGGCAATGGCGTAGGTAGTGCAAGATATGATGTACTTACCGACATCTTGTCAAAGGTTTAGAGAATAGAAATACTTCTACGATACTACCATTGTTTTCTCGACCCCGAAATTCCCAATTACCAGAATATAGTGCGCTTCCCAAATCATCTTGGCATGGTCTCTTGAAGGAATAAAAAGGTGTCCAAGGTGACATAACAGTGCATCTTAGAGGTGAAAATTGGGAACTTGCTTACCCTCTAAGAGCATCTTGTATGTGTGGTCAAATTCTGGATCGCTCTTTTTTTTTTTGTAAGTTTAGAAGTACCTTTCTATTTTCTATTTATAAAAAAAGTAGCAGGTTGCAACAGATCAAAACTTGATGGCCTCAACCTGCCCGAAGGAAACGAGGTTTGTTGGCCATCTTAGAGAGTTTAATGCCATCTAGTATTGGAAAATTTTCAACCTTCTAATAACCGCTATGTCCATTCTGCTATTCCTAATAAATTCTAGCTGTAAACAGTAAATGCTATCCAAAAAATACATAATAATACCAAGGAAATATTTGGTCAGTCATCTGAGGATTCAACAAGTGTCGGGTCTTTGACATTGGAGTCAGGCATATCCACCCGATGCATTGTTTGCAACTGACGCTCAATTCTTCCAAGACAAGCTGTAGCATGATGCTGCGAAACACAGATCTCTTGAATCTCGTTTTTTTTTTTTTTTCTCGCAGAACAGAAACCACTTGGGGATCTCCTCCCATTTCCTATAAGCTCATGATCGCCTTGGCCAACATGCATTTGAGCGTCTAATAAGTGTGAATGTACTGATGAAAAAGGGACAGTCTCCCTCTTGTATTGCCAGGGTCCTTAATGAAGTCCATGGCTTCCTCCTATATGTCTATCTCCTCTTATTTGTTATCGCAGTCTCTCTCCGAGCCTTGAATAAGATTGCGAACTTGTGGAGGATTACCTGTAGAATAAACATCGAAGAGGTTTTCCATAACCTCCTTTTTTTATTTTCTGCCTAGGTTGCTAGACCTTGCAATGGGCTTTAAAAGTTTCTGTTTCCCTTTATCCTTTACTTGGTGCTTGGCAGGTTGTCCTTTTACCATGTTTGTATTCCAAAGTACAAACACCTAACTGCTATGTTGCAATTCCTAGGACAGTGACTGGGTAACACCTATTTTTAATTTAAAGAGGTCTATATATGGTAAGAATAAGTCAATAATTGTTTGCATGCAATAGTAAAAAGGTCCCACATGGTAAAGCTCAGTGGTGAATACCCTTGATTGGGCCTAGGAACCTTGACCGGTAATGGAGAGATATAAGTTAAATATGAGAGGTTGAGATTGAAAAATTCCTCATGGCTTGGGTGGAGGGATACAAAGGCATCCATTCTTCTTTAGGGCCTAGTGATCTGATGCGGATTGCCATAAACCCCAGTTATATTGATGAGGGTTGAGGTGTGTTTTTCCTTGGGAAGCCCTGGTTTGTTTTGTTGTGAGTCCCACATTCATTCTTGGAGTATGGCATGAGGGTGATTCACTGAAAGAAAGATTTGGTTCATTAAATCTATGGTTGGGTGGTTCATGGAAGTCTTAAACGTGGTTAGCCTTTTCATTCATTAATAAGATATTATTATCCTTGGTATTTCATACATGTAAATGTATTAGTTCATATTCAATAATAAGATATTATTATCCTTGGTATTTCATGTGTAAATGTATTAGTTCATATGTGGATTTTATGGATGTTATATCCTTGTATTTGTTGGTTATATGCTGGTTGTGAGTATGTTTTATGAAAAATTTGATATATGGTTCTCATCATGTTTTGATTTGCAAATGAATATATAATGAATCTATCCTAATATATGATAATGAAACTATTGTGATAAGGAAACAATGCTTGTTTAAGAATTTGAGATAAGTATGAGACCCCTATGCTCAGATATGTTGTTAAGACCTGTAGATTGCATATTTGTGACATGGTTGATGAAATGCCTATCATGGCTAGTAGGGGTCAGATCAAGTACTTGCACTAGTGATTGCATAAGTATATTTGTTTCATTTTTATTATTCATTTCTGGAAGTTTCATGGAGTTGTGGGCAGTAGCCTTAGACCTATCCCTGAAAAAGTGTATCAAAATACAAGGTCACTGCCACAAAACTACATGGAGAAGTCCATAGTTGTTGGCATGCCATATACTATGTTTACAAATTTATTGAGTTGAGTGGCGCATTGATTATTTTTAAGATTAGATAGACTATCTCCATATATAGTCATTCTACAACCGAGCGGCTCATTCTGCAACTCAGTATGAGGGTATGTGTAAGTTTGTTCTTTCGTCGGTCCCCCTTTAAAATAAAATAGAAAAATAATATCCGCTATAATAAAAAATGAATATGTTGTAAAGTAATTAGAAGTAAAAAAAATGTGTGAGTAAGATATTTAAATCTTATACTTTTCAAAAATATTTCAACAAGAAATTTAAATAAACTACTTGAAAATCTATGTTAATTAATTTATGTGGATATCAATTTCATATATATTTATATATAGAAAAAAAAATGTTATAATAAAATATTTTAATGGTGTGTATACAAAAATATTCAATGTGGGTTATCAACAAAATATTTTAAAACAAACTAATATTCACATATATTTAAAAAATATATTAATAATAAAAACCATTTTAATTTGCTTGATAAAATGTTTGGATATGCAAAATGTCAATAGTGTAAAATATTTTAATGTCAACTACCTATCATTTTAATTTTTTGTGTGTATATATCATGAAAATATGAGTTTTTATGATTAACACATTTATTTGATCCTATATATACTCTATTTAGCATTCACAAATATAATTTAAACAATGAAAAATAATACATTGTATTTTGTAATCTAAAAAAATTTACACATGGAGAAATTTGATCTTTTTGGACTCATATTAGATCTATACTTATAAATTGAAAATAAACTCCACTTTTTCTTCATATCATAAAACATGACAAACTACTCATTTAATTATTCAAGTCAATAGTACTTTCATTTCCTCACAAATATATTTAATATAATTCTTTTATTTCTGCCATACACCTGGTTAAAATTACCATCATGTAAACAACGTATCACCATAAACCATCTCTTCCTCGCCATAATGTATTCAACAACTTTTATCATTATACGCCGCCTTTGCTTAGTACTCCGTGCTACTATTTTCTATAAAGTCCAAAAGTATGGGTGCAAACGGCTCAGAAATATTTTAAATTGCTAACACATTGCTTGCAAAGGCCAATAACAACTTTTAAATTGGAAATTAAAATAATGTGCAAAGATGATTATTTTTAAGATTATATAGACTACTTTTATATGTTTTTTTTTAACCCAGGGTGAATCAGTAACTTCTTGGACTAATCTAGGGGAGATCCACGATCACCTTCATGGATGCCTTATAACACCAAGAGTATATCGTGCAAGCCAGATATACTAGATCTTATGATTTAGCAAGATCCGAGACTCACGAAAAAGGGGAGTCTACTCCTTCAGCCGAGATCATAGCACACCATATAATCAATGGGATTTGAGCCTACATGTTATGGTTAAAAATTTATTGAGCCTAGAGGTTTATTCATTATTTTTAAGCTTAGATAGACTACCTCCATATGTTATGGTTAAAAATTTATTGAGCCTATAGGCTTATTCTACAACCTAGTGGTTCATTCTACAACCTAGTATGAGGGTATGTGTAGGTTCATTCCTCAGCACGTTCTCCTTTAAGATAAAATACAAAATAAAAAATATGTTATAAATAGAAAAATAATATCGGCTATAGTAAAAAATGAATATGTTGTAAAGTAATTAGAATTAAAAAAATGTGTGAGTAAGATATTTAAATCTTATACTTTTCAAAAATATTTCAGTCGATATCAATTTCATATATATTTATATATAGAAAAGAAATGTTATAATAAAATATTTTAATGTTGTGTATACAAAAATATTCAATACTAGTTATCAATAAAATATTTTAATGTTGTGTATACAAAAATATTCAATACTAGTTATCAATAAAATATTTTGATACAAACTAACATTCACATATATTTAAAAATAAATTAATAATAAAATCCATTTTAATTTTCTTGATAAAAAGTTTGGATATGCAAAATGTCACTTAAAACATTTATTTGGTCCTATATATATTCTATTTAGCGTTCACAAATACAATTTAAACAATGAAAAATAACACATTGTATATTTACACGTGAAGAAATTTGATCTCTTCATACTCATATTAAATCTATACTTATAAATTGAAAATTTACATGTGAAAAATTTTAATCTTAATCCTTTTGAACTCATATTCATATTAAAACCATACTTACAAGTTGAAAATGAACCTCACTTTTTCTTCATATCATATGGCGAGCCTTATTTCCACTGCCATAGGCCCATAAATGCGCCCAGGTAGGGAATGCCGCAGGAAATGCCCGCTTTAATATCATATCATGATAAAACAAGACAAACTACTCATTTAATTATTCAAGTCAATAGTACTTTCATTTCTTCACAAATATATTTAATATAATTCTTTTATTTCAACCATACACCTGGTTCAAATTACCATCATGTAAACAACGTATCACCATAAACCATCTCTTCCTCGCCATTATATATTCAACAACTTTTATCATGATACGCCGCCTTTGCTTAGTACTCTGTGCTATTATTTTCTATACAGTCCAAAAGTATGGGTGCAAACAGCTCAGACAAGCTGGGCATGATATTGATTGCACCAATTATCAATTGTGGACCATTACCAACCATTAGCTTTCTGTGGGCACACAAGGGCTAATTCAATTCTTTGTGCAGATACCAACAAGCCATCGTGTCATTACCAAAATGTCAACTCACATTTGATATCGATTGATAATCTATTCAGTATGTACGCTGTCATCTTTCGCAACCCGGTTTTCTATCGTTGTCTTTGTTACATTCAGAGTTGAAATCTACCGAAGCGTTGTTGTCTTTGTTACTCAGGTAAGTAGTGGGTTTACTCTGGTTTTAAATTATTCCCCATTTTTATTTCAGTTGTAAAATAAGAAGAAGAATGTTTACTCCTATTTCAAATTATTTGTCATTTTTGTCTTAATGGTAAAAGAGAATAAATTATTCTAAGGTTTACGAAGCTAAATATAGCTTATAGGATAGATTGCTCTGCTATCTAGCTCTGGTATGTTTTAGAATATTTTGAAAATTGAATGGACTTGAGATTCATAATATTTTGAAAATTAAATGAACTATAAAAATAAGTCAAATAGTTGATTTTTTTTTTTTAATTTACAAATATTTAGAAAATTGGAATAAAATTAAATTTAGGTAGTGGAAGATTGCAGGTTTTGTGAATATTCCAAAAATCTTATAAAAGTAAAGCCAAATTCTAAAATATTTTCAAAATCTATAATATATATTACTAAGAAAACATGCTAAAGATCTCTACTAACATGTAAGAGTATTATTAGAAATTTGAAATGTTGTTTGTTTAAGACTCAGAGCATAGGTCCATTTAACCAACTTCAATTTAGAATTCAAAACTCTAAAAATCTAAAGAGATTTCATCATTTTAGTGCTTTATAAATCTGTGATTAAGATAGATCTATAATGGTTTTCCCTTCTCTCTAGATAGACTATATGTAATTTTCCATTGATTAAATTATATATTTGAATAATTTATTATTAATAATATTTTATATTAATAATTGAATGAGCTACATATTTTCCTCTTATTAAAAACTAACAAATTTATTTTACATTTAATTACTTTTTCCTTTTAAACATTAAAATATTTTAATAAAATGAGCATTAACACATACACTCATATATACACACACTTTATATATATATATATATATATTTTAAATTTTAAATAATTATTTATGTTTTTATTATATTCGAGAATATTTTTTTATTTAAAGTATATTTTTTAAAGAGACACGTGTACTCCAAATTGAGCAAGGACAAAACTACACATCTCTTTCATATTGGATTGTAGAATGAGTCTCTCAGGCTCAATGATAAGTATTAGAAATTTGACATCATGTTTGTTTAAGATGATGAGATTAGTGAATCACACCTAAATTTTGGCAAAGAGTACTCCAATGTCCTCCACTGTTTTCTTCGATATACATCTTTAAAAACCTATCTCTGGCTTCTAGGACCGTCGAAGAGAAGCTCTCCCTCTGATGGTGTTAATAAACCCTGAGTTCGCCTCATCAGTGGTAACAATTTTTAAGCTCGAGTATCAATAGAAAAAACAAATGTGTCAATTCTGCAAAAAATTTCCATAAACACCCAGGGAATAAGGGATTTTATAGGTCAAATGAAAAATACATAAGACTGATGTACACCCAGGGAATAAGGGATTTTATAGGTCAAATGAAAAATACATAAGACTGATGTTTCTTGCACATAGCGATATTTGATAATAGGTTGGGACTAGTAGTTCGGAGTAGGGATTGTTTTAATAGGCTTGGTAAAAAATCTATGTAATAAAAGTTAATAAAGGAAAAATAAGACCATGGTCATGGGACATGTATTCCAAGTTGAATGTTGGGAAAAAAATTCTACTGTGGGTGTTCATTCAGTTTATTATGGCTAACGGAAGTTGGCAAGGAAATGACAAAGACTTTGGAAAGACAAAATGACATTTTTGACAATTTATTTATGAAAATAAAGGAAATTAGAGGAAAAGGAAGGTGAAAGGTCACAGGTTGCATGTGAGGAGGAAAATGAAAGAAAATAATAGAAAATGAAGAAAATAGAGGCCTCATTGATAAAAAGGATTATGAGGATTAGTTGGTACCTTTTGTCAGTTCAGTTTTGGAGCTCTTTCTATATTCTCTCTCTCTCACACTCTTGGACACTTAGAGTTTTCTTAGAGCATTCTAGTATTCGATCAAGGAAAGCAAAGGAAGGACCAAGAAGATAAAGGGAAGAAAATATCAAACAAAGAAGAGAAGCATCAAGAAACTACAATATTATTTGCAGGTATCGATTTTCATGTGTGATTTCCTTGTTAGAATTGGCATGCATAGTACATGCATATGTGGTTTTGGTTCTCTTACTGTCATTGGCATGGGTTTTGCAAGGCGTGATAGTGTTCTTCAATGTTTCCCTTCCATTTATATATATCTAATGTGTGATGGGGTTCTCATGTTTTGTTGAGTTATATTGCCAGATGGACTTGAAGTTGAGTGGGGTGGTCTTAGGATTATTTACAAGGCCTAGGAATCCTGGGAGTGGATACATGGTAAATCCTGGATGTGAACACCTTGATTGAGACTAGGAATCCTTGACCAGTGAATGATAGGATACACGGTAGATCTTAGTGGTGAATAGCCTTGATTTGGCCTAGGAATCCCTTGACCGGTAATGGTGGGATACACGCTAAATCCCAGAGGGCACAGACCTCGTAGGCCTAAGAATACCTTGATTGATAATGGTAGGATACATGGTAAAGCCGAGAGGTTGAGACATACAAATTCTTCATGGTTTAGGTGGAGGGATCCGAAGGCAACTATGCTTGTTTAGGGCCTAGTGATTTGGTTGGGATTGCGATAAAGCCTAGTGATGAGGGTTGAGGTGGTTTGGCCTCAGGAAGCCATGGTTGTTTTTGTTGTGAGTCCCACATTCATGCTTGGAATATGGCATGAGGGTGATTGGCTGAAAGAAATATTTGGTTCAGCCAATCTATGGTCGGATGGTTCGTGGAAGTCCCAAACCTAGTTGGATTTTTCATTCATTAATAAGAGCTTATTATCCTTGGTATTTCATGTGTAAATGTATTGGTTTATATGCTGATCCAGATTTATTCAGGAACACAATAAAATACAGAAATACACATAAACATAAGGATGCAGCTGAAATAATATTTCATTTCATTAATATCACATAACTGAAATATGCTTACAGACAAAATGGAAATAAACTAGCTAGGGCGCTGGTAGCTTATCTCTGAGAAGAGATGTTGCAGCTACACGCCTCTAAACTATGTTACAATGAGGCTCAAAGGCCTATTTATTATTCAGAAATAATAGAAAACTATAAAAATACAAAAACCTAACCCTAGGAGATGAAACACCAAACTATGGGCCCTGTTGGGGTAAATTGGTACATTAATTTCCCAAGGTCGTAACTTTGGCATACGATCTCTGTTTGATGCACACGATACCTCATTAGAAAGATATATTTGAGGACTACAACTAATAAAAGTGAATGTCAAGTTGAAGAATCTCATTTTCCGACTGTGATTTTCCAAAAAAACTTCATTTATGGCCTGAAAATAGCTCCAGAAGTTCAGGACCCAAGAAACTGCCAAAAAATAATAAATTGTGCTATAATTAAGGAAACTGAAAAATTGAAAGAAACAATGGTGGATGTCCAAGTGGAATAGGTGGGTGGCCACCAATATCCACCTTGATCATTCCTCCCCACTTAGGAAGCAATGGTGCCCATTGCGTTGAGTTCCTCCATAAGATGAGGAAACTTATGCTGAACTTGGTCCATGGTGAGCCACTTGCCCTGGTGAAGGAGTTGGCTTGCTTTGACAACTCAATATAGTTGGATCCTTCATTGTTGGATGTTATTGATCTATGTGTCCATGATCTGACCAGTTGTGGTTTGTTCCATGCAGTCTGGGTTTAACTATGTTGGTGTGAGTTGTTCTTCAATGTCAGATGCGTCCAACAATGGTGGAAGTAGGGCTGAAGGTAGTCCACATTGAACACTGGGTGCATACCAAGGAATGGTGGAATACTAAGCTTGAAGGCATTTTCCTCTACTGACTTGATGATGGTGTATGGCCCATATCGAAGCAGGTGAAGCTTGTGGTGGGGTCCAACAAGGCGCTCCTTCTGAAAATGTAGCCACAATTTGTCGCCCACTTGGAAGTTGGGTGG
The DNA here is from genome assembly GCA_034641835.2 of Pinus albicaulis. Taxonomy (NCBI): domain Eukaryota; kingdom Viridiplantae; phylum Streptophyta; class Pinopsida; order Pinales; family Pinaceae; genus Pinus; species Pinus albicaulis. The sequence continues at coordinate 1,116,364,323 of CM076584.1, forward strand.
CACCCAATGATAATCATGTCGCTGCTTGTACTTAGCATTGGATCGGTCCAATATGTCATGAACCTGTTGGAAGATGTGCTGAATGCACTCAATGAAGATGTGCGGCTTGTCAACTTCTGACTAGACATGAGCCCAATTAGTATAAGTAGCTATAAATGGCATGGCTAAATCAATGGGACATATTAGCTGGAATCCCATGCCCACCTGAAAGGGGATGTGGCCAGTTGAGATATGGTGAGCTCGGTTATAACTGTGATGTACATAGGGGAGGCTCTCATCCCATGTGCGTGGATGCTTTGAGTTGTACATGCAAAGAATGTGTACGATCATCCTGTTGAAGACCTCTGTCTAGCCATCAGTTTGGGGATGGAAAGCTATGGACTTGGTGAGCTTGGTGTCCAGCATTGACCAAAGGCTGGACCAAAATGTACTCATGAAACCGCTATCCTGATTTGATATGATAGACAATGGGATCCCAAAGTGTACCCACACTATTTCAAAGAAGAGTTTACCAATGGTTTCTGCTGTGATATTCTTCTTGCAAGTTGCCATAATGGCCATCTTTGAGAATCTGTCAACGATTACGAAAACATAGCCATTGCCATGCTTATAGAAGGAAGGCCTGACATGTAATCCATGGAGATGGATTCCCAAGGTCGAGTAGGGGTAGGCAGCGAAGTATAGAGGCCTTGCTTCTTGATGATAAATTTGGCAATGGCATAGGTAGTGCAAGATATGATGTACTTACCGACATCCTGTCGAAGGTTTGGCCAATAGAAATACTTCTACGATACTATCACTGTTTTCTCGACCCCAGAATTCCCAACGACCAAACTATAGTGCACTTCCCAAATCATCTTGGAATGATCTCTTGAAGGAATACAAAGGTGTCCAAGGTGACATAACAATGCATCTTAGAGGTGAAAATTGGGAACTTTCTTACCCTCTAAGAGCATCTTGTATGTGTGGTCGAATTCTGGATCGCTCCTTTTTTTTTTGTAAGTTTAGCAGTATCTTTCTATTTTCTATTTATAAAAAAAGTAGCAGGTTTCAACAGATCAAAAATTGATGGCCTCAACCTGCCCGAAGGAAACGAGGTGTGTTGGCCATCTTAGAGAGTTTAATGCCATCTAGTATTGGAAAATTTTCAACCTTCTAATAACTGCTATATCCATTCTACTATTCCTAATAAATTCTAGCTGTAAATAGTAAATTCTATCCACAAAATACATAATAATACCAAGGAAATATTTGGTCAGTCATCTGAGGATTCAACAAGTGTCGGGTCTTTGACACTGGAGTCTGGAATATCCATCTGATGCATTGTTTGCAACTGACGCTCAATTCTTCCAAGACGAGCTGTAGCATGATGCTGCGAAACACAGATTTCTTGAATCTCTCTTTTTTTTTTTCCCTCGCAGAACAGAAACCACTTGGGGATCTCCTCCCATTTCCTATAAGCTCATGATCACCTTGGCCAACACGCATTTGAGCGTCCAATAAGTGTGAATGGACTGATGAAAAAGGGATAGTCTCCCTCTTGTATTGCTAGGGTCATTAATGAATTCCATGGCTTCCTCCTGTATGTCTATCTCCTCTTCTTTGTTGTTGCAGTCTCTCTTCGAGCCCTGAATAAGATTGCGAACTTATGGAGGATTACCTGTAGAATAAACATCGAAGAGGTTTTCCATAACCTCCTTTTTTTATTTTATGCCTAGGTTGCTAGACCTTGCAGTGGGCTTTAAAAGTTTTTGTTTCCCTTTATCCTTTACTTGGTGCTTGGCAGGTTGTCTTTTTACCATGTTTGTATTCCAAAGTACAAACACCTAATTGTTATGTTGCAATTGCTAGGACAGTGACTGGGTAACACCTGTTTTTAATTTAAAGAGGTCTATATATGGTAAGAAAAAGTCAATAACTATTTGCATGCAACAGTAAAAAGGTCCCACATGGTAAAGCTCAGTGGTGAATACCCTTGATTGGGCCTAGGAACCTTGACCGGTAATGGCGAGATATAAGTTAAATATGAGAGGTTGAGATTGAAAAATTCCTCATGGTTTGGGTGGAGGGATACAAAGGCATCCATTCTTCTTTAGAGCCTAGTGATCTGATGCAGATTGCAGTAAAGCCCAGTTCTATTGATGAGGGTTGAGGCGTGTTTTTCCCTGGGAAGCCCTGGTTTGTTTTGTTGTGAGTCCCACATTCATGCTTGGAATATGGCACGGGGGTGATTCACTGAAAGAAAGATTTGGTTCATTAAATCTATGGTTGGGTGGTTCATGGAAGTCTTAAACGTGGTTAGCTTTTGCATTCATTAATAAGATATTATTATCCTTGGTATTTCATACATGTAAATGTATTAGTTCATATTCATTAATAAGATATTATTATCCTTGGTATTTCATGTGTAAATGTATTAGTTCATATGTGGATTTTATGGATGTTATATCCTTGTATCTGTTGGTTATATGCTGGTTATGAGTATGTTTTATGAAAAATTTGATATATGGTTCTCATCATGTTTTGATTTGCAAATGAATATATAATGAATCTATCCTAACATATGATAATGAAACTATTGTGATAAGGAAACAATGCTTGTTTAAGAATCTGAGATAAGTATGAGACCCCTATGCTCAGATATGTTGTTAAGACCCGTAGATTGCATATTTGTGACATGCTTGACGAAATGCCTATCATGGCTAGTAGGGGTCAGATCAAGTACTTGCACTAGTGATTGCAGAAGTATATTTGTTTCATTTTTATTATTTATTTTTGGAAGTTTCATGGAGTTGTGGGCAGTAGCCTTAGACCTATCCCTGAAAAGTGTCTCAAAATACAAGGTCACTGGCACAAAACTACATGGAGAAGTCCATAGTTGTTGGCATGCCATATACTATGTTTACAAATTTATTGAGTTGAGTGGCTCATTGATTATTTTTAAGATTAGATAGACTATCTCCATATATAGTCATTCTACAACTGAGCCGCTCATTCTACAACTCAGTATGAGGGTGTGTAAGTTTGCTCTTCTGTCCGTACCCCTTTAAAATAAAATAGAAAAATAATATCCGCTATAATAAAAAATGAATATGTTGTAAAGTAATTAGAAGTAAAAAAAATGTGTGAGTAAGATATTTATATCTTATACTTTTTAAAAATATTTCAACAAGAAATTTAAATAAACTACTTGAAAATCTATGTTAAGTAATTTATGTGGATATCAATTTCATATATATTTATATATAGAAAAAAAATGTTATAATAAAATATTTTAATGGTGTGTATACAAAAATATTCAATGTGGGTTATCAACAAAATATTTTAATACAAACTAATATTCACATATATTTAAAAATATATTAATAATAAAAACCATTTTAATTTGCTTGATAAAATGTTTGGATATGCAAAATGTCAATTATCTAAAATATTTTAATGTCAATTACCTATCATTTTAATTTTTTGTGTATATATCATGAAAATATGAGTTTTTATGATTAAAACATTTATTTGATCCTATATATACTCTATTTAGCATTCACAAATATAATTTAAACAATGAAAAATAACACATTGTATTTTGTAATCTAAAAAAATTTACACATGGAGAAATTTGATCCTTTTGGACTCATATTAGATCTATACTTATAAATTCAAAATTTACATGTAAAAAAATTTAATCCCTCTAAACTCATATTAAAATTGTACTTATAAATTGAAAATAAACTCCACTTTTTCTTCGTATCATGAGGAAACATGACAAACTACTCATTTAATTATTCAAGTTAATAGTACTTCATTTCCTCACAAATATATTTAATATAATTCTTTTATTTCAGCCATACACCTGGTTAAAATTACCATCATGTAAACAACGTATCACCATAAACCATCTCTTCCACGCCATAATCTATTCAACAACTTTTATCATTATACGCCGCCCTTGCTTAGTACTCTGTGCTACTATTTTCTATAAAGTCCAAAAGTATGGGTGCAAACGGCTCAGACAAGCTGGGCATGATATTGATTGCACCAATTATCAATTGTTGACCATTACCAACCATTAGCTTTCTGTGGGCACACAAGGGCTAATTCTTTCTGCAGATACCAACAACCCATCGTGTCATTACCAAAATGTATTCAGTATGTACACTCTCATCTTTCTCAACCTGCTTCTTCTATCGTTGTATTTGTCACATTCAGAGTTGAAATCTACCCAAGCGTCGTTACCAACCATTAGCTTTCTTCTGGGCACATTACCAATTCTTTCTGCATATACCAACAAGCCATCGTGTCATTACCAAAATGTCAACTCACATTTGATAATATATTCAGTAGGTACACTGTCATCTTTCTCAACCTGGTTCTTCTATCGTTGTCTTTGTTACATTACTGTCATCTTTCTCAACCTGGTTCTTCTATCATTGTCTTTGTTACATTCAGAGTTGAAATCTACCAAAGCGTTGTTATCCACATAAGTAGTGGGTTTACTCGGTTTCAAATTATTCGCCATTTTTATCTCAATGGAATATTTTAGAATATTTTGAAAATTGGATGGATTTGAGATTCATAATATTCTGAAAATTAGATGAATAATAAGAAGTCAAATAGTTGTTTTTTTTAATATACAAATATTTAGAAATTTGCATTACATGTTTTGAAAATATTTCAAAAATCATATAAACAAAAATAAAATCAAATTCTAAAATATTTTAAAAATCTACAATATATATTACTAAGAAAACATGTTCTCTAGTATTATTAGAAATTTGAAATGTTGTTTGTTTAAGACCAATATAGATCCATCTTAACCAACCTTTTTTTAGAATGCAAAACTTGAAAAATGATTTACACTTAAAGATATTTAATCCTTTTTAGTGCTTTATAAATCTGCGATTAAGATAGATCTATAGTGGTTTTCTGTGTTTCTCTATATAGACCATATGTAATTTTTCATTGATTAAATTATATTTTTGAATCCTCTTATTAAGAAGTAATAAAATTATTTTACATTTAATTACTTTTTCCTTTTAAACATTGAAATATTTTACTAAGATAAACATTAACACATACACTCATAAATACACACACTTTATATATATATATATATTTTGTTTGAAATTGTTTATTTAAATTCTATATTTATCTAAGATATTTTTATTTTTTTTATTTTTTATTTTTTTTTATATTTTAATTACTTTAGATAAAATTATATTATTTAACATAGATATGCAAATATTTTGTTTATTACTAGAAGAGTGAAAGTGAAATATCAATGAACCAAGTGAGCACAATGATAATGATATTATTATTGTTTTGTAATATTTTTAATTAAAATGGGCCAAATATGTATAATTATTTATGTTTTTATTATATCCTACAATGTTTTTTCATTTAAAGTATTTTTTTTAAAAGAACACATGTCAACTCCAAATTGATAAAGGACAAAATTACACATCTCCCTCATACTGATTGTAGAATAAGCCTCTCAAGCTTAATGATAAGTATTAGAAATTTGAAATGTTCTTTGTTTAAGATGATGAGATTAGTAAATGATACCTGCATTTTGGCTAAGAGTACTCCAATTTCCTCCACTGTTTTCTTTGATATATGTAATTAAAAACTTGTCTTTGGCTTGTCGAAGAAGCAATCCATTTCATGGTGTTAATAAACCTCGAGTTCACCGAGTCATAGATGGTAACAATTTTTAAGCTCGAGTATCGATAGAAAAAACAACTGTGCCAGTTCTGCAGAAAATGTCCATAAACACCTAGGGAATAAGGGATTTTATAGGTCAAATGAAAAATACATATTATCGATGGTTCTTGCACATAATGATATTTGATAATAGGTTGGGAATAGTAGTTTGGTGTAAGGTTTGTTGTAATAGGTTTGGTAAAAAATCCATGTAATAAAAGTTAATAAAGGAAAAATAAGACCATGGTCATGGGATACATATTCAAGATGAATGTTGGGAAAAACATTCTAGTGTGAGTGTTCATTCAGTTTATTATGGCTAACAAAAGTTGGCAAGACAATGAAAATGACTTTGGAAAGACAAAATGACATTTTTGACAATTTATTTATGAAAATAAAGGAAATTAGGAGAAAAGGAAGGTGAAAGGTCACAGGTTGCATGTGAGGAGGAAAATAAAAGAAAATAATAGAAAATGAAGAAAATAGAGACCTCATTGATAAAAACGCTTCTGAGGATTAGTTGATACCTTTTGTCTGTTCAATTTTGGAGCTCTTCCTCTATTCTCTCTCTCTCTCACTCTTGGACACAAAGTTTTTTTGGAGCATTCTAGCATTCGATCAAGGAAATGAAAGGAAGGACCAAGAAGACAAAGGGAAGAAAATACCAATCAAAGAAGAGCAACATCAAGCAGCTACAACGGGATTATTTGCAGGTATCGATTTTCATGTGTGATTTCCTTGCTAGATTTGGCATGCATAGTACATGCATATGTTGTTTTGGTTCTCTTGCTATCATTGGCATGGTTTTTACTAGTTGTGACAGTGTTCTTCAACCTTGCCTTGCCATTATCAGATATCCAATGTGTGATGGGGTTCTCATGTTTGGTTGAGTTGTATTTCCATAATGACTTGAAATTGAGTGGGGTGGTATTAGGATTATTCACAAGGTCTAGGAATCCTGGGAGGGGATACACGATAAATCCTAGATGTGAACACCTTGATTGAGCCTAGGAATCCTCAACCGGTGAATGATGGGATACATGGTAAAGCTTAGTGGCGAATACCCTTGATTGGGCCTAGGAATCCATTGATCAGTGATGGTGGGATACACGCTAAAGGACAGAGGGTGGAGACCTCGTAGGCCTAGGAATCCTTTGATCGGTAATGGCGGGATACACAGTAAAGACGAGAGGTTGAGACAGACAAATTCCTCATGGTTTGGGTGGAGATATCCGAAAGAATACATGCTTTTTTAGGGACTAGTGATTTGGTGGGGATTGCGGTAAAGTCTAGTGATGAGGGTTGAGATGGTTTTGCCTCAAGAAGACATGTTTGGTTTTTTTGTGAGTCCCACATTAATGCTTGGAATATGGCATGAGCGTGATTGGTTGAAAGAAATATTTGGTTCCACCATTCTATGGTCAGGTGGTTCATGGAAGTCCCAAACCTGGTTGGATTTTGCAATCATTAATAAGTGCTTATTATACTTGGTATTTCATGTGTAAATCTATTGGTTTATATGTGGATTTGATGGATGATATATCCTTGTATTTTTGCTGGTTATATGCTAGTTATGAGTATGTTTTATGATAGACTTGATGTATGGTTCTCATCATGTTTTGATTTGAAAATGAATATACAATGAATCTATGACCTAATAGATGATAATGCAAATATTTTGATAAGGAAATGATGTTTCTTTACGAATCTCAGATAAGTATGAGATCCCTATGCTTAGATTTATTGTTAATACCTGTATATTGCATATTTGTGACATGTTTGATGAAATGTCTGTCATGGCTAGTAGGGGTCAGTTCAATTATTGGACCATTCTTGCATTAGTATCTTTGTTTCATTGTTATTATTCATTTATGTAAGTTTCATGGAGTTATGGGTAGTGGCCTTAAACCTAGCCCTGAAAACGTGGCTCAGAATACGGGGTCGCTGACACAAAACTACCTAGAAAATTCCATTGTCACTGACATGCCTTGATGTGGGAGAGACTTGAAGGCCTCAGTCGCATGCATAACTTGTCATGAGAGTGTTTGAGGGTCAAGATCAACAAAATGACAAGTTACCTTAGGGGTTTGTCACCTGGAAGGGTTGTTTGGCTCCTGAAGGTTTTGTAGCAAGTGAGAAAGGTCATATTGGTTTGGTTTTATCAGTTCCACTTCCTTAACCGTACATGGGGAGTTGAATCACATCATAGTAGACTCTTGTTAGATGTTTACCCTAGCAGACCGATTAACTTGGGTAAATGTGGGAGGATGGTCTTACAGAGTGGTATTAGAGCATGGTTCACCTCTTGGACTGGATGGGCGGTGTGTTGGTTATGCATATATGTCAGTTGCATATGTGTCCTTATTCTTGGGGTCTATGTGGTTGTTGTATCAGCATGGTGGTGGTCATTTTTGCAGTGGTGTTTCCATGTAGAGGTTGATGTGGTTGTTGTTGGGATGTGTTTGTCATGAATGCATATGAGTTTGTTATGCACGTCAATGTCTATATGTCGTTATGCATGATTGTCATGTTTATGGTTATGCACACATGACAAGTCAGGCATGCGTTGTGATAGTCATTGTATGCATTTTAGGTCATCATGATGTTGTTGGTATGTTATGATGTTGATGTGTTGGTTGAGATATAGAAGGAGATGCATATCATCAAAGCGGGTCTGTAACACTGGACCTCGGGATAAGAGCAGATCATCATACATGTAGGTATGTTGGGCATCCATCTATGTTGGTTAATGGTTTTTATAAGCATTAGGGTTATTTACATGTCTTTTAGTCTATGGTTTTGCGGTTACATGTATGATATATGCTAGTTGTTCAGTCTAGTCACATGTACACGTGTTAGATAGTCATGAGTGGTAGTTAACTTGTTGTTATATGAATTGCGGTCATACACATGATTACTAAGGTTATTGCATTTGACATATTCATGTTATATGTTTCATACTAATTTGGATTGGCCTATGCAGATGGTTGGGGTTATGAAATTCAGCTATGATTCAACCTATTTGTGATATTGTGTTTTACTAATCTAGACTGATTGTGCATATGTGATTGTTATGCATGAATGGAAATTGTTTATGATTTTATGATGTGAACATGTTAGCTAGTTACTGTTATAAATATCATGACCTTGTTTATGTTTGAGTTTATATGCTGTGAAGTTATATCATGCTAATCTAGATTGATTGTGCAGACAATATAACCTCCTCTGAGATACATTAAGGTATGAGTTTAACTATGTTGTCTACTTGGTGCTTGAATGTTTGATTATGTCGTTTATTTGGTGTTTGAGTGTTTGGTGTCTATTATGTCATCTTTTATTTTTTTGAATGATTGATTACTTGCATGATATGAGTTTGTACCTATAATATTTCATGAAGGAATGTTCTTTTTTTGATATGGTTACACTAACACATATGTGCTTAGAACAATTGATATGTACTTGACTGTAAGTGGGTGCTAGTTGTAGTATTTTGTCTAGTAACTATGAGTTGATTATGCTATGTTTGTTAGTATCGGTAAAGGTTGATTTCAATTAATAGATAGGAGGCCTTGATCTTTGGAATATGTGACTGACATGTGTGAACAGTTGTGGGAAACATGCTTGGCATTAGTGTGAAAATGTAATAATTGATTTGCTTATATATACTTAACCACTCGGTGATGTGATAACACATAGAAAGACTCAATTGTAGAAAAGTAGATGTTAAAAGAAAGTATTTGGGTGAGAATTCCTTTGTATATGTTTTGAAACCAGAATTCCACCCGAATGAGTGCTTTGCATACAAGAAGTCTTCTTAACCTTGATTTTGTTTGACATTATGTGGATATGTGCTATATTCCTGAACATGTATTTAATAGGTATAACGATTGGTTTCTAGTTATATTTGGATTCGTCAAGGAATTATAGTCCCTTGAGAGATGGCATGGAAGTGTTCAGTTATAGGTCAACATGCTTGGCAAAAAAAGGTAAGGTAACCCAGTATGTTATAATTATTTATGCAATGATCGTTATGTGTGTTATGGAAGTATGATGCAGGGAATTGCATGAAAAAAGGGACTTCCATGAAGTATTTAAGAAGGCTCAGGTTGAGCTTTCCCTTGGAAGCACTAGAAACCATGGGGATTGAGTCATGGTATTTTTTTGGAGTTTTGTGCCTTTGATATTTTGTTATTTTTTTGAGCTTGATTCATGCATTTTGATTGCCTCTGGTGCAAGGCCTTTACACTTTGTTTGTGGTGTTGTATTGATTTTAGTTTTCATGGTTTTATTTTGTTTGTTTCTTGGTATCGCCTTTTATGTTTTGAGAGTCTTTGGATTTGATTAGGGGGAGAGAAAAATTAATGGTGTTCAGGAAGAGTTGAATGAAACCCAACATGTAATGTAAGACTTGGATGAATCTCAGTGCATGAGTAAAGGGCAGCTGAAGGAAAGAGTATGACAACCAGTTGGATTGGTTCTGTCCATTGGGATAAATGGGCGATGGTAGGACAATCACGATGAAAGGTAAAGTGAATGGATTTGAGGCATCAAATGCCTTGTCTAAGTTGGGAATTGTTTATTTCAATATTGTGCATGGATAAAGGGAGTTCTCTTAACCTAGACCTTATGATAAATGGTAATTCTGTTGTGATCATGATTATGATGATGTATATATATGTATGTACGTATGTTGTTGTCTGACACGGTTGTCAGGGATCATGATTTTTTTATGATGATGTTTATATGTATATATGTGTGTATGCATGTCGTTGTTTGACGAGATCATGATTGTTTTATGGTAATGTTTATATATGTGTGTGTGTGTGTGTGTGTGTGTGTGTCAGTGATCATTCTTGTGGAGGAATGATGTCTTATGCAAATGAATGGCATGAAGAGGTTCCTGGATATGAGGAATCAAGTGGGAAGAGTAGCCTTGGAATATCTACAAGGTCAATATCATGTGGATATGAATTGATATTATATGTTAGTATTATTCCTATGTTTATGTTATGGACATGTAATGCTGAGGGATACATCAATGGAATGAAAGTAGTGTGATCTGTGACATGCTAGAACTTGCATGAATAAGTGGAAATGTATGTATGTATGTATGTCATTGTCTTGCAGGGTTGTTAAGGATCATTCTTGTGGAGGAATTGTTTCTTATGCAAGTGAATGACATGAAGAGGTTCCTGGCTATGAGGAATCAAGTGAGAAGAGTAGCCGTGACATATCTACAAGGTCAGTATCATGTGGATATGAATTGACATTATATGCTTGTATTATGCCTATGTTTATGTTATGGACAAGTAATGATGAGGGATACATCAACGGAATGAAAGTAGTGCGATCTGTGACATGCTGGAACTTGCATGAATAAGTGGAAAGACACTAGAAGAAAGGTTGCTTGGTAGAGTAAATGTGTGGTCTATGGATGTGTAGTAATACTATTTTATATATGTTGTACATGTTGCGCTTGTGATGTTGTGTGAATGCAGTGTTGTGTATGTAGGGTGTTCATGTTTATTATGTAATAATATGTATATAGGGTGTTCTCTACATGTTGTTTATGCAGTTTTGTGTACAGATGGTGCTGTGCGCATGTTGAATATGTGGTGCTATGTACTGATGGTGTTGTGCGCATGTTGGTTATGCGATGTTGTGTACATATGGTGCTTTGTGCAAGTTGGATATGAGATGTTTTGTACATATGGCGTGGTGTGCATGTTGTACATATGGTGCTATGTGTATGTGGTGTTGTGTGTATGATTGTACATGTGGTGTTGTGTGCATGTGGTGCCATGTAAATGCTATACATGGGGTGTTGTGTGCAGGTGGTGTTGTGTACATGTCGTGCATGTGGTGTTGTGTAAATTTCATGCATGTGGTGTTGTGTACATGTTGTGCATGTGGTGTTGTGTACACGTTGCGCAGGTGGTGTTGTGTACATGTGGTGATGTGTACATGTTGTGTAGGTGGTGATGTGTACATGTTATACATGTGGTATTGTGTGTATGTCATACATGTTGTGCTGTGCACATGTGGTGTTGTGTGCATGTTATACATGTTGTTTTTTGTACATGTAGTAATGTGTATGTGCATTGCATAGTAGTTGTATCATGACATGTGTATTTGTTGTGTTGTACTCTATGTACATATACGTATTGTGTTGTACGCCGAGTCTAGGTGTATGTGTTTTATGTCAGGTGTAGGTGCATGTATTTTATGGTGTTGTATGCCGTGTGTGGTTGTATGTGTGCGATGCACACTATGTTTTTGTGTACGTGGTTGAAGAAAATATAAGCACTACATGTTTGTCGGTTCTGGAAATCGATCTAGTGTGCATGCGAAAAGGATAATGGTAGAAGCTAAGGATTGATTAAAGGATAAGTATCAATATTTTATTTTAGTTTTATTATGCATGTGATCTATGATTCTGGCTTATGATGGTAACATGTGATCTATGATTTTGATTATGATGGTTGCATTTTAAGTTAACCAGATGTGATATGCTTATACATGATGATTTAATCAAACATATAGTTTGACTTGTTGTGACAGGAAGTAAACATAAATGAAAGTGTACCTTATTGATGAGCTACTGATGAGGTATGATGTGTATTTATTTCAATTTATTTTGAATCTAATGGAAATTATGTGCTTGGTACATGAAAGCATGGAAATTCCCAGTTTGGGTGGTTGAAACTGATTGCAAGAATTAGCAGTAGTAACACAAGGAATTGGAACATGCAACAATATGCTGGTGAAGCACTTAAGGAGAAGGGCCATTGTCGGACACTGGTACCCAATATTATCCATTGATTTCCATGAGAATTCTATGACCGATATGATTTTTTTGAGGCTTGTATATGCCTTGGTTGTTTTACCTTCCGATGCGAGGAAGCCTTGCTAAGGGATGGATCGCACAAGAAAGGGGATGTCGGGGTACTTGGAAGGTGAGTGACTGCATGGAAGGGGGTGACCAGATTGAACGAGGGATTGTGTTGTAGAGAAGGGAAGGCCTAGGATGGATTTTTTTTTCGTCATTAGCATTGCCAAATGGAATCAGATGCACATTGGGAGTATGCCCTAGAATAATGAGAAGATAATTGTTCACTAAGAAGACAAGTGGTGCGGGATTATAGCGTTGGATATTGAATGCATTTTTAATTTGGAAATGGATTCTAGACTTCCTAGGAAGGAGTTAAATCTTGGTGTTACATTGAGTTTGGAGGTGTTAACCTTTGTATTCCCTTGTTGCATATGCAAGCATCATATCCTTTTATTTTTTGGTTGAGAAAATGCGCATATGTGTATATTATTGTGAATAATATATCAAGTTGGATTTATAAATATCCATACACAGCATGCATATTTGTTGGTTAAGGAAAATGTGTATGATGTATAGGTGGTTGTTATTGTAAATACCGTAATGAGTTGTGTTATAAAGTTCCAGTAAAATGTATGATTGTCATGTTATCAACATGTGGTCATTGTAAATACTACAATGAGTTCTGTTATAAATATCAATGGGTAGTATGTTTTGGTTGTTAGCAGCCTTTCTAGTTATAGGTGTCATTGAACACTGAGGATGGTGTTCCCCCAACGGGGAGAGTTCTATATCAACTCTAGTAAAAAATCCATGTAATAAAATTTAATAAAGGAAAAACAAGACCATGGTCATGGGACACATATTTCAAGCTGAATGTTGGGAAAAACACCCTAGTGTGGGTGTTCATTCAGTTTATTATTGCGAAGGGAAGTTGACAAGGGAATGGAAAAGGCTTTGGAAAGGAAAAATAGAATTTTAGGCCATTTATATTTGAAAATAAAGGAAATTAGGAGAAAATTAAGGTGAAAGGTTACAAGTTTCATGTGAGGAGGAAAATGAAATAAAATAATGGAAAATGAAGAAAATAGAGGAATCATTTCTAAAAAGGTTTATGAGGATCATTTGGTACCATTTGTCAGTTCATTTTTGGAGATCTTTCTTCATTCTCTCTCTCACACACTCTTGGACACTTAGAGTTTTCTTGGAGAATTATAGCATTTGATCAAGGAAAGAAAACAAAGGACCAAGAAGGTAGAGGGAAGAAAAGATCAATCAAGGAAGAACCACATCAAACAGTAACAACGTGATTATTTGCGAGTATCGATTTTCATGTGTGATTTCCTTACCAAATTTGGCACACATGGTACATGCATGTGTGGTTTTGATTATCTTACTATCATTGGCATGGGTTTTGCAAGATATGACAATGTTCTTCAACCTCACCTTTCCATTTCCAGACAGCCATGGTATGATGGGGTTCTCATTTTTGGTTGGGGTGGATTTCCAGATGGAATTGAAGCTGAGTGGGATGGTCTCAAGATTATTCAGAAGGCCTAGGAATCCCATAATGAGATACATGGTAAAGCCTGGGTGTGAACACCTTGATTGAGCCTAGGAATCCTCAACCAATGAATGGAAGGATACATGATAAAGCTCAGTGGTGAATACCCTTTATTGGGCTTAGGAATCCCTTGATCGGTAATGGAGAGATATAAGGTGAATAAGAAAGGTTGATATTGGAAAATTCCTCACGGTTTTGGTGGAGAGATCTAAAGGCATCCATGCTTTTTTAGGGCCCAGTGATCCTATGGGGATTGTGGTAAAGACCAATTCTATTGATGAGGGTTGAGGTGTGTTTTTCCTCACTAAGCCCTGGTTGTTTTTGTTGTGAGTCACACAATCATGCTTGGAATATGGCACAGGGGTGATTGGTTGAAAGAAATATTTGGTTCAATCAATCTATGGTCGAATGGTTCATGGAAGTCCTAAACCTGGTTAGCTTTTTCATTCATTAATAAGAGATTGTTATCCTTGGTATTTCATGTGTTAATGTATTAGTTCATATGTGGATTTTATGGCTGTTATATCCTAGTATTTATGTTGGTTATATGCTGGTTATGAGTATGTTTTATGAAAAATTTGATATATGGTTCTCATTATGTTTCTATTTGCAAATGAATATACAATGAATCTATGACCTAATATGTGATAATGAAACAATTTTGATAAGGAAACAATGCTTATTTAAGAATCTGATATAAGTATGAGACCCCTATGCTCAGATATTTTGTTAAGACCCGTAGATTGCATATTTGTGACATGTTTGACGAAATGCCTGTCATGGATAGTAGGATTCAGATCAAGTACTTACATAAGTGATTGCATAATTGTATTTGTTTCATTTTTATTATTCATTTCTATAAGTTTCATGGAGTTATGGGTAGTAGCCCGAGACCTAGCCCTGAAAAAGTGGCTCAAAATACGGGGTCACTGGCACAAAAATACATCGAAAAGTCCATATTTGTTGGCATGCCTTGCTGTGGGAGCAAATGGAAGGCCTAAACCACATTCATAACTTGTCATGGGATCAGTTGAGGGTCCAAATCAACCAAATTACAAGTTACCTCAGGGGTTGGTCACTTGGAAGGGTTGGTTAGCTCCTGAAGGTTTTATAGCAAGTGTGAAAGGTTAGATTGGTTTGGTTTTGTCGGTTACACTTCCTTAACTATACATGGGGAGTTGAATCACATCATAGTAGCCTCTCGTCACATGTTTACCCCCGACGGACTGATTAATTTGGGTTAATATGGGAAGAGGGTGTTACATTTGTTCTGTCTTCATTTGGGTTTAATTGGTTGGGAATAAGGTTGATTTTATTTTCATTTGAGTTCAATTTATATAAAGGAACATGTTTGTATGTTGTTATATTACTAAAAGGATAGGTACCCCATTATGAAAGACAACTCAAGGGATATATAGTGACAATAGTCAATTTTGAATTTGGACCTAACCAATACACAAGAATTAATAATTCACACACACACACACACACACATATAGAGAGAGATTAGTACAAAAAAGAGCCTTACACTATAGATCATACTTTTATAATTTTTTAAAACATTAGAATTAATTAAAATTAATTTGGTTACCAATTGCATCATCAATTGCATGTTGAGTCTCGGGAGTTTTCAAATTTAAATCTAAATGTTGAAGTTTTGAATGATCATTTTGTTCAATGTTAGAATTTGTAGAGAATGTGGAATATGTGGAATTCTAGTGTTTAGATAGATGCATAGCAGAGAAAGATTCAAATATGTAGCATTACACACTGAACTTCTACCACCGTTAGAATTTTCCACTGTTGCATCATAATCCCCATGAATGATTCCAATTAATATAAGAAATTAAAATCCTAGACTTGAATTTGTGATTAGAGCTTGAATTTCATCGGAATTGACTTTAATGAATGCTATATGCTTCTCAAGGATTTTATAAAGCTCCTGATAATAAGAGAGGAGACATTGAACCTAGGGGAAGCTTGAAACAACCATTAGAGATAGCAGGATTGGAAAATTTTGTGGACTCTAGTCATTTAATAGATAAATATGAGAGAAAAATGCATTTTAAAATGACTTCCAAGGATCAAAATTGCATCAAAAGTGCCCACAATCTAAAATTCCTTTCATGGAGAAGTCCATCACATAGGAGTTAATCCCACCAAGATGCTATGGAAAGCTCGAGTAAACAATATATAGTGAGATATGTAGTGTGTGATGGGTATGCATGTTAAGGCCATAAAAATCATTCGTTATTAATTTATTAGTTATGATTATGTAAACCTAGTGGTAAATTACATCATGCCACTTTTTCTCATTTTTATATAAATGAGATTCATTTGTATAGGCATAATATCTTATCTCGGCATTTTGTTAATTGTAAAGAAGGTTTATCCTTCAAAGTGGACTTTTATTCATTGAATTTTTATCACTTTCAATGTATTGGCTCATAAAAATGCAACACAAGAGGTTTTGTGTCATTCTTTTGGAACTTCCATCATGAACACCCAACATTAAATGTTCCATAAATTTAATAAGTGACATTAAGATATAGGTTAATGATGATAACACCCTATTTTTCTCGAGTTTCCTTATTTGTGAATAAATACACCTTAACATGGTTCCCCCTTAATACATGGTAGAATTCAATAACATGAAAGGAATGCAATATGTATCTAATTTTGTAAGTATTGAGGCTAGTTTTGAATCAAGAGGAGATGTTTCTATTATTGCGTCTAATGATATTCCTAAAGTCCCCCATGACAATTAATCTCTAAAGGCTAGGAGTGATTGCTATATTTACTCCTTGCATGATTTGGATTGGATCATGGTATTTTTTTCATCCATCTTGATGTTTTCTGAGTGGAAAAAGGGGAGGGACCAATCGATATGGCTATTTTTACTGTTGGGAACCAGTTTGGAAAATTTGGGTTTGAAACCTTTCAAGAAAATTTTGAGGCATCAAATGACATTTCATGGGGGAAAAATTTTGTTTCTTTAGTGTGGCACCTCTTTTTCCTATTATACATATAAATACATTTCTAACGACACAATAATTGACTCAATCATACTGTGTATGAAAAATTTATGCCACTCATAAGTTGACCTTCCTATTTTTTCCACCATAATTCGAGAGGATGCCACGTCAACCCCCTTTACTCATGGAAAAGGGGATAGTTGTGTGATAATGAAGAAGAAGACTCTAGAATATTCCATATTTTAACTTTGGTTAAGAGTTGAGGGAGTCAAACCTAACCACTAGTAGGCTATTGGACTGTGTTAGAACCGGACCACTAGGAGGAAACATGTTTCCATTATTTTTGAGTGTATATTGTTCCATAGGTGAGAAGAGTAGCTGAGGGATAGGGAAAGAGAACATAGAGAGGATTTGTGTATTGTAGTATCCCATGAGACACATTCCATATTTGTTTGTATCGCAACCATTTTCAATTCATAGAAAGAGAGTAGAGTGGCCTCACCTTCCAACTGGGTTTCCTCTTGAAAAGGTTTTCTAAGATATATATTGCATCAAATGTGGCCGTGTGAGTCTTTATTTCATTGTTCTCTATTTTCTGCATAAATTTTAATTTCCATACACTTGGAATAAACACTAATCTAAAGAGAAATAAATCTTAATAGAAAAATATCATATTTTTATGTATAATTTACCAGATCTATTATGAGGAACTATCTAGTGGATTATCCACGATAGTTTACGACTAATATTTCTATCAAAGTGTATTTATTTGGGTACATTGTGGATAGTGTTAGCCCAGGTATGTCTGTGATTAAATGACTCTTTCAGTTGTTTTCCACAAAGTCATAGGTCATTTTTTTTTACTTTTTCGAACATGTTCTTAAAAAATAATTTTGGTCACTAAAGAGGTCTAAACCATGTATGTTTCTTCTTCATTTCATTTATCATCACCATTGTTAAGGTCATAACCATCATCATTTTCAAGGTCACCATATCCATCATCATCATTCAAGAGGTCTAGGGTTATGTCACTCCATCTCATATAGGTCAAAGTCTAGGTTCATTCGTGCCTTGGGAAAAATCTTCAAATTTTCATTGAAAATAAGGCAGAAAATCTCCATTTCATCCATAAAACCCTAGTGACAGAGAAAGAATTTTTATGAAGTTAAAATAAAAGCCATCTCTCTTGTTTCATATGGCTCAAGTTCCAAAAATTTCCAAACAACTCCAGTTTGTTTCACTGTCTCATGAAAAATAAAAATTTTGTCTCACTGTTTTATGAAAGGATCCAAAAATTCATTATTGACTATTAGAGATCAAAAGGAGGTCAAATTGACCTATTGTTCTAGCCAAATGAAAAAGGAGTCATCCTCAGGCTTTAAGACACACCTCATCTTGTTTGAAAGGTCATATCCAATGAGAAAATTTCAAAGGTTTTTGAAAAAAAAACTTACCGTTTCATGAAAAGGAGAAGTTTGTCTCATGATTTCAATCAAAAGTCAATTAAGTCACTTCAAATTTGAAAGGTCCAAAGAAATTTAATTTGCTGTCTTATCTCATTGGAAAGAGCAGCATGTCATTTTCCAAGTTGCACAAAGGGTCAAAAAGGTCATTTGCAAATGTCAAAGGGTAAGGAGTATTTCACAAATTTGAAAGGCAAACTGTTTTTTCAATGTCTCATTTAAAAATACCAAGAAAAAGGTCACTTCAAAAGTCAAGAAGAATGAAGGAGGTCAATCTGTCTTCTTATGTCATTTGAAGGGGAAACATGTCAGTGGTAAGTGCACAAAGGGTTAAAAAGGGTCACTGTCAAGTGTCAAAAGGAAAAAGAGGTAAGAAGCATTTGAAAGTTTATAAAAAACCAAAGCAGCCCTAATTTTATTCATTTAGCCTTTGATTGTATGTGTGAGCATCTCTACCATCCATTTTCCCTCCATAGCTCCTAAAATTCAAAACATAACCCTAAAAATCTCACCAAAACCACTTGAAATTCATTAAAATTCGTTGTTGTTACATTTCTGGGCTTTGTTATTCCACTCTCAAATCTCTTTGTTACATTTCCGAGGTACGATGCACAGTGTTGTTACGCTCTTGGAGTGTTGCACAAGTGCTAGGAAAGTGATACAAAACATTTGTTACGCTCATGTGGAGTGAAAAAATCCATTTTTATGCTCCTATAGCTTGCAAAAAAAATCCCTTGTTGTGCTCTCAGCTGCGTTGTTACACTCCTGTAGGTGCAAATTTCAGTGTTTTGAAACTCGGGTAACTCTCCAATCTCTCAAGCTCGAGCTCATTTCTTTGGTGTGGCCTCATAAAATGGTAACGTACCCTCCCATGCTCGTGTTTAGATTTATTTTGAAAATTTTAGAACTCTTTTCATGTCATTTTATGCTGTCACCATGTCTCCACTCTCCATACATACATTTATTTATTTATTTTTGTTAAAACCCTAACCTACCTTTTAAATAAACGTTAAACTATCACATAAACCCTAAACCTACATCCCCCATGCTCCATCTACGCATTCCCATCACCCACACTACCCTCCATAACATGTCAAAAACAGCAAAACCCTAATTATAAGCTATTTTACACAATAAAAAATGAAAACATAGGGAATTGACTATGTTTTAGGGTTTGACTAACCTACACCACTTAATTTTCTTTCATTCCACCTTCACTGTGGAAGTAAGTTTTCAGCCCATCCACTGAAATTTTATCAATATTTTCACTTGGCTCCATGGCCCTCAAACACTAAAAAACATTTTACACTAATTTTTTCCAAGAGTTTAAATTGGGAATTGACTGTATTTTGAGGTTTTCACCATCCTAGACCTATCCATTTCCCTTCATTCCACTTTCATTGTGGAGGCAAGACACTACCCTATCCACTGAATTTTTATTAGAATTTTTACTCAATCCCTATCACCCCCATTTCATCTCACCAACTTACCCTACTATTGCACAAGCTATTCTCACAGTCAAAATTGGGAATTTCCTGTCTTTTAGACATTTTGATACCTTCCACATACATTTTCTCTCATTCCACCTATAAATTGAAGCTAACATACAACACTGCCTACTCAAAATTTTCCAGAATTTTTCTCAATTTCAAGTCCCTTCGTTTCATCTACCAAGCTCACATCTTCCTACACTCTGTTTTTCAAGATTTCCATTCATTCACTCATTTCATTGACATCTTAACGTTTTCATCATTCTAGTTACAAACATCATGGAAAGTGACAAGAAGAGATTCAAGGGAGGGTACCACCTCAGGCTTGAGCCATTCACCATGCATGAGATTAATTCTTTGACATTGGTCAAAATATGCTTTCAAAGAGCTGAGTGTTTGAAATTTTGTGAAAGGCTTATGGAAGGGGGTATCATCTTCAGTTGCCTAGCCTATTTGAAACAAGCTACAATACGGGAAAGGTCACCCTTGCAGGTATGGATGTTGGCTTATCATCTCACCTAATTGGTTTAGCTACATGTATCCCTTCTCATGGAGAGCAGTGGTTCAAGGGTATGGACCTAGACATTGAAAACTACAAGAAATTACTCAAGCCTCATGCTAGACACAGGGGCTTCACTCAATAAACCTATAACATATCACGTGCGATCATAACATATTAAAAAATATCCTTAATTTGAGTACATATTGGAAAATGCCTCTAAATATCATGTTATTTAACCCCCTACCAATATAAACCCAATACACTTTCCCAATTTAAAAATCCCCTACTTTCATTATATATTGTAGGTATCCATTTTTTCATTAATATTTTTTATACCCCTTTATATTTTTTCATTAAATTTGAGCTCCATTTTTTATACCTGAAAATATAAAAACCCTTTACCCCATATATACCCCCCAATATATTATGTCATTTTTTCCTCATTATATATCCTCCAATATGAACCCACGCGCTATGGTATTGATCCCATAGTGAAGCCCCTGTGATGCTAGAGAGGATCCAAAATTTATTTTTCCTTCCATAAATCTCATAAAAAAGTATGATCCTCTGATGATGTTCATAATGAAGTACTTCACATGCGAAGGAATATTCTCCAGGCTATATAGGTATCACATCAAGCTTTTGATGCATTTTACCTCAGTCAAAACACTTGATTTACCTCATTATTTATACAGGAGCTTGATTAAGATGGCTGAGAAGGTTCAGAGTAGGATGGAACATCATCATACTAGCCCCTTTCATCATGGCCTAATTAAGCTCATTGTGTTGCATCACTTGTCCTCCATAAACTTGACCTGGGAATACTTCTTGGAGATATTGTCAGCAACACTTTCTGTCTTGCCTATTACATCATCAACACAACTAATGGAGATTGGATCTTCAAACATGCCTTTTCATTCTTCAGATGTCCCTAGGGTTTTGGGATTTCCTCACACATATGAGAGAGGGAAGAGACACGTTTTTATGCCTAAGTCTACCAGGAGTTTTCTTACACTTGGCACCCATGTTCAGCAATGTCAGATAGAGGAGCAACCTCTCTTGCATTAGCATGATGAGTCATTTCCATTGGATATTGAGGTATCAGAGCAAGATGAGGTCAGATAAGTTGAAGACATCATCAAAGAGAAAGATAAAGAGATATTAGAATTGAAAGAGGCCTTCTCCATTGCCCAATCCTGAATTACTTTCCTTGAGCAGGAAAATTTTCAATTGCAGGTGAATCAACTCCTACAAAGAAAGTAAAAATAAAATATGGAGGCGAACAGAGGTAAAGGAAAGAAGATTGTTGTTTTTAATCAAATTCTAGAGATGAAGGCTGAAACACACACAAAAACACCAAGAACAAGAGGCCTCAAAAGGGCGCTAGAGGGAGAAAGACAGTCAATCCATCAATCTGAAGAATTGACATTTGATGAGCTCATTTCCATGGAGATAAATGAGGAAATAGAGCTTTGGTTATAAAGAGTTAATGAGCATCTAGAGAATCTATTTAAAAATGCTAAAAAGGATAACAAGCTGCAAAGGAACATGACAAACCATTATTGCAACAGGGACACCATTTCTCAAATAAGGCCGAAACAAGTGAAAAAGAGGCTTAAAGAGGTGCAAATGAAGATCAAGGAGAAATATAGCTTGGATTTATTGGCTGAAGCTTCCTTAGATATGTAGCCTATCTCTTGCAGGTGCCAAAGAACCAATTTTACTTTTGAACAATTTTGGTATTTTACATGATTTTTTGCAGCATTCTAGAAATTTCCCATTGTAGAAGCGTAACAAAATTTTATGAATTTTGTTTTGGAGACATCCAAATAGTGATTTATTTACATGTATGGATGTATTTTGATGATTAAATCACATATCAAGAACCCTCATGGCATGAAAAGCTGAAATTTGGGAGAAAAAGCTCAAAAACCACCTATTTTTCATGTTTCTACCTCCATTTTGGACCCTCTGTTATGCTTTTGAGTGACCCTCGGAGAATGGATTTTTGAAGGCCTTCCCGTGATCCATTTTTAAAAATTCAAGATGTTCGGGAAACTAGACACATAGTGCTAGCTGAAAATTATTTCAAAAGTGTATTTGGACTGATCAAAGTGCCTCAAAAGTTCCTCCAAAGTTCTGTAACACTCCTAGAAATTGTTTTTAAAATCTTTAGTCAGAATTGTCACAGAGCAGCATTGGATTCCCTCAGGACACTTTTCAAGCTCAGAAATGGTCACAAATTCGAGGCTATATTGTCCTATTAGTTGTCATTAGAGTTATTGAATTTTTTTTGGCTTCCTATCATGAAGGAATTTGTAATTAATGTACGGGACAAACACTCCTAGATTATAGCTAAAATTCAGGAAATGGTTTCTAACCTCCCTAGAAAATAGGAAATGACTCATATTTTTCATTTATGATCCATTTTGGATGGGATTTAGACTTGATGAGGTGTCATAGTCTATATTTTCTATAAGTAGACTTGATTTTGTCTTTTTGTGGGTTGCATAGTTTCATATTGCAGTGGAGCTCTTGTAATCAACTTCTGGAATGAAATCAGAGACATATGTGTAGGAATTGTGTTGAAATTTTGTGGTGTGCTTTGGAGTATCTGTGTTTCTCATGTATATTTATCACTTTATGCCAAATTCCATGTCTAATTCTTCATATATTTCTATATTGTAAGTTTGAGAGCATAATTCATGTTTATGCATGCTCTGTTTTAGACAAGATTCACAATATCATGTTTATTTGCTTCTAAATTGAATGAATTCACCTCAGTGTTCATTCAAACTCTCCTTCATTTTAATCCTATATTCAATGACTGATTAATATATGGTCAAACTACCTATCTTGCCTCACACATTCTCTGCAGGTTCACCTTGAAGTTCATACCTAAAAACCCCATTTACAATCCATTCACTGACTTTTCTATCCAACATTCAAAATATCAAACAAATTCTACTTATTAAGATTACATACCTAGCCTAAAATCATTAGAAACTTAGCCATTCATTTGAATTCTTAAATTGACAAAGAGATAGCCCTCTCTGGTCCGAGTAGGGATAGCTACCTAACCTACAGTTTGGTCTGTGGTTACCTTTCTCCAATCCTACTGTCAGACTTAGGAAGCTTGGGAGAGTGATAAAATTTTTGGTGCTGTTACCGGGGACTGATTGCTAAACATTCCTTGGGAGTATTTTTTTAATCCTATGAAAGTTAGACTTGTAGGTGACAAGCTCTAGCATTCAAAATAGGTTGAATTATAAAATTTGAGCCAAAGTCTAAAATTCCTATCTTAAAATGGCTCCTAAAAGACATACCAGGTCAAATCCAGACCCAAATCCCTAACCAATTGTGTATGACCCTGAGAGTCTTTTTAGAAAACATAAAACCAAGTCTCGGAAGGTTGGAAGAGTTGTTCCTCCACTTCTTAAATCAAATTCTCTTCCTACGAGATTTGTTCCAGAAGATTTGGTCTATAGTTCAGAACCTGAAAAATATTTGTTTTGAACTAATCCTAAAACTGCTATTTCAGAAGCCACCTTTGATCCTTTCGATTTCGAGTCTTTTGCACCATTTTTTGAGTCTTTTGAATCCAAAGTTGATAGTGAAGTCTAGTCTAATTTTTACAAACTCAAAGGCTTGGTGGACACATTTCAAGAAACTTCAAAGAAGGCTTATTTTCAATATCAGCAGCAGACTTTTGCTTCACCTGTAATTTCACCTTCTCATATAGCTACATCATCAATCCCTCCTTTCATTCCATCATTACCTCTACATTTTTTCACTCCATCAGCGCCTCCACCACCTCCTCCTTTAGTCATGGCCAGATTTTCTCCGTTGATCCTACCGCTTTAGCTCACTACACTACCTCAAAAATATGGTCATAGGCATCCTCTTTTCGATGGAACATCTGAAGTTATAGATTAACAACATGTTTCCAAAGTGATTGACTTCATATATCTTGAAGAGGTCGACAATTACAAAGCCAAGATGTGCATCATTGCACAAAGCTTATCTAGAGAGGTAAATAAATGGTTTCACTCACTCATAGCTGGTTCAATAGGTACCTCACAACATTTGATTGATTTGTTTATGGCGAAATGGGAAGAGAAGAAAAATCCATTGCAGATTTTAGCTGAGTATAACATCTTGAAAAGGAATCCCAATGAGACTGTCCAAGACTTTACAACTAGATTCAACAAAATATATGATTCAATTCCTGAGAATATTAAGCCTCCTCCAAGCCTTGCTTTACTTCATTATCCTGATGGTTTCAATCTCGACATGGCCTATCAATTGAGGGAAAGAAAGCCATCAGATCTTGAATAAATGCAGAGAAACACAGTGAGCGTGGAAGCCAATTTGATCATCAAGAAGTCTAAAATCAAGACGGAAAAAAGAGTCACTACCAAAGAAGAAACATCCACTTCATCAGAAGGAAAATTAGATACCTTGATCAAGACCATGGAGAATATTATGGATAAAATTTCCATCGCTGATTGACAAGCTGAACCCTCCATTAGAAATCCCAATTTCACGGGTCAAAATCAATAGCCTCAATATAGGATCAAGCAAAGGGAACAAAGGGGTTAGGATGCACAAAGTCAACAACAAATTCATACTTCATTCTATCAGAATTATACTGAAGGCCCTGATGAAGATGATGAGGAAGAAATTTCTAGTAAGAACCATTTATTTGAGGAAAATCAACAACCTATTTTCCTCACTGAAGAAGATCAATTTTCTGTAGAAAATTATGCACCGGATGATCAAAAATTTGTCTTGTCAAATGCTGAAATATTATCAGTGAACATGGAATATTATCAGAGGGGATATCATAATTCTCTTTCTCAAGTGCGGAGACAGTATAGCTCAAGGAATAGGAATGTTCCTATAACCTCCAATAAGAAAAAATAGAACGCTCAAGTAGATGCTCATCCCAAAGAAGTTGCTACTCCAAGTCAAAGTAAAGACAAGGGACCTGCTATTCTTAATCATGTTAAAGGAAACAAAGCTTCTTCCAACGGTCAAAGAAAAGATAAATAAGTCCAAGAAGGAGGACAGAAGAAAGAGTCTTCACACAAATATCAGCTCAAGAAGAAAGATGCACCATTGAAAGAGGTATAAAAACATTCTGCTCTTTTTTCTCTTAAAAATGAAAATTTCAAATTGAAAGTCTCGATTCCTCAAAATGAAATAGTTAAGAATGATCATTACAAAGTTCAAGTCATTAAGTTTCCTAGAGTTGATCAAATGTATGATGTGGTTAATGTGAGTGATGATCACCCTGAGCTTCTTTTTGGTCCTACTGTTGATGGCAATTTAGAAGAAAATGAAGTCCCTCCATTTTATCTAAGCCTCAAAATCTAGAATTTATCCTCCATAATGCCATGCTTGATTTCGGAGCCTCTCACAACCTCATGCCCAAGGCCATTATGGACAGATTAGGACTAGACATCACAATACCTTATCATGATCTTTACTCATTTGATTCAGGGAGGGTGAAATGTATTGGCCTCATCAAGGACCTAGTGGTGTCATTAGAGAAAATCCCAGCCAAGAATGTCCTCATGGATGTTGTTGTGGCTGATATCTCGCCCAGATATGGAATTTTACTTTCTCGGTCATGGGGAGCGAAGCTTAGAGGTACCTTACAACTTGATTTTTCATATGCTACTATTCCCGTCTTTGGACAACTTAGGAAACTATACCAGGAAAGTAAGATGAAGTACATGATCAGCAACCGAGAAAAGCCAAATAACCATCCTATATATGCTATTCATATAGATTTCGATTCCTTTATCTTGTTCAATAATGAATGTTCATCGTCTTCTGAAGTTTTGATTGAAGAAATTGCAGAAAATTATGAATTTTCAAATTCTGTTTTAGAATTGGAAAATGCAGAAATTTGAAAAAAAGTTCCAAATGTTTTGGAACCAAGTGCATCACCTCAAAAAAGTGATGAAACAGTGAAAGAATCAGAATTTTTTGGTACAAAATAGGTCTCTCAAACAACAAGCAAAGTTCAACCATCCGATTTGCAGTTTCCTGATGAGGAAAGTAGTTTGTGGACTATGGACTTCGATAGAGCTTTGGGAAAAGAAGGGGCTGGAATTGGAGTGTGGATTCACATCACTATAAATCAGTCATTAAAAATTCCTCCCAATGTTTGAATGTCCTCCTACAAGCTGGATTTCGAATTTTCAAACAATGAAGCTGAGTATGAGGTTTTACCTGAAAATTATCAAGAAGGTGGGTGCAAAGAGGATTTCTGTATATGGCGACTCTGAGTTAGTAATAAAGCAAGTAAAAGGGGAATACTAGGCCAAGAATCCAAGGATGCGAGCTTATCGAAATGTAGTGCTAGACATCCTCAAGACATTTTATGAGTAAACTTTATCATTGATTCCAAGAGACAACAATGTTATCGCTGATTCTCTTGCCACTTTAGCTAACATGTTTAAAATTCCATGGTATCCTAATAAGAAGTATGCGATAAATTTCAAACACTGCCCTATTTTCCCAGATAATGTATAGTATTGGCAAGTCTTTCAAGATGATAAATAGATTAGCAACTTCTTATAGACAAAGGAGGAGTTTGTGAATTCTCAAATGGACAACCAGTGCTATGAAGATGACCAAGAAATCCATGCAACATAGATGCAAGTGCTTTAGCTGAAAGATAACACCATTCCAAGAGGTTTGGTACCTTTGGAATAGATTTTTGATCAATATTATGTTGCACAAAAACCGACCATGTTACCAACAGAAGTGGGAGTAGAAGATCTCAATCTTGGCACTTCGGAGAAGCCAAAGATGGTAAAAATTTCAAAATATTTGAGTGCAGAAATGAAAGGTAAATATGCAATGCTTATGTCTTAGTTTTTTGATGTATTTTCTTGGGAATACATTGATTTGAAAGTCTATGATAAGATCATAATTCAACATACCATTCCCTTAAATCTGGATCAAAAACCTTTCCGCCAAAATCTAAAAAGAATGAATCCCAAGTTGCTGCCCTCTATTCAGAAGGAGGTAAATAGATTATTCACTGTTGGTATAATAGTGCCTCTTCACTTTTCAAATTGGATTTCTAATCTAGTGCCATTGAGGAAGAAGACATGGGATATTCACTTGTGCATTGATTTCATAAATATGAACAAAGTGTCATTGAAGGACAATTACCCTCTACCGAAGATGGACCATATTATGCAAAGGGTAGTTAGATCTTCTAGACTTTATTTACTAGACAGATACTCTGACTATAATTAGATTCTTTTTCATCCAAATGATCAAGAAAATAAAACCTTCACAACACATTGGGGTACCTTCATGTAATGCAAAAATGCCTTTCGTATTGAAGAATGTAGGGGCTAATTTTCAACGAGAAATGGACATTGATTTCGCCAATGAAAAGGATGTATTTTTGGTCATTTATCTTGATGATATCACTAGTTTTTCCAAGACAGTTGAGTAGCACTTGCAGCACTTGAAAACAATTTTTCAGAGATATAGAAAGTTTGGCATATCGCTGAACCCAAAGAAGAGTCTTTTCACTATGGAGGAAAGTAAATTGTTGGGCCATATCATATCAAAATATGGAATTAGGATAGATCCTTCAAGGATTGAAGTAATTTGGACCTTGGAATATCTTAGGAGAAAAAAGGAAATTCATTCATTCAATGGCAAAATCAATTTTTTGAGAAGGTTTGTTCCCAATCTTGCTGAACACTTAAGGAAGATTACTGACATGTTGAAGAATGATATTGAAGTAAAGTGGTATGAAGAGGTGAAGAAATAATTCAATCAAGTTAAGTTGTATTTATCTCATGCTCCTATCCTTATTAGTCCAGATTATACACTTTATTTTATCATTTTTTCATTTGCCTCGGAGCATACTCTTCATGTTGTCCTCATGCAAAATAAAAATAAGAATACAGAGTAGACCATTGCCTTCTTCAGTAGAACAATAAGAGACACAGCCTTGAAGTACAACATCATTGAGAAATAGGCCTTGGCGTTAGTCAAATAATTGAAGGATTTCCGGGGCTAGATTCTACATTCTCATGTCTTTGCATATGTTCCAAATGCCGTTGTCAAAGATGTGCTTACATAGAATGAACCTGAAGGGTGGCAACGTAAATGGATTTATGCCATGTTAGAGTATGACTTGGAGATCAAGCCCACAAAGTTGATCAAAGGACAGGGCCTGACAAAGCTTATGGTGGATTCAAATCTTCACGCCTTGGACATCAATTTTATTGCTGCATTATCTGAAGAACAAGATGCTGAAACAATACGTGAGGTAGCTGAAATTTTCTCTGTATCACCTTGTTATGCTGATATAGTACATGTTTTGCAACACTTAAATCCTCCTCCTGGAATTCCAAGTAGTAAGGATAGATCATTGAAGTTAAAATCTCTTAAGTACTTCATTCGTAATGGTGTCTTATATTGGAAATATTCAAGTGGAGTATTGCTGAATTGTTTGGTTGAAGGAGAAGTTGAAAAAATCATGACAAATTTTCATAAAGGTGACTATGGCAGTCATCTTTATTAGAACAATACAACTAATAAGATCTTGAGGGTATTCTTCTATTGGCCAAGTTTATTTTCTTATGTTTATAAAACATTCAAGATTTTTCATGAATGTGAAATGTTTCAGGGAAAGAGGAAGCCCTTGCGTTTTCATTTAAAACCAAGTGAAGTGCAAGCACCATTCCAACTGTTAGATTCCTATACCAATAGGTGTCATATTTCATGATAGACTTGATGAACTATGCAATATTTTCATACCTTTTCTTATTGCAAAGGTTTCCATACTTTCAAAAAATCAAAAAATTTAAAAAAATGTAAAGAGGGTATACCCTAAAAGAAAAATCAAGGGGTGAAAAGAATAAAATGGCCAAAAAAGTGAAAGAAAATAAACCCCACCAAAATAAAGGCCAAGGAAAGTGTGCAAGTCTAAATTCCACTAATTTTTGCTCTGATGTAATAATTCCATCAGGAAAACTGTATCTTATGCTATGGTTCACAGAGTCAAACAACTTAAGCTTGGCTAGTTCATATTTGAATTTTATGTTTTAGAAATAGAGAATAAAATCTGACCAAACTGTTTAATCTTGGCAGATAAGTAGATAGTAGGAGGTAATAAAACTTAGCTCAATGGCTTTAGTCTCTTTGGATGCATAAGTTAGAACTAGATATAAGGAAGAAAAGTGTGATAAGGGTTCGCCAGTTTAAGTGCACCCTAATAAAGGAAAAAAAATGATAGGGTAAAGTAGGTAGGGTAGGTAGATGATGTTGCTGAATTACATGTGATGAATGATGGCTTTAGATGGTTAAAATTTTAACTTTCATCACAAGTGCAAAGGCAGACAATACACTGCAAGAATTTCAAGTAAGGCAAAGTCAAATTATTAACTTCCCTTTTCATTTTTCCCTAAACATTTCACTAATTTCCCCTAAGTACTAAGGTATTTGAAGATTAAAGGGGCTCAATGCATTTCCTTGACTTTTAGAGGGACCGGACCCTCGGCCCAATAATTGGAAAAAGCCTAAGTACTTAAAAACATTCATCATCACATTCATTCACTTCTAAAAAAAAAAATTCCTAAGTAAAGTCCCATTTTACTTAGGAAAATCATGCAACATTTCATAAAAACCCTTTTCATAAAAGCATAAGTTAAAGACATTAACCTAATGCTTTACACTTAGTGCTTCATTTCATTTTCCATATTAATTTCTAATTTATTATTTAAATCCCTATAAGAATGACCTTCTCCTATTATATATAACTCCTTTTTATAAAATACCCAAAAACCCATTTATTATAATTTT
Source organism: Pinus albicaulis (assembly GCA_034641835.2). NCBI lineage: Eukaryota > Viridiplantae > Streptophyta > Pinopsida > Pinales > Pinaceae > Pinus > Pinus albicaulis. Next base: position 1,116,394,695 of record CM076584.1, read on the forward strand.
AGTCAAAGTATTTAATCCCCACATGTTTAAATAAAACACCCTCATTATACTCCCTTTTGGCTAAAATATATCTTTATATTAATCCCGCCCCTTATGGTAATTAGATTACTTTGATTTAATTACCATATAATAGAAATACATTGAAGAAAAAACAGTTAAAACATGTTTTATTATGTGTTTTAAAATAACGAAGTTTTGTTTAAACCAAACTTCAAAGTAACCCTTCCCTTGTGTATTTTTCTTCCTCGACCCAAGGTTAAAACTATAACCCTTTGTTAAAATTCCCAATACACGTCCCCGCCGCATTATAAAGGGATTAATTAATCCTCAGGATTAATTAATAACCTAATCCCACCAATCGAATCGCCCTTGATGCGATAATTCAAAATAAATTACATTGGGCCCGCTCGTTATCTCTCCGTCATCTCGTCACCCCGACCACCGTTTGATCAATCAATCTGAGATCAACAGTTATTATCCATATCGCTATCCATCCACGTCCGAACGATAACGCGCGATGGCCAAGCGGTTTTCTGGATCGTACAGTGCCACGCGTTGTTCATCATATGGAATCGCTGCCCCTCTACTCAAAACCGCCCTTCCCCAAAAGCGGTGCGATGGAAACCGCTTACCGCCTGTCTCCTCTGACGAAACCTCCATACTTGTTGACGTCATCCATTAAAAAATTAAAAACCCGCCAACCTTTTGACTTTGCAAATAAAAAAAACATGCGCGCGTCATTTTCATCATTCTATGTAACGACCAGAGTCTCATGCAGAAAAGTCCAAAATCAACTATCGAACGCCATCAACCGTTACTTTGTTGAAGACAGTTGCAGTTAAGTAATCCAGCGTTTATCCACCATAGCCAGCACCTGTTTAACCACTGTTCTTTTCTCGAAAATAAGTATTTACCCAATTTCCCGCTGAACTCTGTCAAAATCCTGGTTTGGTTTTAATTGCACACTAAAGACTGAAACGAAGTTCAATTTGATCTTTTTTATTCCCAGAACTGCAATTATATTCCCAAACCAGTAATTGTGCCCGTTTTTCATAAAACCCCGAATTCATTTCTGAATCCACAAGAACCAGAAATGGAGATTCCCGTGGCTTTGAATGTCGCACCCCTAAATTCCCCTCTCAGAGATTTAGATTATCTGCCTTTAGTAGACAGAGATTTCCAAATTAAAGACTTGGTTCTTAGTGAAAGTCCCCTTCGAATTTTTTGCTACTGCAGAGATAATTACTTGAAAGGTTCTGACATTTTTGGATTATGGGAATCCAATCTTCCCATGTACCTTCTCCCCTCAGTCCACATTTTCCCTGAGATAATTCATTATTGTCATGCAAACTATGATCCCAATCAAAGAACAGTTTTGTCCCCAAGTCAGACCGTACTTTTTCCCATAACTGCTCAGGCTATCAACTAGATGTTGCAATTTCAACCTGGTCAAGCCCTCACTCCCCTGTCCATGGGAGAATTACTTGAGAAATCTACCAAATTATCCCCTGAAGAATTAAGTCACCTCTGCCAAACCTTCATTTTGCCAGAACATCAGCCCAAAGGCCCTCCTCCTTATGGTTATACCTTCTTCACTGATGTAGGCAAACTTATTCTGAATATGATATCCTTTATAATGGGCTTCAATAATAGTGAATATGTTGACCAATTGACCCTAGTATTATTGTCCATTTTCACCCCTGGACAACCCCCTGCTGTCAAGTATGACTATGCTTCCTACATTGCAGACAAAATCCATGATCAGTTCATGAGATTAGAGAATGAACGAGTGTTCAAGTATTTTTCTGTTATTTATCATCTCATGCTTTATTACCAATCAGAAAGTTTCCCTTTCTATGTCAAAAAGCTTGATGCCAAAGGAAATCGCAGGTCTGTTATTTTTTGGTCTGCCATCACTCATAATTCTCGAGATTATCCTTATTCCTACAATGAGTTTATTGACCTTTTTGTACATCCTGCAACCACCTTGTTGACAGGAGTTTCTCCTCCTAGTCTTAGTAGTGAAATCAAGAAAATTCTTCAGCTCTCAAAGCAATACCGGATAGGTGACTGGTACCTTTACCGAAATCACACAGAAATCAGAATTTATGGATGTGAGTTATGCCCATTCAAGTTGCCAAAATATGTCCCAATAAGAATCTTTGCATTAGAATATTTCAGGAAGATGAACAATTCAGATATAGTTCATTTTTGTAATGCAAAGAAAAAGGCTCAACTCAGGATTAAAAGTCAGCTAGGTCCCTTTATCTGTAATTCTAGAGATGCTGGAAAGGAAGGAGAAAGAATATTAGAAGATTATCTTAAATTAAAAAAAAGTTTCTATTGGGTACCTTATGACCCAAATAGCTCTATTTGTGATAGAAGAATGAAAAACAAACTATCACCATACATTCATCAAAGAATCCCAGAAATTGAACAGTATGCCAATATGGATGAATGGATGGAAGGGACATTGGTAGAACAGGATAGTGAGCAGGTCGATGTTGAAAATGTAATGAAAGACCTTGAAAAAATACTTGACCTAGACTCTTTTGGATAGGTACAAATACCAGGTATTGGTTCTTCTTTTGCTGGGACTTCTCAACAAAACTTATAGGAAATCAGTGTATTGGCTACAATAGCATCTAAAGGAAAAGAGAAAGAGGCTGATATCCAAATTACAGAAAAATTTACAATGACAGAACAACCTCAAACTTCAAAAGAACAGGATCAAGTACAATTTTCTCCTACTCAGACCAATGTAGCTGAAATATCAATTTTACAAACTCCTCTTAATGTAGAAAAGGGTAAAAGGAGAGATGCTGAGGCAGCTACTCCTGTTAGTGGATCTTCTGAATAGCATGATGTTAAAAGACAAAAATTGAATCCTCTTCCAGAAGTGGAATCTGTTCATGAAATTCCTGATAGTCAGACACAAGAGGAATTGGGTAATCAATAGACATGTACAAACAGTGGGACATCCACTACTTTACAGATAAAAGAGCTGCAAAAGCAGCAAAGTGCAGAAGTGTCATCTTTAAAACCACCAATGAAAGATGCCTGGGATATTAAAAGAACATTCATAAATATCAAGGCCAGAAATGATCCTCTCAGACTTCAAGTTTACAATCAATGTTTGAAGATGGCTCCTAAGAATCAACAAATATTGATGTCAACTTATGACATCCAGCAGGGAAAGATGCTAATGAATCACTTCAAACCCAAAGTGCAGCAACCTCAAACAGCTGCAGATTATATTAGGACTAATTTTGAAGTCATAGCAAAGGATATTCATCCTTTGGATCAAATTGAGCTGCATAAACAGACAAGTGAGATGATTTATTCTACTCTGATGGATAAATCAATGATGATTCAGAAATTGCAAGATTCTTTGGATAATACAAATGCTCAATTAAGCCTTGAAAAAGCCTCTTCTCAGGCCAAGGATAACAGAATAAAAACTTTGGAGGAAATTATTATTGGATTAGGTCATAATCCCAAGGATGTCAAAGGAATAGAAGCCTTAATCAAGAAAAAAGATGATGATATTGCAGCTTTGAGAAAACAACTAAAGTTACCAGCCTCAAGACATCCCCAGACTGCTGAAATCATAAAGCAAAATTCTGAAGATGAATTGATGGACTTGCTCTTGAAACTGAATGAGCAACTTAATGAAACCAAAAAAGAGCTTGAAAAGGCATTGAAAGACAAGTAGCCTAGTGTTCCAGCATCTACATCAGAGGTAATTACAGGTACTACAACAACAGGTCAGCCAACAGAATTGTCACAGGTAAATACTTCAAATTTGAGTAAAAAAGAGTTAATAAAGTCAATGGAGGAATTAAACTCCAAGTGACAGAGCTACAAAGAACAAAGATGCAACTCACCACTTTGGAACATAAATATGATCTCTCGAAGATGAGTGTTGCAGATTAAACAAGAGAGGTCAACAGATTAGAAAAGTTGGTTAGCAGATTGGAAAAGGATCTCACATTGGAGAAGCCTTTAAAGGAAATAAATGAAATTCTTTGGGACAACATCATCCAATCAATAAAATATGTCTGGCCCTCAATTCTAATAATGTATGAACAGAATGATTTGGTCAAATTGGCTCTGGAAAAAATCCTAAGAGAAAGAGAAGAATTGGGAAACATGCCTGAAGAAGCTGATAGACTTATCCGCTTTTAAAATACTCAGAACAAGCATCAACTTGAAGAACTTGGTATTCAAGATAGAACAGGCACAATTTTGGAGATAAAGAGAGTTTTTACCAAAAGAAATCTAATGAAGAATTTAGAACGAAGATGCTCTGACATGCAAGAAGAAATCACTGCCTTCCTGAAAAGATTTGATATTTTATTGAATAAAGGATTACCCAGTCCTTTAGTTTCAGTAGATAAATTGATGGAAATTGAAAGTTATGTTGAAAAATTGGACAAGCATGCTGACAATCAGGTCAATGCCTCAACTAGTTCATCAACAGCAGCATTGCCTACAAGAAAAAATCTTCATGACAGATTAGAAGATTCGTTTTATCTCAAGCATGAGGTAAAGCATTTGTTCCCAGTTCAACCTACTTTCTTTAGGTATACAGAAACTGATGAAACTCTCAGGAAGCTGCAAAGGACTAGGATACCAGAAGATAAATGGTGGGAAGACATGCTAGAACTTTTGTAAAATTATCCTTACATGAATTTTTGATTATGTACTACAGTAAGTCATGATAAGAAGGATAAAAGGATGAATAGAGGTTAAAGTGTATCAGAGTAGTTAAAGAGTATCAGTGAAACGGAGTAGCCAACACAGAGTTACTGAAGAGGACAACAATGAGCCAAAGCATAGGGCCTGCCTCCAGCGCATTCTCAAAAGAAGGAAATAGCACAACATTTGTTATCATTTTTTCTTATCTCCGAGACCATCTGCCTCTAGTTTATTGTATAATACTTATGAGTCATCCTATATTATATCTCAATTTGTTATTAGATATTTTGTATAAATACTCCCTTAATCGAAGTATTGATGGTGGATTCTTAGACTTTGCTGTAACATTGACTATTTTGGAATAAAGTGCTGTTGGAGAAATTTTTTGTGGCTAGCTGGATGATGAATTGATGCGAAAGACTTTTTACAGGATTCATGTGTCAGACTACGGATCAATAAGTCATCTTTCTCTTGTGTTTTAAAGTCTTTATATTTGTTTATTATAACACTGTGTTTCATTTCTGAATGATTAATGAAAAGGAAATCAGAAAGTGCTTAAGTGTAATATGATTTTAATCATTGTTATTCTAAATGTTTTCTTCTAAACTGGTTTAAACAGTGAATTCTTAATTACTCCTGTTTCTCTAGTTTATACATTTTGATTATTTAGTAAAGAATACTTAAATGCTCTTTATTGATAATCACTCAATTTCTCTCTTTGAATGTGTTGAAAGATTCTTAATTGCCTTTCATCCATTTTAATTCCATCTCATTCACTTTAAAGATCTATAATTGTTCCCTGTTTGATTATCTTGCCCTGTGACACCATCTTTTGTTTAGAAACTTAATCCAGTGAAGCCATATTTTTGACTCCATAGCCCAATGGCCTGAACTACTCAATCTTGCCCTCAGCTATCGAATTCCACCACCCAAATTCAAACAAAACCCCTGGACTTTATAACTAGCCTAATATCTTCTAAAACAAAGCTAAATTTTACAGAGAGAGCCCTCTCTGGGTACAGATTGGCTAGATTCTGTACCTAAAAGATTGGTTTGTGGTTACCTCGAACCGCTTTCCTCTTCCCAACAACTTCAAGGAAAATCTGAGTGATAACACCAACGATGGGGACTTGACTTCATTGGTGAGATCCACCCTCCATCATCAGCTCAGCACATACAAATACTCACTGATACAGATTATTTCACCAAATGGATTGAAGCCATCCCCACGAGGAAAGTTATTGACACTATTATGATTCAGTTTCTTGAGAACAATATTTTGTCTCGTTTTGGCTGTCAACATAAGATCATCACTGATAATGTAGCTTCCTTCAATTCCAGGAAGATGATTGAATTTTGTGACAAGTATCACATTAGGCTTTTTCATTCAACAACATATTATCCTCAGGGAAATGAGCTTGATGAATCATCAAATAAATATTTGGTGAGAATAATCAAGAAGATGTTGCAAGAAAACAAGAGGAATTGGCACAAAAATCTCACCAATTCTTTATGGGCTGATAGAGTTAGCATGAAGAGATCAATCAACATGTCACCTTTCCAACTCATGTATAGTGTTGGCATGGTGTTCCCTTCATCTCTAGCTGTCCTGGTGATGAAAATTATGCAAGAGGTCAATAGTGAGCCTAATGACATTCAAAGAAGAATCAGCCAAATGATCTATCTACAATAGTCAAGATATGAACTCTTCAACCATACTTCAAAGCTTCATGGTAAAATAAAAAATATGCATGATAGGAAGACCAAAGCAGATTATTTCAAGCTTGGGGATGTTGTTCTTTGTTGGGATGCCCGGAATGAAGACAAGAGTAAGCATGGAAAGTTCGACAATCTATTGAAAGGCCCTTACAAAATCAGTGCATTGAAGAAGAAACAGAGAATTTATACTAGAGGATCTTGAAGGGAAAGAAGCGTTGGGAGGACCAATCACTGGTAGGTTCCTTAAACACTATTTAACTTGATCATTGAAGAAAAGAACCACTGTCATTTTACATATCATTCTAAATTTTATGTCCCAGTACATAAGGAAGTTGTTGGAAAAGTTTTAAGCTCGAGGAGAAGGCCATGAGACTTTTACATACAACTCATGTTTTCTTTCAAAAAGTTAAAAAGTTTCATTCAATTGTCAAGTCACAGTCAAGTTAGTTTTTTTCTAGTCAAAGTCATTTCCAGAATTAGTTCATCATTTCCACTTTGTCAAAGTTTTCCAAAGTCCAGTTTGAGTCCAGGGAAAATTTTAAGGATGGAAAATTAATTTGAAGTTTAAAATATTGGCGAATCTCACTAGTCCTTAATATGCAAACTATAAAATGTTTATTGATGTATTTGTAAAATTATTAAAATTTAGAATGATTTTATATATACTCTTTATATAATGTTGGCGATTTTTAACGTAAAATAATTTTATATTGTAAAATTTGGGCAAATTATTTTTATAAATAATAGAAATTGGCGAATCTTTTTTTTGTAAAAATCATGAAAAATTAGCCCACTTGCGAATATTAGCCCCTAAACTTTTCCATGAGTTTGACTCCATCGCCCAATGGTAAGGCTACCTAATCTACGGTCTTATTGAAACCTCTTGAAGGAGATTCCATCCCAAAATGGAGCTAATGTTAGCCTAGGTATGTCAGCAATCAAATGAATCTTTCAGTTGTTTTTCATAAAGTCATAGGTCAATTTTTTTTACTTTTTCAAACATGTTCTCAGAAAATAATTTTGGTCACTGAAGAGGTATAAACCATGTCTGCTTCTCCTTCATTTAATTCATCATGTCCATTGTCAAGGTCATCACCATCATCAGTTTCAAGGTCACCATATCCATCATCATCATTTAAGAGGTCTAGGGTTACGTCACTCCATCTCATAAAGGTCAAAGTCTAGGTTCATTCCTGCATTGGGAAAAATCTTCAAATTTTCATTGAAAATAAGGCAAGAACCCTCCATTTCATCCATAAAACCCTAGTGAAGGAGCAATCATGTTTATGAAGTTAAAATAAAATCCATCTATCTTGTTTCATATGGCTCAAATTCCAAAAATTTCCAAACAAATCCAGTTTGTTTCACTGTCTCGTGAAAAATAACAATTTTGTCTCACTGTTTTAAGAAAGGATCCAAAAAGTCATCATTGACTGTCAGAGCTCCAAAGGAGTCAATCTTCCCTATTTTTCTATCCAAATGCAGAAGGAGTCATCCTCAGGTTTTAAGACACACCTCATCTTGTTTTAAAGGTCATATCCAATGATAAAATTTCAAATTTTTTTGAAAAACACCCTTATTGTTTCATGAAAAGGAGAAGTTTGTCTCATAATTTCATTTAGAAGTCAATCAAGTCACTTCAAATGCCAAAGGTTCAAAGAAATTTACTTTTCCTTCTTATCTCATAGGAAAGAGAAACATGTCATTTTACAAGTTGCACAAAGGGTCAAAAAGGTCATTTTCAGATGTCAAAGGGTAAGGAGTATTTCACAAATTTGAAAGTCAAACTGTGTTTTCAATGTCTCATTTAAAAATACAAAGAAAAAGGTCACTTCAAGATTCAAGAGCAATGAAAGAGGTCAATTTTTCTTCTTATTTCATTTGAAGGGGAAACATGTCATTGGTAAGTGCACAAAGGGTTAAAAAGGGTCATTGTCAAGTGTCAAAAGGAAAAAGAGGTAAGAAGAATTTGAAATTTTTTAAAAATCCAAAGAAGCCCTCATTTTATTCATTTACCCTTCCATTCTATGTGAGAGAAGCTCTACCATCCATTTTCCCTACATAGCTCCTAAACTCCAAAACGTAATCCTCAAAATATCACCATAACCACTTGCAATTCATTAAAATTCATTGTTGTTAAGTTTTTGGGCTTTGTTATTCCACTCTCAAATCTCTTTGTTACGTTTCTGAGGAATGCTACGCAGTGTTGTTACGCTTTTCCAGTGGTGCGCAAGCGCTACGCAACCTTTGTTACGCTCTTGTAGAGTGAAAAAATACATTGTTACGCTCCTATAACTTGCAAAAAAAATCCATTGTTATGCTCCTGGCTTCGTTGTTATGCTCTTGTAGGTGAAAATTTCAGTGTTTTGAAACTCTAGTAACTCTCCAATCTCTCAATATTGAGCTCATTTCTTTGGTGTTGCCTCATACAACGCTAAGGTACCCTCCCATGCTAGTGTTTAGATTTATTTTGAAAATTTTAAAACTCTTGTCATGTCATTTTATGTTGTCTCCATGTCTCCATATCCATACATATATTTTTAAATTTTTTTTTGTTAAAACCCTAACCTACCATTTAATTAAAACCTAACCTATCACATAAACCCTAAACCCACATCACCCATGCTCCATCTTCATATTCCCATATCCCACACTACCCTCCATAACATGTCAAAAACAACAAAACCCTAATTATAATCTATTTTACACAGTAAACAGTAAAAACATAGGGAATTGACTGTGTTTTATGGTTTTGACTACACTACACCACTCCATTTTCTTTCATTCCACCTTCACTATGGAAGTAAGTTTTCAGCCTATCCACTGAAATTTTATCAAAATTTTCACTTGGCTCCATGGCCCTCAAACACTAAAAAACGTTTTACACTAGTTTTTTCTCATAGTCTAAATTGGGAATTGACTTTGTTTTGAGGTTTTCACCATATTATACCTATCCATTTCCCTTCATTCTACTTTCATTGTGGAGGAAAGACACTACCCTATCCACTGAATTTTTATCAGAATTTTTACTCAACCTTATCACCCCCATTTTACCTCACCAACTTACCCTACTATTGCACAAGCTATTCTCATAATCAAAATTGGGAATTCACTATGTTTTATACATTTTGATACCTTCCACGCATCCATTTTATCTTATTCCACCTACAAATTGAAGCTAGCATAGAACCCTACCTACTCATTTTTTTCCAGAAATTTTCTCAGCTTCAATACCCTTCATTTCATCCACCAAACTCACACCTTCCTACACTCTGTTTTTCCATATTTCCATTCATTCACTCATTTCATTGAAACCCTATGGTTTTCATCATTCCAGTGAAAAACACCATGGAAAGTGACAAGAAGATCTTCAAGGGAGGGCACCACCTCAGGCTTGAGGCAATCACCATGCACGCGATTAATGTTTTTCCATTTGACGTAATATGCTTTCAAAGAGCTGAGTGTTTGACATTTTGTGAAAGGATTATGAAAGGGGGGTATCATATTCAATTTTCTAGCCTATTTGCAACAAGATAAAATATGGGAAAGTTCACTCTTGCAGGTATGGACATTAGCTTATCATCTGACCTAATTTCTTAAGCTACATGTATCCATTCTCATGGAGAGCAGGGGTTAAAGGGTATGGACCTTGACATTGAAAACTACAAGCAATTCCTCAAGCCTCATGTTAGAGAGGATCTAGAATTAATTTTTCCTTTCAGACATCTCAGAAACAAGTATGCTCCTTTGATAATGTTCATAATGAAGTACCTCAAATGCGAAGGAATATTCTCTAGGCTATATAGGTATCACATCAGGATTTCGATGCATTTTACCTAAGTCAAAACACTTGATTTTCCTCATTATTTATACAAGATCTTGATTAAGATGGTCGAAAAGGTTTAGAGTAGGAGGGAATATCATCATACTAGCCTCTTTCATCATTTCCTAATTAAGCTCATTGTGTTGCATCACTTGTCCTCCATAAACATGACGTGGGAAAAATTCTTGGAGAGATTGTCAGCAACACTTTCTGTCTTTCCTATTACATCATCAGCACACCGAATGGAGATTAGCTCTTCAAGCATGCCTATTTAGCTTTCAGATGTCCCTGAGGTTGTCAAATTGTCTCACACATATGAGAGAGGGAAGAGACAAGTTTTTATGCCTAAGTCTACCAGGAGTTTTCTTACACTTGGCACCCATGTTGAGCAATGTCAGATAGAGGAGCAACCTCTCTTGCATCAACTTGATGAGTCAGTGCCACTGGAGCCCGAGGTATGAGATCATGAGGAGGTCAGATCAGTTGAATACATCATCAAAGATAAAGAGAAAGAGATAGACGAATTGAAAGAGGCCTTCTTCATTTCCCAATCCAAAATTACTTTCCGTGAGCGGGAAGATTTTCAATTGCAAGTGAACCAACTGCAACAAAGAAAGTAAAAATCATATATGGAGGCGAACAGAGGTAAAGGAAAGGAAATTTTTGTTTTTGAACAAATGCGGGAGATGAAGGTGGGAACACACACAAAAATACCAAGAACAAGAGGCCTCAAAAGGGCAGTAGAGCGAGAAAGACAATTAATCCATAAATCTTAAGAATTGACATTTGATGAGCTTATTACCATGGAGATAAATGAGGACAAAGAGCTTTGGTTATCAGGAGTTAATGAGAATATGGAGAATATATTGAAAAATTATGAAAAGGATAACAAGTTTCAAAGGCACATGACAAACCATTATCGCACCAGGGACACCATTTCTCAAATAAGGCTGAAAAAAGTGAAAAAGAGGCTTAAAGAGGCGTAAATGAAGCTCAAGGAGAAATATAGCTTGGATTTATTGGATAAAGTCCTTAGCTATGTAGCTTATCTCTTATAGGTGACAAAGAACCAATTTTGAAAACATTTGAACAATTTTTGTATTTTACATGATTTTTTCCAGAATTATGGAAATTTCCCATTATAGAAGGGTAACAGACTATTATGATTTTTTTAGAGACATCCAAATAGTGATTTATTTACATGGATGGATGTATTTTGATGAGTAAATCATAGAAAAGGAACCCTCATGGTATGAAAAGATGAAATTTAGGATAAAAAGCTCAAAAACCACCTATTTTCATGTTTCTGCCTCCTTTTTGGACCCTCTGTTACTCTTTTGAGCGACCCTGGGAGAATGGATTTTTGAAGGTCTTCCCGTGATCCATTTTACAAAATTTAAGATTTTCTGGAAACTAGACACATAGGGATAGTTGAATGGTCTCTTAGAAGTGGATTTGGAATTCTCAAATTGCCTCAAAAGTGCCTCCAAAGTTCTGTTACTATTCTGCAAATTGTTTTTAAAATCTTTCGTCAGAATTATCATAGATTAGCATTGGATTCCCTCAGGACACTTTTCAAGCTAAAAAATGGTCATACATTCGAGGTTATGTTGTCCTATGAGTTGTAATTAGAGTTATTGGGTTATTTTTTACTTCCTATCATGAAGGAATTTGTAATTAATGTAAGGGACAAACACTCCTAGTTTATTGCTAAAATTTAGGGAATGGTTTCTAACCTCCCTAGAAACTAGGAAATGACTCATATTTTGCATTTATGATCCATTTTGGATGGGATTTCGACCTGATGAGGTGTCATAGTCTATATTTTCTATAAGTAGACTCTCTTTTGTCTTTTTTTGGGTTGGATAGTCTCATATTGTAGTGGAGCTCTTGTAATCAACTTGTGGAATCAAATCAGAGACAAATTTGCAGGAATTGTGTTGAGATACTTGTGGTATGCTTTGGAGTACCTGTGTTTCTCATGTATGTTTGTAATTTTATGCTTAATACCATGTATACTTCTTCATATATGTTTATCTAGTAAGTTGGAGAGAATAATTCATGTTTATGCATGCTCTGTTTTAGACAATATTCACCATATCATGTTTATTTGCTTCTAAATTGAATGAATTTGCCTCAATGCTCATTCAAAATCTCCTTCATTTTCATCCTATAGTCAATGAATGATTAATATGCTATCAAACTACCTATCTTGTCTCACACATTCTCTGGAGGTTCACCTTGAAGTTTAGACCTAAGAACCTCATTTACAGTCCATTTAATGGCTTTTCTATCCAACATTCAAAATATAAAACTAATTATACTTATTAAGCTTACATACCTAGCCTAAAATCATTAGATACTCAACCATTCATTTGAATGCTTAAATTGACAAAGAGGGAGCCCTCTCTGGTCTGGGTAGGGCTAGATACTTGACCTAAAGTTTGTTATGTGGTTTATCCAATCCTAATGTCAGTCTTAGGAAGTTGGGGAGAGTGATAACAAATACTTTTTGTGAATCTAAATCGTCAATATCCAAAATTCAGAAAAACCTAGTCATGGGCAACGAATTTATGAATAACCCTCTTGATCCTATAGAGGAGAGGTTTTTGTGGTTGGAAGCACAAGTTGAAAAAATAAGCCATCATGTGAATCTCCTTAGGTTGGATTTGAGCAAAAATCTTGGGCTATTCAGAGAAGATCAAGGTTCTAAAGCAAAGGACAGATTAGAGAGGAGATGAGGAGATTAGGAAGAAATAAAGAATGATTTGAAGAAAGGAGCCAAAAGAGATCAACCTAGTTCGAGTTCCATGAACCATTCACAATTCCTATTCAAAATGGAAGTGAAGGTTGATATCAAGCCATACCAAGGTGATATCAATGCTTTAAAGCTAAATCATGTGAAAATTCCTAGATCTTACAATCGAAGGAATCCTACTGAAACGATCTGAGTTAAATTATCCTATTATGCAAATTAATTTTATAGAATCAATTCAAATTTGAATTATTGAAGTAAATACCGAAGCATCCTACACTGACTAAAATATGATTTTGAAACAAGGAAGCTGAGCAAGAAATCAATCACAATGCGGAAAAACCGGTGCAACATATCTAAGGGTTTGTATTATTAAGAAACAGAAAATACTTAATAAAACTATGAATACCTCAAGGGTTATTCAATTACAGTGAAAAATACTGGCAAGAAGAAATTGTGAGAATACCTCACTCAATCACTGGAAAATCCAGTTGACCCGGTCACTGGAAAAGCTGCCTCTAGAGGTCTCTATATAGCCTCTACACAGTGATTAAGTAGGCCTTGCGTCACCTCCTCTAGGCACTGTGTCACCCTAGCAAAGGATCGATCTGAGACTTGGAATCACAAATATGGGGCTCCCAGTCTCACACCCTGGCTCCCGACTTCTGGATCTGATCCAACAACTAAATCTAGGAAACCCTATGAACCTATGTGCAACCTCTATGTAGCCCTGACTGGCTCTGCGCTGGCTCTCCTAGACATATTTCTGCCTCTCTCTACTGATGGTTCTCTAGTTAAAAAAATATTTCTCTCCAGAAGCTACTCAGCCCCTCACTACACTGAATCAATTAAATCTGATCTTCATCTGAGCATTTCTCCGTCAGAATAATTCGATCTCAAGATTCACTCCGTGTCTTTCCAAATGAACCTCAAGCCTTCCTTTATAGGCTTCCCGTTGAGAAATAAACAATCGAGATTAGATCTCTAAACAACGGCTAAGATTATAACATGACTTGATCGTCACTTTCTAGATCATTCTCACTCTATTTTATTAATGTCCTTTAATTATTTAATTTCCATAAGTTTAAAATTAAGGTCTCCATTAAGATAATTAATTATTTTAGTAAAACATTAACCAAGTGAAATTTTCACAAACGGTTTCTGGGTTCTTTGGAATACTAGTGTCTAAGCCTCTCCAAAAAATTTGAGGCTTAGAGCACTTTCTGATGCTAAGAAAATCAACAATCCCTCTTAGCAAGGAAGGTGCTCTAACAATATGCATGTTGCATACTGCTTTGTCCCTAAAGCATCCTTTGCGCCATTGAAGTCCATCAACCACTGCACTATTACTGGAACTGTAATGTTGTTCATGACACTGCCACTGCCATTAATAACACTACATCTGCACTACAACTCAACTGCTGAGAGAAATAAATGAACTCACCCAAAACTGAACAAGTGTTCAGTGGATGCACCTCGGTGCTAAAGACTCTGATTACTGGTAACTACTGTGCTGTCCCTCTGATGCATTGTGTTCCTGCTTCTCTGCACTGCATTTCTACTACTATGCTACTGCTACTCTACTCTACGTTGCTCTAGAAAAGAGTGCTGCTACCCACTGCATTGTCGTCTCCATCACTCCTCAGCTCTCACTAAAACTCCTCCATCCCGTTACTATTGATATGGGATCCCGTAGCAAGGTATTGATCCATGAGGTGGGCTCCTCAATAATCCTGCCCAACTGAAGTTCAAAGTTAAATACAGCTCTATGTCACCCCACTCCTTACTAGGATAAGTATGGGAACTCATAGCAAACTCATCCTGCTCGATTTTTGCGGTTGGAACTGTCGGATCATGCTTCTCATCCTTGTACTGTACACTATGATGCAAAGTGGCCCATCTCACCACATTTAAAGAACTTCACCTTTGAGACATCTCTCTTTTTTCTCTGTTTCCCTTGCCGCCCTTTCGATGCAAGGGATACATTCTCCTCCTCCTCCAGACACTTAGATCCACTCTCCTTGCTGCCGTCAAGCTTGAACTTGACTAGATCTCTCCTGAGCTCTTTCTCTTGAAGTGCTAACAACATTTTCTCCCAACTAGGAAGAAGAAATGCAGTAAAAAAAGAAGATAATCAAACATAATTTAAAGGTGGCACAAGATATAAAGAAAATATATTCGGTTCAACATAGGGTGCATAAGGAAAATAAGTTGGGGAACATGTTTACTTGAATATCAAACCCAAGAAAAGTTCCTTGAAGATTGGTCGTTTACCAAGTTGGCACCATGATTTTGTGGGCATTTCGAAATACTTGAAAGGATAGGCCTAGTGGCCTATAGATTATCCTTACCACCATCAGTGAAATTCCATGATTTTTTCCATGCGTCATTGCTTAAAATATATGTATGGGAGTGTTGACACTATGATCAACACCCTCCAAAATTTTTCCTACACCTAAATTTTGGAGCCTATTGAGGATCTTGTGATTTGTTGCCTCATGGTTACTTCATGGTCAATTGATGTTTTTCTAAGTTTTTAAGTATTCTTCTCATAATCTATGTGTCAAGGTCAATTTTTTACATTCTTAATGAATTCATTGCAAACCTTTCTATGAAATCTTAGATATGCATTGCAAACCTCTTGAAATTAAGGCTTGCACAATCGCTATCGAAAGTGAATACACAGTCCATAAGAACAATGTACTACATAAACCATGTCTATATTCATTGCACACTTTCCATTGATATTCTCCCTCACTCTGGTTGTAATTGAACTTCTATTTCAGTGAGTTTTATCAATTATCGCTTTTACACATCTTTGTTATCACAAGTGTCGCTTTCATGTTCATGACTGTAATTTTTTCTTGCTTTCACTTTAAAAAGTGGAATTTTCATGTTATCTTCTCTCTGACATGTGTCACTTTCAATTTTTTTATCATTTTCAAGTGTCATTTTCACATTTTCTTATTGTCGCAATTGTCGCCTCTAACTATTTCCACTCATGTATCTTTCGCACCTTTACATATCCCTAGATTCAACTCTAACATACTCTTCTACATTAGATGGTCCTGCATACCATAAGAATATGTGCTAGATGCATTCCTATAGCTTAGTTCATTTTTTAGTCACAATCTACCCTTGTGTCTCAACTTGTATTCTAAGTGTTTCAATCTGGCGTTTCAACTATCACACTTAGAGATAAGTGTCACTTTGTTGTCGTTTCAAGGTATGATTATGTTGATGAGTCATATGCATCCCCTGGCTTGTATTAATTGCATTCATGTGTGTGATCCATTTTTGAGTCTTGTTCAAATTATTTTCCCTTTCTTACTCTACTGGTCCAACACTTATCCATTTTGGATATCTTCCTGGTCCTCTTGCCTAGTGCAAGTTGTGAATACATTAACCGTCTTGTTAGGTGATGCCCAAAACCTATCCATGAGACTCATTGATAGGATATTTCCCTTCTAGAATTTTGCATTGAGTCCTATTTACGGCAAACTACTATGTTTTCACATTGAAATCCTTCAAAGCATAGGAACCTAGCCATTCTTGCTTGTACTGACTCACTGCATTGGGTTTTGAGCATTCTACCTTGTATATCGCATGTATTATTTCTAGTGGCACTATGAAAAAGAAAAATGCATCATACAAGGTCTCTTGCCTCTCATAGTGCATTAAGCCTTTTCCTCGAAAAATTGAGTTACCTTCTACTACCTTCCTTAGACAACTGCACAATTTCCTCTTCGAGTGAGCCTTCCTGAGTTCACGATGCATTTCTAGTGGAAAATCCATTAGAGGAATTTTGAGGTCTAAAATGATCCTCTTAAGAAAAATGAACAACCAAAATTAAATTTATAAGAACCAATATGATTCAAGATGATGATGTCAACTATGGGGGATGATTCACCATGTTTGGGGTAAAAAAGTAAAAAGATTAAAAAATAATAAAATAATAAAACTACCTTTTCAAATTGTATTTTCAACTTATCTCCCTTAGGTTTTACTCAAATTTCGAGTGGGAGTAATTGTTGGATGCAAAAGTTAATTCCTAATCCAAGGAATACCCATGTTGCATACTTTCGATGGACCCTGCTACATGGAAAATGATAAATACATGAAAAAACGTGATTGCAATCAAATTTTTTCATGTATTTCTCATTTTTCTTGTAGTAGGGTCCATCGAAAGTATGCAACATGGGTACTCCTTTGATGAGGAATAAATTTTTGCATCCAACAAGTGTTGCTGCTCAAAATTTGAGTAAATCCATAGGGAGATAAGTTGAAAATACGAGTTGAAAACATAAATTTTTCTTTTTTCTCCCTAAAATTTGATGATGTAATCTAATCTTATTTTATTATTTCCACTATTATTTTATAATTTCCTTAGGAGGTCCATTTTATACCCCTAAATTTCCCTAGTGCAGCTATTGTAGAAGCAAACTACGCTAGTCTGGAAGCCTCCCTCTCAACTATAGTGCATGGTGCAGTTATAGTTCATATTCCTGCCTTCATAACTAACTGTAACCCCTCACTGCACCAGAGACTTGCTATTCCTGCCTCACAGGGTGCATGGAAATAATTTAGTGGAAAATTAGTCACTACTAAAGAAAACTATGCCCTCCCTTAAACCTGCTTCTCATTTATATCACATGGAAAAATTTTAGTCATCAAGCCATCAACCCTTGTCAACTAGACTTCCTCACTGTGCCAGAAATGAGTCCTACCCTGCCTCCTGAGCGCATGTCACATTTATAGTCAATAGTCAGGGCCTCCTTCAGTGACTATGAAGCTCAACTATGCTATCACTATCTCCTACTCCCTTGAGCCTAACACATGGTGCAGTTTCAATCAAAAATCTCATCACACTATCTCTTGTACTTGCCAACTGTGCTAGACCATGAAGAGCCCCTCCTTATAGCACATGACATAGTTCTTTTGAGTAGTGGTGCCATCCTAAGCCACTTTTGAGCTCAACTGCACCATCCTCATCAAGACCTTCCTTGTCAGTCTTTTCGTAGGCCTATCACAAGTAGCTTCATCCATGAGCAAGGTAGAGATAATATAGATGATTTCAATAATGTTTTTTCCTTTTCATGAGTGAAATTAATTGGCATGGGTACCTCCTTAACAAGGCAAGGTGATGCTCAAGGAATATTTTAAGGATGGAGGAACAAATAAACACTTGCAAATAAGAATTACAAATAATAACCATCATGAATACATGGAGAGATCCTAAACCAAGGGAAATTGAATACATTTCATGATGACTCAGAAGGTCCTGATGTTGATCCATGACCCTTTAAAGGACGAAGATGAAGAACAAATCAAATATTTCATGAAGATTGAAGACAAAGAAGAAATGAGAGAAACTTGGAATTTCCACATCATCATGAAGTTTCATGTTATCATTTCCAAGTTATGGCTTGTACAAGTGTCATCATAATGTCATATGTGTCAATGTGTATTTCCACATAATTTGTCGATGTAATTATTGTGTTCTAAAAAAATCAAAAAATGTAAAAGAGGTGGAAGTCCAAGATTCATATATGGAATAGTTAAAGTCACATGTGGATAAATGAGTCTTGTATAAGTTCAAAGGTCATTTAGGAATCCAAGAATCATGAGGATATGAAAGGTCATTCCCTTTTTTACAAAATAAACCTCATAACTCAAGAAAAGAGATTTTTGAGGCTTACGATTTGGAGATCTAGCCTTGGCTTCTCTAATAGGAGATAAAATCATTCCTTCGAGAAGCAAGAAGTGAATTAATGGAGCTAGTGTATCACCGTTGTAACTGTGTACTTGGATATTTCACTTAATAATCATAATCTCACTAAGCCAACATAATTTAATGTATGTATAATGAATGTTTCAAGACTATTATTTAGATGTTTGTGGTATATCTTATGTTAATATGTACTAAATAAATTGAATTACTTCAATGGATTTGGTGCTCACCTTTTTGAATGTGTGTTGTATTTTCTTTAATGATCGTTGTGTCTATGTGAACTAATTCACTAGATAACTAAAAAATTTGTCTTTTCTCTTGTGTGACTATATTAGGATAGTATTATTAATTTCCTTCTATAGACTCATTCATGTCTCCCTTCTCGTGAAGGCCTCATTTTACACATTACAATTTTTGTTTCACAATGTCAACTTACTCGTTTATTCAAAGGTTATGTGTATAATCTCTTATGTTATCCATTGAAACCAAGGAAAACCTTAAGTTATGGTGGCCAGGCCGATACTCTGGATGGGGCTCCTTCTCCAAACAATGTGAGGTCTACTTGGGACTTCACATCAGGGAGACCCCCTATATGTTGGCAGTATCCAAAACCGTTAACATTGTGGAACTAGGAGGGCCATATGACAAGCTTTGCCCATTGAGTCTGTTTTGATTCTCTTATCTTAAATGGATATTCCTCAAATCATACTCCCAAGGTGTTTTTCCAATAGTTCCAATGGTCAGGTTTTAATCCTTGATGAACCCATTTATAACTTGTCTCAATTAAAGTTTTATGGTGAGGGTGAGCAACCCATAACCGAGCATATATATAATTTTGTCTATTTTTGTGAATTTTATGAAATCAATTGTGAAGATGTTGTTTGTGTGTTTTTCTTCCTCACACTTGACGGTAGAGTTAACTGATGGTGTGATACCTTACCATCTACTTCCATCCATTCATTTGGTAAATTCCTTAAGGAGATTCATCAAGACTTTGATAGGTATGATTACTGAGATGTTTTTAAAAGAATTAATCAAATAAGAATATACCCTAATGAATTAATTGAGGATTTTTCTAATAGATTTCTTCACTTATGTTATGAATTCCTTGAAGAAGATATGGATTGGTATTTCTTTAAATAAAATTTTGAGTGTTTGGTTTATATCTATTTGATGTAATGTGAGTGTGAACCCCCAGACCATCCCGCTCTCCCAACTTTTTCAAACCATGAGACACCTCTAATTTCAGAGGGGGAAAATATTATTCCTTTTGTTCCTCATCCTCCTCCTTTTTCAATACCAATTTGGGTGCCTCCTTGTGATGATATGGAAGTTGGGAAATTTGGAAAACAAATTGCTAATCCATCTATTCAACCTTCCTCCACTTCCCATGATCTAGATTCGAAATAGAAAGCTTGGAATGGTTCATGGAGTTTAAGGTGAAGACTAATCCATTGATTCCACAATATGATACTAACACTCATAACTTCACATTTGAATCTAATACTTGTCATCCTCTATCATCCAATTATCATATCCCCTTGTCCCTTGATTTTTTTTATTAGTCTCTTTCAAACTCTTTTTATTTTTAGTTTTCCAATCCAAGTTTCGATCATGCACAAGGTAGTCAAATTTCACAGGTATAGGAGAAGAATGGTGAAGATTCTTCAATCTTTCTTCTCTTTTTCAAAGTCCTATATGTCAAAATAATGTTTTTCATTCTCAACTAATTTAGAACATACTAATCTTGGTGATCAATTAAAATAAGTCAATTTTCCTAATCCATCTAAAGTCTTGGGAAACCATCATTTTGATGATGTATATGGTGATGAATTCCCAAGTGCACCAACTGATCTTTCAGTTTCTCAAGAATATTTAGATCTAGAATCTACTTCGGTTAAAGAAGATGTTCTTGTGGAAAATTCCTCTTCAGCTCACTATTCCTCGTGCCCTACTGTTTGCCATGCACTAACTTGTGACGAAGATACTCCACGATATTCAAGTTTATCATCTAATGAGAAATATTTTGGATTAACACATGATAGTGGGGTCCATGATGAAAAGGAAAACAAGTCACTCACCAAGTATACATTCCATTTTTATCATTTCTAGTATTGCATGAAGAAAATAATCCAGTTCAGATTACTCATGAGATTTGTCCAATCTATCCATATTTAGGTGTTCAATTAGAAGAATATTATCACTTTGGGTAATTTGTTTGTTAAAATTAGGAAGTATGATTAAACCAATGACATAGATGGTTTCCATATAGATGGTAGTTATTTAGTTAATTTAACTAATAGTAGTTGTCCACACACCATGCATAATCTGATTCAATCTTCAAAATGCAATTCTACAATCCTTGAAAGTTCTGGGACTTGTCACGAAATTAAGGAACTTTAACTCCTGTTGACGGTTATGTTAGGTTCTCACAATCTTGGTAAGATCCCCAAACTAAGTCAGATCTGGATTTTCTCACAAAATTATTTTATTTGCATAATTTCACTAGATGCAACCTCTTTAATGAGTGATTTGTGGTATCTCAAATTTAGTTCTTATAATTTTGAAGATATAGTTTATGATCGGGTTGAAGATTCTATTTCAATTGATTCATCTTCATCGAAATCTATGATATAAAATTCGGGTCTGGAGTGTATGCATTTCATGGATACACAGAGCTGTGAAGTTGATCCTTTCAAATATTATCATTAGTCGAAGGATTCATACCTATTGGATACATCTGAAAATAGTGAACTCCTAGTTTTTCTTGTGAATGTTATAATGCTAATAATTTTATTCATGGAAGAAGATATCCTCTTCAGTGTTAGTGAATGCTTGAGTCATTTGGTGAATCAAGTTCCTATTTTTCACTCTGGATGGTTTCATGTGTTTACTATACTAGAATTCATTTTCAATTATTTCAATGATTGTAACTAGTTACAAGGAAATGGTTTGTCACATTCAACACACAAGGAAGATGATTCTAGTGTTCAAATAATTTTCAAAGATATTTAATCTGATCTATATTTATTGTATGTTAACCAAGAATCTTATGCCTTAGTTGGTTAATCTGATCATAATGTTGGCTCTAGTAACTATCATTCAACTAATAATTTTCCCACCATTATATCAGATTATAGTTGTTTTGGATCGACTGTTATTTATGGTTTATCATCTCAGTATTCAAATACTCATCAAACAATTGAAGAACTTCAACTTTCACTAATAGTTATGTTAGGTCCTCACTATCTTGAAAAGGCTTTTGAATATGATCGAATTCATTTTCCCTTACAAGATTCTCATCTTGATTCCATGCCATTAACTGAAAACTCATTCTCTCAAGGATTTCAAGAGGATGTTTTTTAATTCTATGATCCAATCTCTAATTTCCTGGAAACATATTACCTAGTAAGCCCATTTCCTAGAAGAAAGTTTTTATTTTTCTTGATGCATTATAAGAAAGAAAATACAATTGAATATGAATTCACAAGAATATTTCGAGGTTTTTTTCGTTGTTTTTCAAATAGAAAATGTAATGTTGCAGGTTGGTTAAGGATTGAAGTTTTTTTTACATATAACAAAGTCCTTCTATCTTTGGTGAAATATATTCAATTTCTTATATTTTCTATTGCACATTTTGTTATATCAGTTTTAATTTCTTATATATTTTTGGTTGCAGGTTAGGAACAACTAAAATGGTTACACTGGAAATTTCATTACACTTAGCCCTGACCTTATAACTAGTTAGGTTAGGAGTAGGTCTAGTTGCATGCTTGTTTCCCTGGCATGCTCATCCTACATTTTCCCTCTTTACACTTTCCTTTGTTTTCTTATTTCCGTCTCACATGTTCATTTTTTAGGGCCAATCCTCCATTTTTTTCTTTTGATCTTGTTTCTTCGTTTTGTTATGTATTTTATTTCTTGTTTTGTTTAATAAGACCCTGCATGAAAGATGATCCTTTTCAATGTGGCAAAGATTAAAAAGGGAAATTATGACAACAAATAATGCTTCAATAATCTATAATCCTCTTCTCTGTCTTGGTTTATATATATTTAAAGTCAATGATGTTCGAACATAAAATACAATTTTTTCTCGATGAAAATAATTTGGTCAAACTATGAAGCTTGTATCTTTATTAGGATCTTAATTCTAATTCAACCTTGTATTGAATGGTGTTTTTACTCATTGACTCAATCAAACAGATAAAGGAAAGGAGGGAAATTTAAAACGAGCATATTAACTTCAATTATCTTTCAAATCCATTGAGCAAGGAGAAACCTCTATTTCAAAGTAAATAATTTGGGATCCCTCTTCCACCCAGGTTACAAATGTTCAATAAAGTCTTCAAGCATATCTTCAAGAAATTAATAAAAGGGTGATGAAGATAAATGATTCCTGTGTAGAGAGGTGAAGGAAGAAACTTCGTCGGGGTATTAAACATGTATGTTGGCAGCAAAGTGATGCTTGTGATTCCTTGAGGTGACTCTGTCGGGGTACTGAAAAGGATCGCTGACAGCGAAGTAACACTAGGGAGTGTGCTTAACTCTAATTATACAAATATTGGTATAATTATTATCCTTCTCCCCTATCAAAAAAAGAGGTTTTCCTAGTGTTATGTTGATGTGTTTCAAGCTGAGTAAGGAATATAAGATATTATACATTTAATCGAGATAAGTGGAAAAGGAAGGGTAACCTACATGGTGAATTAATACTTCTTGAAATAATGATACTTTGCACTTAAGGATAAAACCTAAATAAAGAAGCTATATTTATTCCAGTGTGTCGCCAAGTTTTGACGTTGCGATCAACACCCTCCAAAATGTTTCCTACATCTGACTTTTAAAGCCTACTAAGGATCTTGCGATCTATTGCCTCATGGTTACTTCATGGTCAATTCATGTTTTTCTAAGTGTTCAATTCTTCTTCTCATACTTTAAGTTTCAAGGTCACTTCGTTACATGCTCAATGAATTCACAAACACACATATTTTCATGGAAGCTTAGATAGGCATTGCGAAACTCTTGAAAGTAAGGCTTGCACAATCACTATTGACAATGACTGCATAATCCATAAGCATAATGTATTGCACAACCCATGTTTACATTCATTGTGCACTTTCCATTGACAATCTCCCCCACTCTGGTTGTAATTGTACTTTTATTTCAATGAATTTTTCTCAACTGTCACTTTTACATACCTTTGCTTTCACAAGTGTCGCTTTCAGGTTCACGACTGTCATTTTTTATTTATTTCACTTTAACAAATGACATTTTCATGTTATATTCACCCTGACGTGTGTCTCTTTCAATTTCATTAGCGTTTGCAAGTGTCATTTCCACATTTTCTTACCGTTACAAGTGTGGCTTCTAACTATTTTCATTCCTTTATGTGTCACACCTTTGCACATCACTAGAGTCAGCTCTAGCACACACTTCTACATTATATGGTCCTGCATACTAGAAGAATATGTTCTAGACACATTCCTACAACCTTACACATTTTTTGGTCAAAATTGACCGTTGTGTTGTAACTTGTTTTCTAAGCGTCACAATGTGGTGGTTCAACTGTCGCACTTAGAAATAAGTGTCTCTTTGCTATCATTTCAAGGTGTGATTGATATTCATGAGTTCTGTGCATCCCACTAGCTTGTATTGATGGAATTCATGTGTTTGATCCATGCTTGATTCTTGTTCGGATGATTTTCCCTTTCTTACTCTATTGGTCCCACACTTATCAATTTTGGAGCTCTTCTTGATCCTCCTGCCCAGTGCAAGTTGTGAATACATGAACCCTCTTGTCAGGTGACGAGCATATCCTATCCATGAGCCTCGTTGATGAGATATTTACCTTTCATAATTTTTCTCCAATTCATATTTAAGGTCATATCCTATGATTTCACATTGAAAACCTTCAAAGTATGGTCACATAACCTTTCTTTATTGTGCTAACTCAATGCACTAAGCTTTGAGAATTCTTACCAATATAGTGCATGGAGTGTTTTTAGTGGTCTTATGCAAAAGAAAATTGTTTCATACAAGGCATCTTCCATCTCATAGTGCATTAAGCCTCTTCCTAGGAAAATTGGTTTGACTTCTGCTCCTACCTTAGCCAACTACGCAATATCATTTTCCAATGAGCCTTCCTGAGTGTAAGGCACATTTCTAGTGGAAATAAAACCATTGTGGAAGTAAATTGTGCTAGAGTTACACAATATTTTGTCACTGTCCCTGCAATCCCCATCTCGCCCATTGGAGGGTCATTTCAGTGATCAATAAGCAACATCATGCCTTGCAAAGACCATCATTGTATCCCTTTACATGAGAGTAATATTCCTTTTGTTAACAATTCCCTGAGTAGGGACTCAAAAACCTTTGTTTTTTCTTGGGCGCGAGTAGTCAGTTATGCCCTCGCGCCGAAGAGGAAGATTAACACTGGGCCCTGTGCCAATTGGCGCTCTGTCTTAGTTAACCACCCGCGCTGAGCTATTTATGGAATGCTTTTTAAAAATAGAGGTGGAGATTCCATTCCAACAACTTCGAGGATGAGTCATTGGGAGTGGTTGAACTAATAAACCACATACTTCCTCCTTTGGTTTATGGTTTTCACCTCTTATGGGAACCTCCTAAAGGATAGGCCTCCCTCCCACCTTTGTAGGGATCCTAACCTCCTCCTTTTCCTATTTAAAAATAGGCTATCTCTCTTTGCATAAGCTAGCTGAACTTGGAGAATTGAAAATACTATAGCAGAACTTTTGAAGAGATAGAATAAGAAGGAATTATGTTGAGAGATCTTGAGTCCATGCCTTCATCCTATCTAAATTCCCTGATGAACATTTGAGACGCGCTTCGGTTGAACCCTGCTGGAGGAGACCGCAAAGTCAAAGCTTTGGTTGTATCTCTTCCTTCTATCAATACATATACATGACTATTGTTTGGTTCCACTTTTGTGTTATGACATTTGTTTAATGCAATATGTTTAGCCATCTTTGAATTGCTAATAGTTATGAATGAAGTGTTATTATGTCATATGATGTTCTTGTTTTCTGTTCTATGTGCAGGTATCCGAGCATGACTACGGAAGGATTGTGACTTAAGAAGGCAGGAGCGAGAGGCCACCACCACTACAGTAACGATGACAGCTTTGGACTCCATGTAGGTTGATCTACAACGTCCTCTTTTCATTCAATATTTAGGAATCAACACTATAGCATGTCTCTTTGTTTCTAGATCCACTATAGGGATAGAGGGGTCGTCTCTATCCGTAGAGAGGATTTACCTGCTTAAAAAATTGGCGACTCCACTGGGGATTAGTGCGAGTTTTTCGTTTCATCTTGTTGGGTCAGTTTCAATCATTGATTTGCTTATCTATCTTTTTCTGGTTTGTTTTCTTAGTTTACATCCTCTTTTTAGCTCCAGAGTGTCAAGATTTACCTCTGCTCATTAAGTTTTGGTTTTTCCCCTTTTTTCAGATAGTTATCTGGCTTGGCGCTTTTTTTTTCTAAACAGACGTGCCGATTGGTGCAGGTTGCTCTTGTTGCAGTTGCGCCAACCCCCTGTTTGGCACTGAATACAGCCTTACATTCGCACCGTTTCGTGTAGGATTTGGTTTGACCTACTTTATGAGTCTTTTGGTCAATTGTGCTTACCTCTGGGTTATTTTTTGTGTGTAATTATGCCTTTGGGACTGTTTTGAATATTGTCGGCTTATTTTTCTCAGTCGTTTGTCCATATTTAGATTAGTGTAAATTGAGGCCTTAGGGTTTCTAAGTGTCTTGGTGCACTGAGCCTTCTGTTTGGAAACCAAGTCATTTGATTATTTCCAGTCTCATTCTTGGGTCGATTGGACTTAGTTTTCTTGATCTTTTTGAGTGATTTCTTTGGTTGCAGGATCATTTCGTTTCTCGATTGATTATTTTCCTTATTGCTCCAAGCATAGATTACATTTCTTGTTTTTGGATCATTTTGAAATTTTTTTCTTGGTTTGGAAGCTTGCAGCATTAGTTTGAGTGCTTTCTTGTGTTTGTTTTGTGTTTTATTGAGTCATTAAATTTCAATTCTTACACAATACTCAAGCTAGTGTTTGTTTTTATTTTTCATGTAATTAGTGCATCATGTACTTCTTGTCATTGAAAAATTAAAGAAAAAAAACATATTTTGCATTCTTTCTTTGCATCGAAAGTGAAGTATTATTTTTCATAACTAGCATTTGATTTTTTAGGAAAGAGTTTCATTTCGTTTGATTGTGTTAGATGCATTAGTGGATTTCTTCGCATACTGTCATTGTTTGCTTTTTTTTGAAAAATCTCTATCCTTCTCGTAACTAGCATTCATTGAATCGGAAATGATGTTCATTTGCATATAGCTTGCATTTAGGAAATTTGAGATCCAAATTCGATAGGGCCTTAAAACTGAAACATAATCCAAGATCAACTTTAAAATTCACTCAATTAACCTAAGGAAGCATTGAAACCTAACGAAACAATTTTAGTGGTCTAGGCTAGAGACGTGTTCCGGTGTTTTAAAACCTAGTAGCTATTGTTCACCATCTGGCTTTAGACAACACTAGTACAGACTTGTGCTCCCCTTACCGTTGAGTATATAAAGGGAGACCCCTCTAGGTTGCAATCCTTTTATCCAGAGGAAGTCAAGTCTGCCGCCTTGTAACCGTGATACACCGAACACAACATTGGGGGGGACTACCTACATGTACGTTAAGTCCTTGGTCAGTTCTCTTTAATTTGATCACCAAGGTGTATATGGAAGTTCAAGGAAACCTGGTACACCCTCTTGTTTAGAGTACCTGAGTAGTCATTTTGATATTTTCGTGACTCCTTAAAAAGAGAAGAGATCGTCGAGCTCTTTTCCTTTCATGCTTGTTTAAAATTGAAAGTGACTAGAGTAATATTTTTCCTGTTTCTTGACTCTTAAAATATGAAACAACACAATCTAGTTTTAGTGTCATAAAATTAGCTACCTACGATCACATGCTCGTTAAAAGTTTTATAACTTGGCCTGTTTTTGTTTTCCTTAGTTTTGATCTTGGAGCCCTCGATTGGTTATCTTTTTTCTTTTCCTGTTTTGAAATACAGTCACAGTGGCGGAACCACTAGTTTCGTCGTCCTCACTGTCTCCTAGTGGTAGTTCCTTCCTGGACGTTTCTTTTGAAACCCCTCAATCCACTAGGTTTGTTGAGTTATCACAGCCTATTCTCCCATCTGTCCTGCCTCTTGCTACTCGATATACTCCTGAAGGGCCAGTTGAATTCAATTGGCCTCCTTCTAGTGCTTAGTATAGTTTTGGTGAAGAATGAGATTTTCCTCCTCTTACATTGGGCTCACCATTTTTTGCTGTTGTTGTGCCTCCTAGTCCCTATAGTCTTCTCGAAGATCTTACAATAGAGTCAGACATGGATTCATCTAGTCCTGTTGGTAGTGAAGGAATGCCTGTTTCTATAGGAGAATATCATCTTTTTTTGGAAGATTTCCCTCTTGTTTCTGCTCAGTATTTTCCACCATCGGTGTCACTTCCTCCTAGATATAGGGCATTGAGTCAAATTATGTCTGGTGTTGCATCCATCGCACAATCCAATACATTTACTCCTCTTTAGAGTTCAGTCCTCCCTTTGTTAGGACTGTCACCTTCGACACCTGGATCGTCGGTTACTGTTACATCTATTCCAGTCCAACCAACTGTCTGTGTGGCTTCATCCACACCAGTTGTTACCACTCAGTCATCGGTATCTTTTCACACTCGCAGGTCTATTTTTCTCAATCCAATGTGGCCTGTTAATCCGAGTCCTAGTAGATCAGAATCTTGTGCTACGGAGACCCCACCTGCTTCTAGTGTCGTTTCCACTACTCCTGTGATTCCTGGAGGCCTTACTTTTGAAGAGTATCTGTTAGCTCTTCAGCAGCAGAGCTCTCAGGGTTCTCAACCCCTCCAATATCTTGGTAATCCTCGATTCCATCACTATGATGCTATCGGTAATCCTGTTTATTCTTTTCCGTATCATTATGATGTGTATTGTAATCTTGTTTATTCGCCTCCTATTGATCCTCATCAAACTGTTTATGATCCTTATCAGACCGTTGCTCATGTTGGACCTACCTTGCCTGTGCAACCCTCTATCTTGCAAGGACAACCCTCATTGGGACAACCTTTAGCTCAGCAGGGCCCTGCCTCTAGTCCACAGGGACAACCATATGGTCCACAAGGCCAACCTTCACAAGGTCAACCTTTGGTCCAACATGGCCAACCCTATGGTCCATTTGGTCAGCCTCAGAATCAACCAGGGCTGACTTATGCTCCTCGGGGGAAAAAATATCCGCTACAGGGACAACCTTTGGAAGCACAATCGCAGCCACATGTTTCGTATGGCCAAAAATTCGTGTCACAAGGACAACCCTATGCTCCTCCTCTGGGTCAACCTGGTTATTAGAGACAACCTGGTCCATCGCAACCATCAGACCAACCGTTCCCACAAGGCCAACTCAGTGGCCCTCAGTACTCAGTTCAACCAGCTCAGCAGCCGATTCAACCTACTCCTTAGTCCACTTCGAATTCTGGTAAACCCACCAAAGTTAATGGCGTTTAGGCCAATCCCACGGTTAATGCTTCTAAAGGTAAAAATAAGGGTAAAGGTAAGGACAAATCCGATACCCCGAAACAGGATTCTCAGAAACCTCGTGCTGACGATGGTTCTCAACGCAAAAAGAAGTACCCTTGTTTAATTTGTGACGATGATCACTTCACCAAGGACTGTCCTAGACGATCTGAAGTGAGTTGCTTGCTCAAAGGCACCCAGGGGACTCCAGCCATTCTTAAAGAGCCTTTCCCATCTCAGCAGACTCAGATGGTAGAGAAACCTTAGTCCTCTGCCCCATTTGGCTCTCAGGTGTCATGATGAATGGTTCTGCCACCGTTTCTATTGCTACTTGGTCGAAAGATTACACTGGATCCCGTCAGGCCACGGGGAAGAGATTGTTGATGGTCCTCCTCCTCCACCTATTATGGGCCCTCTTGAAATTGAAAGGCCCAATACTCAATCCATTGTGTGACCACCTTCCAAAGGTGTAATCCACAAGTCTTCTTATAATCCTAACGTCTGTGCCGCTCACCATTACAGTATTGTTGAGGATTTGGCTTAGGCACCATCCACGATGTCCACATTAGAAGTACTACAGAGTTGTCTGTCTTAGCGAAGAGCCTTGTTATCTGTGATTGGCAGTATTGATCCTGCCGATAGTATCCTTCTTGCTTTCGATTTAGAGAATTTCATTCCGCGACTTCCGCATCAAATTGCATTCATTATTCTAGTTGTTATTAATGGTCTCGACATCCATCGAGCACTTGTGGATGAAGGTGCATAAACCTGTTTCATGTCATCTTCATGTTGGAAAGCTATTGGTTCTCCAGCCTTGAATTGATCACCAAATGCCCTTGAAGCATTTGATGGAAGAGAATCAAAGCCTTTAGGTGTTCTCACTATTTTACCGACTACTCTAAAAGGGAGGACAATCAATGTATAGGTAGAAGTCATTGATGCTAAACTCAATTATAATCTTCTCCTCAATCGCAGTTGAACTCTTGCCATGTTATGTGTTCTGTATACTCTCTTTCGTGTTCTAAAATTTCCACACGAAGGAAAGATTGTTACTGTTGATCAATTTTCCTTCTTCACCTCTTCTTCCGAGAACAACGTTCCGTATGTGGATCAAATTTGTACTCCCTACAAGAGCGTAGGGCCAGGTCTTTTTAAAGATTCTGCCCTCATGGGTATTTTTCCTCTTCCTCCACCAAATACTATTTAGATCCATATGATCTCTCGGTCTGATGACCCATGGATTATTCATTCCCCTGAACAGATCGATTCCTTTAGAGATTCGATGCCTTTAAGTCCGATCGAGATTGATTATTTTGAACTCATCGCGGCTTCGGAAGCTCCATCCTCTGATCGTGATCCTTTGAGCATGTCTCTTGACATTTATTCTGAATCCCCTTGGCTTGGCGATTCAGATTCGCCTGATCCTTTGAAAGAAGTGTTTCCATATGATGAAGCCATCGTGGAAACCATGTCTCTTGAGGATCTGCCGTGGGATGATGGTCATCATCATTCCTCATTCATGCCTGGCCTCGAGGCCATGTCTACTTGTCTCAAGCATTTTGTATTTCAGGTTCCTTCTCCTCCACTTCAATTGCCTATTATAACACACGACACTTTTACAGAAGGTAACTTGAGTAATATTACACAAACGATGCATATCGACATTTCCGTTAAACCAGGAATCGTCGAGAACATCCATATCGGGGTCACTTGTTCTTCCGATGAAGTACAAGTTTATACTAGCCTTTTTCATGAATTTCATGATGTCTTTGCATGGTCCTATGAAGAAATTCTCAGCATCGACCCTAGTATAGCGGTGCATGAAATCCATACTTGCCTTGGCTCGAAGCTTGTTCGCCAGCATCTTCATTTGGTGCACCCTAGAAAAGCTGCTACCATTAAAGGCGAAGTTGAAAAAATTCTCAGAGCTAGTTTTATTGATCTGATTCCTTTGAAAGAATGGGTCTCTAATATTTTTCCTATAGATAAGAAATAAGGAACTATACATGTCTGCGTTTATTATCATGATATTAATCATGCTTGTCCCAAGGATAATTATCCTACTCCCTTTATCGATCAAATCATTGATGACTGTGCCGAGAGTGAGATTTTTTCCCTCATGGATGGTTTTTCTGGTTACAATCAGATTAACATTCTCCCGACTGATCAACATAAGACTGCCTTTATCTGTCCTTGGGGTACTTTCGCATATAAGAAGCTTCCTTTTGGCTTAAAGAATATTGGGGCTACATTTCAGCGAACGATGTCGTATGCTTTCCATGATATTCTTCACATTGTTCAGCCTTATCTAGATGACCTTCCCACTCATTCAGCTAAGCGTAGGGACCATCCTAACCATCTGTGTCATATTTTTCTTCATTGTCACGCTATAATATTCAGTTTAATCCACACAAGTGCATCTTTTGCATTGATTCCAGTAGGATCTTAGGTTTTATCATGTCCAAAGACGAAATTCACCTTGATCTGCTCAAGGTTGAGGCTATTATTAATCTCCCCTATCCCTCCTCGTTACTCAGTTGCAGAGTTTGCAAGGTAAGGCTAATTTTCTATGATGTTTTATACCTAACTATGCAGAATTGGCTAGAGGATACACATGACTATTAAAGAAGGGCGTCCCATTATGTTGGGATGAAATTGCTTAGAAGTCTTTTGAGGCCCTGAAGACATTGCTAGTCAATGCTCCTCTGTTGCGTCCTCCTAAGTATCATCGTGATTTTTCCCTTTATTTAGTCGCCGCTTTCAACACGATTTCCACGGTTCTAGTACAAGACGATGATGATGGTAATGAGCATGTTATTTATTACTTATCTCGTAACCTTCTCAATCCTGAGACGTGCTATGCACATGTCGAGAAGTTAGCATTAGCTGTGGTTCAAGCATTTCAACATTTTCATCATTATATTCTTTTGCATACGGTGACTGTGATTTCTGATTGCAACCCCATGTCCTATATATTGTCTCGACAATTGCTGGGGGGGGAAATACTCGAAGTGGATTTTCATCCTCCAAGAGTTTGATTTGGAATTTACTGCTGCCAAGTCGAAGAAATCATTAGTCTTTGCTGATTTGATCTGTTCCCTCTCTTTAGACTCTCCTCTGTCTCGTTCTGAGGAATACATTCCAGACGATATGATTTTCTTGATTAGCACCCTCGATCTGCGGTATGGTGATATCATCGTTTATCTCCAAACTTCTACTTTCAATCTGAGTTGACGAAGGATGCTCGCTGACGCATCCGTCATCAGTCACAACGTTATCATATAGTCGGGGATACACTCTATTGTGTCGGAGTAGATTCCATTCTCCGTCGATGTTTGACTCTCGAGGAAGCTGAGAAAGCCCTAAATGATTGTCACAGTGGCGCCTGTGGCGGTCACATATTTGTTTATGTCACTGCATAGAATATTCTTCGTGCTGGTTATTTATGGCCTTCTATCTTCAAAGACTGCATTGTCGCGGTTCGTAAATGTCATGATTTCCAGATTTATCAATGCAAGATGCATGCGCCGCCTGTACCTCTTAATCCTGTCATTACCGTTGGTACCTTTGGGAAGTGGGGCATCAATTTTATGACGTGTACCCCTCACTCGGTCGGGGGGCATGCTTATATTATCGTAGCCATGGAATACTTCACCAAGTGGGCCGAAGCAATGCCTACACTTGTCGCTGATGGTAAGATAGCTACTCAATTCATATTCAATCACATCATTGCTAGGTTTGGTGTCTCGTAAGCCATCATTACTGATCATGGGTCCCATTTTCGGCATTATATGGTGGTGGAGTTGACTTCTAAGTTGGGACTGCATCATGACATCTCAGTGTCATACTATCCTCAGGCCAATGGCCAGGTTGAAGCCATGAATAAATTTCTTGTTACCATGCTTCAACGTATGATTGGGATCGACAAATCCAATTGGAATCTCATGTTATTTTTGGCTCTTTGGGAATACTGAACCTCAGTTAAGAATGCGACTGGATTCACCCCTTTTCAGTTGGTTTATGGTTTGGAAGCTACTCTTCCGATTGAGTGTGAAATACCTTCGCTCAAGTTGGTTGTTGAATTACTGCTGAATACTTCACCAGAAGAAGAGTGTCTCCTTTACTTAGAAAGGCTAGATGGAATTCGTCGCTTTGTTGCTCTCATTATCGAAGCACAGAAGAAGCGAGTCAAAGGTCATTTTGACCAATTGGTTTCCCCTCATTCCTTCGTTGAAGGAGATCTCGTCCTCCTATACGACCAAGCTCATGATAAGTTGGGGGTAGGAAAATTTCAACCCATGTGGCATGGGCCTTACATTATTAAACGTGTGTTGTAGAATGGGGCCTATGAGCTTACTGATTACAAAGGTCATCCTCTAGAACAATCCATAAATGGGTTGTATCTCAAAAAATATTATGCATGAGTCATTCATGCATGATTTATGTGCATAGGTATTTTTTTCATTTTTTGTACATGTTTTGATTTGGTGTGCTTTGCATTCATTTTCCTGCTTATTGGGTCTTTATTATTTGTGCAGATGTCTATTACCCCTTATGTCGGTTTCATAGATGGTGCTTCCCGCAGTACCAAGAATTTGTCTTCAGCATCCTGGGTAATCTATGATCCTACTGGTGAGTTGATAGAACTGCAAGGTATTTGTCTAGGACAGACTACAAACAATGTCGTTGAATATAGTTCTGTCCTTGAACTATTAACCGAGGCAATCAATATCGGCATACGCACATTGCTTGTAAATCTAGATTCACAACTTGTTGTTATGCAGCTCAATGGTCATTATTCAGTCAGAAACCCGTACATTTTGAGATTGTCTTTACGCATTAGTTTGTTGGAAAGACATTTTGATTTTATCACATATCAACATA
This sequence comes from Pinus albicaulis, assembly GCA_034641835.2. Taxonomy (NCBI): domain Eukaryota; kingdom Viridiplantae; phylum Streptophyta; class Pinopsida; order Pinales; family Pinaceae; genus Pinus; species Pinus albicaulis. The sequence continues at coordinate 1,116,428,911 of CM076584.1, forward strand.
TTCCTAGATGATTGAATGCATTAACTGATACAATGGCTAACATTGTATTAGATAGACATTTGCGTGATTTGTAAAATCATCATCATATGTAAAAGATCCATGTAGAAAAATAGATGTCTATATATATATATATATCACGTGTTTGCATCAGTGTGCATCATAAATTCAAAAATATGTGTGTTTCTATTCCATCCCGAGACACCATGTCCCTCAAAATATGCAGATATAAAGCCTAAGGTGTCTAATCGGAGTGTTTCTCATGGTATCATGTCATTTCTCATACAAGTTTCCTGAGTAAGCAGTGAATGTGGCTTGGCACCCCTACGGTATGCCTCTAGTAGACACGAGGAACATCGTCAAATCGTTCATAATTCGGGACTCCACGTGTGATCCCCTCTAGGTTGTGCACGATTTTCTCCTCCTCGCCTCCCTCACTATAAGGGTCGAAATTGCGAGGGATTCGCCTCGCTATCGAAGACATGCCCGTAGATCTTTCTGGGCCAACATCTGCAAATGCATGGATTTAATGTCAGAACATAAATAGTTAAAAAAAATCATAACACTAATGAAAATTAAAAATGAGTCTTACCCAAATCTTCATCCCAATCCTCTCCCTTTGGGAGTGGGAGGTCTGGATCACCAGTAAAATCTGTACAAGAGTAGGGCCAGTCCTCCACGACGATCAACTGTCGACAGAGCCAATAAAAAAATTCCAGTCTCAAGGACATCTATTGACCGCCCCCTACCCTTAGAATCAGAGCTTCCCATCGGGCCATCCGTGGTTCTCTTGTTGGTGATGTTGGGACTATGACCTCCTAACGCTGAAAAATTGGTAGTTTCTCTAGGAAGAATGATACCAAGATAGACCCATAACCAAATTGCTTGAAATTGGTCTTCTTGCATTTTCTTAGCTGGCGTTTCATGTTTATTGTCAAGGCCTCTTCCCAGTTGTAGATGGTTGGTGTCAAGCAATCTACAACAAGAAGCAATTGTGTCTTTCTTACTTCGTGCGGTGCTTGCGATCCCACAGCTCGTGTGATGGTATGTAGCACTACTTTTATTTCCAAGTCTGGGATAGTCTAGATATCGACTTTCCCACTTCATGTTCCCTTCCGTGCCCCTAGAAATACCCTGTAAATCACCATGGAAATACTCTTCATGCAAGGCCAGGTGCTGGTTAGGATCGGTGCTGCTCCCCTCCGTGACAATCCCATTATAAAATAGACGTCAGAAACATCAATCTCAAGTTCCCGATCTTGAAGGATGAACTTTTCCTGGTTCTCATACCATATACTGATCAAATATTGTAACAACTCCGGTTGCACACAGAGACACGGTGTCAATAAGAACTTCTTCAGTCCGCAGTCTTTGAGAGCTTCCATGCATCTCTTATTTCCCATGGCAAGCTTGTCCTCTTCGCTGTGTTCCCGTTCTTTCCATTCGATTACCATTTTGCCACTTTCTACCTGCAAACACATTCATATGAATAGTATTAGCCATTTTTGAAGCTTGGATTTGTAAAAAATTGGGCATTTAACTTTCATTTTTACACAATAATGGTCTACGCAGTTGGCGCGCCCTAGTTCAGAAAAATGGGCGATTGGCGCGAGTCCGAGCCCAAAACCCGTGCCAACTGCCGATCCCTAATATTTGCATTTCCTTCCCTAAAAATCAAAATTGGAAGTTGCAGGTAGTAAAATATGACTTAAAATGAAGGGAAGGATGTCGTCTCTTACCTGGAACTGACGGATTCGAGATTGGTCTGATGGATTGCCCGCTATCGTCACTATAAAATCATAATATAAAATGGGTAACTATTGCTCCACAAGAGGTAAAAAGTGAAAAGTAATTATTTTTACCATTTTTTGCATTTTATAACTTTTTACAGCCCTAATTAGGTTTTAAGACATGTTTTTTGATTATTTTATTATATTATTTTCAAGAAATGGGTTTTACATGTGTCTCTTGTGCAACAACATATTTTCAGGCCGTAGTGATGAAGTAATGAGTTAAATTTTCTACTTTTTTGGACACAGTAAAAACAAGAAAAAGTCACTATTGGAGTCATCTTTCAACTTTTTTTTGACTCTCTAAAATTGAAAATATTGCCGAGACTCTTATCGTTTCGAACTCGTTAAATGGCTACGAAGCGATATCTACCCAGTATATGTTTACTCCTTTTTCGGGCTGAGATAGATTATTTATGAAAAAGGAATACCTTAGCCTATCGCAACTAAGAGGTTCTTTCAGATATTGTTTTCTATCTTTTTGGATCTGAGAGACTATTTACGAAAAGGGCCATGATGGAGTCTTCTTTTCTGTATTCTTTTCAAACTCTCTAAACATGAAAAGATGTCGAGTTCTTCCTTTGTCAGACTCGTTAAAACCTGATGACATCGGACTTCGTCACCATGACGTTATTTGAGTTCCTCCTTCCTAGGGCTCGTAAAATGTACTAGGATGGATTTTTCCGAAGGAAAAACTTACAGCATAAGCATATGATATCCCCTTCAAGCTTGTTTTAAAAAATAATTGGGGTACTCACCAGAAATGCTGGGGGAAAATGGAACCAAGTTTTAGTTATGTTGGCAATATGTCGCTCTTGAACATGGCACATGTCTGCATTCATGTCGGGTTGGGGACAACTCATTTCGTCACTTTTGCCTCCATGGTTTTGGGTAATCTATTTTGACCTCTCGTTTGCTCTTTTCCACGTCACCATGACCTTAGATCCCTTGATGTCAAATAATTCCAAATCCAGAGTCGTGTCGTTGATATGTTCAAGAGAAGTTTTCCTCTGTAGTTTTCAACCTCCCTCTGATTCCCTATTGGTATTGATTCACTATCATCATGTTACTCTTTCTCATGTCGATGATGTGGGAAACATTATGGCCCACCTTCAATCAGGTCACTTCCTGTCAACTTCAACTCATTATCCAGGAATTTTATCTAGAGACTCCCTTCTGGTACCTTGGAGCCTGCATGCCTCAATGGAAGGTTCTTCACATTCGACACAAGGTCCACCTCATTGGCCTTTGATCGCGTGATTCTACGGATGTTCGATGCCAGATCACTGTTCACATTTTGTGGATTGTACCGATTGTACCTTGAGAGACATTATCATTATTGGTGGTTTCTCTTGTGCCTGTTAACAAATTTCATCATTGGATGGTAATCAGGTGATTTTCTTGCATGTTCAACTTCAGCTCATATATTCCTATGCTTGAATTTGTACTTGTTTGGGTTGAGATGGAGGGCAAGACCCTGGGTTTTGTCTAATAAAATCCAGGTTGTAGATTTTGGTGGATTAAAATGACTTATCGCATGACTCTTTTGATTGGATGGCTGCGACCATACCTGAGTCTATTTGTTGATCCTTACTGCTAGATGGTTGTGTCCATACCTTGGATCATAGTTTTTATACACTCTATTATGGATGGCTGCACCCATACCACATGTTCAGGTGTCAGAGATATCAGTTGTATTCGTAATTGCAGGCTTTCCGACAACGGTGTTTGGTTCAAACACATTCTCATAAAGCATTTCTCCCCTCCCTCTCCCTCAGACCTCATGCTTTAAGCGGCATCTATTACACAAAATTTTGTCACTGTCCCTGTAATCCCCATCTCCCCCATTGGAGGGCCATTTTGGTGATCAATAAGCAGTGCCATGCCTTGGAAATACCATCATTGTATCCCTTTACATGAGAGTAATATTACTTCTATTAACAATTCCTTGAGAAGAGACTCAAAAAACTTTGTTTTTGCCTGGGCACGAGTAGTCAGTTATGCCCTTGTGCCGAAGAGGAAGATTAACACTGGGCCCCACACCAGTTGGTGCTCTGTCTCAGTTAACCACCCACGCCGAGCTGTTTATGGAATGTTTTTTAAAAATATAGGCGGAGATTCCATTCCAACAACTTCGACGATGAGTCCTTGGGAGTGGTTGAACTGATAAACCATAGACTTCCTCCTTTGGTTTATAGTTTCCACCTCTTATGGGAACCTCCTAAAGGATAGGCCTCCCTCCCACCTTTTTAGGGATCCTAACCTCCTCCTTTTCCTCTATAAAAAGAAGCTATCTCTCTTTGCATAAGCTAGCTGAACTTGGAGAATTGAACATACTATAACATAACTTTTGAAGAGATATAATAAGAAGGAATTACGTTGAGAGAGCTTGAGTCCATGCCTTTTGAGAGAGCTTGAGTCCATGCCTTCATCTCATCCGAATTCCCTGACGAATATCTGAGATGCGCTTCGGATGAACCCCGCTGGAGGAGACCACAACGTCAAAGCTTTGGTTGTATCTCTTCCTTCCATCAATACATATACATGACTATTGTTTGGTTCCACTTTTGTGTTATGACCTTTGTTTAATGCAATATGTTTAGCCCTCTTTGACTAGTTAATAGTTATGAATGAAGTGTTATTATGTCATATGTTGTTCTTGTTTTATGTTCTATGTGCAGGTATCTGAGCATGACTGCGGAAGGATTGTGACTTGCCAAGGCAGGAGCGAGAGTCCACCACCACTACAACAACGAAGACAGAGTTGGACTCCAAGTAGGTCGATCTACAGTGTCCTCTTTTCATTTAGTAATTAGGAATCAACACTCTAGCATGTCTCTTTGTTTCTAGACCCACTCTAGGGATAGAGGGATTGTCTCTGTCCGCAGAGAGGATTTACCTGCTTAACAGCTAGCATAGGGCACATGGAACATTTTTAGTAGAAATTAAGCCACCATAGAATAAAACTACAATATTCTTGAAGCCTCCCTCTCAAGTAAAACTCTTGGAGTAGTTATAGTGCCTAATCCTGCCTTCACAACTGATTGTAACCCCTCACCATGCCCAAGACTTTATTTGCTTTCCTCCCATGGTGCAGGGAAAAATTTTAGTGGACAATGAGTCACTGATGAAGACAAATTCACCCTACCTTAATCTCAACTCTCAGTTATAGTGCAAGGCGCAATTTTAGTCAACATTCCATCAACCCTTGTCCACTAGACTCCCTCACTACACCAAGACCGAGTCATGCCCAACCTCCTGAGAGCATGTTGTTTTTCTAGTCCACAGTTAGGGCCTTCTTCAGTCACTCTGAATCTCAACTATGATATCACTATCTATATTCCCTTCAGCCTAGTGCATGGCACAATTTCATTCAAAAATCTCATCACACTATCTCTTGCACTTGCTTACTATGGTAGACCTTGAGAAACCCCTCTTCATAGTGCATGGCATAGTTCTAGTGAGTAGTGGTACTCTGCTCAGTCACTATTGAGTTCTATTAGGTTCCCGTGATTTGTTAGATTGGTGAGATAAAATGCATAGGGTAACATCAGACCAATATTTGGAGCCCTAGGACCTAGCCTTCCCGGACTGAGAGAGGGCTCTCTCTATTGTGCAAAGGATGTGAACTTGTTTGCTTTTAGGGTTTTGATTTTAGGCTAGCTGTTAAGTGTAGGGTTTGTTTATTTTTTTTGGTTGGGTAAGATGATAAAGTAGAATAGATAGAGTGAGGAAATCTTCAAATCATTAGGCTATGGAGTCAATAAAAGTCATGGAAAGTTTCAACAACAAATCAGGGTGGATCATAGGGAAAATCTAGCATGGTCAGATGGGTTTTCAAGGTTTTTGTGAAATGAGATGAACATCAAGTTTGTGAATCAAAGTAGGGAAAAGGGAAATTAAGAATCCTTTGTCATGTAATTAAACAAGAAGGGACTTCAACACCATTTAAAATAGAGAAGTAATCAATAGACAGGGCACACCAATAACTCTTTGATTCAACTCAAGCAAATAAACATTTCAGACAAAAAATCCAACGAAATATAAAAGGCGAGAAACTCATTTAACTTCTAGTGATTTCACCTTCAAGGTTATAAGAAATTTAAGATAAACATATAACTTTAATCAAAGAAGAGGGAACACCTAAACATCATTGATCATAGCTATGAAGATCTCCAAAACAATAATTCAAGCATGGACAAAGGTATGATCGAAACATAGCCTCTTTGGCAAACCTAATTAATGGTACTTCAGAGAGATACCTCAAGAACAGTGTTTTAGTGACATCAAACAAGCAGGGCTAACCATAAAACATCTTTGATACCTACTGTATTGAACCATTCATGAAATAAACAAGCTTAGGTGGTCTAGAGAGAAATTAAAAATTCTCTAAAATGGCCTAGAAGAGGAAAACATAGAGGCAGTGAAGAACAAACAGAGAGAAGGTGCCTTTGAAAACATTTCTTAGTCTAAAACCTTTGTCCTACTGAAATTTAGAAGGATGAAACAAAATGATACATAATAAAAAAATAACTGAATAGAAGCACATCACCATTAACCAAGCTCAGCGATCCTGCAAGTAGCCTTCTCCATCATCAATCAAGACAAGCCATTCACAAACTCCACAACACCAATTTCTTCAATCTCCAAAAAAACTATGTATTTCTCCAAAGAGTAATCAAATTCCAACCTTTTAAAATAAGGCCCTCATGCTCTATTTATCTAGAAAAGGAGGGAAAAAACCCTAACTAGGGTTTGAAAATGTCAAAATCATCCATAAATGTCATTAATGCCCAAGAGACCATGCAAGGCCCAAGGCACAAAATATCTAATGAAATAAATGCAAAAATAAATCATAGCACCTAATTTTGGATTGATTTGCCTCAAAAAAAATTAAAATATCATTTTTCAATTAGTGAGTGTCTATTGTTGACTTTTGGCCAAAAACGCATAGTGAGGTTTGAAAGCACAGCGCCTTCATAGGCAGAAAATGGGTCCACTTTCAGCCAGGTTTTGGTGACCTTCCTGATGTTGGAATTTTCTCCGTGATGGCCCGTTGGAAATATTGTTGAGTCTAATTTCCAAATATACCTTTGGTTTCTTTATTTAGCTTCATTTACCTATCCAAAAGGAAAAATTACCAAAACTGCTTTAGGCGCAGCGCCAACATAGGCAGAAAATGGCTCCACTTGCAGCCAAGCTTTGGTGACCTTCCCGATGTCAGAATTTGTTCCGTGATGGCCCGTTGGAAATATTGCTGAGTATAATTTCTAAATATACCTTTGGTTTCTTGATTGAGTTTCATTTACCTGTCCAAAAGAAAAAATTCCCAAAACTGCTCTAGGCACAGCACCAAGCTTGAAAGTGAGGCAGAAAGGTGAAAAATGAGGTGTTTTTTGGCCTTTTGAGGGGTCAAAATTGCTCCAAATGATCTGAAATTTGGTGAGAATATTGTAATAGATGCGAGGATTCAAAAAATGAAAATATTTTCTGCTGAGGGTGCCTGAGATGAAAGCGTAGTGCCGGGGGTGTTGCACTTAGAGGCCTCCAAATTCATAAAAAACCAAAATTTGTCAAAATTTCCTCAAATTTGGTGGGTGTGTTCCTCATGGGGTTTGAGAGACCTGTAGAGAAGCTTGAGCCAAGATTCCAAGGTTTTCTTGGTATTTTTCCTCTTTGAGTGCCTGTAGCTGGGCATGGGCCTCTTTGAGTTTAGCCTTCAAAATTTGGTTTTGCAATGCATAGTGCTTAGTCATTTTCTTTTGGAGGTCAAGGTCCCTCTTCACCTTCTTCAGCTGCTTGTTTTAATTCTTGTAATATTAAATGTTATACATGGCCATACCTAGGCATCTTTCTAGATCATTAATTTCTGAATCCTTGCTTTGGAGCAGTATGCTAGTGGCCCTCTCCTTATTTTCATTTTCATTTTCTAGGTCAATGATGCCAAGTCCTTGTTTAAGCTCCTTCTTACCTTTCTTGCCTCTCTTCATCTTTTGTTTTCCTTTTTCTAGCTGCTTGGTAGAAGTGGGAGGCATGGTCCATTTACTTTTTGAGGCAGAAAACACATGCCTTCCCCCCTTGTGATATATCAATGGAAGGGGTTTAATTGTGATTACCTGGGTGTTTTCATCATGGGTGGCATCATTTGTTTCCATGTCCTCCTCTTCATCATCCTGACTATTGCTTACCTCTTTTCCTTCAACATTAGCCGCACTGCTGGCTTCTTCACTGATTTTTGCACTCTCATATTGTTCTTCATTGTAGCTGCCTTCATCATTGTTGTGACCTTCATTTTGGTTGCCAGCCTCTTGATTTCATTTACTATCTTCATGACCGTCATGACTATTTTCATGATAGTCATGAATATCTTCAGCCTCTTCTTCATTTTCTGCATAGTCATCATCTTCATTTTGGCTGCCTTCTTTATCTTTTCCATAATCTTTGTCATGACTAAGAGATTCACTGCTTTGATTGTCATTAGGGCTCTTAGTCTCATTGCTTTCTTTAGGATCATCCTTTGTTTCTTGGTTACATGCTTCATTTGTGCCCATGCTATCCTCTTCCTTCTCATCCTCAACATTTTCAGTGTGATTGCTGCTTTCTTCATCACTTTACCTCTTTTTCATCATCATCCACCTCCATGGCCTCTACTTCATTGCTGATTTCTTGTTCATCTTTTCTTGACCCATTTTCACTGTCACTTTATTCATTTTCTTCACTGTCATCAACCTCCTCTTTTTCCATGTTTTCTGCTTCTTGTTGGCTCAAATCATCATCTCCTTCATCCTCATTTTGGTTTGACTCATTGTCATCTTCATCCTCATTTTCACTTGAATATTCACTACCACTTCCTTCTTGATCTGATGCATCAGGAGAAGTTGAGGAAGGGAGGTTTCCTTGAGGAGAGGATACATGTGTAGATGATGAGGCATGGTCATTCTCTTGACATGGTGATTAGTGTTTCCTTTAAACAACCCTATGCTTGGTTATGAAAATTGATAGGATGAGTGAAATGGAATAATGTTGAAAGGAAATTTTTTGTAAGTGAGTGAGATGGAGGTGTATGTGTATGAATGATATCCTTAGAGCTTAGATTAAGAGATAACTCAAAATTATTGTAATTACCCTAATTCACACCTTTCTTGACTGATTAAATTCTTGCTTGGAGGTCAAAACAGAGTGTTTTTCATGAGGATTTAGGGTTTCCATTCATTAGGGTTTGGTTAATTCCTTTAATCATCCAATCATCAAATTCACTTGGAGGATAAGGAAAAGAACATCTACCTACCGAATTTCAATGTTTTTTGAGAGTCTTTGATGTATCTTGGAGGTGTCCTTCCATCATTTTTTTACAATTTGCAAGTGAAGGAGGGCTTCTGGCTTAGGCACAGTGCCTGCATGCATTTTCGGGTCACTTTTTCCCTAAGCATGGCACTTGAACATACTTTCAAGTCACTTATGCCCTAAGCGTAGTGCCTAAATGTGTTCAGGTCCTGTCGGGTCACTTCTTCCCTAAGCGCAGCGCCTGAACGCGTTCAGTCCTGTCGGGTTACTTCTGCCCTAAGCGCAGTTCAAATTTGCAAAGAGTATTTGGAGGCCTTCCCAGTGTCAGAATTGGGCCCATGATAGCTCGTTAAAAGGATTATCCTGTCTAATTTCCAGATATATCTTTTTTTCACTAATTGGAGTTGATTTGACCTGTCAAAAGTTGATTATCCCAAGACTAGTAAAAAAGTGCTAAATGATGGTGCAGAAATGCAAAGTGCTGTTGCAGGAAAATTTTGGAGGCCTTCTCGAACTCCAAATTGAGCTCATGATAACTCATTGGAAATATATTCTAGTATAGTTATCTTTTGACCCATCAATCAAGTCATTTGGACATGCTGGCTATGAGAAAACCAGATTTTCCCAAGGTCACTCCAGAAGTGTAACAATTCTCCTGTGACACTTGTATTTTTGACATTGCTCCCAAACCATGATTCTTGTGTAAAAACTGATAGATTTTTTTCTTCCTGGACCTATTATGTACAAAACAATCTCTCACTTTTGTCAAATTCATCTTTGTTTGGTCAGAAACATTGTTTGAAGCAAAACTAGCCCTAGGTGTGGCAAATGACTTGACTCTTGGAATGAATTCTTGGAAAATGATGGAGGCATGATGTTTATGAGTTGGTATGGATTTATGCTTGCTGATACGACCTTTAAACACTTCTAAAAAAGTTTCAATCTTGTCCGTTACCTCATATGAAGACTCTGAAACTGAATGATAGTCTTCTTTGGAAATGATGACCTTGGAACACATGAAACCCTAATTGACCTAGTGGGGGGTTCTTTGACCTCTCTTTGAATAAAAATTGGCTTGGAATATTTAAGTGAAAAATAGAGTATTGACCAAGTGGTGTAATGAAAATCCAAAATCCAATGTACTTGATTTATCTAAAGAACCTACAGAGATAGTTTTGAGACCATCAATGCTTGAGGAATTTTGGGGAATCATGGGAGAGGTTACAGTTTAGTGTAAAACTACTAGATGGATACATGAGTTATAGAAAGGGAAAAAATAGAAGCTCCTAGAAGTGGGTATATGCACAGATGAATACTAGAGAGGCACAACCCATTTGGGGTCTGTAGGAGTTACAAGGTGATCATGAAATGGAAAAAGGGTAGGATAGTGAAAATTTTTCTCTAAGGATAATGAAGGCAGTGAGATTTCTAAAACTCACAATTTTCATGGAATTTTGTTTTTAGAAATCTAGAACCAATATTTAGTCATCTATGGATAGTGAAAATTACTGATGAATAACAAGTTGAACTATGCCATCCCCATCAATCCATTCCTTCTTAGTCCTTTCACAAGCCTATCGCAAGAAAGTACTTCCATTAGTAAGGTAGATATAGAATAGCTGATTTCAATACTTATTTTTCCTTGTCATGAGTGAAATTGATTGGCAGGTGTAACTCCTCAATGACGCAAGGTGATGATCAAGGGAGATTTCAAGGATGGAGGAACAAATAAGCACTGATCCATGACCCTTTGGAGGGTGAAGATTGAGAGCAAATTGGATCTTTCATGAAGATTGAAGAAAACGCAGCAAGGAGAGAAGCTTGGAATTGCCACATCATCATGAAGTTCCATGTTATCATTGTGAAGTTATGGCTTGTACAAGTGTCATCATAATTTCATATGTGTCAACATGCATTGCCACATCATTTATGGATGTAAATATTGTATTCTCAAAAAACAAAAAAAAATTAAAAGAGGTCGAAGTCCAAGAGTCATATATGGAATATGTAAATTCACATGTGGAAAAAAGAGTCTTATAGAAGTTCAAAGGTCATTTAGGAGTCCAAGGGTCATGATGGTAGCTCAAGAGTCATAGGGGATATAAAATCTCATTCCCTTCGTTACAAAAGTGTTACACCAATTTTTGGTCATCTAACCTGTTACTATTAGATTGACCAAAGTACACCATGTAAGACCAATTTTACCCTAAGTAAAATTGCTTTCACTATGAAAAATAACTTAGTAATCCATAATTTATTAAGTTTTTTATGGTCTAAACAGGAAACCCCATGAGGAAATATTGAATAAATCCCTATTTGTTTGATTTTCCTCAAGGGATAATTAATTAAACAACAATTTAATTAATATTCCTGGTCATATTTAACCCAAAACAGGAAAATTAATTATATAAATCACTATTTATCTTATTATTTTCTAGGAATAATTATTTAAAATTTATTTTAATAATATTCCTTGTTAAATTCGACTAAATCATTTATAAATAATTGAATAAATCACTATTTATTTAATTATTACTTAACCATATTCTTAAAATAATAAATAAATCATTTATTTATTTATTATTTACAAATAAAGGGATTTGACCAAATTCAAATTCTTTTTCCCTCCAACTGTAATGTTCCAAACCTGGAACTTTCTACTCTATCGGGAATATCTTAAGATATGTCGATAATCCAACTCCAGGAGTATTAACAATCAACACTGAACTATTTCAGAGATTGACTGTAGGGGAATTTACTGGATATTTCACCTTCACAAGGAAGGATGAGATCCAGAGGCTACCTGGCCCACTAGCAGACTCTGCCAATAGAACTTGTCAAAAGCTAATATTTCCCTTCAAGGAATTTCTGCAACAGGGTCCAAGAGGACACTGTATAAGGAAGACCATGTGAAAATAAGGAAATTCAGTGCTGGGATGCCTTAGAATATATCTGATACAAACTCCCTGCAGAATATAAGCTCAAATAAATAACCCTAAGTGGGTTATTTAGATATCCCACCAACAAGTATACTGAAATAATGCTTATTGAGAGAACCTTCAGCAGTATTAAAACTTCAATATGTAACAGTAGTGAAATAATTCCTTATGTAATGCAAGAAGATTACAAATCTGATACATAATCTGTAGCATCAAATGTAATACAAATTCCTTGAGGAAAATACCTCTCAAGGTGGGCTTAAATCAGCCTCAAGGAGAAATGTACATAAAACAAGAGAATACACTACCACATAACCCAACAACTCTATTACTGCGCAGTCTATGAGGGAAAATGACTGAAAAATGATATATATGAGATGATATAGCAATATGTGCTCAAATAAAGATGGGGGAGCAAGATCTCAACCCCAGAAGACATTATTACAACAACCCTCCAAGGGATTGGCTAAATACACAAAACAAGAAAATGCCGGAGTTGTAGTGTAGCTGCTGCAACTCAAATATAATACAACATAGGAGAAGGAATTAGATACTACAATAAACAATGATACCTCCTCCAATGATCTCCAAAGTGAAGGGGCTGATCCTCTTACTGAAGATTGCACTCTCTAGTGCACAAAATGAACCCTTTGTGCATGCCACCTCTTAAGATAACGCTGTAAGGGAAGGAGACTGCACTGGGCATGAGAAGAAACATATGTCCCAATTCCAAAATATGCAATATCAGCTCCGGGGTTTACTTTTCTGATCTCTTAGAGAAAGATATGGCTCCTCCTCTACCAAACAAGCTCCGGAAATGAGATGATGAAGATCCCTCACTACAACACCAGCAACTCCAACGTTTCTTGCTGTAAGAATAACGCAGTAGCTGCAAATGAATGCTTTGGCCTCAAGCCAAGATGTGAGGAAGATGAAGAACAATCTCTCCATGGAATCCCATGGAAAAGAAGGGCATTCCTAAACAGGAATCCCTCTTGTGCTAAGCAGCACAAGCTCCCTCAGTTGAAGGCAACTTCAACTTCGAAATTCTCTCTCCAAAGATGAAACCCCAACAATGGCTCTCTCTCATATTTTATGCAAGGCATGCTTCCTTGCCATGGACCCCACTCACATTAAGGTTTCTCTCATTTCAAATTTCCCTCCATCCAACTACGCAATATTCTTGTGCAAGCTTCCCCTCTTGGGTACATTGTTGGCTTGGGTCAACCATGGTCTAGCTCACTTGCTTTTGTCCCTTTTCACACTTGGGGCTGCTAACTTAAGTCACTTAAGTGACTTTTTTCACCTTAGGAGTGTTTATTAGGTTGCTACATGGGCTCCCTCACCCATTTTATTCACTTTATTAAAAATAGAACAACTCTAATGTTCCAAATACGTTATTGAAAAATTTGGAACATTACACCAACAAAAATAATAAAATATTCCATAAAAATTGGATCTAGATTTGGTTAATAATATTTTAATTATGCATCAATATATAGACTAACTCAATATTTTGTTATAAATAGAAGGATTTTTCCATTCATTCACTACCTTCTGTTGCCTAAAGATCACTCTGGATCTATACTTTTGGTGTGACTTTATCCTCTATCATTGTCATATTTTTCTATCTTTTTTGGTGAACTCCCCTTGAGTTCCAATTTTTCTTTGGGTTTTCTACACCATCAAGAGAGAGAGATCTTATATCTGAAACACTAAGGACATACACGAACCCATCCCATTCAGGGGAATGGTAACATATTTCTATGTTGCCTTCCCAGGTGTCATAAATACAAAATTCTTTAAAAATATTCTTATCTTGTCTATTGGACGCATGGAGAAACTCTTGCTTTTATTTGTTGTTTAATGTCTTTAACTACATATATCTGGATTTTGTAGCATTTATCTTGGTCAACTAACTGCATATCTAAAGAAATTGAAAACCATCTTTGATGTTAGGGTTGTTTGTTATGCACAACTAAAGTGAGATTTTTTCATACGCTTGAGATTAGAATTCACACTAACAACTGGCGACTCCACTGGGGATTTATAATTACGACCGCTATCATTTTTTAGATCCTTACATGACTAGCTTCTTCAACCCCTAGGGTTTTTCTTCAGCTTCTTGTTTTGCTTTTCTTGATGTTGTTTTTAACCTTTAAAACCTTAAAATAGTAAAAATTCTAACTTTTGTGTGTTTCTGGGCCTATTGCACAGGTGACGGTATCAACCGCAGATGAGACAACACTTTTTTTTGAAACCTGCTCCTGAGACGGCCGGAAGTGCAGGTCACACTTTTTGGTCCAAAACCAGTGACCTCAACCTTCAGGGCATAGGAAACAACTAGAAAACTGTGATCTCAACTGAAAACAGGTTAGAACCTCTGATCTGTCTTTTTTCCGGGATTTTTGCTGTGATTTTTCTGGGTTTGTCTGGGCTACTTTTTAGGGTTTTCTGACCTCTGTCTCCACCTATTTTGGACCTATACTTGCTCTGTTTTACTCATCGAAGTAGGAACCAAACCCCTTAGGGCTTCAGTACGCTTCCACCTTTTTAGGAGGAGTTTAGCTGAAGCAGGTCGTTTGAGATTTCAGTGTATTCAACCATTTTTTAGATCTAATCATGTACTTTCATATCCATTTCAGATTGGTTATTCATCCATCCAAAACATCTCTTTGTAGTTTTTTTTGGTCCTCCTTTAGGGTCCCCTTCGTTTCCCTTTAGGTTGTAGACTTTTGCCACCTCATTTACAACACTTTTTCCTTTGGTTTGTTGTTATTTTCTGCACCTAATTCTAGCAGACCTGACCTTTAGATCCCTACCCCTCCTTACTTTAGATCCATTGGCTATTTTGTGTGTTTTGACTAGATTTTTCCCACCCATAGACTAGTTGTTGGGAAGCCCTCCTCCTTGGGTTTAAGTTGATTCATCTTTAGCTGTTTATTTTCTATCATATTTAAGTTTTCTTTACTGTTATTTTCAGATTTATTTACAGTTATACATCACATTTTTATTTTTTCTCTACACACGTCTAGGTTTAATTAAAATTAATGCACTTATCACATACACGCACACCCTAAGTGAAGAGCACCTGGTTTACACCGCCATGACAAGACTATAACATTGTAATAAATTGATCCTGCACCTCCCTACCCTTGTTTTGACATTGTAATCATTTGATATTGCACCTCCTTGCCCTTTTTGGTCTCTCTTCTTTCTATGATCCATGTATTTTTTTCCATAATTGCACCCCCAAGGTGTTTATCCCAAAGACTTCTTGGTCTGCATCCTCAGTTTCTGTTATGAAGACTTACTCCTCCGCGTAGGGTTTGAGATAGTCCTCCATCGAGTCCCCATTCTGACTTTACTTCTGATTCATCAGGTTCCCCTTTTGGTTCTATCCCTGGTTCTCCTCCTGCCACATTCACCATGTCTAGTTTTGGACCTAACGTTGGTGGTAGCCCCAACACTAATGTTGGAATACTACTAGTGGGACTATAACAGGAACTATCCCGGCTACTCCCTTGCTCCGTTATATGGCAGGCCTCAGTCTTCCCGATTTTAACCAGTTGATCAATGACCCCATACACCATGATCCTAGTTGGCCTACTATGCGAACCAAGCTCCCTTTTGACATCCCTAAGTTTGAAGGTCTTGCTGGAGAGGATCCTACAAACCATGTTAGATATTTCCACATGTGGTGTTCGTCTAACTCCATCACCGATGACTCTGTCCGTCTTCAATTGTTCCAGCGTATGCTTACCGAAGAAGCTTCCAAGTGGTATGTCGACCAGGCCTCCTCCTATAGTACTAATTTTTTGACTCTTTCTAGGGATTTTATGTCTTACTTCAAGCTTCCCCTTCGTTATTACACTGTTACCAAACTTTTGACCTCTTTCCGTCAATTTTCTGCGACCTGCCTATCCGATCATGTCTAGGAATGGTGGAGAAGAAAGAGCCCATGTCGAACCCCTACCTTCGAAGACCGTGTATACATGGACTGGTTTCTTAGATCCCTTTTTCCTGCTATTGGCAAAGATGTCGGATCTCATTTCCCTCAGACCGAAGAAGCTGCTCTCTAGATCTCGTTGAAATACAACCTGATATACACACAGTCTGGTTATGTTTATACCATCTTACCTGATCTCCCTAGACCCAGTGGTGCCAACACATCCGAGCATCCCATGCCGCCAATGGTATTGTTGGAGCCCTTTCTCATTCGTACACTCATCCTCCCATGGGTTGTGGTTTCCATTAGGGAGGGGCTAACTCCTCCAACATTTTCCCCCCTCCCGGTAGCATGTATCTAGGATATGACATGCCTCCTCATTTTTCCCAACCTACATACCACAATGTTTCCCAATCTCCTTATTATCCGTATTTGCAACCTAGTGCTCCAGCTCCTCTAGCATTAGCACCTCAGCCTCCCTTGCCTTCTCAACCCTCGCAACATCAGCCACCACCCCCCTAGGGTCAGGTGTATGCACAGCAAGGCATGACTAATCCTCCTACTTCCGAAAAGAAGAGGAAAGGAAACCAAAACCAATCTGCCTCAGGTAGTCCAGGACCTAATCCCCAAGGTAATACACCTAACACTACTAACCATAAACATGGAACTCAGCCCAAGCAAGACAGGCATGTTTGCACAAACAAACCTTATTCTTGTTATAGTGTCTATGGTCACTATACCCACTATTGTCCTATTTTACCTTAGATGCGACAGATGTGGGAAGCTCAAGTAGCGTCCCAAGGACAACAAGCCTCCCCTTCAGTTCCTCCTAATGCTACACCTATCTAACTGGATGTGTTTACCAATCCTTTCCCCCAGTAAGGATTCGTGGCTACCCAACCCCCTGAAAGTCAAGCGGCCACTGAAACTCCTCCATCTGGTACCTCTGATTACCAAATTCTCATGATGAACTATGACCAACCCATTACCGTTAACCTTAACCTTCAAACTCGGTCCCATTAGTACAACAAGCCCCCTGCTACGTCCACCCCCGAGTCCCCTTTTTCAGGTCCCACAGAGCCTCTTTCGACACCCAATGGTCCTTTACAGATCCCTCAGCCTAAGGTAGAGTTTCATACCAATATCCTTAAGGGAAAATTATGTCAAAACAGTGCTTCTGGTAAAGCGGCCCATTCGTATAGTATATTAGATGATTTGACGCAATCCCCTGCTGCCATATCAATGCTGGAATTCCTCCAGTCATGCCCTTTGCAACGAAAATCTCTACTAACTACCATAGGCACTGTGGATCCTTTAGATGATTGTTTGATAGTATTCGATTTTAACTGGTCAGAACATCCCCCCTTCCTACTTCCATTGCCTTCCAAATCCATATCAAGATCTAGAATTCCAGCGTCTCCTGTTGTATCATTGACGAGGGGGCATCCACCTATGTGATGTCTGCTTCCATTTGAAAGAAAATTGGATCTCCTGAGTTGGCCCCTTTCACTATCACCCTCTGAGCATGGGATGGCCACTCTTCCTAGCCCCTTGGCATGTTCCGCAATTGTCCCATTACTCTTGCAGGTAAGACTGTTTGTGTTGATGTCGAAGTCATGGATGCCCCCTTAGAATACAAAATTATATTGGGTCGTAGCTACACTTATGCGATGTTTGTTGTCCCATCTGTGGTTCATTGTAAGATGTGCTTTCCTCATAATGGAAATATTTCCACCATCAACCAGTTGCCATATTATGAACCGAATTCTTGTCCATCATCTCTTCGGTGGCCAATAAACAAATAGCCAAACCTCTGACCAATGTTTCACCTAGAGTATACAAAGACTCCTCTTTGATTGGTTCATTTCCTGGTCCTTCTCCTCCTATCTCTGATCCCAGCTCATCGAACGTTTGCATGATGCAATTGTCTCGGTTCGACCTCAAAGGCACTGGTTCGACTAGTCAGCAGCCCCGCCCCTCACAACCTGCGCCTAGCACCTCAATTGAGCCTTTAGGACCCCCTCTTTAAGGCCCCTCATCCACAGCTAGGATCCATGAGCCTATATACTCTCTTGGAACGGTTCCTCCTAGCCTTAACCATCTTGGATTTTTCCTGCCTGGGCATTACCCCTTTGGTCAGATACCGTTTCTAGCTCCCCCTCCTGGAGTATTTTCGGTACCTGTTATGGATACCTTATCTCTTCCTAACATGACCCTGGGGATCCCAGTTTGGTACATCGATCCCCCAATGACTATCTCGCCTGGTCAGCCAAAACCTTATAATGCTTTGACCCCTCCCTTTGCTTCTGTGCCTCAGACACCTCAAAAGGAACCTACTCTAGTTGTGAAATCTTCAGGCGAGGTGGGAAACGCTTGCAAGAAGGCACCTAAGGACAAGGATGCCCAAAAAACCACTACTCCACCTCAGCCTCCAAAGCATACCCCTTTGTGTGCTTTGTGTGATGTTGTCAGTCATGCCGCCCATCATTGCCCTGAATTGTCTAGCATCAAGCCCATGGTTGATGTCGCGTTTCCTGTGTCTATGGTCCCTGAAACCTTAATTTCTTCCTCGATTACAGCCAAGAACCCAAAGATTTTTGACACCAACCACCCCTGTGCTTTGTGTGATCTCCATGGCCATTATACCCATCTTTGTCCTCGCCTCAAGCATTACCACACCTCTTTGGAAGTAGTTCGGGAGTACGAGACTGAACAAAACCAGTCCACCTCTCCCGTACTCATGCAGTATGATTCAGGACAACCTAAGGATACCTATGCTTCCATTGAAATTCCCCCTCCCGATGTCAATATGGTAGAGTCTTAGGCCACTATTCTCTACCTGTCATCATCTATGATATCCATGGTGGAATATCCCTCTGGGACTTCCCCCTCTATTTTGCTTGACCTCCCTTCAACGATCACCCTAGGCTCAACATCAGTGGATCCCTTATCTGCTCATTCTTCTGTCACCCCCCATGACGATGCGCATGTGAACCTTTCTTCTCATGATGATGAGTCAGGTAGCTTTTTCGTGTCATGTGGTTACCCTTCCACTAGTCACCCCATCTTTTACTGTGATGATGACATCATGGAAGCCTTCTCCACCCATGAATTCATCTTTCTCACCCATAAGAGGAATGGAACCATCCATGTTTATGGTGAATTTCGCGACCTGAGCACAAGCTACCCCCAAGGCAGCTCCCACACACCACCTACCTGTTAGTGTGCGGGTGGTAGACATCCTAGCCAGAGCACTCCCTCTAGCAGTGTTTGTTTGATTTCTACCTTGCATTCGGGTTGCCAGCATTGTTCATCATCCTCTCGTTTATTGTCTTGTGGCACCTTTTGTATGGACCCTCGTCCACACCATATATCGGTTATGCCGATGGTGGAAGTCTCTACTCTCAGAATCTAGCCTGGGCAGGTTGGGCCATTTTTACCCCCTTACATTTGCTTGTTCTCTCTAACGGAAAATGCATTGGTACTGCAAGAATAACTAGGCCGAATATGATGAAGTACGAGGTTTATTAGCTGATGCCCTTTCCAGTCGCATCCTTCACCTTCATGTTTGTTTAGATTTCCTTCTTCTTGTCATGCAATTGAATGGTGTCTATCATGTGCATAATTCTATCCTTTTTAGAAGATGTTTATGAGTGAAGCTTTTGATTCGTGAATTTGAAATCATTACGTTTATTCATGTACCTAGAGCACAAAATCACTATGTAGATACCATTTAAAATAATATTCTAGATTGGCATTTATCACATGCATTTCACACAAGAAAATAACAAAAAACCATAAAATGATGCATATCCATTATATGTGTCATTCAAAATGTTTTAGAGTCCATCAACTCTGATACATATGACATGCCCATAGCATGTTTCAAAACATCAAAAATAGGGACACCACTTGCCCGTACACTTAATCACTATCTGGAGGATCTCGGGCCAATGGATCTGCTCTTGCAGTTCGTAGGTTGTGCATCCCCTGGACGGCCATCGCCATGCGCCGCATGACCCCTCACCACTCTGAGGGTAGACCAATACATGGCTCTATGTAATGGTCATCTAAGTCTTGCCAACCACGCTCTGAAACACTGGTCAGAAGCCTCTCACATCTACGATGAATGTCCTCCAGGAGGGCCACTACATCCTCATCTTGCGGTGCTCTCGACCCACTAGGTCCTGCAGCTCCTGCTACTACAAGCCTTCCCATGTACCCAGCCGGTTTCACCGGTGTTGTATCTGCATATCAAAAGTGAATGAATCAGTACCATATACAATCTTCTGAAACTTTAAAATGCCCATAAAATATTAGCAACATGTCACTTACCATCGAGCCCCCATACTCGACTAGGCAGCACTAGCGAGTCTGGGTCCCCACGATAACTCATCCCACTATAAGGATAGTAATTTATGTACAATGGCATATGATCCCAATGAGCAAAAAACTTGGGTCGGAACACCCGTCCGACTGCCCCACCTCCCCCTCTGCACAATAGCCACCCCCAGCAGCACATCCTAGCGTCTCTCGGGCCCCAGCCTGGATGTATATGCGAGTTTAGAGTGTCGGGATATTCTCAAAGAAGAGCGAGCACAACACTGTGCCATATGCATAGTCATGGTTCACTTTCCACTTGCACAACAACGAAAACATAATTTGGGTTGACCCATAGTAGATTCCACGCAACACACTCTCAACGAGCATCATCTAACCCCCATTGATGTGGTGGAGTGCCTGGTTGCCCAGGATTTGCAGCACCGCTGCGGCCATAGCACAGGTCTTTAGCCACTCTAGATCCCCGATCGGTATCTGTGTCCCCTTCACATGAATACCTAGTCGGAAATGGCGCTCTACAAACTCCATGATGTTCTACCCTCATAGTAACACTGGATACGTATTCCCCACCATCCCAAGTGGTGGGAGACCAGTCAAGAAATATATATCCTGGATAGTCAACTCGATCCGGTGCCCCTGCACTATAAAGATCTCGTGATCTATATCCCAATAGCTGACAATTCGGGCCAAAAAGGGCTCTCCAGCTCTCACCAAAGGGTTCTCCACAGAGTTCAGGATGCCAAACCTAGCCAATGTAGAGCAGACACCATGATCCTCTCAGATCTCTGACTGTAATGTGTCCAGGTCTCTCTCTCTCTCCAGTTGATCCTCAAATTTTCCATATCTACACAAAACCATTATATTTTTCAGTGTACAGAAAGGAAAGACTGTATTCAACCATAAAAACCCAGCTCTCAGCCAAGAAACAAAACCACAATCCCCCTCTCTGACAGGTCACACTTTTCAGTAAATTCCTTGGGTAGGTCACAGTTTTATGCCCAAAACCTACTACACAGGTCGTAGATATTGCCCCAAAAAGTGCGACCTGGCCATGAAGAAGAGCAGGGGTCTATTCTTAAGCTCTAGGTGCCTAAATTGAAATTTCAATCCACTGAATTGAAAGAGTAGGGTTAGGCCTCTTACCCGCAACTGACAGATCTCATTTCCAATGGTCGGTTTGTCCTATACGATCGCTGCAAGATTTAGGGCCTTTTCTGCTCTCTACATTCACCACAGCTACACTTGCAAATGAATAAAATTGGAGGGAAAACACCTTATTAAAAGAGAAACACCAGATATTTCTTTCACCAACTGCGACAAAACCGTAGCTCATTTTGAGAAACCATCAACACCGTTAGAAATCTCTCACCAAGCTCTCAAATGGGTATCCTTTCGTTTTTTGTGATTTGATACTTCACCCAGACACATTTTTTCTAAGAAGGGTCACTTCACCACTCCTAAAAATCGAGTTTCTTCACTTGCAACACTTTTACTTAGGGCACAACTTTTCCTTCATAGCTGTCCATGCTTGTGTCCATTTTCGTCATGAGTAACCATCTTGTACTCATGTTTTTATGGTCCCCACCGGGCCTGTTTGGTGTGGAAGCATCATCGAGTCGCCTTTGTTTAGAGAATCCGAGTTGAGTCATCATCGCATCCATGGAGTCTATACCGAGTCCTTTTGTATCCCGCTATAGTCCTCCATCCTTCATTTCTTTTTTCCTCTCTTGTGTCACCCATTTTGGCCTTCAATCATACTATCACCTATCCCCTCTGGTATTGTGTCAGTTGCTGCCAGGTCATCCATGCCCTTTATGCTCTAACAAGGGAAGTCATCAGCCTGCTACTATGTACCCCCCATTCCACCATTATACCTAGTATCAGTCTATTAGTAGGTCTACTATTACCTCTCATTCCTTAGTTGAGGATCCCTTATTACCTCACCTATGGTGGACCTCCTTCTGTCGACATCAGCTTATTCATTCTAGAAGACATGTCTAGAGGTCGATGTACCTTGGTTCTAGCTTCCACTGTTGTTCGATGCCTCGGATCAGGAAAAGGGACTCTTTTTTTCCCTTTGACTTTATTTTTTCTCAGCTCCAGCTCCTTACGGCATGATCAAGATCTGTATACTTGGTGGTCCAGTAATGTAGCATATTGTACTGATGATTCTCGGTTGTGTGTGAGATGTTTTACACCTCATGAGGGTGTGGCCCTTCAGGTAGACCCCACATGCCTAGATTATCGCTCTACTACTGCCTTGGATGTAGCTCCATAGATTGTATGGTTCCGACCTCAGCTGCTTGCATCGCCTCTTTAGTTTGCGTGTATCATTCAAATTTTCAGAGCCCTTTCCTGTTTTACAGGGCCTCTATGGTTGTACTTATATCTCATGTACTTAGATATTATTGTATAATTCCTGGCTGTTGTCCCAGGCACAGTATGTATGTGGGATCCATTATGTTGTTTTTTATCTGGCCCATGTTTATGCCAGCATGTACTATATATCCCACTGCCATGTTTGCTGGGCACACCATTATTCTTTGTACTTTGTCATCTCGGCAGGCATAGGTATCCCTACCCTGCCTCATTCAAAACATGTACTCACTCATAAAAGAGACTTGTCTCACATGTAAGTCTCGCCTCCTCAGGGTCTTGTCCTCTAGCACTTTAGTCTACCTTATATTTCTCTCTCTTTGACTCCCGCTTCAGTGTCTAGTGATTGAGTTCTTACAACGTACTTCGGTCATATGATTAGCTCCTAATGCTTGCACGCTGGGGGGAAATCTGTTACACCAATTTTTGGCCATCTAACCTATTACTATTATATGGTCTAAATTACACAATGTAAGATCAATTTTACCCTAAGTAAAATTGCTTTCACTATGAAAAATAACTTAGTAATCCATAATTTATTAAGTTGTTTATGTTCTAAATAGGAAACCCCATGAGGAAATATTGAACAAATCCCTATTTGTTTGATTTTCCTCAAGGGATAATTAAATAAACAACATTTTAATTAATATTCCTGGTCATATTTAACCCAAAACAGGAAAATTAATTACATAAATCACTAATTATCTTATTATTTTCTAGGAATAATTATTTAAACATCATTTAAATAATATTCCTTGTTAAATTCGACTAAATAATTTATAAATAATTGAATAAGTCATTATTTATTTAGTTATTACTCAACCATATTCTTAAAATAATAAATAAATCATTTATTATTTACAAATAAAGGGATTTTACCAAATTCAAATTCTTTTTCCTTCCAAAAAAAAAAAAAATATTCCAAAAAAGTTGGGTCTAGATTTGGTTAATATTTTTTAACTATGCACCAATATCTAGACTAACCAAATATTTTGTTATAAATAGAAGGGTTTTTCCATTCATTCACTACCTTTTGCTGCTTAAAGATCACTCTAGATCTATACTTTTGGTCTGACTTTGATCCTCCATGATTGTCATATTTTTCTATCTTTTTTGGTGAACTCGTCTTGAGTTCCATTTTTTGTTTGTGTTTTCTACAACATCAAGAGAGAGAGAGATCTTAGATCTGAAGTGCTGAGGACATACAAGAACCCATCCCATTGAGGGGGACTGGTAACATCTTTCTATGTTCCCTTCCCAGGTGTCATAAATAAAAAATTATTTAAAAATATTCTTGTCTGGTCTATTCGATGCATGGAGAAACTCTTGCTTTTATTTGTTGTTTAATGTCTTTAACCACATAGATCTGGATTTTGTAGCATTTATCTTGGTCAAATAACTGTAGATCTAAATAAATTGACATCCATCTTTGATGTTAGGGCTGTTTGTTATGCATAGCTAAAGTGAGATTTTTTCATACGCTTGCGATTAGAATTCACACTAACAAAAAGAAACCTCATAACCCAAGAAATATGATTTTGGAGGCTTAGGCTTTGGAGAGATAGCTTTGGCTTCTCTAGCTTGGAATAGGAGAGAAGATCATTCCTTGAAGAAGAAATAAGTGACTTAATGCTCCACTATCAGAGCTAGTGTATCACCATTGTAACTGTGTACTTGGATCTTTCACTTAATAATCAAAATCTCATTGATCCAACACACTTTCATGCATGTATCTTGAATGTTGCAAGAATATTATTTAGATTTTTGCGATATATATTATGTTTATATGTACTAAATAAATTGAACTACTTCATTGGGTTTGCTGCTCACCTTATTGAATGTGTGTTGTATTTGATTTTAATGATCAATGTATATATGTAAACTATTTTGCTAGATAACTAAAGTATATTTCCTTGATCTCATGTGAATCTCTTAGGATAGTACTATTACTTTCGTTCTAGAGACTCGCTCTTGTCTCCTCTCTCTTGAAGGCCTCCTTCTATAGATTTCAATTGGTGTTTCACAATATCAAATTACCTGTTTATTCAAATGTTATGTGTATAACCTCTTATGTTATGCATTGAAACCAAGAAAAAGCTTAAGTATGGTGGCTGAGCTAATACTCCTGATGGGGATCCTACTCCAAATGGTGTGAGGTCTAATTGAGACTTCACATTGAGGATACCCCCTGTATGTTGGTGGTATCCAACACTGTCAATAGGGACACTAATCATGTTATTGATTGGACTGTGTTACAGGTGGAACTAGAGGGAGAGTTCCAAACAAACCATCTATGCATCTTGGAATAGAGGAATCTCCTGCTCCAAAATAGAGAAATTGAGCAAGTCAAAGTGTAATGGAAAAAATTTGGGCGTAAGGTAGCCATGTGGGAAATGGATGACTAGATGAAGGAAAGATATATTTCCCTATTTTCTAAGTAAATAAAATGTAAATATATTATAAATATTGTACATAACTGTGTATATAAATCTCCCTAAAAAACAATACTTGGTTTGAAGCATGTTTTGTTGTATATGGGTCTTAAACACTGAGGACGGTGTCACCCCAAATGGGGAGGGGATTGTGATAATCCATGGGTAAATATTTCTCTCAATGAAAATAGTTGTAATTCTATTAAATTGGATGAGAAAGGGACACATATTCCATTGCTTGAGGTAGGAGATTACTTGAGGAATTGATTGTTTTAATGGAAAGCATAGATTTCTGAAGTGGCCTTAAATGGCATGATGGTGCAATAAGTTTAATGAATAATAAAATGATAGGCCTAGTTTTTATTAGGCTCTAAAAAAAAAATAAGGACAAAAATTTAATATAGCAGTAGGGGCTGTGATGTCTAAGGAGGGGGTTGCATGGAACCTTGTGAAGAGGCAAGAAGTTGGCCATTGAAAAACATAAGGAAAGATCAGCCGAGGGAACTTGAAGAGAGGATAAAGGGAAATAAACTCTCTCACACACACATGTGCACAAAAAATATGCACACAAAATAAAAAAGAGAGCGAAAAAAAGAAGAAGAGAAGGAACACTAATTCCTATCCCTAAGTTTTGATCTCTAGATCAGAACACTAGTTGAAGAATCTTGTGACATGAGGTTTGTTGGGTAAAAAATGTCAGAGAAAGATATAAATAGATTTCTTTTTAGTCTGAAGAAACCAATGGAAGTTAGTGGCTTGATGAACCTGCTAGGTTGGAAGGATTCACTCCAATGCTCATAAGGGATGAAATAACCAACAAGATTTTCCTTGGGATAAAATTCTGGTGCTTGACTCATCGATGAACCACTTGGAGAGTGATTTATTTACCATCAACTGCTTAAGTAATGATGAAACTTCCTTATTTTGGCTCTCTTCTCCTGTAGAGTCAGATAAATTTCTCTACATTGTGGTATCTTGGCATGAAGTGATTATGTTGGAAATCACTGAATGATCATATGGGTAGCTGGTAGATGAAGGCAGTGTATCCTAGTTCCATTCCTATTTTAGTTGTTCTATTGGTAAAGAACCCACAAAATAACTCCACCTCAAACTCTTGAATCTAGCTTGGGGGTGATAGCTGCAAGAGAGACTTGTCCATAACTTTTCTATGGTTGGATGGAGAGTTAGAGTCCCACTCTCAGTTGCAAAAATTTTATAAGATAATTCTAATGTTATGTTTGTTCTTGTGACTACTATACTATCTCTAATATTGCATCAGGATAATGGCATGCTAATTTTCAGGAGTGTTGTCTCTTGCATATTTCAGTTATATAAAATTTGTGTGGGCTATAATCCTAGATTGATGTTAAATGTAATGCTCAAATGTGTAATTCATGCCTATGAATCAAATTAGGATTTAGATTCTTGTCTACCTCTATAATCTTGATTTCCTATGGGAAATCTAGGCATGGTATGATTTCTTGTTTACTTTGAAAATTTATTTAAATATTTATTAATAACCTATTAGACCAGTGGATCTATTAGTTAAAATGGGCTTTCTTTTTGTATATTATTATTAACCTAGGAGGCCTACATACTTTTGAGTTATTATAATCTTGCAATTTGTTTATAGGTCCTTAGTGATTATGAAGGGGTAAATCCATATTTTGTTCACTATATCGCTTATGGAACTAGCTAATAAGCCTTGTTCCATTATTTTCAAGCTCAAGAAGTATATCGTTTACGTGTATGTAGGTTACATACACATATTTACGCATACACAAATGTTTTATGCATAGGCACTTTCGTCACCTAGTTGTGGGATTGAATCCTGTCTATATTTGCATCAAACATGAATATGGAAAGGGAAGGGCATTCATATAAAAACTTGGGGAAATAATCCCTTCATATATGATAATCATCACGTGGCTTAAGCCTTACACCCATTTCACTTTTCCTCAATGAAGTTCCCTTCAATGGCACCTTTCGACTATGGCATATAGTCTTGGTGTTTTTAACTTCAAATTTTCTATGCTTTTTTTTTTGCACCCCATGCAACCAAGAATTGTGATTGTGGTCCTCTAGGAAACATCATCCCAACCTCACTACTCCTTCAAGTGCTAGGATAGATCAACAATCATATGGTCTCTCATAGTGGTCCCTATTGGGATTTTGTATTTTTCCTCCATGTAATCTTAGAGCCTTGTCAGCCCAAGATATTCCTTGTAGTGTGCTTTTAATCCTTCTAGGAGACAGATTCTAGGGAAAATGAAATTTCCCTTCTCCATCATGTAACGATCTACCAACACCTATTTACGCATGTCACCCTAGAATTTTCTAAAGGCTACCATGTCCCTCTGTTATTCCACCTCATACCGATCCTCGTCATCTCAGTGGGTTAGGAGAAAGAGAATAAAAGTAATGCATACGATTGAAGTCCCAGGGTGAGGTGGAAAGTGTGGCCCACACTCATGTGTAATAATCATACATACATACATACATACATACACACATACATACATACATACATACATATATATATATATCTGTGTGTGTGTGTGGATTGTGTTTGTGTTTGTGTGTGTTTTAAGTTTCCTTTTAGCCTTGTGAGCAACCGAGAAGGGTAAACCCATGACTTGGAGTATGAATGAGTCAGTATCTAATACATGGCTTAAGACTTGGAAGCCACGAGGGCTCCACATGGCATCCCTATATTTTGACACCCTTCAATTGGCGATGGATTCAGATGGCCATATCGGTTGATTCAAGGGTCATATTGGGAAATTTTTGATATCGCTAGAATCATATCAATGAGATAGATGCACTTGAATAAGTTGTTTTTGGTATTGAAAGGGTAGAAGAAAGCAAAAATTTTAGACCCCATTTCCATAATGTGACTATGGGTATCAGGTAATCCTACTAACTACCTCTTACTAACCTTATTTTGGGCAGTGAATAGTAGGGGGTATGTTACAGGTTTACGAACAATGAGGAAGGGACATGACTACTATTCATGGTAGTTGAGGGGTTAAAAAATATGTGTGCTTTGATGCCCTATAAAAATACCATCATTGGAAAAGAGGCAACAAACTTGTTATTTGGACAGGTCTGGGTGCACTTTGGGGTACAAAAGAGCATCGTTTCAAATATGTACACAATATTTATAAGTGAATTTTGAACTACCTTGTACGAGAAGATGGACACAAAGTTGAATAATTATACAGCATTACATCCATAGAAAAATTAATAGACAAAATTATTCAACATAAATTTGTTGCATCTTTGGAAGGGTTACAATTAGAAATATGCAAATACCTAGGATGAAAATCTAGTATATATACAACTCTCTTACAACAGAGCGGTCCACACTTCTACTAGTAAGTCCCCATTTGAAAATTGTTTTGGATATTTTCCACCTTCACTTTGGATAATTCATATGGGAAACAAGGAGGATTAAGGAATGTTATTATAGAGGATGCCTTGAGGGCTAAAAATTTGTTGAGAAGATCAAGAAAATCCACAAGCAAGTGCAACAGACATTGCATAAGTCACATGAAAAATTTAAGGCCAGGCATGATCAACAAAAAATATAGAAATTGTGCAAGGTGAGAGACAGGGCATGCTTACAATTGAACAAGGAGAGGCTACAAAGTATTGGTAAGAAAATCAAGACCCTGCAATATGGTCCCTTTCAGATACTATAAAAGATGGGAGATAACACCTACATACTCAACCTACCCCCATACATGCACATTGACTCAATTGTGAATGTGTAGAATATGAAGCTCTATGATTCGCCCATGCTAGATAAGGAAGAGGAACAAGTGATACCTTCTGTAGTGGTTTTGGAACCATATGCTCAGGAAAAGTTGAAAAAAGATAAAATTTTGCATAAGAGGTCTAGAACTGTAAGAAAATGGTAGCATAACTATTGAACCTCAGAATTGTCCTTTCTCTAACATCCTTTCTCATCACTTTTCCTTACCTTTTCATAAGTCCATACACTCCAATCAATGATAAATTTCATGTTTTATCTCAGGGAATTCATTTGAATGATTTCTATGTTATATTCTGATGTTCTTGTTATTTGAATGGATTTTTGTAACTTAGCTACAGAACACAACGTATTCTGCAGCTAATTTTTGTTTCCGCAACTATTTTTATGGTTTGATAGGTTCCGAGGAGTAAATAAAGGAACGAGCCACATGGGCATCTCCAGAATGATCCACATATGGATTTCATCCTATCCAATTGGTTGAAATCGACAGAAAAGGGTGCCTGTGATCGTGGTCAAATTCTGTTCAAAAGACATAAGTCGAGTGCGAATAACTCTTGATTTTCTCTAACTTAGAAAATCAAGAGTTAACCAGTTAGAATTTAATTCTATGTTTTGGTTGGAATTTCCATCCGTAGGTGTAATTAGCTCCTCAAAGTTACATTTTTTTTTTTTAAATACCAGTTGTGTGAAGACCGAAGACAATCTTAATTTCTGAAAACTTTGTGCATGCTTTAAATTCTATTCTTTTTCGTAATACTAGGATCATGGTCATGGTTCTAGTTTCTACTTAATGCACATATAGTCAGCTAGGATCTCGACCTATTCTATCGCAGAGGGCCCTTGCACAGGAGGAGGTTTTTCATTAGCTATTTTTAGTTTCATTATTTTCTCTGTTTTTTCAATTCACAAGTAGATTAATACTGTGTTGCGGCTTTTAGATCAATATCCTAGATTCAAATTATGAATGTTTTGCTAGAATCAAAGTTAGAATGACTATGTAATATTTTTTTTCCAAAAACATCTGAAGAAGGTAGATTCATCTATTTTCCAATTGGATTATGTTTGAGGCAATAGAGCTTATAGTTGTTTAGTTTCCTTTCATGTTCCTACATTACTTTCTTAGATTAGATCCTCAGTTAATTGTATAATTGGATGCTCCTAAAGATCAATCCAAGAAGGTGACTGCCATACTTCCAAATTGGGTGCTCGAGTGTTTAACCTATGAAATAATTGAGTTTTTCCTTTACATGATTTTAAAATGCTTTCTTAGATCAGACCCTCAGTTAATTGTATAATTGGATGCTCCTAAAGATCAGGCCAAGAAGGTGACTTGTCATACTTCCAAATTGGGTGCTCGAGTGTTTAACCTATGCAATCATTGAGTTTTCATTTACATGATTTTAAACTACTTTCCTAGATTACGATCCTCAGTTAGATGTATAATTGAATGCTTGTAAATCATACCAAGAAGGTAACTCTGTTATACTTCCAAATTGGATGCTTGAGTATTTAACCTATACAGTAATTGAGTTTTTCCTTACATGTTATTTAAATGCTTTCCTAGATTTAATTTTTAAAACTAAAGTGTAATCGATTGCTTGTACATCATGTCAAGAGGGTGACTATGTCATACTTCCATATTGAATGCTGGGGTGATTGATCATACATTAGTTTCTTTTTCCTTTGAACCTGATTTCATCTAGAATAACATTGCAATTTCAATTTTCAGTCATAAGATTCATATTTCAATCCATGGAGTAGGATTAACTTTAATTTTCAAAGTCATTATAATAGGCACTCTTTTTCTAGATCAGATTCTAACCATTTACAAATTTGATTCATTTTTATGCAAGTTAGAATAGTTTAAGAACACTTCCTTTTATTCCTTCTTTCAAATCTAGTCTTACACATTTAAATTTCACTAGATCCAGTTGATTAATTTCATAGTTTTCATTTCTTAAAATTAGCATTTAGACATAAAGAAAAAAATCCCCCAAAACAACATAAAAATGCATACAATGAATTAAGAAGAAGGTTAAATAAGCACATATAGTGCACCACACTTCATCATATTACAAACTTCGATTGATAATTTATGTTGACGTGGAATTTATCGATCAGGGATCCCATTTTACATCCAAGTTGGTGGAAAAGCTTGTGGAGAACTACAAGATCAAGCACACAAAATCCACTCCTTATCATCCACAAGAAAATGGTCAAGTGGAATCTACCAATATAGTGATCGAAGGAATTCTCACTAAGACTGTACATTTACACATAAGAGATTGGGCAGGGAGGCTTCCTGAGGCTTTATGGGCCAACCGAATCACATGGAGGAATACAACATGACTTACTCCCTATGAAATTTTTTATGGGAAGCAAGTCCTATTTCCTATAGAATTTAAGATCCAAACCTTCAAGATGGCAGTCCAATTGGGGCTTGACTTATCATAAGCTTAGAAGCATAGATTAGAGCAACTTAATGAGCTTGATGAAATAAGGCAAGATGCAGTTCAAAGAACCAGTATAGTCCAACAACAAAGGTCCAAATGGCATGATAAATATATCAAAGAGAAAAAGCTTCAAGCAGGGGATTGGGTACTTTTGTTCAATTCAAAGTTCAAATACTTTCAAGGAAATTTTTAGACTCATTGGATTGGGCCTTATGAGATTTAAAAAGTCTTTGATAATGGAGCAGTTAGGATAAATACAATTGATGAAGAAAAGGTACCTCTTCTTGTAAATGGACATCGATTAAAATTCTATCATAAGACAACTTCAAGAGAAGATTTTATCAAAATTTTCCAAGATAATACTGATATGAAGTTGGTGAATAAAAATCCTTCTTCTTCCCCAACTTAGTTTTTATTTTTCCTATCTAAAAAAAGAAGAAGAGAAATATATATATATATATATATATATGCACACACACACACACACACATATATATATTATTCAAATGAGTAAATAAATAAATAAAATAATTGTATAACTGTGAAAACCAATCAATGATTGGCATCCTTATACAGAAAATATAGGATGAAAATCAGAAGTTCTGACATCTTATATTTTCCTTTCCATTTCTAAAAATCCAAAAAAAAAAAATTTGTTCCCTTTCTTTTATGAAAATCAATAAAAAGTAGTACATAACTACTTCCATCCTGCAGCTACTTTCCATTATGCAACTGATTTCACATTCTGCAGCCATGTCACATTTGTACAACCTACTAAAGCAAGAATAGTGAGCACAGGAAATTGAAGGACTCTGTTTGAAGATCATCATGCTAAAGGATACTCGAAGAATCAACACCAAGGAAATAACAACAAAAGGTTGGTTCTAAAGGTAAGTTACATAAATTTATTTAAATAAAAAGGTCAAAAACATTAGCATGTATAACGTAGATGATCATATGCTACCTCAACATGTCATCATTTGATTTGATTGGGACTCCTATCATGTCATAGATTGGCCACATCATCCGCATTATGTTTCATATCAGTCCACAACGGACTCTCCCATTTATGATTAACGGTCATGACCTATTGCCGTAACCTATCCTTCTACATTTCTTAAAACCCCATCAAATATCCATCTCATTCATTCCTACAAACCTTTGATGTCCTTCATCGAATCCGCAACTCAATTCACTTCATACAGAGAAGGATAATTCTAAAGGCTAGACTCTTCATAACAAAAGACATAGGTTTGATAGTCAGGACTGAACCGATGGGAGCTAAATATATGGAGGGATATCCTCAGTTCAAGGAGATGTTGCAGAAGGCTAAGTGGCTCAAGTTTATAGAAAAATTTTATGGTTTACACAAAGAGATCACTAAGTATTTTGCATGGTATTTTGAGGGAACAGAAGTCGAAATAGGAGACATCAAGTTTTCAATGACCGAGGCATTCATAACCGAAGCCACAGAGCTTCCAAGAGTTGGCAAAAGTTGGTTCAAAAACAAACAATTTCACAATGAATCATGGAAAATTTTCCTCAAAAATCTAGGTATGGATACTTCTATTTTCAGAAAGGGTATTCCTAGCTCAACACTCAAGAACAAATGGAGGAACATGATTTTAATTCTGCAGAAGTTTATCACTTGTGAAGGCAGATTTGTCTACATGTATGTGTATCATATTCGATTGTTGATGAACTTTTTAGAGGATGGTGAAATAAATATTCCTTTATTTTTACTGAATAGCTTAAAAAGAATGTCTACAAATGTGCAGAAGAGAATTTAGTTTATAGATAACACTATGCACCATCATGGGTTGGTAAAAATACTTCTTGAATTTCATTTGAAAAGTATAGGAGATTCTTGGGAGAATTTTTTGATCATAAATCATTTCCAAGATGAGCCAGAGCAGCCTAAGGAAGACAAGACTAGGAAAAGTAGAAGAAAGAAGATTGACACAAGAATTGAAGACATACTTGCATATCCACTACAAAAAAGTGATGAGGAACTCACTCTTGTAGAACTAATGAGGAATAAGAAGCAGGGTGAAGATAAGGCAAGAGGTAAAACAGAAAAGAAGAGTAAGGTTACAAGTGAAGAAAAATTAAGCCCTCTACAGCCCAAAAGGAGCTCTAGACTCTGAGGTTCAATGAAGAAAACAATACCATAGGAGACAAAGTTTATAAATTTAGAGGAAGAACATCCAATACCATCTCCCATCAATATCTCTCCTCCATATAGCCCTGAAAATTATCCTATACATAATTTTGAAGGCATTCCCAACATAATATCTCCAGGCATAGACCCAGTACAACAAGAGATATATGATTACATAGAGTCACTAGAAAAGAGAAATGCAGTAGTGAATCTAGACCCACTTATCAATCCACAAGAACCTCTAGTTGATACCCTTAAACAAGAAATATATGAGCTAGAGATATTGAATAGGCATATTAAACAAGAGAATGAAGCTTTAAAGCAGCAGAACTGATTGGAGAAAGTCATTAATGATAATACCATCCTGCACTTGGGACTGTGATACAAAAATAATAGGAATTTAAAAAGAAAGAACAAATCACTGAACAAGGCAGTCATCAATCTCAAATACAAACTCCTTATGAGGAAGCCCAGGATGGAAATCACTTCAAAGAAAAGTAAGAGGAGAAAACTGGATGTATTAGCAGAAGTGTCTGAACAAATGCAATAGGAGAAAGAAGTTCACATTTTTGATAAATTGCATGAGGACATGCAATGGCTTCTTAATGGGGGTATGTTGAACCTCAAAATTTTCCTTTCTTTGACATCCTTTCTCATCACTTTTCCTTGCCTTTTCATAAGTCCATACACTCCAATCAATGATAAATGTCATGTTTTATCTCAAGGATTGAATTTGAATGATTTCTATGTTATATTCTGATGTTCTTGTTATTTGAATGGATTTTTGTAACTCAGTTACAGAACGCAACCTATTTTGTAGCTAATTGTTATATCCGCAGCTAATTTTATGGTTTGATAGGTTCTGAGGAGTAAATAAAGGAACGAGCCACATGGGCATCTCCAGAATGATCCACATATGGATTTCATCCTATCTACTTGGTCAAAATCGACAAAAAAGGGTGCCTGTGATCGTGGTCAAAGTTCGGTCAAAGGACGTAAGTCGAGAGCGAATAACTCTTGATTTTCTCTGAAGTAGAAAATCAAGAGTTAACTAGTTAGAATTTAATTCTATGTTTCGGTTGTAATCACCATATGTAGGCGTAATTAGCTCCTCACAGTTACATTTCATTTTGTTTAAATACCGGTTATGAAAATACCGAATATAGTCTTAATTTCTAAAAACGTTGTGTATGATTTAAGCTCTGTTCTTTTCCTTAAAACAAAGATTGTGTTCGTGGTTCCAGTTTCTACTTAATGCACACATAGTTAGCTAGGATCTCGACCTATTCTATCACAGAGGGCCCCTGTACAGGAGGATGTTTTTCATTAGTTATTTTAGTTTAATTATTTGCTCTGTTTTTTCAATTCACAAGTAGATTAATATCGTGTTGCAGCTTTTAGATCTATATCATAGATTCAAATTATGAATGTTTTCTTAGCATCAATGTTAGAATGAATTTGTAATATTTTCTTTCCAAAAACATCTCAAGAAGGTAGACTCATAAATTTTCCCATTGGATTATGTTTGAGGCAATAGAGCTCGCAGTTGTTTAGTTTCCTTTCATGTTCTTACATTGATTTCTTAGATCAGATTCTCAGTTAATTGTATAATTGGATGCTCCTAAAAATCAGGCCAATAAGGTGACTTGTCATACTTCCAAATTGGGTGCTCAAGTGTTTAACCTATGCAATAGTTGAGTTTTCCTTTACATGCTTTTAAACTGCTTTCTTAGATCATATTCTCAGTTAATTGTATAATTGGATTCTCCTAAATACCAGGCCAAGAAGGTGACTTTTCATACTTCCAAATTAGGTGCTCGAGTGTTTAAACATATGCAATAATTAAGTTTTTCCTTTACATGCTTTTAAACTGCTTTCCTAGATTAAGATCCTTAGTTAAATGTATAATTGAATGCTTGTAAATCATACCAAGAAGGTAACTCTGTTATACTTCCAAATTGGATTCTTGAGTGTTTAACCTATAAAGTAATTAAGTTTTTCCTTACATGTTCTTTAAATTATTTCCTAGATTTAATTTTCAAAAATAAAGTGTAATCAGTTGCTTGTACATCATGTCAAGAGGGTGACTATGTCATACTTCCATATTGAATGATGGAGTAATTGATCATACATTAGTTGCTTTTCCTTTAAATATGCCTTCATCTAGAATAGCATTGTAATTTCAATTTCAGTCATAAGATTCATATTTCAATCCATGGATTAGGATTAACTTTAATTTTCAAATTCATTATAATAGGCACTCTACTTTTAGATCAGATTCTAAACATTTAAAAATTTGATTCATTTTTATGCAAATTAGAATAGTTCAGGAACACTTCCTTTTCTTCCTTCTTTCAAAGTTAGTTTTACACATTTCAATTTCACTAGATTCAGTTGATTCATTTCATAGTTTTCATTTCTTAAAATTAACATTTATACATAAATAACAAAATCCCCCAAAACAACATAAAAATACATAAAACGAAGCAAGAAGAAGGTTAACTAAGCACATATAGTGCACCACACTTCATCAGTTTACAAACCTCGGTTGATAATTTATCTTGAACAATTTAAGACATTAAATTGGCTAAACAAAAGATACTCCTCCCACCTCCTTTGTTGATGTTTGACATACATCCTCAACATATCCTCAAGAATCTTGTTAACCCTCTTTGTCTATCCATCTGTCTACAAATGATAAGTTTTACTGAAGGCTAAATTTTTCCGCAAGCCCACAAACAACTCCTTCCAAAACTTGGAAGCGAACTTGGCATCTCTGTCTGATATGATATTCTTAGGAACACCACACAACCTCACTATCTCCCTAATAAAAATCTGAGCTACATCACTATCTAAATTAATATACTTCACTTCAATTAAGTGAGCTACCTTTCTCAACCTATCAATCACAACCATGATGGAATCATGCTCCTTTGACGTCCTTGGAAAACATGTACTTGAGTCCATGGAAATAACCTCCCATTTCCATTTTGGAATCATAATAGGCTACAATAAACCACTTGGATTCTTAAATTGAGCTTTCACCTGCTGACAATCCAAACATCTTGCAGCAAAATCAACCACCTATTTCTTCAAGTTTTTCCAATGATAGAACCATTTTCAAAATCTTTTGGTATCCTGGGTGGCCTAAAATCACTTGACATGAAACTCCCTCAAGGTAAGCTTCTTGAGCTCACTATATTCTGGCACATAAATCATGATTTTGAATATGACCAACCCATTTTTCGTGAAGTGATACTCCTCATCCCTATCACGTTCGCCATGTTGTTTCAATATTTGTTTAGTTACTAGTATTTCTCATCATATTTCCCTGCCTGCAATATCCCTTCATGCAAATATGTACATTAAGAGCTCACCGCTGAAATATGATTCACCCGCACTCTCCTACTAAGAGCATCTACAACCTTTTCCTCCTTTCCCTTAATGTACCTGATCTCAAATTCAAACTCACTAAGGGTAGCCAACCATATCACTTTCCTAGAATTATGATTGAGTTGGTCAAGCAATTAACTCATTCCACTATGATCACTCATTAAAACAAACCTCTAGTTAAGGAGATAATGTCTCCACATCTTCAGTGCATGAATGATAGTTGTGAACTCAAGATCATGAGTCACATATTTATTCTCATGCTCATTCAACTTTCTTGATTCATAACAAACCACTTGTCCTTCCCGCATTAGGACTCCACCAAGTACTTCCTTACAATAAAATGTACAAACCACAAATTCCTTATCAAGATCTGCAATATTCAAAACTGGAGCAATTGTAAGAAAATGCTTCAACTTCTCAAAACTAGCTACACAGTCCTCAGTCCATTCAAACTTATTTCCTTTACTTTGCAGAGATGTGATAGGATAACCAATCTTTTATAAGTTCCTGATGAATCACTTGTAGTAACCTGCTAATCCCATGAAAAATATGAACTCATCCACATTCATAGGATTTTTCCACTCCCTGATAGCTTTAATATTTTATGGATCCACTACTATCCCTTCCTTGGAAACAACATGTCCCAAGTAATGAATCTGAGTCTAAAAGAAAATGCACTTGTTGAACTTGGCATACAACTGATGCTCTCTCAAAAATCTCAAAAATGCTTCCAAATGATTTACATATTCTTTCTTATTATTCAAATATACTAGTATGTCATCAATAAATAATATCACGAACTTATCCAGATAAGGGTACAATGCACTGTTCATCAAACACATGGAGGTGGTTGGATCATTGGTAAGAGCAAAAGGAACCACTGCAAACTCATAATGCCCATACCTTGTGTGAAATGCAGTCTTGTGGATGTATTGTTCTTTGATGATATGGATTGTATCATTATATGTTTTTCATCCATCTCGATGCATTTGGAGTGGAAAAAGTGGAGGAATGAGCTCACGAGACCGTTTTTACTTATGCGACCCAGTTTGGAAAAACAAGGTCTGAAACCTTTTGGGAGCATTTTGAGGCATCAAACGACAATTTTTGAGGGGTAAAACTTTACTTATTTAACACAACACAATTTAATATTATTCTACACACATATATCTTTCCAAATACATAAGAAGCACATCAATTGGAGTAAGTATGCAAAATTTATGCCACTCAGAAGTTGACCTTCATGTTTTCACACCTATAGTTCGGGAGGATGTCTATATTGTAGCTCTAGTTAAGAGTTGATGTCATCGAAATTAACCACTAGTAGGCTATCGAGTTTTTTATAATTGGGACATTAGGAGGAAGAGGCATTCCATTATTTCAAGAGCATTTTGTTCCATAGTTGAGCAAAGATAGCCAAGAGGAATAGGAGGTAGAGCACACAAAGAGGATATTTTCACTATAGCAGCCCACGAACCACGGGAATTACTTCTTTGTACCTGCAGCCATATTTCCAAATAGAGAAAGAGAGCTAACCTCATCTTCCAGCTAGGTTTTCTCTTGAAAGGGTTTCCGAGAGAGCATATTTTGTGTCTTACGTGTGTGTGTGTGAGCTTATTTTTTCGTTCTCTACTTTTATGCCGCATAATTTCCATTCGCATGCATGCAATAATTACATTTAAATATACAAATATAGAATTTGAGAGGGAGTGTTAATTTTGGAAGCTCAAGGAAAATTTCCCTCCTTTGGACAATATTTCCCATCAAGGAAGACCCCTACTAGCCCTTGGAAGAATTTAATTTGGTTAAGGGAAAATATATTTTAATATGGTAACCCACATGTGCAAAAAAAAAGGGAAGTTCGGCCAAAAAGAGAAATTGGACACCCTTGCATGGTTATAAATACAAGTTAAGTGACCCTCCTTTGGTGATTATGATCAAGCATTTTTTTTTTATTCTCTCTTCTTTGTTTTGGCTCACATTGTACAGAAGTTAGTTTGCAGGAAATTGGTTCGCACAAGTCTGAAATTGCAGGGTCTGAAGCTCACATGTGTGATTAGGGTTTTTGGGTCACAGCCGTAGGGTTGCCACAAGAAAATTTAGTTGCAACCGCATGCACGTTGGATATCTCTTTGTGCGGGTGGGATCTAGGGTTTTGGGTGATATTTTCAGTTGTATTCGCATACATAGAAGCCTCTTTGTGTGGATGGAATGCTTCAACAACATGAAGGATAACTTTCTTCATGGGGTTGGGACGTAGGGTTTCATTTGACAATTGACTTTAGATTCTTCCAGTTGATTGCATATGTTGGAAGTTGACCGCAGGGTTTTGAATCATGATTTTGATTAGTACTATATTTGTTGGGTTTATCTTTGGGATATTGTTTGGTTGATTTTACTTAATTTTATTGTGAATGAAGAAATGAATCATTGTACTCTCTTTGATGAAAAATTAAATGAAAATATAATAAGAAGAAGAATTTGAAATGATTTCCCCCCTTGTGGGGTTTTGGCCTTGTCTTCGACCAATCCTGGTGTCTCTATGTGTGAATTCTTTTCTTCTATTGTTCCTTTATGTTCCGCTACATTGATGATGATATTGTCGTTTCTATATAATTTCATATGTTGTTAATTATGTTATGATGTTGTGGGGTGAATTAAATATGTAAATGATGAAATGAAATTATCTAAAGAAAATAAAAATATATCCCTAAGAAAAATTAATGACTGTGACATCCCCTGGTTAACATTTATCTTTTGTAAATAATTGTAATTATTTTTAAATGGTTTAGAGAGGGACACAAATTCCATTGATTGAGGAAGGAATTTTCTTGAAGATTTGGTTGTTTTGAAATACCAATCCTGGTTGGATGAAAAGAATTGAACGTGTTGACTAGGTAATAAATCAACTGAAAGAGGAAGGATTCGTCTAAGCGTCCTTCAACTCCGACAACAAGCAAGGAAAGGACAAAATTTTAATGCAAAGTATGGGTTGTGTCTTCAAGGGTGGATGGACCACGTAGACCACTCTAAATGATATAGCCATCACGACCGAGAGGTATGGGGACACTCTTGAGGAACATTTTTTCTCATGCATTGAGGAGGAAGGGGGGCTCCATTTAGTTATAACAAATAATTATGGGAGAATCAATTCATATATGTGCTCTCTCCCATGCATGGGCAAGAGGCATCTACATAGAACTTAGAGGCTAAAATTATTGTGTAAGAACACAAAGTTGAGGAGGAGACGTTGAGGGAAAAGAGGATGTTGAGAGGCTTATGAGGGTAAAGCACATTGTTGAGAGGGAAGAAAAGTTATGAGGATTGAGAGAATCAAAGGAGAAGAGAAGTTATGATTATATCTAGGTGAGAATCCCATGAGGATTTTTGACTAATAATCATGGGGCAGTGGTTGTTCCTTATAGGGCTGATAATTCCGTTGGAGGCTATGTTGGTTGATAACCTTTGAGAAATGGAGGCACTTAGGGCTATTGAGTTGATAACACATTATGGTATTTCCATGGGATTGGGTTGAGAACACAAGTGGAAGATTCCACTAAGTTATTGGACACCTTGTTTCAGCTAATGATATTGATGTAATCTCCTAAGTAGAAGATGGTTGCAATTCAATGAAGTGGTTCACCATATATACTTAATTTTGATAGCTAGTGGGTGGAGGTGAGGAAACCTTGATAAACCCAGTTTCAGCTGAAATATTGGTTTGGAACTCCTCTAAAAGCACATCACCTCAAGCTTTGAAATCTGGCTCGAGGGTGACAGCTTCAAGAAATACTTGGCTGCAACTTATATATTGTTGGGTGGAGAATTGAAGTCCCAATCTCAGTTGATGAGCACATTATAACAAGATAAGTATAATTAATCATTTTTGCATTGATTATTATTCATACATTTAATGTGTTGGGCTTAATGCATGTGTTGATATTGGTACATTATGATAGTTGATGCTTATGACATAATGAGGAATGTGAATTCCTCTACAATGTTATGGATCCATGTGATGGATGAGGAATGGTTCATTCCTGAAGAATTAATGTATCTGTGTCTACTTATAATTCATGTGTCATATATTATATGTTGGCACAAAGTTGTTAATTGGATAGATTAATGGTCAGGTATGTGAATTGGGCATGAAAAATTTATTGTAGGTGTTTTGAATATCTTTACAGAAATATGATTATTTATGTGTTCATTATGGGCTAGAAATTTGGCTTAAGGTCTGGGTATGCTGAGCTGAACATATCTCTGCTAATTAAATAGATAAATAAATTGGGAATGGATTGGTTGTTGTATACATATATAATCATTTGGGCAAGTGTTGTAGACACTAAGTAACACGATTATGGTTAATGTGAGCATTGGATGCTTGCTAGGTGGATTAATGATTGTAGCATTGATCATTGAGTGATTAACTATGTGGCTCATGCCTGGAATTCCCTTCCATGAAAATGAAATGCTTGTAGGCTTGTATTATCATTGTATATGTGCATTTATTTATAGTTTATACCTGTAATCATACCGTGAGGGAGGATTTTCTGGTTGATCATGAAATGTCGATCACCTTGTTACCTTATTGACACCATAAGCTTTCTAGTTTCTCTTATAAGCTTGTTGTGATTATTTTTTCTTCAAAGGGAACCTCCAAATATCTAGGATGAGGTCGAATTATTCCTCGTAATATTTTGACCCAAGGGACTACAGACTTTTGAGAGACTTAATCGATATGTCCCTGAACCTTGCTTTGTATTCCTGTCATCAAGAACCATGAGATGGTATTCTTGTGGAAATCTCGGGAGGAATAGCACCAATGGTGTGTTTTATAAACCCTTAATGGATTTGATTAGTCTCTCGCACAAGTATAGACATTTCTGGAATCACCATAGTCGATCCATTGACAAATCCTTTCGCAAATGACGTAAAGTGAAAAGTGGGAGAAATACTTTAGCCCAAATCCTCAACTTGTTAACCATATCCTTGAGCTTGGAAGGGTTATTGGGTTTCTTGATGGTCGATAGGAAAGCCAAGCTGCTAACCATACGACTGCAATGCATGCTAAAGTGTTAGTCCAATGTAACAAATGGCTAAGATTTAATGTGATGGATCAAAAATCGAGAGAGAGCCCGAGATGACATATGCCTAGAGGATTACATCTCGAAAGCTCGCAAAATATCGCACAAGAGAAACACCCAGGCGAAAAAGGACTGCAATGGCATGACAGGGCTTGCAGCGTAGAGAAGGCCGCGATGATGTGGAGATCATGCATTGGTTGGCAGAAGAAACAAATCCCTTGCGAGAATTATTATCACGATGTTAGGAAGTGGAAATCAGAACCCATTTAGATAGGAAATTTGGCAGCAGATGACGGGAGAATTTTTCTCCTGGAGTCTGTCTCCCAGAGGTAGCCATGCACTGCATTCAAGGAAGAGCTGGGATAAATTAGTGTTGGGTTGTCGTGGAAGGATAAAGGGTCGTTGGATCTAAAAAATGGGAGCATTAACGAAGTAGAGGTGTGTAACTACTGGGGTACGTAATCATGGAGGTAAAACCCCGAAAATTTAGTGGTGGAGCGAGTTCAAAAGGGCATGGGATGACGTAAGCTTGGGATGCGGTGGCATACACATAAGCCCAATATGCATGTATTTATGGTTTATCCCTGTAATCAAACAACAAGGGAGTATTTTTTGGTTGATCACGAAATGTTGATCACCTTGTTGCCTTATTGGCACCATAAGCTTTCTCGTTGCTCTTATAAGTTTGTTGTGTGTATTTTTTATTCAAAGGAAACCTCCATATATCTAGGTTGAGATCGATTTATTCCTCGTAATATTTTGAGGACCCAAGGGAATATGGAGTTTTCAGAGACTGAATCGATAAGTCCCTGAACCATGCTCTATAGTCCTTCATCAAGAACCATGAGATGGTATTCTTATGGAAAGATCAAGAGGAATAGCACCAGTGTGTGTTTTATAAACCCTTAATAGATATGGTTAGGCTCTTGCACAAGTATAGACATTTGTAGAACCATCATAGTCGATCCATGGACAAATCCTTTCGAAAATGGTGTAAAATACAGAGCGAGAGAAATAATTTAGCCCATATCCTTAGCTTCTTAACCATATCCATGATATTGGAAGGTTTATCAAGTTGCGCGAAGGTCGACAGTAAAGCCAAGTTGCTACCATACGTGCAGCATGCCAA
Organism: Pinus albicaulis; assembly: GCA_034641835.2. Taxonomy (NCBI): domain Eukaryota; kingdom Viridiplantae; phylum Streptophyta; class Pinopsida; order Pinales; family Pinaceae; genus Pinus; species Pinus albicaulis. The sequence goes on from CM076584.1 coordinate 1,116,472,020, forward strand.
AGTATGAAGATAATGTAAAAAATGGCTAAGATTTAATGTGAGATATCGATGGCCGAAATTTTACCTAAGATGACACATTGTGCCTAGAGGATTGCATCTCGGAGATCTCACAAGAATTTCGCGCAAAAAGAAATGTGCAGGTGAAAGCGCCGCCAATGGTGTGGTAGGGCTTGTAGCTCAGAGAAGGCCACGATGATGTGGAGACCATGCATTGGTTTGTAGAAGAGCCAAATCCCATGCAAGATGGCTTATCGCGGTGTTAGGATGTGGAAAGATGGACCCTTTTAGATAGGGAATCTGGTAGCATTTGAGGAGAGAATTTTTGTCCCAGAGTATATCACCCAGAGGTAGCCATGCACTGCACTCAAGGGAGATCCGAGACAACTTAGTGTCGGGTTGTCGTGGAAGGAGAAAGGGTCATTGGATCTGACAAATGGGAGCATTAACAGAGCAAAGGTGTGGAACTATTGAGGCACATGAGCCTAGACTGTTAAGCTAGGAGGTAACTCCACCAAAAAACTAATATGAATTGATTAAGGATGCCTATGAATATATACATGGAGGTGATACTCTTGGGATTCATTTCCCAGTGTCACTTCAACTTCCTTATTTCCTATTTTACATTAATGTACAATTTTTCCCAATCCCTTAGGATTAGGTGTCAACATTCACCCCCTTAATCTGAAGGGATGTTGGTGAGTCCAAGCATTGTTCTAAATTTTTCAAACTTTTCTCTTCAAAGTGCTTTGGTTAAGATGTATGAAATTTTCTCATTTGTAGAACAGTGACATAGATGGATTGTTTTGGCCTCAACATCATGTCGAATCAGATGGTATTTTGTATTTATGTGCTTCTTTTGATCGTGGAACTTTGGGTTCTTAGCCAACTTTATTGCAGAAGTGTTATCGATCATGAGTGGAGCTGAATGCATTTGTTTCATCTACAAATCTTCCGGGATTTTCCTGAGCCACACAATTTCCTTTTTCGCTTCATCTGCTGCCACATATTATACCTTAGTTGTAGAATTTGCTGGAACTCATTGTTTGTGTGATCTCCAGGAGACAACTCCTGATCCAAGACTCATTTTATAAATTGAAGTAGATACCCCAGTTTCTTTGTCTCCATCAAATTATAAATTAGAGTATCTAATCAAGCTGAAGTTTCCCACCTGCATATATTTTAGTCCAAAGTCTTGAATCCCTTTCAAGTACTTTAGAACTCTTTTTGTAGCAGACCAATGTCCTTCCCAAGGTTTTTGCATAAACCTAGAGAGGATTCCATTATAAAATGATATGTTTGGTCTAGTAATAGTCAAGTAGATAAGACTTCCTACAAGCTATCTATACTTCATTGCATCCTCAAATTATTTCCCTTTAGTGGCTGTGAGCTTCAAGTTTTGTTCCAATGGAGTGGTCAAAGGATTGCATTCAGCCACGCCAAACTCGTTCAATATATCTCCAAGGTACTTCTTCTGAGAGAGGAATATAAATTTAGGATGTTGAGTCAATTAAATACCAAGATAGTAGTGAACATAGCCTAAATCAATCATTTCAAAACCTTGATTCAATTCCTTCTTTATGTATGTAATATAACTCTCATTGTTCCTTGTCATAAAAAGATCGCCTACATACACCACGAGATATACAATTGTTTTTCCAACTTTCTTGACAAAAAAATTTGCATCACCAAGATCATAATGTTTGAAGTTAAGTTTCAGAAGATGCTTAGTTAACTTCTCATACCAGGCTCGCGGTGCTTGCTTGAGGCCATACAAGGATTTTATAAGCTTACATACTTTGTCTTGTTGGCCCTTCACAACAAATCCTTCTGAACAGGACATAAAAACATTCTCCTTTAGATCTCCATTCAGAAAATAATTTTTTACATCTTTTATACAAAATTCTAATCCACAGATAAACTAGATTCCCTGAGTGTGGTGTTCCTTCACTCAGAAAAATGGAAGAAAGACAACTATTCTTTTCTCTACGACAAATAAATAGATAGAAAGGAAAGAAACCTACTTGTGATCCTTTCGCTCCCTTTCTCCTTCTTTCATTGTTGTTGTCGCTCTCAATCCAACTAAAGCCACAAGATCGATACCTGCAATCAAAGACAGAGAACATCAAACAACATACAAATATAAAAGCTACTTATCTTAACCAAATCGAACCGGTTAGATCTAAGAATACATACACAATTGAGGATGAATTTCACAAGATATATGCATAGATATGAGAAAATGAACATATATCTTTATTAAGAAAGTAGGAGAAGAAGATTACAACCAATAGATTGATACATCGTCAACCTACTCCAACTTCATTCCATCCTCATCACACCAAGCATCATCTCAGCAGCATAACAATATTTC